>CM066582.1:31560446-32285446 GCA_033816785.1 Picus viridis | reverse complement strand
TCATTCTAATATATTAACCTAATAAATGGATCTTAACCATGCTGTTAGATACATTTGCAATACAAGAGACAGAAATGAAACAGTAGAATCACCTTTATATTTTTATTTGAATTTTTTTTTCTGGCTTCAGGGGAAATTGCTTGTATGCTTTGGAAATAAAAACCCCTCAGTGTGCCAAAACATGAACATTACCCAGTCAGAGGCACGATGAGAGAACACAATAAGGTATTATTGAGGCTTCCTTCTGTTAAAACACTTCTAGAATTTAAGTACAATAAAACCACATTGCATTTTTCTGGGAAAGAAAAAAAAAAAAAAGGACACAAAAAACCAAACAAACAAGAGAGAAATAATAATAATAAACCCCAACAATATGACTATGACAAACCACCAGAGAGCTGATGGTGTTACTCTTTGGAGGGTAAGAATATTTATGATGAAAGAAAAAATTTCAGTCTGTGATTTTCAGCTAAGAACCACATAGAGCTCTTCTGAAGGAACAAAATAATATCACAGAATCACCGAGGTTGGAAGAGACCTCAAAGATCACAGTATCACAGTATCACCAAGGTTGGAAGAGACCTCGAAGATCATCGAGTCCAACCTGTCACCACAGACCCCATGACTAGACCATGGCACCAAGTCCAATCCCCTCTTGAGGAGGGAGGACATTGCTGCCCAGAGAGAACTCTCCTGCCCACTGCAGGCTTGAACTTGATCATCAAGTCCAACCTGTCACCACAGACCTCATGACTAAACCATGGCACCAAGTGCCACGTCAAATCCCCTCTTGAACACCTCCAGGGATGGTGACTCCATAACCTCCCTGGGCAGCACATTCCAATGGCTAACAACTCTCTCAGTGAAGAACTTTCTCCTCACCTCCAGCTTAAACTTCCCCTGGCACTGCTTGAGACTGTGCTCTTGTTCTGGTGCTGGTTGCCTGGGAGAAGAGACCAACCCCCACCTGGCTACAACCTCCCTTCAGGTAGTTGCAGACAGCAATAAGGTTTCCCCTGAGCCTCCTCTTCTCCAGGCTAAACAATCCCAGCTCCCTCAGCCTCTCCTCCTAGGGCTTGTGCTCGAGGCCTCTCCCCAGCCTTTCTGCCCTTCTCTGGACACATTCAAGAGTCTCAATGTCTTTCTTAAACTGAGGGGCCCAGAACTGGACACAGTACTCAAGGTGTATACACACACACACACACACATATATATATATATAGAGAGAGAGAGAGAATATTTCACACTCTTTTACAAACATACATATATTAAAGTCTGGTTTTATCAGAGAGAGGTAGATATTAACTGAGATAGAATCAAAAGTCTCCATCAATGTCAGCACTCAAGTATTAAAGACCAGTGCTACAGAAATTCATAAGATAATTATGAAGCTGCAGATACATTGCAAGATTGAGGAGGATATGTGAATGTGGAGTATGGTCATTTCCACCCCACATGCCTCCTTTTCCCCTTTTTCCCCCCAAATCCCAGAGCACCTGTTGGAGTCTCCTCCCACCTCAGCTGTAGCGACTTTCCTTCTCCACCCACTCCCCTTTTTAATCCCCACCAGCAAGGGCAGAAGCCCCAAGCTGAGCCCATCTGGGCTGAGGATCCTCCTCGTCACTGGTGAGTGCCCATGGTGCACACTGGGTGATGGTGGTGGTGACAACAAAGGCCGGGGGCCTGGTGGCCCCCGGTTGTTAGGGACAGACTTCATTGCTACTCAATTATCATCTATGGGTGCTGTCTGGGCCTCCTCACTGGGACTGAGCTTCTCTGTGTGGTCTCATAGAATCAGTAAGGTAGGAAAAGACCTCAAGGATCATCAAGTCTAACCTGTCACCCAAGATCTCATGACTACTAGACCCTGGCACCAAGTGCCACATCCAATCCCCTCTTGAACACCTCCGGTAAGTGACTCAGCCACTTCCCTGGGCAGTGTTGAGAGTCTTGCCCCAGGCTCTGGGATGGGTGCAGTAATGGTGGTAGTAGAGCAGGAGCTGCTTGGGCAGGTTGTTACACGGGGGTGGGGGGAGCAGGAGCTGCTTGGGCAGGTTGTTACACGGGGGTGGGGGGGGCAGGAGCTGCTTGGGCAGGTTGTTACACGGGGGTGGGGGGCAGGAGCTGCTTGGGCAGGTTGTTACACGGGGGTGGGGGGACATTTGGGCAGGTTGGACATTTCCTTCTGAGGAACAAATATGCTCTAATAGATTCCTGTATTAGTGTTATATCAAAGCAGTGCACACTTAAGGACAAAGGACTTCTAATCAAAAGTATCTGAGATTTCTTTTTTTATTTGCCTTATAGAAACTAGAAGGAGTTGTATAAAATCAAGTAATTTTTAATCAAGTAATTTTTACTCAAGTAAAAAGTAATTTTCTTGTTAGAAGAATGGAAAATGCATTGGTAGATGAGGTTTTAAGAGGAGTGACAAAATAGGTGCAGGGAGGAACTTATGATCGTGGAAGCTGCCACAGGAAGGGTAAATCTGTGGATTAAATGTTTTGTGAAAATGATCCCTTAAGCTAAATCACTTGTTTTTAATACCAGAGATGAATTTTAGCTTAGCCTGTCTACATTCGAAAAGTAAATCTCTGGGGAGACTAATGGCAGCCTTCCAGTACCTGAAGGGGGCCTAGGCAAGTGGTGGGGAGAGAGTCTTTACAGAGGCTTGTGGTGACAGGATGGAGGGCAATGGCTTTGAACTGAAGAGGAGCAGGTTTGGGTGGGATGTTTGGAACAGGCTCTTTGCCATGAGGGTTGGGGAAGCACTGGAACACATTGCCCAGAGAGGTGGTTGCGGCCCCATCCTTGGAGATATTGAAGGTGAGGCTCGACAGGGCTCTGGGCAACCTGATCTACTTGAGGATGTCCCTGCTGGCTGCAGAGGGGGTTGGACTAGATGACTTTTTGAGGTCACTTCCAACCCAGACAAATCTATGATTCTGGTTTTGGTATTGTGTTCTGTTTGTTTGTTTGTTTTCCATTAAATGAATTTATCTATTTATTTAGTTTTCAAGTGAAATACTTTCCAGAGTAATAATAAGAAGCTAATTCAGTCCTGTTTCTCTTTCCTATGAGTGTTTCCAGGTAAAATTACATTCTTCTCTAAAGTACTTTTTTTTTTTCTCCTGGTATGAGAGTACATAAAAGCTCATAAATATCTGATACTTGCAGCTTTTATACTTCTTTCCAAATGCTCTACCACTCTGTCATCACAATTCCCCTTAAAAGGGAGTAACTGCTCCTTTCTTCCCCAAAACAACATTTAAATTGCTGGCACTGTGAATTAGAGATGACAAAGTAATAACTTGTTCCAAAAAAAGCCCGAACCTGAATAAAACAAACTGTGTTGGTATTTTACTATGGGTTCAATGTAGATTTATTAAAGATGGGGAAACCTGTGGTTTTTCCTTGTCCAGCTTCAGTGTACTGAGCAGAGATCTCATTAACCTGCAAGAGATTTTCTAATTCAGTCACAGATGCAGTCATGAGTAGTCAGCTGGAAATGAGGTAATTGGGGTGTGACAGAATTCTTAGTCTGTATCTATAATTCATAGCTCATAATAAAAGAAAATATGAAGGTGCCCTGTGAAAGGAAAGTTCTTAAGTTTTGTTGAAGTTGACAAAATTAATTGCTCTTATGGTTTTGGTATCGATGTGCTACCTTCCAATAGAGAGAACAAAGATCATGTTTCAGCAGCACATGGATTCAGGGAAGTGAGGGATGGTCAGCCTTACTCCATCCCAGGAAAGATGATGAAATTAATCCTGGAAAACATCCTCAGGCACTTGAAGGTCAAGATATGGATGTGTTTCAATGTGTCCAGAGAAGGGCCATGAGAATGATCAGAGGGCTGGAGCTCCTCTCCTATGGAGGCAGATTGAGAGAGGTGGGGGTATTCAGTCTGAAGAAAAGTAGGTTCTGAGAAGACCTTATTATGGCTTTCCAGTATATGAAAGGGGCCTACAAAAAAGCTGGTGGTTGACTTTTTAGGGTGTCAGGTAGTGATAGGACTAGGGGGAATGGAGCAAACCAGAAGTGGGGAGATTCAGATTGGATGTTAGGAAAAAGCTCTTCCCCATGAGGGTGGTGAGACCCTGGAATGGGTTGCCTAGGGAGATGGTGGAAGCCCCATTCCTAGAGGTTTTTAAGGCAAGGCTGGATATGGCTCTGAGCAACCTGATCTAGTGTGAGGTGTCCCTGCCCATGGCAGGGGGATTGGAACTGGATGGTCCTTGAGGTCCCTTCCAATGCTGACAAATCTATGATTCTGAGTTAGAAAAGTCCATTTGA
Source organism: Picus viridis (assembly GCA_033816785.1). Classification (NCBI taxonomy): domain Eukaryota; kingdom Metazoa; phylum Chordata; class Aves; order Piciformes; family Picidae; genus Picus; species Picus viridis. The sequence goes on along the minus strand of CM066582.1, from coordinate 32,281,149 downwards.
GGTTCCTGCAAATACTAGATACTTCCTAATGTATTGTTCAGCCTGGATATTAGAAAGAAATTCTTTACAGATGGTAAGACACTGGAACAAGTTGCCCAGGGAAGTTGCCAAGGGCAGGCTGGACAGAGCCTCGAGTAACTTGGTATAAGGTCCCTCTGCCTATGGCATGGGGAGGCTGAATCTAGATGATCTTTGAGGTCCCTTCCAACCCAAACCATTCTATGATTTGAAAAGATTGAAGCACAATGTGCTTCTACATCTCCAAAAATGAAGCATTTCACTGATGAATATGGATGAGTATCTCAGGGGGCTATTTTGTGATGTCTGACATTAGCCTTACATTCCTGAGTTGTTAATTTATAACATCTTTAGAAGCCATGATTGAGATGGTTCCTTTTTTCTCATCTGCTGCATATCTGTGTCGAGGAAGTTGTTCTTATTTTCAATACCAAGAAAAGATCTTTGAACATCTATTGCAGTTTAATTTTCCTTCATTTATAGAAGTGGAGAAAAGCAAAAGGTTATCAAATCACTCCAGCCACATTATACCCTGTATGGGTCTTTACCTGCTCACTGACAGGTCTTTCTCAATTTTTTTCATGATATTTGTGTCCTGAAACCACACTAACAACACTCAGCTCTCCATACATAATAATAAGGAATTTTGAAGAGGAGTGACTTTAAAACACTAAAGAAATAGAAATACTGAGCACTGTACCATAGTTAAGGGTGCTCATAGGTGCACTTTCAGAAGAGTTATTTTCCTTTCTGCCTAATAAACAAGAGCCCCCTTGGCAGCAGAGCTGAATGGCAAAAGTGGTAGCGTAACAGCAAGAGCACTAGAGATTGTGGGAGAGCCTAAAATAAAATAATTACCTTTACTAGGTCTGCAGAAGTTCCAGTAACTGCTGAAGAGGAGAAAATTGCAGGTGCTGACTTCAGAGAGTTGTTAAAAAAAAAAAAAAAAAAAAAAAAAAACCAAAAAAACTCTGTAGAAAATACCCTAAACTACACATTTTTGGTTTCCGATTGTTTTTCTCCTGTATTGCCTCCTGCTGATGGAAATCCACCTGGTCTCTGTTCCGCCTCCTATTCAGCATATTTTGAGCTTCCTGGAACTGCTTCAGGGGTGAATATTTTAGAATAATGTTACTATAGCAGATCTGGACATTCTATTGTTCAAATGGCAGCAAGGTAGTATCTTTTTAATTATTTTTTTTTTTTTTTTTTTTTTGCTAGGTTGAAATCCAAACTCCCCCAGAGCAGAAGATGCTGAACTCTGGACTGAGAGAATTTGCAGAGCAATGATTAATTTTTATTTCCCCTGTTGCATCAAGCAGCACAATAGAATCAGCAAAGTCACATAAAAGAGAGCAACATCTGGCCAAACCCCTACAAAAACTATCTTCATGAAATGCTACCCCACTACAAAGCTGCTACACTATAGAGATAACTGTTGAGATTCTTAGAGCTACATTTCTCAGAGGTGCTCTTAAAGGCAGCAAATGAATAGTGAAAGTCTCAGAGGTGTAGAGCATATCTCAACTTTCTTTATATTTCATTCTCTATTCAAGATCAAAATACATTTTAGATTGGCTGTAACCTGTGTACTCGCTTAGTCTGTCTTCAGACATCTCTGTTTTAAAATCTTTCTCCATAGAGAAGAATTTGCTCCACAATGAATATGTCTTTCACTCAAAAATATTTTGCAAGACGCTTGATTTTCATTAAGAAATGACAATCTTGTAAATTTATCTTAATATTCCAGTCAGTGTAAGCTTTCTGTTCACAGGATATACAAAGAGAAACTGAACATATATGGAACATAGCTTTAAAGACTCTTCCAAGGTAATTTGATTTAAAGAAGACTTTCTTCTCACCATTGGACTCTATGATCTTAAGGCCTTTTTCAACAGGAAACACTTCAGGATTATGAAATCATTAATTTCTAAATATGCAGTGTGTATAGGTAGGTCAATAGATACAAACCATTTCAAGACATTCTTTCTTCCCCCTGGAAATGCAGTAGAAACACTGCCTACTTTCTGTAAGCTCCAGAAAGGTTGCAGAAAGGGAGAGCAAATATGTCTTGACTTAAAGAAAATAATTTTGCTATCACTGTTGTATAAGCAGTTAATAGGGTCATTAGTAGAAAACATTTGGTTGATTAGTGTTATGTATTTTGGGGTTTTTTGGTAATGTGAAGTCAACTCTAAAGAGCAATGTGTGGTCCAATACCATTATAAAGTTCATTTGGAACACTTAACAAATGACAACAGTTGATTAGGACAGATGGAATGGCATGGCACTGTGTAAACATCAACTTTCTCTAATCTCACATGCAGATATCTAACAGTTAAAGATGGTATGAAGCTTGCACAGCAGAAATATGTTTTTCTGGAAGAAAAAATCTGAGGGAAAGAATTGTGGAAGCTCTTTACTATGAGGGTGGTGGAACACTGGAACAGATTGCTCAGGAAAGGTAGTGGAGGGCCCACCCCTGAGGATATTCCAAATCAGGCTTGATGGGGTTCTGAGCAGCCTGGTCCAGTTGGGGATGTCCCTGCTTACTACATGGGGGTCAGACTTTGATGACCTCTAGAGGTCCCTTCCAACCCAGTGCATTCTATGAGTCTATGCTCTAATATTGAATTAAATAGTTGGAATCCATGAAATTGCTGAAATGCCTGTGAAAATTATTACGAATGGTTGCTATAAACAGTTTTAGGCTTCCAACCTATGTTTTCTATTTGTTTTATGTTTCAGACCTGTTAATAGAAGTACAATACAGTTCTCTGAGCAAACTGAACTATTTCCTTCACAGACTGGTTACATTGATTACTCAGTGGTATAGATTTTGATGAAATGCCTTTGGCAGAAATTAAAGTGGGCTTTAAGTTTATGGCAATATTCTCCTTGATGGGGACACTGAATAACATCGTAGAAGGATATTGTTCAGCCACAACACTGATGTACAAAGGCTGTTCAGTGCAGGATCAAGAGAGATTCAATGCATCCCTTTCTTTAACATAACTGATTTGCAGATCTTACAGTCCTTGATGCCAGTAGATGTTTACTAATCATAGAATCCTTTTGGTTGGTGTCTCGATCCGGAGAGGGAAAGAGATTGAGGTTTTTAATGAATATTCCCGTGCTGTGAAATTAGAGGCACAAACGAGGCCAAAATATCAACAGCTAGACTATTTATTACATAAATAAAGTGGAGGGATCAGAAGGGGAGAGAGAGAGAAAATAGGAAGAGAGAGAAGAAAGGGAGAAGAGGGAAAGAATTATATTACCACACCCCTCACCCCTCAAGACAGTTTGAGTCTGTGAAGGAAAGGTGCTGCAGGAGATGTTGGGTCTGTAGAGTTATGGTGCTGAGGCTTTGGCTGTAGAAGGGATGAGGTCCTCTGAACAGCTTCTTCAGCTCCATGAGTTGCAGCAGGCGGAACTTAGGGCACGGAGAGTCCAAGATCCATTGTGTTGGCCCCGTGGTGTTTGCGCTGTGTGCTGCCGTCTGCTTTCTTCTGCATCTTGCTTCTTCAATTTTCTCCTCCTAAAGCCAGCAGTTGCTCCAGTCTTTTATACACTTTTTTAGCCCTTAGGCAAGTGTCCAGGTGTTGTTCCCCAGGATATCGTTCTGGGAAATCATCTTTAGGTCCAGGTATCTTTCCCCAGGAAATCTTTCTGTGTACTCAGGTGAGTTTGGGCAGCCACTGGATGGAGGGGGAAGGCCTCCGCCTCCTCCTGCTCCATCTAGCTACCCACACACTCTTTTCACATCAGGAACCATTGTCCTTTCCTGGGGTATCTGATGGCTGGAAATGATCTTGTCCTGAAGGTGTGAATGCTGGGCCCTTGGGCCATTGTTGTAGGCCAGCTGCAGTCCTGTGAGCAATGTTATCTTTGCACCTTCCAAGAGTCCTTCCAGTGGCTCTGCCCAACGCACATCAGCTGTTGTCTGGACAAACAGCAAGTGATTTTCTTTGAGTCACCAGGAGAGATAAGCTTTAGTCTCTCACAGTTGGAAAAGACCTTTAAGATCACTGAGTCCAACCATTACCTAGCTCTACCAAGTCGAGTGCTAAACCCTGTCTCCCCAGTACTACAACTCTGCCTCTTTTAAATACCTCCAGGGATGAACAACTCAGAAGATGTTTATGATTAGAATCTTAAACAGGACATACTGTCAACAAGATAAGCAGGAGCAGTGGATGATACTAGAGAGATTTACTGTCCAAAGGAATACTGCAATTTCTATAGCCAGGTGCATGGCTTTCTTTTTGATAAGGGAATATGTCACAACACTGAATTTTTGATATTGTCAGCAAATAAGACTAAGAACAGATTTATGTGATTTTTAGTTACCACCTGAAATGTGTTGGGTTTTTTTAACTAGATATGGTCATGACTTCAGAAGGCATTTTTTTTTAGTTGTAGCTTTAATATGGATTTTGACATTGACCTCCTTCTGTGCTCTCTGTATCATAGCATCACATCAATTTACAAAACTGTCACATATTGCAGGTACTTACAGATTTTATTTAGAAAATGCATCTTACAAGTAACAGCTGAGGGAACTGGGATAGGTCAGTCTGGAGGAGAGGATGCTCAGGGGAGACCTTGTTGCTCTCTACAGCTCCCTGAAAGGAGGTTGGAGTGAGGTGCAAGCTGGTCTATTCTCTCTAGTGTCAGGTGACAGAATGAGATAAAATGTCCTGAAATTGTGCCAAAGGAGGTTTAGGTTGGAAATTCCCGTGGAGGTGGTGGAGTCACCTTCATTGGAGGTGTTCAGGAGGAGACTTGATGGGGTGCTTGGCTGCATGGTTTAGGTGGGTTGGGATTGGTTGGGTTGGACACAATCTTGAAGGTCTCTTCCAACCTGGTTTGTTCTATTAGGAACAATTTTCTTACTAAAGGAGTGGTCAGGTGTTGGAGCAGCTGCCCAGAGACATGGTAGAGTCACCGTCCCTAGAGAGGTTTAAAAAAAAGAGTGAATGTGGCACTTTGGGACATAGTGGCCATGGTGGTCTTAAGTCGATGGTTGTACTTGATCTTAATGGTCTTTTACAACCAAAACAGTTCTATGAATCTAATCAGATCTGATTTTGACTGTGTATCTAATTTTTTTCCTGTCTTTGTTTGTTTTTAATCTTTTTTAATGTATACTTAAATATGAGAGAGTGAAAGAGTATAAATTAATTCAATTCTGTTTAAAGCATCCATAGTGATAAGTCATGTGATCTTGATCTAACACTCTTGATGGCTGCTTTCATATTACAAGTAATGACCAAAATTCATTAGCAGAATTATCATATTATCAACCTTGATATAATATACTGGTATTATATATACACACGTCAATATAATATGTGGACATGGTTGAATGATCATGGAGGTTTTAGGTGGAAGGTTGGACTTGATCTTAGAGGTTTCTTCCAACAAAACCAACTCTATGGTATATGTGTATGCACAGACTTTTTATGATAACACTGAAACTGGCAAGATCATCCCTTTTGTAACAATGCAAAAACTGGAAGGAAACTCCTGGTTCATGAAGTACAACATTTTGTACTCATATAAATGTACAGAGAATCATTAAGGTTGGAAAAGACCTCAAAGATCATCAAGTCCAACCTGTCACCCAAGACTTCATGATTGCTAAACCATGGCACCAAGTGCCACATCCAGTCCCCTCTTGAACACCTCCAAGGACGGCGACTCCACCACCTCCCTGGGCAGCCCATTCCAATGGCTAACAAATCTCTCTGGGAAGAACATCTGTAACTTTTCTTTTAGGTAGACATTCACAGAATTGATAAAATATCTTTTTACTTAAGAGTTAAAAGATAATTGAGGAATTTTTTTTTTCCTTGCTTTTAATTCCCAGAAACTTTTTCTGTAATGGTTTAAATGCAATAATTCAATCGGTCCCCTGATACCTTTGAAATGATTCTTCTAAAGAAAGTGACATTGAAATGGAATTACATGAAATGTTTGGTTTCACAGAAAACTGTTTTCAGCCAACTTTTATTATCCTCCTAATTTCAAACAGCTGAACGCAGATCATGCGTTTGGCTCAGAAATGTGAGCAGCACATAAAAGCAGGCTGGAAGTAGCCAATGTTTAAGAACCTGTTTTTTTTTTTTCTAAGGAAACTTTTGAACAGCACATGAAAATCAAGGTGTTGTCTTGATGTGTAATCTTGCAAGGCACTTGTTCTTCATTAAAAAAAGATTAACTTAACAGCCATGCTTCTCAACTGGGTTCTTCAATTAACATTTTAAAAAATATAATCCAGAGGAGTGGGCCCAGTTGTTGACTGATTCTTAGTAGCTGCCTGTGTGCTTACTTTAGGGAGAACTCCTGAGACATTGGAATCATTAGAGATCTTCAAACAAAAGCATTTGTTCATATAGCTTGGTTTATAATTGTAGACAATATACTTACAAAGAGTTATGCTTGTGAATGGCTTTATACACCTGGACAGGTCTCATTTAAGTGCAAAAATGTTTGCAGGATTCATTGACTCAGAATGGTTTGGATTGGAAGGGACCTTGAAAAGTATCTGGTTCCAACTCCCCTGCCATGGGAAGGGACACTTGAGTTGTCTGTAGAATGGGCTGATGGCTGAGTGGCCACTGTCTCACTTGAAGTGAAGCTCTATTAGTGCCTCTTGTGATCAAGTGAGTCATTGCACAGTGAAACACTGCTCTTTCTGCCTGTTAAGGCTGGCTTAGTTGAGCAGGGAACCAACAATCAGGAAGCAGACTATGGTAAGAGAGTGTATACAATTATATCATCATAGAATTGCTTTGCTTGGAAAAGACCTTAGAAAGCAGCAGGTTGAACCATTATCTACTCTACCAAGTCAAGAGCAAAATTATGTCCCTCTACAGCTTTTAATCCAGTCATGAGGATTTAACCACCTTTTTTGGGAGCCTATTCCAGTCTTTGAGAACCCTTTCAGTCAAGAAGGTTTTTTCTAATATTCAATCTAAACTTCCTCTTGACCTATCACTTACTAGGATGAAGAGACCAACACCTATTTCTCTCCAACCTTCTTTCAGGTCATTGTTGAGTGGGAGGTCATCCCTCAGCTGTCTAGAAAGAACTCTACATGAAGACCTGTAGACCTGGGAGGAGGCTGGAACCTCTCTTCATGAGCGCTCACCTACCTTACTCTGCAGAGCCCTGAGGTGCTGACAGTTGCGAGGCATAGTGACCTGTCCCACCTCAGGTCATGGATGGTTGTTGGAAGGTGGAATGTAACATGAAAGAAAAGAGATATTAGTGAGTCTTGTAGCACACTTTGAAGAGTATTGCTCTTAGTAATGTTTTTCTGCAGTAATTTAGACTACAAGTACCTGGAAATTGGACTGAAGAAAACCCTTGATTGTATTATGATTAGATTTTTAGTTAGGCTGGTGAAAATAATTGATTCCACACATGAGATGTGTTCCGTATTTTCCAATAACATGATTTTAAGTGTAACACACTATATTATAGTCTCTAACCATTTCCTAGAAGCAGCTCTGCATTTTTTGGTATGATTATTCTAGGAAGATTCAGCCTGAGGCAGAATTCTAACATAAAACTTTGACCTAAATAACATGTTTCTCACAGATTTATTTTCCCCTAAACAAGGCTTTACAGTGAATTTGAAGGTCAGCCTGTAAAATAAATAGCTTCACACAGTACCCAGGACATACAATCCAATACATAATATCTTTTCTGAAGATGAAATTAAGATAGTGTAAAGAGTTGTTCCAGTTGTGAAATGGGATTTTACTTTTTTTGTGAGGGAATTTCCTTATAAAGAGAATATCTTTTATTTTCAAAGTATATATACTTTAGATTCTGGTAGATCTGTCTATCAAATCAGCCTTTATTATTGAATAATGGATTTGATTTGTAAACTAAGTATATCAAATTTTTATTTGATACAGCTCATCTAGCAAATTAAGGTGAAAAACTTTGAAATGTGTAATTTCCATTGTGAATGGAAGTCACCAAAAAAATTTTTCTTATTGCTTCTTTGCTAACAATAGATGTGCAGTTAAAAGGCAAATCCTGTGAGAAAACCAGGACAAACAGCAGTAAACTGTTACCCTCCCCCCAGCCTGCATCAAGGCAATGAGAATTTTGATAGAACATGGCATATGATATGAGGATCCCTCCGAATCTGGAAAACCAGTTTGTAGTGTGGGTCTGAAGAGCAGGAGTTGATGGGCTATCCTCCAGATGATTTATAGAATCACAGAATTATTGCAGTTGAAATAGGACCACTGAGGGTCCAGCCTTTAACCTAAGAACACCATGGCTATTAAACCAAGTCCCTAAGGGCCGTGTCTACACATTTCTTGAACTCTACCACCTCCCTGGGCAGCCCATTCCAATGGCCAATTGCTCTTTCTGTGAAGAACTTCTTCCTAACATCCAGCCTAAACCTCCCCTCGTGTAGCTTGAGACTGTCCTCTTGTTCTGGTGCCAGTTGCCTGGGAGAAGAGACCAACCCCCACCTGGCTACAACCTCCCTTCAGGTAGTTGTAGACTGCCTGAGAACTGTTCTCATTGGCTAAATATCTAGAGATGGTTTTGAGTCACTTCTGTGCCCCAAGGTGTTGGTAGTGAATCTTTCTGGCAGGACTCAATTTAACACCATTTCAGAGAAGGTGTTTTCTGAATTTTTTTTTTTAAATTCTCTTCTCTGGAAGTGAGCTAATGGGTCCTTTCCCTTTCAATAGAGCATATTTTATATAAAAGTTGTCTTTTTGCATATACAAAAGTGAGGAAGTCTGATTAAATATGCATGCCACAAATAACGAATTCAAAGGACAAGCGTGGGGAGATTTGATTGGGCTGCGCACGTCGTAAGCGTTTCTGTAGGGTACTGTAGGTACTCTTTTTGGATTAGAAAAGCTTGTGACTAGGATATAATGACTTTTTATTCCCCCATGAAACTCTCTTTCTTTTTGTCTTTGTCACTTTTTCCTTATATGTCTAATGATATCATTCAAATGAAAGCCAAAAATGTTTCACTCAGTGAGATACAAAAAGGAGCAGTGTTTCAGGCTTTGAAATATTAACAGAAGAAAAAGAAGGGCATAAGGGAAAAGAGTTGTGGCCACTTTGTGCTCTTCGGTGACCAAATAACCGTCTCCAAGTTAGTTATTCCAGTTATCTTAAAGGCTTGTTTCAGTGAAGGTGTTTTCATTTTTTGAAGCTTGAGTATTTTGTGACTGCAAAGTTAAAAGATACGTGGAGCTTACAAGTCAGGATGAGGAAAGATTAGAAAACAGCTGTCTGGATTGAAATCCTTGGAGAGGAGATTTCTGTCCAAAGGTTTCATAGTTCTTACCTGGTTGCTTGTAGGATCATAAAATCAGTATGCATTGAGTTGGAAGGTATCTTTAAAGGTCATCTAGTTTGCCCACCCCCTGCAGTAAACATGGAAGTTATTTTGGACTTTTTCAGGGATGTATATAAACACACACTTAACTTGCAAATATCTTTTAGAAGTACTACAAATAGCAACTTAATGTTAAAAGAAAACTCTTGTAGATCATGTTAAGACAGTATAGGATTACATTTTGTGCACTAGGTCTATGTTTTCTCTTTTCTCTCTATCTTTATCATAATGGTACCAATGTGTAGGGATCTATTAGTATCACAGAACAGTAGGGGTTGTAAAGGACATCTGGAGATCATTGAGTTCAACCACCCTGCCAAGGCAGATCCACCTAGAGAAGGTCACAGAGAACACTTTCAGGTGGGTTTGGAATGTCTTCAGAGATGGAGACTCCACCACCTCTCTGGGTAGCCTGCTCCAGTACTCTGTTACTCTTAAATTACAGAAGTTCCTCCTAATGTTTAGAAGGAACTTCTTTTGTTCAAGTTTGTGCCCGTTACATTTTATCCTGTTACTGGGCACCACTGAAAAAAGCAGTCTCCTGACATCAACCTTTAAGTCTTTCTAAGGCTTTATGAGATTCCCTCCCTCAATCTCTTTTCCAGACTAAAAAGACCCAATTCTCTCTCTCATTCTTCATAACAGAGATGTTCTAGTTCCCTCATCTTTGCTGCCCTACATTTGAACTCCTTGATGCCGCTGTATTCCAGTATATGAGATTCTTACCCAGGCTCCCCAGAAAATGAATAGAGTAATAGAATAAACCAAGTTGGAAGAGACCTTCAAGATCATCATGTCCAACCTATCATCCAACACCACCTAATCAACTAAACCATGCAACCAAGCACCTTATCAAGTCTCCTCCTAAACACCTTCAATGATGGGCTGGATGGATCATTGCTTTATTCACCTTGATAATCTTTATATACCAAATCTTTGATAGTTAAGTTGTGGAAAGCTCCTCAGTAAATATTTGCAACAGTTTCAAGCCAAAAAAGAAACCTTCCACCTCGGGGCTATGTGTGTTCTAATGCTTCCCCAACTGAATGTTAAAGCTACTGTGGTCCTCGGAGGTATTTTTGTATTTCAGCTGTAGTATGCAACACTGGTGACATTTTAAAGGTTTAATTAAAGAATACTTATTATAGTAGGCTTCTATAGTAAGTGGTGGATGACAAAACTCTAGTGCTGTAAAATTAATTGCACCACTAATGTGTAGCTGAAACAAGTGGAAAGCTTGAACCCAGAGAAACAACTCATTAATCTCCAGTCAGCTGTACTGTGGTAGGTGAATCACTTCTATATTCACATCAAGTTCTCTTAAAAAAATATTAAAATATTAAAGCATTTTTTTTTTTTGTTCTTAAGCAAGAAATTGCTTTGTAGAACAGAATTCTCTTTTGTACAAGTGTTTACCACTGGAAAATGTTTTCTGAGTTTGTTCTTTTAAAAACTGCATTTTAAAGATTTTGAACACATTTTTTCCCCTGTATTTTAGTAAATAACAGAAAGTATCTCTTTTCCTGTCTCCAAAAACTGTTTTCACAATAAGATAATTTGAAAAGAAAAATGTTCATACATTTGCTTTTAAGGCACAGTGAAAGAATTCAAGAAAATATCATGTAATTTGATAGTAGCTGATTGTTTTGTTTATGGATTAGATTATTTAAACAGAACCTCCTGAAGAACTGCCAAATAAAGTTCTCAGGCAATATTCTAGCACAGACTGGTCATGGTGTAGGTAGAGAATGCTTTACCCACTTTCAGTTTTGGGTCCCTTACTACAAGACAGATTGAGGTGCTGCAGAATATCCAGAGAAGGACAACAATGAAAGAAAAAGTCTTGAATGCAAGAGTGGCCAAACATTGGACGAGACTCACCCAGGAGGTAGTAGAATCACCATCACTGGACCTGTTCAAGAAGCATGTGGACCTGATCCTTCAGGACCTGGTTTAGTGGCCTTGGTGGTATTGGGTTAAAGTTTGGTTCAATGTTAGATATCATTTACAAATGAAACTATTCTATTATTGTAATATTCTTCTCCAGTAAATGAGTAATAAAGAGTTGAAAACTGATGAAGCTGTGTAGGTATTTTCCTTTTTCTTTACACATTTTCCTCACAGATCAGTTATGATGCTAGACTTTGCCCTTAACTACATCATAAGTCACAGCTCAAAGTCCCAAGAAAAAAAAAAAATTACCAAGAGGTCAGATAATTGTTCACAGTATGAAAAAGAATGCATTGACAATGCTCTGAAATGTGAAACTTAACTGTTAGTAACTAGAATTTAGTTACTGTCATGACCAATTGGTTGTAATAACATCCTAAGGTCTATCCAGAACTGCCTCTCTGATGTGCTGCAATAATTTAAATGCTTAAAAAGCCACTGAAGATTTTATCTTTCAAGTTGAGACATCTTAACAGGCCTGAATTTCTGAGACCATGAAATTAAGACTCTCTCTATACTTTGAAGTGCCATGTTTAGCTACCAAGAATCAAAAAGTACCAACATCTCCAAATACCTTTGATAATTTCTACTCAGAAAATGAGCTCTCAACTTTATCCATCCTACTTCAAACATGTTTTGTATGTAATATGCAAAAATAAGTATAATAAATGAGGGAGAGGACACAAGGAATAGTACTTGATGAATCCAGGCTCTCAGAAAGTTATGAAAGTAACTAACCAGTTAAGAAAATACACTATTTCAAACAACCATGTAGCCTGGTGAAGAGTGAGAGCTGGGAGAAGCAGTAATGCAGATACTCAGAGACCTGTAATTTATGCCTGGAAGAATAACTGTAGAATAATAGACTCAAAGGATCATAGAATCGTTAAGGTTGGAAAAGACCAACATCAACCCAACACCACTGTGCCCCCTAAACCATCTCCCAAAGTCTACAGGTATTTTTAACATCTCTGGGTATGGCGACACCACCACCTCCCTGGGCAGCTTGTTCTAGTGTCTGACCACTCTTGTAAGAAAGAAATCTTTCTTAACTAGATCCAAACTAAACCTTTTTGGCATCCTCTTGTTCCTATTCAAGCAACACACCCTGACTAAATGCTCTTTTAGTAACTTGACCTGGTCAGCTTACACAATCTGTGTCATATCAAGTCCTCTGCTTAAGCTAGAGTTTATTAAATATCAAATACTACAGAGAAAAGGTAAAAATATATTTGCAGAGTGATCTTTTCTACCCTAATCTGTCAGTAGAGTTCAGGAAGAAAAAAACTTATTTATTTATTTCATCAGCATAGTAACTGTCAAGACTTTAAAACAGAAAATACCACGCTTTCAGGTATGAAACAGACTGCTGTCATGTGGTTGCAGGCAGCAACACAACTTGAGTGGCAGGGAATTATACTCCTGGATGTCATTTGCAGATGCTTAATAGGAGTTGTGGTTGATCCAAACCACAGCAAAAGTGATTTGCCTTGAGGTATCAGCCTGTAACCCACTTCTATCTTTGCAGACTTTGTAAACACACATTTCATCAGGACTTCAATAAGGTATTTTGGAAATATGACCTTTTTAGAAAGATCTCCTTCAAAATATGGTGCTTGGTAAGAAATTTTCCTGCCTTCATTGGAAATCAGAGGGCTTATTTGTAAGAGGACATCTCAAAGTCCTTTCTGTTTAGGAGAGCGTTCCCAATGGAAAGTCAAAGCAAATATGCACCAGAAAATAATATAACCTGATCATAAGTGACAAATGATAACTTTTTGGGTAATTATTGCAACTATATCAATCAATAATTGGACTGAAAGATCTGTGTATCTGTGTACATCAGCTACAAGCTATTACTTAGTGCCTGAATGCAGCTGCTTCTTTGAATCATGTTTTTAATCTTTTCCATGGCACAGAAATTATTTTGAAGTATGAAATATTTACTTAGCTAGACTCTCTCTCCTAGAAATACTTGACTAGTGAATCTCCTTCTGTAATGTGTTATTGAAGGGGGCTCCAGGAGACCGGAAGAGGGACTTTTGTCAAAGACAAGGCATGACAAGTGTAATGGTTTTGAACTGGAAGCACCTGGATGTAGATGAGACATAAGGAAGAAATTTTTCCCTATGAGGGTGATGAGGCACTGGACTAGGTTTACCAGAGAGGTTGTTGAGGCTCCAAGCCTGGAAGTGTTAAAAGCCACATGGGACAGGACCTTGAGAAAGCTGGTCTAATGATAGTTGTCCCTGCCCAGCTCTGGGCCCCTCAGTTTAGGAAAGATGTTGAGTTGCTGGAATGTGTCCAGAGAAGGGCAACAAAGCTGGGGAGGGGTTTGGAGCACAAGCCCTATGAGGAGAGGCTGAGGGAGCTGGGGTTGCTGAGCCTGGAGAAGAGGAGGCACAGGGGAGACCTTCTTGCTGTCTACAACTACCTGAAAGGAGGTTGTAGACAGGTGGGGGCTGCTCTCTTCTGCCAGGCAACCAGCACTAGAACAAGAGGACACAGTCTCAAGCTGCACTAGGGGATGCTTAGACTGGATGTTAGGATGACATTCTCCATAGAGAGTGTGATTGCCCATTGGAATGGGATGCCTAGGGAGGTGGTGGAGTCGACATCATTGGAGGTGTTTAGGAAGAGACTTGGTGGGGTACTTGGTGCCATGGTTTATTTGATTAGATGGTGTTGGATGATGGGTGGGATGTGATGATCTTGGAGGTCTCTTCCAACCTGTTCTATTCTATTCTATTCTATTCTATTCTATTCTATTCTATTCTATTCTATTCTATTCTATTCTATTCTATTCTATGGGATTGGAACTAGATGATCTTTAAGGTCCCTTTCTACCCAAACCATTCTATAATTCTATGCTTCTAATATTGTTAGACCTATAGTTAGTTATTTGTTGCTATTGTTAGTTATTTTCTTAGCTATTTCTTATGATCATACACACACATATACATATATATATATGTATATTTGGATAGTACAGTATCAGCCCTTGACATTCTAAATTATTTCAGTAATGCCATTTGAGATCAAGGCCTTCTCCCTGGCTAGAGTTCACCTCTTTCTGGTTTTAGTAACACAATCAACTCAAAACAATTTCCTCAAAATGTCAAGAATTAAAAGGAAGTTTATTTTTAATATCTGTAATTTGAAAACAAATACATCACACTTCTGTTATATGAAAAAAAATCCTTTAAAGAAAAAGATAAAACAAACAAACAAACAAAAAAACACACAAAAAACATCTTATATATTCATTCCCCTTCAATATTCTATTTAAATCTGGAGTAGTATAAACTAAGCAGAGAAAATTAATGCTGTGTGAGAATCAGATCAAATAAGAAGCATAATTTTATCGTGAAGAATAGCTCTTTTCCATGTGCACAGAAAAATACACCCAAAATCCTTTGTCACATCCCTGTGACCTATAAAATCTGCAAGGTTCAGTCTTTCTGAAATGTGAGATTTTATAGATGGATAATGTAGCTATATAGTATATAGCTTACTGTAAAAGCCACATAATAAAAAGATTTATTATGCTTCCTTAGGTGAGCTCATTATTATCTGTTCAAAAGCTCAGGATGCAATGTTTCAAACTCTGAACAGATTCTGATAGTAAATGTCAACTGATTGTGACATTTAGGATAAGATGTATTTCCTACCATACAGTGGCAAACCACCTCAACAAAAGAAGTTTGTCACTGGGCAAACAATTGTGTATAAAGTACATTATAATAAGACAAACCTAAGTAAATATTAAAATATTTACTGTAATTGGGGGTGGTGGTGGTTTACGATTGCAACATTGAAAAGAAGTGTTAGATTTGATGCAGAATATTACTTTTAATCATGAAAAAGTAATGACAACAGCAGCAACAACTTGCTTTGTGACAATGTTGATTTCAACTGTCATTCTGTAACTGTTAATACTAAAGGGAACTAAAGATACAATACAATACAATACAATACAATACACCAGGTTGGAAGAGACCTTCAAGATCATCACGTCCAACCCATCAAACAATCCAACCCACCCAACAACTAGACCATACAGCCAAGCACCCCATCAAGTCTTCTCCTGAACACCTCCAGTGAAGGTGACTCCACCACCTCCATGGGCAGCCGATTCCAATGGGCAATCACTCTCTCCGTGTAGAACTTCTTCCTAACATCCAGCCTAAACCTGCCCTGGCGCAGCCTGAGACTGTGTCCTCTTGTTCTGGTGCTGGCTGCCTGGGAGAAGAGGCCAACCTCTGCCTGGCTACAACCTCCCTTCAGGTAGTTGTAGAGAGCAATAAGATGGGACAAAATATTTCCTTCTCTAGACCCTGTTCCCTGGCAATACTCAGCTTGTGAATCTCCTTCTGTAATAAAGTATTTGAAGGTGGCTACACAAGTGTTGGAACTTCTGGCAAAGACATGGAGTGGCAGAAGGAAGGGTAATGGCTTCAACTGCAAGAAGATGGAATTCAGTTAGACATTAGGAAGAAATTCTTCCCCATGAGGGTAGTGAGGCACTGGAAAATGTTACCCAGGGAAGTTGTGGAGGCTCCAAGCCTGGAAGTATTAAAAGCCACATTGGATGGGGCCTTGAGCCATCTGATCTGGTAGGAGCAGACCCTACTGGCAGGGGAGGTAGAACTAGATGATTTTGAAGGTCTCTCCCAACCCAAACTGTTGTATGATTCCATGAAATGTTCGTGCTTGCTTACAGGAACTACAGGATCAGACATGATATCAATGTCATCTGATGCCAATGTCCGCTTCTGATGCCAGCCCTCAAATTGTTCATCAAATTCATAGATCTGTAGAATGGTTTGGGTTGGAAGAAACCTCAAAGATCATTTAGTCCCAACCTCCCTTGCCATGGGTAGGGACATCTTCCATTAGACCAGCTTGCTCAAGGCTTCATCCAACCTGGCCTTGAACAATTCCAGGAAGGGGGCATCCACAGCTTGCCTTGGCAACCTGTGCCAATGTCTCACCACCCTTACTGTAAAGAATTTCTCCCTACTATTGAGTTTAAATCCGTCCTCCTCAAGCTTCAATCCATTTCCTCTCATCCTGTTACTACAAGTCCTTATGAAAACTCCTTTCCTGGCTTTCATGTAGGTCCTTTCAGGTACTGGAAGGCAGTTATAAGGTTTCCATGGAGTCTTCTGTTCTCCAGGATGAACAGCCCCTTATTCTTCACTAATCTATTAAAGAATATTAAAAGTTGAAGAGACAATGGTTCACATATAACATTGAGCCTCCCAATTATGGCATTCATTAAGGTGCTTTAACTTTGCAAAATATCAGGTACCACCTTTAAGAAATGAAGGAGGCATTGAAGAGGTAGAGTGGACAGTCTGTCTGTACTTTTCTGAACAGTGTGATGAATTCTGGCCACCTGAAATAAATAAATTCTTAGGTCCAGTGACTACAAACTCAAACTTCAAAGTGTATTTGAAAACTTCAGACATTTTAGATAGATAGATAGATAGATAGATAGATAGATAGATAGATAGATAGATAGATAGATAGATAGATAGATAGATAGATTCCCATTGGAATCGGCTACCCGTGGAGGTGGTGGAGTCACCTTCACTGGAGGTGCTCAGGAGAAGACTTGATGGGGTGATTGGCTGTATGGTCTAGTTGTTGGGTGGGTTGAATTGGCTGATGGGTTGGACGCAATGATCTTGAAGGTCTCTTCCAACCTGGTGTATTGTATTATTGTATTATTGTATATAGATATGCATAAATATGTTTAATTATTTTGGATTTATTATTGTAGTTGGTTTATTTTTAACTACTCTGTGCTGGAACATTGCTAGAAAATGGAAGAAATTGAGCTGTATAGAATAGAATAGAATAGAATAGAATAGAATAGAATAGAATAGAATAGAATAGAATAGAATAGACCAGGTTGGAAGAGATCTTCAAGATCATCACGTCCAACCTATCATCCAGCACCACCTAATCAACTAAACCATGCAACCAAGCACCCCATCAAGTCTCCTCCTGAACACCTCCAGTGATGGTGACTCCACCACCTCCTCGGGCAGCCCATTCCAATGGGCAATCACTCTCTCTGTGTAGAATTTCTTCCTAACCTCCAGCCTAAACCTCCCCTGGTGCAGCCTGAGACTGTGTCCTCTTGTTCTGGTGCTGGCTGCCTGGGTGAAGAGACCAATCTCTGCCTGTTTACAACCTCATTTCAGGTAGTTGTAGAGAGCAATAAGGTCACCCCTGAGTCTCCACTTCCCCAGGCTTTATGTGTCTTTATCTTCCGTTCATTATAAAATCTGTCTCTGAGCAGTACGAGCCTAATTTAATCTATTTAGGAAATTAATGTCTATTTTTTCCTTCCAAGTGGCATTACTTAGTCACCTAAAGATACAGTATGTATTCACAAAAATAAGTTAATGAGTGTTGTGTTTATAGACATTATTTTTTCAAGTGGCAATTTCAGTTTATTGTGACGTGCAACACTTGGAGAGTAATTGTGCAAATACAAAAATCAGAGTCACAGAAGAGTAGGGCTTGGAACAGACCTTTGAAGATCATTGAGTCCAACCATACTACCAAAACAGGAGACCTAGGGCAGACCACACAGGAATGCATCCAGGTGGGTCTTGAAAGTATCCAGAGAGGGTGACTCCACAACCTCTCTGGACAGCCTGGTCCAGTGCTCTGTCACCCTCTCAGCAAAGAAGTTTTTCTTGATCACATACAAAATCAGCCAGGTTGGAAGAGACCTCCAAGATCAGAGGGCTGAAGCACCTCTCCTATGAGGACAGACTGAGGGAGCTGGGGCTGTTCAGTCTGGAGAAGACAAGGCTCCAAGGTAACCTAATTGTGGCCTTCCAGTATCTGAAGGGGGCCTACAAGAAGGCTGGGGAGGGACTTCTCAGGCTATCAGGTAGTGATAGGACTAGGAGGAATGGAATGAAGCTGGAGGTGGGGAGATTCAGGCTGGACATGAGGAGGAAGTTCTTCACCGTGAGAGTAGTGAAGCCCTGGAATGGGTTGTCCAGGGAGGTGGTTGGGGCCCCATCCCTGGAGGTGTTTAAGCCCAGGCTGGCTGAGGCTCTGGCCAGCCTGATCTAGTGTGGGGTGTCCCTGCCCATGGCAGGGGGTTGGAACTAGATGATCCTTGTGGTCCCTTCCAACCCTGACTGATTCCATGATTCTATGATTCTAAGATACTATGATCATGTCCAATCGATCACCCAACCATTGAGATATCCGGGACACTTCCTGTGTGTCCCAGTTTGTTCCCATTGCCCGCTGACCCATCACAGGACATCATTGAAAAGAGACTGGCACCTTCTTCAAATATTTATAAACATTATTAAGATCTCCTCTCAGCTGCCTTTTCTCCAGAATAAAAAGCCCCAGGTGTCTCAGCCTTTCCTCATCACACAGTTTCCAGTTACTTCAACACCCTCATAGCCCTCCCTTGGACAGTATTTCTCTTTCTCTCTGACACATGACAGAGGAGAGGAGAAAGTTCTTCACTGAGAGAGTCATTCGCCACTGGAATGGGCTGCTCAGGGAGGTGGTGGAGTCACCATCCCTGGAGGGGTTCAAGAAGGGATTGGACGTGGCACTTAGTGCCATGGTCTAGTCATGAGGTCTGTGGTGACAGGTTGGATTTGATGATCTTTGAAGTCTTTTCCAACCTTGGTGATACTGTGTAATATGTGATTTGGCATATCATTTAAGATCAGCTCGTGGACTTGGGATCAGCTTTAGAAAGCAATGATGACTAAACCCATAAATTCTGGTAGCCATACTTGGGTTTTGAGCTGATGTCGCATAAGATGAAGCAAATACAAAGCAATCACTGCAAGAGGTTTGGGGGTTAGGTGACATACAAGAAAATCATTAGTCCAGCACATTGGTTTTCTCTTAGGTCCTCAGTTCTTGCTTCCTTTTCCTTCTGAGGAATGCTCCGTTCAACTAGAGGCCTGCCTACAGATCAGCATCACTTTTGTGCCTCAAGCAATTTAAAACCTTAGATCTTTTATATTGGTTCCCTGCTAAGTCTCTTCCCTTTCAATTATAATATTGACTTTTCTTTATAGTTCCTTGCAATACTTCGTGTTATGTTATTGCCACAAGTGTTCATTCCTGAGAAAGATGAAAGGAACACTGCTATGCACTTTTCAACCTTTATGCATCTGATTGTAAGCCTCTAAAAAGCAGCATATTTTCCCCTGTCTTTTTCTCTTGGAAGTAATAAAGGTAAAAGAGTGTCTTTCTCCCTCTCCTAGCTCCCAGTTTTAAGTGTATTCAAAAGATATATTTCTGTGTATTTGCTACGTGCTCATCTTCTTCAAGGGCTAGTTATCTGCAAGATGGGCCATGGTAACTGCATCTGATGGAATTATAGAATCATGTCATAGAACTTTGGATGCTGGAAGAGGCCTGTGAAATCAAGTCCAACCACTCACTTAGTGTTCACTATTCCATGACTAAAACATATTCCTAAGCACCACATCCACTTGGTTTTAAATACCTTCAGGAAAGGAGACTCCACCACTTCCTTGGACAATGTGTTCCAAAGCCTAAGAACCCTTGCTGTGAAGAAATTGCTCCTAATATCAAACCTGAACATGTGAACATGTCCTGGCACAATCTGAAGCTCTTTCCTTATCCTGTCACTTTGCTGCATGACCCCTACCTGGCTCCAGCCTCCTCTGAGGTAGTTCTATACAGAGGGAGTGATTCCCCATTGGAATGGGCTGCCTGGGGAGGTGGTGGAGTCACCGTCATTGGAGGTGTTCAGGAGGAGACTTGATGGGGTGCTTGGTGCCATGATCTAGTTGTTTGATGGGTTGGACGCAATGATCTTGAAGGTCTCTTCCAATCTGGCTTATTGTATTGTATTGTATTATTGTATTATTGTGTTAGTTGTAGAAGGCAGTGAAGATTTCCCTCAGCCTCTCTTCTCCACACTAAACAACCACAGCTTCTTTGGTCATTTCTCGTGAGACTCATGTTCAGTCTCAAACTGTGCCAGGGGAAGTTTAGGTGTGAGGTGAGGAGAAAGTTCTTCACAGAAAGAGTTGTTAGCCATTGGAATGTGCTGCCCAGGAAGGTGGTGGAGTCTCCGTCCCTGGAGGTGTTCAAAATGAGATTGGACATGGCACTTGAAGCCATGGTTTAGTAGTCATGAAGTCTTGGGTGATAGGTTGGACCTATCTTTGAGGAAATTCCCAACTTTATTGATTCTATGATTCTATGAGGCCCTTCACCAGCTTAGATGTTCTCCTCTGAACACCCTCTAGCCTCTCAATATCTTTTCTGTAGTGAGGGCCCCAAACTGAACACAGTAATGCAGGTGTGGCCTCACCAGAGCTGAGTAGAGGAAGATAATGGTATCCCTAGACCTACTGGGCACACTATTTCTGATACTGGCCGGGATGCTGGTGACCTTCTTGGCTCATGATCACACACTGGCTCATAGTCAGCTGGCCATCAATCAGCACCCCCAGGTTCTTCTGCATCGAGCAACTCTCCAGATAAATTAGCTCAGTGACATGCTAATATGAGTTTCCCTCCATCCTTTACTCAGAGTCATAAAATTGTTTAGGTTATAAAGGACCCTTAGGATCACTAAGTCCAGCCATTATCTAACTCTGCCAAGTCTGGGACTAAACCGTGCCCCTCAGCACCACATTTACACATATCTTCCCCAGAAATAAATAGATCTGTGAACCAAAGGATAATGGATGTCAGGTCAAGGTGGAAATAACAGGCAATGTACAAGCAAGGATTCCTACAGTGCTATTAAGAAACAGAAATGTGAGATTACAACACTGAAACTACTATTTCATTTGCTGTTTTCAGACATCATCAGGAATTCATTTCCTATCAAGCAGGCCTAATTTGAGTTTCAGGCAAAACTGAATATCAACCAGAAAAAAAAACCCTGGCCTTGATGTTTCTCTTCAATTTTGCTACACCTGCTCTGAAGATATCAAGGGATGCACATAAATCTGTTTTTGCACAGAACCAGATGTTGCCTTTTTGTAGCAAGTCATTACATTTCAAAGTGGGTATTCCAGAAGTAAAATGAATTTGCCTTTTTGACTTTAGGTTCTTTCTTTGTCTTCTCAAGGGTTTTGTTGTTGTTTTCTTGTTTCATCACTCACTTTTTAAAATGTATTTTTTAACTTTTCCCTTTTTTTAGTTATTTAAACAACTCCATGAATGCCATTTAAAGAGGTGAAATATGGGCAGAGTGGCTTTTAAGAGTAAAAAAATGGGGGGGGGAAAAAAGCATCTACTACATAAAATATACCATGGATAGTAACTTCAGTAGTAATATGGACCTGTAGACCTGTGATGAAAATGCAAAGTGTAAAACCATATCAGGAAACACATGCAAATGTTCCCAATTGGATTCTGGTCTGAGTGAAAAAGAAAATACCACCATCAACATCACATTCATCCTGATTAAGACTTTGGGATGCCAGTTTAGGCTGTGCCTTTAAGAAAAGGATGGCTGCAGAATTCTCTAGCTGAATGTTTGGGTGTAAAAAGGAAAACAATGATTAGTTCTAAACAAATTTCATCGGTCAGATGTGAGATGTACCATAGCAAATGTCTCTAACATTCTTCCTCTCACTCACTCCAGCTTCAGTCTGTCTGACTTTTAGTTTCTTGGCCAGAGTGCATGCAGCTGACCCTGGACTGAAACTGATAAGATAACTGATAAGATAACTAATAAGATAATTGCTTTGAGCTAATGAATTTCCCTTAATATCCTTTTCTTTCTCTTTCTCCTTTTTAATCTAATTAAGAGGAGGGGAAAGGGAAGGGGGAGAGAGGTCTGGGGGAACCCGAGGTGGGATCTTCCTGTGAGGGGGATTTTTCCTGTGTTGTGTTCTTTCCTGTAAATTCTTGCATGGTATTGTAAATACTGTGTATTTTGTACATATTCATTGCATTTCATTATTGCTTGTAAAATACAGCCTTCATTCGCTTCTCTGACTGAGTTTAGCTGTGTTTTATTGTGGGAGCAGGTGGCTTAAACCCTCTAAACTACTACAACACTTCAGTGTAACACCTCATCTTTTCTTCTTGTTGTATATTTGGACAGTAAGCACAACACCAAAGAAAAAGGATGCACTAATAAAATGTTATGTATTATTGTTAGTATTTGTTCTGCATTAGTTGGGGTATTTGGATTGTGACTGTCAATATCACTGTACCAGACTAGCTGCTCTAAATGCTGTGCTTTATTTAGATTGTTAAGATTGTGACCTGTAAAAGGCAGTCTCCCTTTTTTGTCCCATTACAAAATAAAATGGAATATAACCAGTAGACTCTGAAATGGATGCAGCCTACCAGAGAAGTTTGTAGAGACTCCGTCCTGTTCCTGCATCTCAGGAGTCACCTAACTAGGTGGTCCTACTCCTGGTCTAGATTCATGGCTTTGTTATGTGTGCAAGGCTGAATAATGTCAAATCATGCATTTCTTTATTGCTCTCTACAACTCCCTGGAAGGAGATTGCAATGAGGTGGACGTTGGTCTCCTTTCCCTGGTCTCAAGTGAAAGGCCAGGAAGAAATGGCCTCAGGTTGTGCCAGGGGAGTTTTAAACTGGATATTAGGAAAGTTTCCTTCACTGAAAGAGTTGTCAAGTACTGGGACAGGGTGCTCAGGGAGGTGGTGGAGTCACTGTCCCTGGAGGTGCTAATAAACCATGCAGACATGGTGCTCTGAGATGTGGGTTAGTGGCATGGTAGACTTAAGTTGATGGCTGAACTCAGCGATCTTACAGGTCTTTTCTGACCCAAAACAATTCTATGATCCTTAAGTGTTGATGGGTGTCAAGGAATGTGCATATAGCACATATGAGGGTGGCTCATACACCTTGTGTTCTATCCTGTCCTAAATATTGGGTTGATGTAATCTGGAGCTTGACTGGTTTGTCATATACAGTTACTGAGAATATTGGAATCAATATGGAAGCATGTGAACATGGAGATGAGCAGTAGATTTTGTACATCATGAGAATAACAGAATCACAGGATGAAGGGGCTGGAAGGGACTTCTGAAGATCCAGTCCAACCCCTCTGTCAAAGCAGGTTCACTTAAAGCAGCTTTCACAGGATGATGTCCTGATGGGCTCTGAATGACAACAGAAATGAAGACTCTACAACTTCTCTGGGCAGCCTGTTCCAGTGCTCAGTCACCATCACAATAAGTTCCTCTTCATGTTTAGATGGCACTATCTATCTTCAAGTTTGCACCCATTACCTCTTGTCCTGACACTGTGCACTACTGAAAAAAGACTGGCCTAATCCTCCTGACACCCACCCTTTAAGTATTGATAAGAACAGAAAAGATACACCTTCAGTCTTTTAAAGTCTAAAAAGTCCCAAGTCCCTCAGCCTTTCTTAATGAGATGTTCTAGTCCCTAATCATCATTGTAGCCCTTTTCTGCACACTCTCAAGCAGTTCCATGTACTTCTTGAACTGGAGAGCCCACAAGTGGACCCAGTACTCCAGATGGGACTTTGTCAGGGCAGAGTAGAGGGCAAAGAGGACCTCTCTCAACTTGGTCTCACAAGTTTTCTAAATATACCCTTGACAGTTCTGAGATGTGTAAACAAATTTTACTACAATGAACTGGAAAGACTGCATAAAATTGTAGTATCGGCTAGTTCTCTGGCAAGACAAGCATTATTTGTTTATTTCACTGTTGTTCCCTACCACACAGTCTGCCTTCTGATCACCTCTTTAATGAACTGCAGAACTATCTTTCATTTGTGATTGCTATTCATCCTGGCACCAGGTTTCTCAATGAGTGTGTTAATGGAATTAATGCACGGCAGTAAAAGAGTAGAATCCAGAAACTGAATTAATGATCTAATTTCCATTCCCTGAGCAAGGATGGAGTGAACACGTATGCCACTGAAACAGATAAGAAGAAGTTCTTCATCGAAAGAGTTATTGACCATTGGAATGGGCTGCCCAGGGAGGTGGTGGAGTCACCATCACTGGAGGTAATACAATACAATAATACAATACAATACAATAATACAATACAATACACCAGGTTGGAAGAGACCTTCAAGATCATCGCGTCCAACCCATCAACCAATCCAACCCACCCAACAACTAGACCATACAGCCAAGCACCCCATCAAGTCTTCTCCTGAACACCTCCAGTGAAGGTGACTCCACCACCTCCACGGGTAGCCGATTCCAATGGCCAATCACTCTCTCCGTGTAGAACTTCTTCCTAACATCCAGCCTAAACCTGCCCTGGCGCAGCCTGAGACTGTGTCCTCTTGTTCTGGTGCTGGTTGCCTGGGAGAAGAGACCAACCTCTGCCTGGCTACAACCTCCCTTCAGGTAGTTGTAGAGAGCAATAAGGTCACCCCTCAGTCTCCTCTTCTCCAGGCTAAGCAACCCCAGCTCCCTCAGCCTTTCCTCATAGGGCTTGTGTTCCAAACCCCTCACCAGCTTTGTTGCCCTTCTCTGGACACGTTCCAGCAAGTCAACATCCTTCCTAAACTGGGGGCCCAGAACTGGACACAGGACTCAAGGTGTGGCCTAACCAGTGCAGTGTACAGGGGGAGAATGACCTCCCTGCTCCTGCTGGCCACACTGTTCCTGATGCAAGCCAGGATGCCATTGGCCTTCTTGGCTGCCTGGGCACACTGCAGTCTCATGTTCAGCCTACAATCAACCAGTACCCCTAGGTCCCTCTCTGCCTGGCCGCTCTCCGGCCACTCTGACCCCAGCCTGTAGCACTGCCTGGGGTTGTTGTGGCCAATGTGCAGAACCCGGCACTTGGATGTGTTAAATCTCATGCCATTGGACTCTGCCCATCTGTCCAGCCTGTCGAGGTCCCGCTGCAAAGCCTCTCTGCCCTCCAGCAAATCAACTGCTGCCCCCAGCTTGGTGTCATCTGCAAATTTACTGATGATGGACTCAATGCCCTCATCCAGATCATCAATAAAGATGTTGAAGAGCAGGGGCCCAGCACTGATCCCTGGGGCACACCACTAGTGACAGGCCGCCAGCTGGATGTGGCACCATTCACCATCACTCTCTTTGTTTTGTGTTTGGGAAGGTGTTTGGGAAGAGACTGGATGGGGTGCTTGGTGCCATGGTTTAGTTGATTAGATAGTGTTGTATGATAGGTTGGACTCGATGATCTCAAAGGTCTCTTCCAACCTGGTCTGGTCTGGTGTGGTCTGGTCTATTCTATTCTATTCTATTCTATTCTATTCTATTCTATTCTATTCTATTCTATCCTATCCTATCCTATCCGTGTGGCAGCTAAGGAACTAAATCCCTGCCGTGGACACAAATCCTTTCTCTGAACACTGAAATTTATGTTAGCACACATGCATCTCAAGAAGCAGGATGTGGAACATCATAGGATAGGGTAGGAAGGTACCTTTATAGATCATCTAGTCCAACCCTCCTGCAGGAAGATTCTTCAGAGCCCACAAAGCCTGTCCTTGACCATCTTCAGGGATAGAACCTCCACCACCTCCTTGGGAGACGGCTTCCAGTGTTCCATTTTCATAGTGTTCTAGCATGAAAATCTGAACTATAGTATTTAGCATATGTTTTTATCAAATAAAGCGCACGATTTTACACACAGCATTCAAATTGTGCTTATGAAAGGCAAATCTTCACTTAGAATCATGGAATCCTAGAATTGTTAGTGTTGGAGAGGGCCTCAAGGATCATCTAGTTCCAACCTCCCTGCCATGAGCAAGGACAGCTCACACTACATCAGGTTGCTCAGAGCAACATCCAGCCTGGCTGCAAAAACCTCCAGGGATGAGGCTTCTGCTACCTCCCTGGGCAACCTGTTCCAGTATCTCACCACTCTTGTGGTGAAGAACTTCTTTCTAACATCCAATATGAATCTACGCATTTCTATTTTTTTGTTCTATTCCCCCTAGTCCTAGCACTACCTGACACCCTAAAAAGTCACTCCCCAGCTTTCTTGTACGCCCCCATAAGATACTGGAAGGCCATAATAAGGTATCCTCAGAGCCTTCTCTTCTTCAGATGGAATATCCCCAAATCCCTCAGTCTGTCCTCACAGAGGATATGTGCTCCAGCATATGCTTCTGTATTGTAACATACACTTCTGGCTAGAATTAAATAGCCATGATCTGTCAGACAAATTTTGCAATGCATATATTGGACATAATATATCAGGTCTGCAGTCAAGCAAAAAAAGGCTCATGTAAGGTGAAAACCCAGGATAGTAAATGGCAGAGAGAATTGATATGCTTAAGTGTCCAGAGAAGGGAAATGAGGCTGGTGAAGAGACTGGAGAAAAGGTCTGGGGAGGAACAGCTGAGAGTAACTGGGATTGTTTAGTCTGGAGAAAAGGAGGCTGAAGGGAGACCTCATTGCTCTCTATAATTCCCTGAAAGGAGGCAAGAGTGAGGTTGGGTGGTCAGTCTCTTCTCCCAGTTACTAGGTGATAGAAGAAATGGAAGTGGCCACAAATTGCACCATGGGAGGCTTAGATTGGATATTATGAAACATTTCTTGACTGAGAGAGTGGTCAAGCATTGTAATGGGATGCCCAGGGAGGTGGTGGAGTCACCATTCCTGGAGGTGTTCAAAAAATTTGTAGACATGACACTTTGGTACATGGTTGAGTGGGCATGGTGGTATTGGGTTGATGGTTGGACCTGATGATCTTTGAGGTCTTTTCCAACCTTAATGATTATATGGCTCTATTATCCTAAGAACTATTTCCTCAAAATACAAAACCTAAAAATACTTTTTTTTAATGTGCACTAATGTAATACAGTATTGCCACTGGAGTATCTCAAAGATGGAGAAGCAGCACAGCAGTCAGGGATTGGAATTTCACTCTAGTAAGTTTGGTCAGTTGGATGTAAACCTTCCATTATAACCATCTCCTAAATGTGATCTGTTATCTGAAGGATACTAAAGCTCTTTGTTTGTCCATGATAGCAACTGCATTATGTGTCTCCACGAGTTGCACACAAAAGGAGTAAGATACTGTTTGTAAAACAAGCATGCCTGCTGGGTTTAATCACCACAAGCAAAAGTCACTTTAAATCTGCTACTAACAGCACTTTGGCATCTTTTATTAAAGGATGCATAAAAGCCTCTTTGATTTTTTTTTTCTTTAAATACATTGGAGCTGTTTTCTTTGTAAGTGTTTGTATGATAATATTCCAACTGACCTTCATCCTTGAGATTACTTTTATGCTGTGCAGCTCATCTTCTAATAGTTAAAAAGAAAAATGAACTCAGACAATGAGCTATGATGATTAGTCACTTGCCTTTCATCTCTGCAGCTATAGTCAAAGATGTCTTTGACAGGAGTGCCCTATTCTCTACAGAGCTGATGGCTGTAAGTCTGGAGTTTAATAATTTTTCATGACCTCAGCTTCTGGGCCAACATAAACAAACAAACAAATAAAATCTTTGGGGTTTTTTCCCTTTTAATGTGAATACTAACTCCTATTTCATTATAATATGAAACCTTCCCCTGGTTCAGAAATCACAGAATCACCAGGGTTGGAAGAGACCTCAAAGACCATCAAGTCCAACCTGTCACCACAGACCTCATGACTAAACCATGGCACCAAGTGCCACGTCCAGTCCCCTCTTGAACACCTCCAGGGATGGTGACTCCACCACCTCCCTGGGCAGCCCATTCCAATGGCTAATGACTCTCAGTGAAGAACTTTCTCCTCACCTTGAGCCTAAACTTCCCCTGGCACAGCTTGAGACTGTGTCCTCTTGTTCTGGTGCTGGTTTCTTTGGAGAAGAGACCAACTCCATCCTGGCTACAACCACCCTTCAGGTAGTTGTAGACAGCAATAAGGTCTCCCCTGAGCCTCCTCAGAGTAGAAAGCATGGCATTATACTTACTACCATTTTAGTTCACCTACACATAAATGAAACACTCTAGAAGATATCAAATCAAAAAAGATCAAATACCTTTTTAATTTCAATTATTAATCAGCTACAAGCTGTTTTTTTTAGTTAGATCTCTAGAATGAAATAATTAATTTCATCACCCTAATTTTAACCAGATAATAGTAGTATTGGGGGGGAAAAAAGGCACTGGAACAGGTTGTCCATGGAGGTTAAGATAACATCCCTGGTGGATGTGGTGTTGAGGGATGTGGTTTAGTTGTAGTAGCTTAGCAGTGGTGGTGAGCTCTAGGAGAGCGGTTACTAGAAGTGTGGTTGGACTTGCTCATCTCAAAGGTCTCTTTTAACCTCAACAGTTCTATGATTATATGATTTTATAATTAGATATTGATTGTGAGAGACAGTCTCTCAGAAGATCAGCAGCCTGCAAAATTTACTTATATCACAATTTAGAATATTATAGTATCAGGGAATCATGAAGGTTGGGAAAGACCTCTAAGATCATCAAATCCAACCATCAACCCAGCACCACCATGCCCACTAAACCATGTCCCAAAGTGCCATGTCTACCTGCTTTTTGAACACCTCCATTAATGGTGACCCCACCACCTCCTTTGGAAGTCCATTCCAATGCTTGGCCTCTCATTCAGTAAAGAAATTTTTCCTAATATCCAGGTAATTCGGTGGCAGCTGAACTCTTCCTGATATTGGAGCAAATACTAAAACTAATCTGTAAATTGCAAATAATGACTTTTTTGTTGGTGTTATTTGTTTGGGTTTTTTTTTTTTGAGTAATCCCTACAAATGCATGCCCACTTCCACTGAAATATTCCCTGCATGATTTTCAAAGAAGAATGTCACACAATATATTAGAATTAGCTTCCAGTTATTGTCTCCATGCTGTGAATATTTTTCGAGCTGAAACCCAGTGAAATGTCCTCTTCAGTAATGGTTTTAATAGAACTGCAGGGCTATAACTAAAAGGTTAATTACCTCATGTTACCTTCTTTACAACTGTGTATATTAGTCTAATAGATATCATATGATTTAGATTTGGACAGCAGTATTCCCTAAAAATCAGGTAGGAAAATTTATGGATATTATATATAAGAGCCACACTTAGTTGTAAAGAGCTGATCAATTGGCTTTCGTTCCCTTCTGTTAATTTGCAGCTCTGAAAACCTAATCAATAAGATGACAAAGAAATTCTGTTAAAACCCAAAACATCTGGCACTTTATGTATTGCTTAATTGCCCAAGCAGCTTAAGACTACAACCCTCATTTATTCCACTTTGTTACTCTGACTGCAACAGTAGTGCAGGAAAAAATAAACACCTGCAAAACATAACAAAAAATTATACTGGGTTTTACTAAATAATCATCCAAGTCTGTAGGTTGTCCTAGACTGTGACAAGCCACACAGTAAAAACCTAAATATTATATAATTGGTGGATGTTGGCCTTTTCTCCTTAGTAACAAGTGATAGGACAAGAGGAAATGGCCTCAAGTTGCACCAGCAGAGGTTTAGCTCAGACATTGGGAGAAACTACATAGCTGAAAGGGTTCTCAAACACTGGAACAGGTTCATTAGGGAGATGGTGGAATTCCCATCCCTGGGCATGTTTAAAAGAAGCAGGGATGTGGTGCTGAGGCACATGTTTTAGCACCAGACTTGGTAGCATTAGATAAAATTGACTCAAAGACCTTAAATGTCTTTTCCAACCAAAAGAGTTTTGTGGCTCCGTGATTTTACAGAACAATCCTAACGATCCTAAAAGAAACCAACTGACCAGAACTAACAACAAAACAAAACCAACAGCAGCAAAACAACAACAAAACCCACCCCGCAACTATCCTGTCATTCTTTTCCCCTCTACATCACCAAAAAAATCAACATCTAGTCTTTGACTGTCTGCACTCAGCATGCAACAGCTCCTTCAAGAAGGAGCTGTAGCTGACTGCTTTGTCCAACAGTAACAGCTGGAAGGGCACTTTATGAGCAGTTAGAAATCCACATGTTTGCTTCCTTCTCCTAGATACTGATGCACTGCAACCATTCAGCAACCAGTTCCCACGAAGAGGTAGAAATTAGGGAGTTGTGGTCAGTTCATACCTGCTGTTTCCCTGCTCCACATGAAGTCCCTCCCATGATATAGTCCTTCATGAATTGCTCTGATGTGTGTCCTGCTCTAAGAGGAGGTCCTCCATGGGCTGCAGTGCAGATATCTGTTTCAATATTATCCTCTCCACCAGCTCTAGAGAAAATGCAGATCTATTCCCTGGCACCTGGGGCACCTCTTTGTTCATGAACTTCACCAGGATGTCTTAATTTTCTTCTCACTCCTTTCTCTCACAGCTGCTACACCATGTTTTCTACCCTTTCCTTAACAGATTTTCACTGGGCCACCAAATTGGCTGAGTGGCTTAACTGTGCCCTGTGGTAGCTGGCAGTAGTGGAGCTGGTTCAAACTGGCTTCTTCTCACAGAGGGAACCCTTGCAGATATTCTCTAGTAAAACTTTTCCATTTAAACCCAATAAAGCCTCTATTTTTTCCTTTTTCTTCTGGAAGAACATATCTGAAAGAAAAAAAAAAAAAACAGACACAAAAAGCTGTTAAAAGCTGGTTTTACAGAGCAGAAACACCTGTTTTATTGTGGGTTTTTTAATTTCTTTTTATATAATATATAGTGCATTAGAGAGTAATTCAGAAGTCTCTCCTTGCCTTTACATAAAGCCTGATAAATTGCAAAAAGAGGGCATGTAAACCATATTTCATAGGTAGAACCATAGAGCAATGATTCCTCCTTTTCTTTTTCATTAGAATGATATTCCTGTTTGTTTGAGCATATAATTTTCTGCTTCACTGGTCCTAACTGAATGCAAAGAAATCGTGTGGTGAAAGTCAGGTTCAGAGTGTCTTCAAAGAAAAGGAGTAAACTATTGCCTAAAACTAAAAAACAAGAAGAAAATAATAAAGAAAGAAGAATAATATTCCTGCTTGAAAGAGAAAGTTACTTAAGTACACAGATTGCCAGCGACAGCAGTGAGATGCTGGAACAGGTTGCTCAGGGAGGCTGCGGACACCCCCTCCATGGAGGTGCTCAAGGCCGGGCTGGAGGAGGCATTGAACAACCTGAGCTAGTGCAAGGAGTCCCTGCCTGTGGCAGGGAGTTGGAACTAGATGATCTTGAAGGTTCCTTCCAACCCAACCCATTCTGTGATATCTTGGACATAGGACTTGCCCACAGCAAAATCAAGTAGAATTTCATGACATGAGTAGTGGAAGCAATAAAAAGCTAGAGTAAGTCACAAAAGCAATGTGCTGTAAATTAGTTCATAAAAGGAGCAAGTCAAGTTCTAGTTGTAAAATTAGCAGGGAGTTGAGCTATTGGCTTGATATTCAGGAAACCAAAATGACATTATTTGCTTACATTATGCTGGTAGGCTTGGACTGCCAGCTGGGCAGTTTCCAGCCACTTTGCCCCAATTCTGGAGCATTCATGGGGTTGTTATGATCCAAGTGCAGGACCCAGCACTTGGCCTTGTTATATCTTAAGTAGTTAGCCCTGCACTACCAATCCAGATTGTCCAGAGCCCTCTGTAGAACCTTCTTGCCCTCCAGCAGTTCAGTGCTCCATCTTAGCTTAGACTCATCTGCAAACTTACTGAAGAACCACTCAATGCCCTCATCCCAATCATCGATAATGATACGAAAGGGAACTGACCCCAGTACTGAGCCCTGGGGTGAGATGACAAACTGACTCCTTGTTCTCACTTCTGGGTCTTGAAAAAAGCAGCATTATTAGTGATACACTCATAAAATCCATGTCTAATGAAGTAATCTGGTGATATAGCCACTCTTTCATGTATCATTTCACAAGAAAGTGAACTCAGTGAGGATCAAAGATGCAACTAGCTGTCAATAAATTGTTAGTGTTTATCAGCCTTGGCTTTATACTCTTAATTAAAAAGCTAGAAGAGATGCTTATTTAGTATGCTGCTCTGAATATCCTAGATCTTTAGACTTCACAGGATAAATTCCAGTCTGCTTTTGATTTAAAGTCTCTTCTCAAAATATAAAACCACAGCTAAAAGTTTCCTTTGCAAAAGATAATGCAACATACTTCCATGAGGTGGTTGGAGTTTAATCTCAAAGTAAACTTCTCTTTCAGTTGAATTTGCTGCATTTCATCATCCTGGACACTGGATTTTGTTGCAATTTTGACACAAATGGAAGTAAATTCAAATGTATATAGATTTGGTTTATCCATCTATGTTGCTCAATCTTGCAGCTACAGCTTTGTTAAATTGTAGCTAACTAATTGCAGTTAGTTCCTTGAGCCTCAACTTCTAGTTTTTTTGTGTGTGTGATTCTTTTTTTCTTTTTTGTTTTTTTTGATGTTATTATTAAGCTGTGGAGAACAGAAACAGGCATAGAGCTCTAGGGGCAATGTCACTTGCACTGAACATAAGACACAATTTATACTTAGTTGTGGATTGCTAAATTTTTTTTTATGCTCAAGAATATGTTTTGTTTTTAATATGGCACATTTTCCCTAATAAATAAATATAGATTGTTCATTATTTATATAGTAAGTATAATTATATTATTTATTTAGTAAATATAAACATATTATAGTAAATATAAATAAGTTGTTCCCTCCTAAATAACAGCACTGTGTAAAAGGCACATTCGTTCAGTGAGAAATTAATGTTATTTAAACATTTTTATCTTTATTAAATCAGTGCTGCTTCAAGTGGAAAAGATCACTAAGATTGAGTCCAACCTTCAACCCAACACTAACCTGGACACTAAACCATGTCCTGAAGTGTCATGTTCACACATTTCTTGAACACCTCAAGGGATGGTGACTCCACCACAAACCTGGGCAGCCAGTTCCAATTTTTGTAATCCCCAATCTAACTTTCCCTGGTGCACTTTGTGGCCATTTGCTCTGGTTCTGTCTCTTGAAATTAGAATAGAATAGAATAGAATAGAATAGAATAGAATAGAATAGAATAGAATAGACCAGACCAGGTTGGAAGAGACCTTCAAGATCATCACGTCCAACCCATCAACCAATCCAACCCACCTAACCAACTAAACCATGGCACCAAGCACCCCATCAAGTCTCCTCCTGAACACCTCCAATGATGGTGACTCCACCACCTCCACGGGCAGCACATTGAGCAATCACTCTCTCTGTATAGAATTTCTTCCTAACCTCCAGCCTAAACCACCCCTGGCGCAGCCTAAGAATGTGTCCTCTTGTTCTGGTGCTGGCTGCCTGGCAGAAAAGACCAACCTCTGCCTGTCTACAACCTCCCTTCAGGTAGTTGTAGAGAGCAAGAAGGTCACCCCTGAGTGTCCTCTTCTCCAGGCTGAGCAACCCCAGCTCCCTCAGCCTTTCCTCATAGGGCTTGTGTTCCAAACCTCTCACCAACTTTGTTGCCCTTCTCTGGACATGTTCCAGCAAGTCGACATCCTTCCTAAACTGAGGGACCCAGAACTGGACACAGGGCTCAAGGTGTGGCCTAACCAGTGCAGCTTACAGGGGCAGAATGACCTCCCTGCTGCTGCTGGCCATACTGTTCCTGATGCAGGCCAGGATGCGGTTGGCCCTCTTGGCTGCCTGGGCACACTGCAGGCTCATGTTCAGCCTACCATCAACCAGTACCCCCAGGTTCCTCTCTGCCTGGCCACTCTCCAGCCACTCTGACCCCAGCCTGTAGCACTGTCTGGGGTTGCTGTGGCCAATGTGCAGAACCCGGCACTTGGATGTGTTCAATCTCATGCCGTTGGATTCTGCCCATCTGTCCAGCCTGTCGAGGTCCCTCTGCAAAGCCTCTCTGCCCTCCAGCAGATCAACTCCTGCCCCCAGCTTGGTGTCATCCACAAATTTACTGATGATAGGCTCAATGCCCTCATCCAGATCATCAATAAAGATGTTAAAGAGCATGAGGCCCAGCACTGATCCCTGGAGACCCACACCCACCTCACTATGAGTTGTAGAGAGCAATAAGGTCTCCCTTCAGCCTCCTCTTCTCCAGCAGTTTCTATGCTACAATTATCAACTACTACAATCCTTCTTTAATTAGAAGATTAGAAGTTATTGCATGGCTCTATATATTAAATACAAATCATTGAAATGTCACTTGGTGACACAAAGTCAAGCCTGACTCCATTATATTAAATGCTATCCCACTAGGGGCAAATAAACTTTGAATATATTTTGTAGGGCTATTTGATCACAATTTGTGAGCATGCCTTTTCTCCCCAAGTGGTACTGGTAATTTCATTTTGCTGTTTTTTGCATATGAATAATGATATCAGAAACATCAACTCAAGCCTAAGACTTTGAGAGAGTTGAAAGAACTGTTAACTCCATATCACAAAAAAATAATGCTAAGGAAGAAGTGAAATAAGGCTACTATAAAAATTTCTGTCAGTCTGGATGTTGTCACCTGATAGAGGCTTGCAGAAGGGACAAAAAGGGACACGAAAAGAGATATGAATTATCTGTCTCTGTTACTACTGTTATGCATTTAATCAAATAACAATTCTCAGTGTTTTATTATGGCATATGCAGCAGGGCTCTGGTGTCCTTATTTCCTGAGACTATTCTTATGTTTTTTAGTTGTATTTTGTTGCACAGTTTCAAATATCTCATTTTGCTGCTAACCAAAACGTATCTGTAGCTTGCCTTGCTTTGCTCAAATTTCACCCACCCCTCCCACCCCCACCAACTCACATCTCTTAACTGTTTATTCTTTCCATATAAATGCAAATCACCCAGAATTTTGCTGTTCAACATTCAGGGCAAGGGTTTTTTTTTTTTTTGGAACCAATGGCATCCTGGCCTGCATCAGGAACAGTGTGGCCAGTAGGAGCAGGGAGGTCATTCTGCCCCTGTACACTGCACTGGTTAGGCCACACCTCGAGTATTGTGTCCAGTTCTGCGCCCCTCATTTTAGGGAGGACGTTGACTTGTTGGAGCGTGTCCAGAGAAGGGCAACAAGGTTGGTGAGGGGCTTGGAATACAGGCCCTATGAGGAAAGACTGAGGTAGCTGGAGTTGCTTAGCCTGGAGAGGAGGAGACTCAGAGGTGATGTTATTGCTCTCTACAACTACCTGAAGGGAGGCTGTAGACAGGCAGAGGTTGGTCTCTTTTCCCAGGCAACCAGCACCAGAACAAGAGGACACAGTCTCAGGCTGTACCAGGGCAGGTTTAGGCTGGAGGTTAGGAAGAAGTTCTATGCAGCGAGAGTGATTGCCCATTGGAATGGACTGCCCGGGGAGGTGGTGTAGTTGCTGTCACTGGAGGTGTTCAGGAGGAGACTTGATAGGGTGCTTGGTTGCTTGGTTTAGTTGGTTAGGTGGTGTTTGATGATAAGTTGGACACAATGATCTTGAAGGTCTCTTCCAACCTGGTTTACTCTATTCTATTCTATACTGCATTTGTCACAGTGTAGTATACTTTATTACCTGGCATGACTATCATTTGTGGAAATAATGGAGAAAGGAAAACTTTGTAAGCAAAGAGAGATTTTGATTCAGTCTTGGATTTAAGGAGCATAGTAACAGTACAGAGGATAGCAAATGGACTTTGCTGAATTGCTATTACATTTTGATTTTGTGCTTTTATGTTAATGATATATATTGGTGGCCAAAGGTCATGTGGTACATGTTATTCAGACTGCAGAAGTGCATGGCACAAAATCGACACAATACATTAGGAAAACTTTCTTTTACACTTTTGATAACTGGATTATAAAGCAAATTATTAACAAAGTTATCACGCAAACCGTGAGAACATGGTGTCATGGTAAATTTACCTTTACTGTGGGGAGACATGGAAACAAACTATTGCAACAATGCTTGTTTTTATATTTTATATTGATGTGAATCATACCAATAAATATATCCCAATATTCTTCACCTGCATTTTATTGAGATAGTTGGGAATTAAATTTCATGATCTAAATTGAAGAGGTACTGCTTCCTGCCTTGCTTTGCCTTTCTTTGGAATTAATGACCAGCATGAGCACAATAACTGAAAGAAGCTTAGCAAGAGACCTCACATGGCACAAAGAATCTCAGCACTCAGCACTAGCTGAAAAGAAAGAAACATAGCTTATAATCTCTGTGCTGTTTTGTTTGTTGGTTTGTTTGTTTCAGCACACTAGTGCTTCTATTTTGATACAGTTCTGGCTGTCAAAACCAAACCAAAATAAAATACAAACAAAACTAAAACCAAACAAACAAAGCTCTAACTGGGAGCAAAACTCAAAAGCATGGTGTACCAGCACTTCAGAGATCAGAGCCAAGACAGCTGGATTTTGCTACCAGCTATTAGAGATGGTAAAATGCGAAACGAAGGAGTAAAAGCTGATCTTTCTCACGCTGAAATCAATAAGAAATTTGTCATGGACTTCAAAAGAAACAGCAGGGCAAAATACACAGACAAGGGGAGAACACTCAGAAGAGCATCTAGAGAGGAGAGGAAAGAAAAGAACAAAGCAAGATATATAGGGAGATGGAAAAGTGGTTTGAGGAAAGGGAAAAATGCAAAAGGTTAAAAAACAGGAGGACAAAGTCTTGAATGAGAAAAGCTTTTGCAGATTCTTCAAGTATCTCCTTATCACGCTTCAAAATCTATTCTCATCTCAGAAAACTATTTCTTAAATCCAATCTTGTATTTGTAGAAGATTCATTCAGCAAATTTACCTTGGCTACTTGGCCTCAAGTCTGTGGACTTAAGGATTACTTCACTTACTTTACAGCTGCCTAATGAGCATTAAAGACTTTTAAAATACTGTATAGAGTACAAAGTAAGCTACATTAATTCTGCCTGAAAAACCTTCGAAGTGACAGTGAACAGTCAATTGCTAAATTAAATATCTTTATATGTACACAGAGAGAGGCATGCACACGTGGTTTAATGGCCATTGTGGTGTTAGGTCAACAGTTGGACCTGATGATCTTAGAGGTCTTTTCCAGTCAAAGCAGTTCTATGATTTGGTGTATAAATGATGTGTATCTGTGTATTTGCCCATGATCTTGTTTGAGTTAAATTCCAGCTCACAGAAAATATATTTTATTATATGCATGTAATGACACACAATATTCAGTGCACAGAACACAGTAAGTCTTGTGAAGAGCAGCTGAGGAAACGGGGTTGTTTAGTCTGGAGAAAAGCAGGCTGAGAGGACACCTTCTGGCTCTCTATAACCCCTGCAAAACAGTTTGTAATGATGTGAATGTTAGCCTCATCTCCCAAGTAGCTAACAATAGGACAAGAGGAAATGGCCTCGAGTTGCACCAGGGGAGGTTTAGACTGGGTATAAGGTATAAAAAATATTTCCTGCAAGAATGGTCAGGCAGTGAAATGGCTGCCCAGGGACCTGGTGGAGTTATCATTCCTTGAGGGGTTAAAAACCCATATAGACAAGGCACTATGGAATATGATTTAGTGAACATGGTGGTGTTGGGTCAACAATTGGACTTGATGATTATAGAAATCTTTTCCGACCTTAATGATTCTATGACTAATTCAGTGATTCGATGCTGAGGTCAGGCTGCAGTTACACTGAATACAAAGAGAACTTGTAGAAGTTACAGGGGGCTCTGGGGCTGTTTCTGCAGTGAACTCAGGCTGGAGTCTTCATAGCAGCCTTGTATAACATTGTTTGGTCTTCTGTCAATGTGTGTCCTTTTCTGTAGCCTTACATGTCTTTCATTGTGATTTGTGCCATGAAGCAATAAGGAAAACAAATAAAAGGGAAAAAAAGTCTGGGCCTGTTTTGGAAAAGTAATTTCACCCAGTATAAATCTGTTAGCATTCCAACCTGAGTTTATTATTTAGGTAAACATGTATTCAATGGTGCAGGGAAGTTTCCTTCAGAGACAGATTTAGTGCATTTATTTTAGGATTGTGGCATTCCTTTCTCTAGATTTTTATTATTTATTTTTCATTGAGGGACTCCTTCTCTTGGCAGCATTCTTATTTGCCATTGGGGATCTAGTGAATTTTATTTGACATTAGGATGAAGAAATAATTTTAAGATTTGAGTCACATAGTTATTTCATGCACTATTTCAACACTGGAACAGGCTGCTCAGAGAGGTGGTGGAATCCCCATCCCTGGAGGTGTTTAAATGACACTGAGATGTGGTGCTGAGGGACATGGTTTAGCACCAGAGACTTAGATAATGGTTGGTAGAGTTAGATAATTGTTTGGCTTGATGCACAAAATCCATTGGTTGGAAAGGGACCTTAGAAGGTCACCTAGTCCTAGCCCCCTGCAGTAAGCAGGATTTTTAAGGTCTAAGTAAGATCTTGTAGGTTTTTTCTCCCCCAAATAATTCCCTAATTCTGTGATGTTTATCAGTTCTAATTGTGTATTAAAATTATCTGTAATTCTAGGAAGTCCAGTTAAAAGATTATATCCCTACAAACAAATACATTTCAAATTTGAGAAATTTAGTACATTAATATGTGTTCAAAAATCCACTTGTTTTTCCCCACAGCTGGGAGAAATCATACAATATTGGATGCTTACAATTTTGGTTGCATACAATAAGGTTGCTTAGCCTGGAGAAGAGTAGGCTCAGGGGGTACCTTCTTGCTCTCTACTACTACCTGAAGGGAGGTTGTAGACAGGTGGGGGCTGGTCTCTTCTCCCAGGCAACCAGCACCAGAACAAGAGCACACAGTCTCAATCTGTGCCAGGGGAGGTTTAGGCTGGATGTTAGGAAGCAATTCTTCATAGAGAGAGTGATTGCCCATTGGAATGGGCTGCCTGGGGAGGTGGTGAAGTCACCATCACTGGGGGTGTTTAGGAGACTTGATGGGATGCTTGGTGCCATGGTTTAGTTGGTTAGATGGTGTTAGATGATGGGTTGGATGTGATGATCTTGAAGGTCTCTTCCAACCTGGTCTGGTCTGGTCTATTCTATTCTATTCTATTCTATTCTATTCTATTCTATTCTATTCTATTCTATTCTATTCTATTCTATTCTATTCTATTCCATTCCATTCCATTCCATTCCATTCCATTCCATTCCATTCCATTCCATTCCATTCCATTCTACATAATCATACGAAATATACACACAAATGACACATTGAGGTAGTTCTAAATGTAGAAAGCTATTTATCCTTAATAGGGAGGTTACATTAGGAGATGAAAATGAAATTAATAAATGTCTGCTACTGATTCTGTGATTCCTTGTGCATCACCTAAGCAACTTCAGCATTCAATAAGGATTGCAGTCCATTAAAAAA
Source organism: Picus viridis (assembly GCA_033816785.1). NCBI lineage: Eukaryota > Metazoa > Chordata > Aves > Piciformes > Picidae > Picus > Picus viridis. The sequence continues at coordinate 32,241,583 of CM066582.1, read as the reverse complement.
ATAAATATGTGGATGTGTGGTTTGGTTTAGGGGTTTTTTGGTTGTGGTTTTGTGTGTGTGTGTTTTTTGTTGTGTTTTGGTGTTTTTTTATTGTCATGCTTTGCGGGGTTTTTTTGTTGTGTTTACCTCTTTTTTTGTTTGTCCTATGTGTGTGTGTATTATTTTCTTTCCTTTGTGCAACATTTATTATCTGAAAAGTAAGATAAGTTGGCTCTGAGGAAACTCATCATAAAGTGTCAACACACCAGGTAACAAATCAATGGCTGTTTAAATGACTGTGCTTTCCAAAGGAAAATATATTTCAGTTTTTGGGCCCTAAATACATTATGCCTCAGTGCATACTGAATGAAAAACACCATCTCCATCATTAATGTGTTTATAAAAGGCTCTTGTTGTCAACACCAAAGAGTCAGTTCCTCGCTTGCTATTTTATGTTTTCTTTGATGTATTGTCTGACAGTAAAAGCTAATGCACACAGCAGCTTTCAAAGACTTTGAATTGATTTTAAAATTTAAGTAAATTTTTAAACAGGAACAAGCTTAACTACATTATTAATTTTTATGAATTATTGCAGTACCTCGGTGAGAAATTTTGATTAGTTCAATAAAAGGCAAATTTAAAGAAGTCTTCATGCTTCACAGTAGCCAAGAATGGACTTTAATGATTTAGTTCTTCCCTAGCACTGATCTGCATCTAAACTTCTGGAGCCTTTGGCTGAGTTTTGGTGTTTATTTTCATTCTCTGAAGTTCTCTGTGACAGGGTTGCAGAATCGGTGGATAAAGGAAGAGCAACTGATGTCATCTACCTCGACTTCTCAAAGCATTTGAGACTGACTTGCATAACATCCTCGTTTCTGAGTTGGAGATACATGGATGTGATGGATGCACAGCTCAGTCGCTAAAGAATTGTCTGGATGATCCCACTATAAGTGGCGGTGGTCAACAGCTTGGTTATTTTGGCAGTCCTTGATCTGGGAGATGCAATGACCTGACAAGGTCCTCATATAAGTAAAAGAAAGGGAAAAATATGTTCCTAGATCAACATTAAAAGATGAAAATGATTTTTAGAGATTGATTTCTTCCTTTTCCTGCAGACAATACGTTCTTAGTAATTTTGAAGATAAAAGTATTTCATACTTGACTTCTTAAAAAGTTTTTTTGACAACTTCAGCTGAGCTCCTTGAGAACTTCTCTTCAGTGAGAATGTTTCAGTACAAGGCACAGAATATTTCTTTCAATTTCTATACCTGACAGCTGCAGGTAGGAATATCACTAGGTGGAGTGATGAGATCTTCTACATTCAGAATGCTTCCTGGTAGAAGCAGGTAGAATGTGGGGGCAAAATACACAAACCAAAGTTAATGGAAGAAATATTGCATCTCAAGTGACTGCAAGGACTGAACAGAGAGATTTTCCAGACTGAAAAGAGTTGGGGCTGTTCAGTCTGGAGAACAGAAGGCTCCGAGGTGACCTCATGATATGTATCTGAAGGGGGCCTACAAGAAGGCTGGGGAGGGACTTCTCAGGATCTCAGGTAGTGATAGGACTAGGGGGAATGGAATGAAGCTGGAGGTGGGGAGATTCGGAAGTCTCCAAGTAAGGGGCACGAGGATGATCAGAGGGCTGGAGCACCTCTCTTACGAGGACAGACTGAAAAGAGTTGGGGCTGTTCAGTCTGGAGAACAGAAGGCTCCGAGGTGACCTCATTGTGGCCTTCCAGTATCTGAAGGGGGCCTACAAGAAGGCTGGGGAGGGACTTCTCAGGATCTCAGGTAGTGATAGGATGAGGGGGAATGGAATGAAGCTGGAGGTGGGGAGATTCAGTCTGGAGGTGAGGAGGAAGTTCTTCACCATGAGAGTGGTGAAGCCCTGGAATGGGTTGTCCAGGGAGGTGGTTGAGGCCCCATCCCTGGAGGTGTTTAAGCCCAGGCTGGCTGAGGCTCTGGCCAGCCTGATCTATTGTGAGGTGTCCCTGCCCATGGCAGAGGGGCTGGAACTAGATGATCCTTGTGGTCCCTTCCAACCCTGACTGATACTATGATACTATACTACTAAGTAGGAGAGAAGATACAGTTGGGAAACCCAGGGTGAGATTATGGAATCTAGCATCTAAAAGCAGGTAGAGGAGGACAGGAGCATGGTTGGCTTGTCAGGGAACAGACAGAATAAGTCCTTTTATTTGAGTACTCTTTGGACAGATCAGCCACATGCTAATATTTTTTAGGCTACAGTCCCACAAACTTGCATGAAAACATGGATAGGTAGACAAGTGATAAAAATGAAGTGAATAATTCCTTTTCACAGTTGCACTTGATGATCTTAAAGGTCTTTTCTTACTAAAACTTCTGTGATTCTAACATAGTAAGAACAGTTTAATGTTTGAATCACTGAAGAGGGCCTTTGCAGGATATGTGGTAGGAAAAGATGAAGATATTCTATCATTCTAAATGTAGACAGACTCCATGCCTGAACATTGAATTTTGGCTTGTGTATGTCCATGCTTATCACAGAGAGACTGGCAGATGCAGTCAAACAGATGTAGGAGACCAGTTCTGAGGAAGCTGCAGAGTGTTCATTTGCATGCACATAGTTTGGACAATAGCTAGAGCTGCAACCCATCTGTAAAGAGATACTTCCGTAAAGGATGTGCTAATTTGCATGCAAAGGCTTTTCTCAGGGTATATAAACACATTGAACAAGAACTATGAGGGTGGCATACAAAACCCAAGCCAATCAAGAGAATGTGATTCTTAACACAAAAAACCCAAACCAACCAACCAACCAAAGTTGCAAGCACAATACAGAAGCAAAAATTTCAACATATGGAAGTATGACTTTGAGAATGTGGGATTTCCAGACGTTATCTTAGTAGCCCTAAAGAGGTAGCAGAAACAAGATATGGGACAAAAGTAAACAAGAAATGAAAGTGGGAGGGGAAAATGATTTTGTTATTCAGCTTCAGTGAGGAAAAGAAGAATAAACTAATGCTGTAATGATGTCCGTGATGACACTAATGATCCTGTAGGTTCTTTTGAGCTTACCCTGTGAGTATCAGATGAGACAATATGAAGATATAATTTTTTAGCCAAAACAAAGAAACAGGAGAGTTTTATACTTCACATAGTGCAGAAGGCATAAAAAAAGAATTCCACATTGTGAAATGTGATGGTGGCTGGGGGATGTGATTCTGGCTAAGAGAACCAGCAAGAGAAAAGCAAAACAAAACCTGACTACTAAAAGCATCTGAGCTGTCCAATTGAAGTGCCATATCAGTGATAAGTGATCATAGAATTATTGCATGCTTTAGGTGTAAAAACAAACAAAAAAACCCAGGAAAAACAAATCTCAAACTTTATAGATTTAAAGGAAAAGGATATGCCATTTCCCAGTGTGTGTGGGGGTGTGGAATAAAAAGAACTGGTAAGGACAGTTTTCAGGAGCAGTATAGAATATGAATTCTTCATGAGTTAAATGCTTGTTGTTTTGTGATATTAAAAAGGAAAGGGAGAAAAAGGAATAGTAGTAGAGAGCATGGCAGGGAGGTGGGGGGTAGGGAGGTGGGGGGTAGGGGGATGGGGGAGTGGGAGGAGGAAACAAATAGCACAGCAAATGCTAGAAGTCCCCAGCTGCATATTCTTAGGAAATTATTTGCTCTTAAAGTAGATGCTAAAGCAGGAACTTGCTAAAGTATGTGAAACTGCAATACTCATGAGCAGGAAGGGAGGGTAAATAAAGTTGATACAGTTTCTGGTTCATTCCAGTAGGCAATAGAAAATAGGAAGTGAACACCCTCTCTGAAGTAAAACAGAAAACATCACACTTCCTAAGGCAGAGACATCAAAAATTATTCCTATGCTCTGTGGGTGCATCAGACTTTCTGGAGTGTATTAGAAGATGATGTCCATACCTCAAATATTTTAAAAACAAACCTTAATCACAACACTGCAGCTGATAGAGCATTGTCCTTTGCACTAAAACTCCAAGATCTCAATCAGTGCTGGCTCCAAGCCATTGCAATTATATCAGAATGGAGCTATGTCTGACTGAATGAATGGCTGTTGTTTTCATTAAACGTTTTACATGCAGCTAATTTAGTGGGCATAAAATTCAGGGAATTACAGGGTTTGATATATGACCATTATCATCTAGCATGTTGGGAAGTAGTTCCAAATGTTTTTAGAACATTGTAATGTTAAATTGCTGAAGGAAATCAAGTACTTTTAAGCTCCCCAGTTTGAATTGATTTTTTTATTATTGTTATGCAGAGGCATATAATATGTAATACTGATCACATAAATGCAGAATGAAAAGGTAATCTTGAGTGTAAACGAACACTAAAATCAGAGATGAAGCTACTTGGACAGATTAAGCTTTGCAAGAAGGTATGATGAAGAGTTCATTGTCCCTTTCTTGGACAGGTATGTATGTAAAGGAGGCTCGGGAGGCTCTAGGGAGACGTTATTGCTCAATGTAGTTTCCTGAAAGGAGGTTTTAGACAGGTGGTTGTTGGTCTCTTATCTCAGGCAACCAGTGGCAGAATAAGAAGACACAGTCTCAGGCTGCACCAGGGGAAGTTTAGGGTCAAGGTGACAGTATCACAGTATCACAAAGGTTGGAAGAGACCTAGAAGATCATCGAGTCCAACCTGTCACCACAGACCCCATGACTAGACCATGGCACCAAGTGCCACATCCAGTCCCCTCTTGAACACCTCCAGGGACGGTGACTCCACCACCTCCCCGGGCAGCCCATTCCAATGGTGAATCACTCTCTCGGTGAAGAACTTTCTCCTCACCTTGAGCCTAAACTTCCCCTGGTGCAGCTTGAGACTGTGTCCCCTTGTTCCGGTGCTGGTTGCAAGAGAGAGGAGGCCAACCCCTTCCTGGCTACAACGACCTTTCAGGTAGCTGTAGAGAGCAATGAGGTCGCCCCTGAGCCTCCTCTTCTCCAGGCTAAACAACCCCAGCTCCCTCAGCCTCTCCTCATAGGGCTTGTGCTCAAGGCCTCTCCCCAGCCTTGTTGCCCTTCTCTGAACACATTCAGGTGTCTCGATGTCCTTCCTAAACTGAGGGGCCCAGAACTGGACACAGTACTCAAGGTGTGGCCTAACCAATGCAGAGTGCAGGGGCACAATGACCTCCCTGCTCCTGCTGGCCACATTATTCGTAATGCAGGCCAGGATGCCCTTGGCCTTCTTGGCGAGAAAGTTCTTCACAGAAAGAGCAATTGGCCAGTAGAAAGGGCTGTCCCGGGGAGCTGGTGGAGTCACTGTCCCTGGAGGTGTTCAAGCAAGGGTTGGATGTGGCACTTCAAGTCATGGTTTAGTTGCCAGGAGGTGTTAGGTATCAGGTAATAGGTTGGACTTGATGATCTCTGAAGTCTTTTCCAACCTGGTTGATCCTACGATTCCAAATATGACTACTTTCAGGACTCAATGTTTTAGTGCCATGAGTGAAGTATTTTCTATAACAGAATATCTTTCCTACACTGAAATCCACAGGCTGACTTACATTTTCTCCTGAAACATTGCCATATAAAGCTCAGCGTGAAGTCACAGCACATTGGTGCTCCCCAGAGGTCAGTACTAGGTCCAGTCTTGTTCAACAAATTCACCAATGACCTAGATGAAGACACAGTGTGCCCTCAGCAAATCTTCTGATGATACAAAACTGGGACAAGTGGCTGACACACCTGAAGGCTGTGCTGCCATTCAGTAAGACATGGACCGACAGGGCAGCTGGGCGAAGAAGAACCTAATGAAGTTCAACAAGTGTAGAGTCCTGTGTGTGGGGAAGAATAACACTATGAACCTGTACAGATTAGGGGCTGACCTGCTGGAGAGTAGCTCCACATAGAAGGCCCTTGGAGTCCTGGATGGTAATAAGTTGTCCATGGGACAGCAACGTGCTTTGGTGGCCAAGAAGGCCAATAGCAAATGTGGGTGTGTGTATTTGGGTTGGCTGAGCTACAGTTAGGTCTCCACAGAACATCTTTCCAGAGCTGTGTTTTGCAGTGATGTAGCTGGGTGTTGATCACACCCCAGTGTTTTGGCCACTGCTGAGCCAAACAGCAAGGCTGTGCTTTTCCAGCATTCCCCACCCCTGTCCCCTCCACAACAGCAGGCTAAGAGATAAGCAAGATCTTGAGAGGGAACACAGCCAGGTCAGGTGACCCAAACTGACCAAAGGGGTATTCCATGAAGTATAACATTAACTCAGATATAAAAGCAAAGTAAAAGAAGGAAGTGTAGGGATGTTCTATGTCCTTCAGAGCTACCATTATGGAGGTTGAAGCCCTGCTTCCTGGGAGTGGCCTAACATCTGCTGACGGGAAGTAGAAAATAACATCTTTGTTTGCTCTTGCTCCTCGTGTGGCCTTGGTTTTTGCTTTTCATCCTATTAAATTGCTTCTATCTTGACTCACAGGACTGTGCCTGTATTTTCACTTTCCCCTCTCCATCTAAGAAGGGGAGTGACAGAGTAACCTTGGTGGGCATCTGGCCTTCTGCCAGGGCCAAACCACCACACTCCGTTATGAAAAGTGTCCATCAGGTTGAGAAAGGTTTTCCTCCTCCTCCTCTACTCAGCCTTAGTTAGACTACATCTGGAAAATTGTGTACAATTCTGGGCTCTGCAGCTCCAGAGGGACCAAGAACTAACAAAGAAAATTCAACAGAGAGTTATGAGGATGACTGAAGAACTGGAGCATCGCTTTGATGAGGAGAGATGGAGATACTTAGGGCTGTTCAGTCTGGAGAAGAGAAGGATGAGAAGGGACCTTATTAATGCCTACAAATATCAGAATGGTGGCTGCCAGGAGGATGAAACCAGGCTTTTTTTTTTTTTTTTTTTTTTCAGGGATACCCAGTGATGGGGTGAGGGGCAGTGCACATAAACTCAGTCATAGGAAATTCCATGTTGAGAGATGAAAATTCTTTACTGTGAGGGTACTGGAGCCCTGCAACAGGCTGCTTAGAGAGATGGAATCTTCTTCTCTAGAGATCTTTGAAACCTGTCTGGATGTGTTCCTGTGTGACCTACCCTATGTGGTCCTGCTCTCTGGAGTTTCCTTCTAACCCCTACCATTGTATTATTCTATGGCATTTCCATTATGTGAGGTGTCACAGTATCACAGTATCACCAAGGTTCGAAGAGACCTCAAAAATCATCAAATCCAACCTGTCACCACAGACCTCATGACTAGACCATGGCACCAAGTGCCACATCCAATTCCCTGTTGAACACCTCCAGGGACGATGGCTCCACCACCTCCCTGGGCAGCACATTCCAATGATGGACGACTCTCTGAGTGAAGAACTTCCTCCTCACCTCGAGCCTAAACTTGTATGAATGAGATACTCCTAACTTCTCTTACTTAATGTTATGTGTAGCTGTATAGATTGTCTGGCTCATTCTAAACAAGTTTTGGTAAAGTCTACTGCATGCAGATGACTCACAAGGAGTTCTAAAAGTGTCTCAGCCTTAGATTGCCTTGAGGCCCTTTTAATGCAGAGATGAGTCATGGGGAGTGGTGTAGCCATGAAAATCTGTAATAGTGGTGGATTAGATGTGAGTGACACTCAGTTAAATCACTAACTTGGATTTGCATTTAAACCTGTGAATAAAGCTCTAACACATTGTTTGACTGGACCTTGTGGCCCAGTCTTTTTACATTACAGTAGCTCCTATCAAACTTAAGATATTTTTATCCAGGAAATTGTGGTACTATAGAGAAAGATTAAATCTATCTTCATTAATGAACAGCAGAGAAGACAATTTGTATGCTGGTGAAACAAAAGTAATGGCAATAATTATATTTATTAGTTCTTTTCATCCATCAGATGATGTTGTTCTTGAAAGGAACAGAGAAAAATATATTCTAATTGTCCATATGTCAAGAACACTTAAGTAGAAAGACATGAATTTCCTGAATAATGCTGGAGATAGCCTGGAAATGTGTTAAAGAATCTTGACATGAAACTGTTAGAGCAAGTCTAGAGGAGTGTCACAAAGATGATCAGAGGCTATGAAGACAGGCTGAGAAAGTAAGGTTATTCAGCCTGGAAACAGGGCTCTACAGGGCTCTGGAGAGACCACCTTCCAGTATTTGAAAGGGGCTACAGGAGAGCTGGAAAGGCATTTTGAACAAAGGTGTGGAGAGACAGGGCAAGGGGTAATGACTTCAAAATGGAAGAAGATCATTAGGAAAGCATTAGGAAGAACTTCTGCCCTGTGAGGGTGGTGACACACTGGAGCAGGTTGTCCAGAGAAGTTGTGGAAGTTCAAAACCTGGAAGTGTTGAAAGCCAGTCTGGCCCAGTCCTTGAGCTGGTCTAGTAGAAGGTATCCCTACTCATGCCAGGGGATTGTAACTAGGTGATCTTCAGGATTATTTCCAACTCCAACCATTCTATGATTTATATTTTCACATGCTTTCTTCAGCACCTTAAGATTCTGGACCCTTTTGACTTTGCTCTATCACATTGCTAGAGGAGTTGGGGATGTTGTCATGATGGATGTCAGTAAGTATGGCCAGCAGGTTGAAGGAGTTGATTCTGCCCCTCTACTGCATTCTTGGAACACGTCACCTGGGTACTGTTCCCAGCTCCAGGGTCCACAGCACAAGAAAGACATAGATCTACTTGAACAGGTCTAGAAGAGGGTCATGAAGATGATAAAAAAATTGGAGCACCTGCCTTATGAGGACAGGCTGGGAGAGTTGGCAATGTTTAGCCTGGAGAAGAAAAGGCACACAGGGACCTCCTAGCAGCCTTCCATTATTTGAAGGGAGCCTGCAGGAAAGATGGAGAGGGACTCTGTCAGGAAGTATAGTGATGAGGCAAGAGGTAACAGTTCTAAACTGAAAGATGGGAGATTTCAATTAGAGATGAAGAACAAATTCTTTACTCTGAGTGGTGAAACACCTTAGGTGGCACCTTCCTAGAAACATTCAAGGCCAGGTTGGGAGGGACTCTGAGCAACCTAATTTAGTTGAAGATGTCCTTGCTCACTGTGAGGGGTGTTGGACTAGATGATCTTTAAGGGTCTCTTCCAGCCCAAACTCTTCTGTTTCTATCAATTACTATCCTAATGCTACTTGTTTTGTACTGTGCACTCTAAAAAGCTTACAGTCAAGCTTCACTGCAGTATAGTATGATAATTATGAGCCAAAAATGGATACAACCATGAAAAGAATAAACATGATCCAAAATGAGATATTGTACTATAAAAGCTGAAGATAGCAAGACAGAAAATTATTAGTGTTACTGCAGGAACTAAAGTTTGATAACAATGCAATGGCAATTTGATAGAAAATTCCAGTCACTTGCATTTATGAAAGATCTGTTCAAACTGGAACAAGTGCCAAGAATAACTGTTAAGATTATCAGGGGAAAGAAAATAGACAACGTGAGAGGAAACTTAAAGTCACTGGCTTATTCAATCTAGCTAAAGAAAGGTTAAGAAGAGATGTTACTGCTGGTCATAAACAATGCCTTAGAATAAATTCCTAAGGATTCAGGGTAGGTATTCAAACCTAAAACCAGCAGAAATACTAAGACAGGAATAAATAGCTATTGGTGAGCTGGTGTATGGTTATAAATTAGAAGAATGCAGAACTCTAAAAGACTGAAGAACAAGCTTTTAGTGAAGCTTAATGGGGAAAAAATGTCATTTAGGCTGCAACAGGAGCTGCATGACAAAAATGTTTTCAGCAGGCACACTTCAAGCCTTTTACTGAGAATAGACTAGACTAGACTAGACTAGAATAAACCAGGTTGGGAAAAACCTTTGAGATCATCAAGTCCAACCTATCATCCAACACCATCTAATCAACTAAACCATGGCATCAAGTCAAAGAGAGTGATTGTCCATTGGAATGGGCTGCCCGTGGAGATGGTGGAGTCACCATCATTGGATGTGTTCAGGAGGAGACTTGATGGGGTGCTTGGTGCCATGGTTTAGTTTTAGGTGGGTTGGATTGGTTGATGGGTTGGACGTGGTGATATGAAGGTCTCTTCCAACCTGGTTTATTCTATTGTATTCTATTGTAAGTGCCCCATCCAGTCCCCTCTTAAACACCTCCAGTGACAGTGACTCCACCACCTCCCTGGGCAGCACATTCCAATGGCCAATCACTCTCTCTGTGGAGAACTTCTTCCTAACATCCAGCCTAAACCTCCCCTGGTGCAGCTTGAGACTGTGTCCTCTTGTTCTGGTGCTGGTTGCTTGGGAGGAGAGACCAACCCCCACCTGGCTACAACCTCCCTTCAGGTAGTTGTAGACAGCAATAAGGTCTCCTCTGAGACTCCTCTTCTCCAGGCTAAGCAACCCCAGCTCCCTCAGCCTCTCCTCGCAAGGCTTGTGCTCCAAACCCCTCAGCAGCTTTGTTGCTCACAGTCTGTCCTCACAGAAGTGGTTCAGCCCCAGGGGGACACAAAATCACTTGCCTCAACCTGCTGGCTGCACTAGGTGCAGGAGGCAATTGGCTTTCTGTGCTGTGAGTGCACATTCCCAGCTCATATTAATTTTTCACTAAAGCTGCATTAATAAACAAATATTTACAAAATTGAACACTCAAGTAGCAATGGATCAGAAACTTAAATCACAAAAGAGGATAACAATTGTAGTGCTAAAGTATGAAATCAGCTTAACAATACCAAGCTTTTTCTGTGTGTGTGTTTAGGATGAGGTATTTGGTAGGGGTAGATTTCTTCAGGAATTATTCTTTTCAGGAATAACTATTATTTGTTTTTCTTCCTGGATTCAGAACTGCTACAGCTAATAAGAATTTTATTTCTGTAGAAAAATCTGTGAGAGATGAAATGCATATGCCATGTGTAGATATTGTATGCAACAAAATTAAGAGGGAGAGAAGAAAAAAAAGGAGGGAGAGGAAAAAAAGGAGGGAGAGGAAAGAAGAGGGAGAGGGATGTTAGAATCCTTACACAAAAAGCAAAGAATGTGTTAATAACAGTGAAGAACATTTTACTGGTAACCAGGGAGATAGCAAAGACAGGAATAGTGCAGCACTCAGCCCAAGCAGGAAATTACTAAGTAACAAACAAAATGTTTTGAATTCAGCGCAAGATCTCAGGCAATAAAATGGAAGAATTTGAACTAGCAGTGTAGGATATAAATCTGGAGATTACCGAGCATCAGAAATCTGCACATCAAAAAAGGGACTGGAAATCATAAATGGACTGTAGGAATTGGAAAATACAAGCAGTTCAGAAAAGCTTAAGATGGTATTGATACAGATTTGCTGAAACTTCTCTCCAATGAACCTTTGCTGTAGAACTATACAACTCCAGCACACCGCTACTACAGAAGTAGTAACGGGAGTGAGCAGAAACCCTACAGGGAATTGAAAAAGAGGTTGCCAGAACTTTTAACAATTTCTTCAGGTTTGTGAATTACTTCAGTTAATTCTGAGATTATGCTTTATCTTTGATGCAGGCTGAATTTTTGCAAACTCTCCAATTCATCTAAAGCAGAAGCCTTAAATGTCAACTCAGTGATGTCTGGAATGTTTAAGGATTATGTGCAATTTTAGTCCTATAGATTCTCAATTATCACTCTAAACCTAAGGGGCTTGAGTTTATGGTAACATAATTTGGAACTTTAAGGATTACATGTAATTTTAATCCAGTACACTCAATTATCACTCTAAACCTTGAGGGTCTGAGGTTACAGTAACATAATTTGAACTGTAAGAGGTAAAATGGCCATAAATATAAATAGAAATGTTAAATCACTTGAACACCTTGAGGACACTTACCTAAAACATATCTGGAACATTTTCCCCTCTGTTGTGCAATTTTAAGCATGACTTTGCATGTTGCTTTTACTGTATATTTAGGATTTTGATAGACATAAGTGTTTCACAAAGGGCTTTAGTGGCAGGATGAGGGGTACTGACTTCAAACTGGAAGAAGATGTATTTAGATATTAGGAAGAAATTCTTCCCTGAGAGAGTAGTGAGGCACTGTACAGGTTGCCCAGAGAAGTTGTGGAGGCTCCAAGCCTGGAAGTGTTGAAAACCAGGTTGGAGGTTGCCTTTCACAATCTGGCCTAGGTGGAAGCATCCCTGCCCAGACCAGGGAATTAAAACTAGATGACATTTAAAGTCCCATCCAACCCAGACCATTCTATGAATAAATGAGAAGCAGCTGTGACATATTGCCTTAGTTTACATGAATAGTTTAGATTTCATCACTAAAATAGTAATTTGATACACATATGACCCTAAATCTTTGTAAATGTGGCATGTTTCAGAAGCAGTACTATTTAGACCCAAAACCTATAAGTCAAAGAACCTTTCCTTTAGAAAAGCTATAGTATTAAATTTATTTATTAATGTATTTTCAATCAGGACATGTTAGCGGTGAGTACAAAAGTAGGTTTATCCATGATAAATGCTTGCAGATATTTTTATTACAGAAAATGAAAGATTTTTTCTTTTTAATCTGACACACATATTTTTAACTAAGAATAACTTTTTGTCTTTGAACACTAAGCAGATTTATAAAACTAAAGCACTGTGAAAGTTCTGTGTCCAGTTCTGGGCCCCTCAGTTTAGGAAAGATGTTGACTTGCTGGAATCTGTCCAGAGAAGGGCAACAAAGATAGGGAGGGGTTTGGAGCACAAGCCCAGTGAGGACATGCTGAGGGAGCTTGAGTTGCTTAGCCTGGAGAAGAGGAGGCTCAGAGGAGACCTGTTTACAACTACCTGAAGGGAGGTTGTAGCCAGGTGGAGGTTGGTCTCTTCTCCCAGGCAATCAGCACCAGAACAAGAGGACATGGACACTTGCTGCACCAGGGGAGGTTTAGGCTGGATGATAGGAAGAAATTCTTCCTAGAAAGAGGGATTGGCCATTGGAATGGGCTGCCCAGGGAGGTGGTGGAGTCGCCATCACTGGAGGTGTTTAAGAAGAGACTAGATGAGACACTTGGTGCCATGGTTTAGTTGATTAGATGATGCTGGGTGATAGGTTGGACTTGATGATCTCTGAATTCTTTTCCAACCTGGTCTGGTCTGGTCTGGTCTATTCTATTCTATTCTATTCTATTCTGTTCTGTTCTGTTCTGTTCTGTTCTGTTCTGTTCCGTTACGTTACGTTACATTCTACTATTTGTTTTGGTTTTGGTTTTTGGTTTGTTTGTTGGGTTTTTTTTAGTAATTTCTTGTCCATGCTGTTTGGCTGTAGAGTAGAGGTTTGGATTAGTTTCTTTAATTTTCATTAATCTCCTTCAACAAAAATTCCAATGAAAAGGTAAATTGAAATCAAGGCCAGGGCTTTGAAACTAAAGGAAAGTAAATGCTTTCCATTTCTCATCATCAACAGGTTGTTTCTTCATCTCTGCATTGATAAGAAGAAGCACTATTGTTGCTTTCTAAAATAGCAGGTCTTGGAAATATAATTTGAGAACTAAAAGCAAACAAGCAAGACCGGCAACAACAAAACAAACACTTCCTCATGCCAGAATACAAAATGTTCAATATTTTCAGAAATTCACCAAGCATCTGTGGTTTAATTTTTCAGTTGACCTCAATACATTATGGATGACAATACTAGATAAATATTTTTGTTAGGAAATTTCAGAAGAAAATGCCTTGGGACTTAGCTGCATGACTCACAAATCTGTTCCTGGGTCGTTGGGTGCTTTTTATCTGTTTGGGTTGTAATCTGCCTTTGTTATATATTTATGCATATTTCAAACCCAGAAACTAATACAAATAGGAAATCCAACATACAAGACATTCTCTTTGTTCCTTGCTACTGTTTTCAGATAATGGGTAGAGTCTATTCCATTTTCTAGCAGCTACTCATTCCTTTGCTATCATGAAAAATTAATGCTAGTGGAATGATAAGGAGCTCACTTTGTCTTTCTTGTTGCCATAATCCTTTTAAGAATATTGGGATAGATGAAATCTCTCAGAACTTCATTGATAAAAGCTGGATTTTGCTCAACACAAGGTAGTTCAATCAATTATTTATAACCTTTGCTCATGTGCTTCCACTTGGCTCATGCCACTATAGAAGTTTATCTGGATTATTAAGCAGGAAGAAGTCTTGAAGGAAATAATGAACTCTTGCTTTGTTTTTAAATTTTACTGAACTGTAATAGCAGTTATATTTTGCAGACTTTATTTGTGTTGAGGTTCTTTGCTTGGTTTGTGGATTTTGTAGGTCAGTACTACCCTTACAGTATGCATATATTAACTGTTGGATAAGTTTTACCTGTATTTCTTGTTGACCTTTCAGACTTATCACTACAGCTCCTAGGGACTGACATTTTATTTTGTTTCCACCATAATGCCTTATGCAATGAATATAGTCCTTGCAAAAAGGAATAGGCTGCCCAGGGAGGTGGCAGAGTCACCACCCCTGGAGGTGTTAAAAAAACTGGTAGATATGGCATTTTGAGACATGGTTTAGTGGGCATTGTGGTGATGGGTGGATGGTTGGGCTTGAACTCGGATGTCTTTTCCAACCTAAAGATTTCTATCATTCTATGAACAATGTCAGAAAGGTTAGTGAAGGAGAGAAATCCCTTAACTCCAGGTTGATCTTCCAAGTAGTCAAAATGAAAGAATGAACAACATTCTCAAAGTCCTTAAAGTGATATGATCACTGGAAAAACAATATGGAAGTTGCATATCTCAAGAGGTTTCAGAAAATACGTGTTTTTCTTAACAGCATTTCCTTGCACATTTAATAAAGGTAGAAGTTTTTTTGAGTGATTCTAATTTCAGAAGGTTCATGGCAGGAATAATGACGCTATTAATATCACAGGATCACAGGAAATTTCAATTTGGAAGGAACCTGTGGTGGTTTTAGGCTATGCCTTTAAAATTTAGTTACAGTTTTTGAGCAGAAATATATAAATAAATTACTATTGGGTATAAAAAGGAAAACAAAAGATTATTTTAAACAAATTCACTGGATAAATATCTGCCATAAAACAGGCTGTACCTAAACAATTCCTTCTTCTTTCTGCTCTCTCTGCTTGCTTCACTTGGGCGAGACTTATCTGCTTGTCGGCTGACCTTGGCTGCTTTGTTTGGTTAAGTCTAACCCACTGTTTTCTCTCTGCTCCTTTTCTCTCTTGGGACAGGAGGTGGGGGGGTGGGGGTGAAGGAGACAGTGGAAGTGCTTCCCTAGTCTCTGATCAGGGGAATTTTTGTGTTGTTTGCTAATTGTAAATATTTGTATAATGTAAATCCTGTATATTTTGTACATATTCACTGCATTTCATTGTAGAGTGTAGTTTTTGCTTGTAAATATAGATTCATTTGCTTCTAACTGAGTTGGTCTGGCAAAGCTAATGCTGAGGGGGAAACTTCAACCCACCACAGAACCTTAGGAGGTCATCTAATCCAGTGTCCTATTTAAATCAGACAGCTCCAAGGTCAGACCAGCTGGCTTAGAGCTTTATCTAGTTGTACCAAGGTCTTGAAAAGCCCTAAGCATGGAGACTGCAACCTCTCTAGGTAGCTTGTGCCATTGACTGATTATGGTCTTGGAGTAAAAGAGTTTCTTGGATATAAACACGTCTTCCTTGTTTTGACTTACATCCATTGTCTCTCAATAACTCACAAATTAACCACACAAATGAGCCAGGCTCTATCTTCTTGATAACTGTCCTGCAGGTGATGTGAGCGGGTGAGTTTGCACTGTGCTGTAGATATGTTAAAATATGTGCCTGGTAAAGAGATACAGCCAGTCCCTTTGACCTCCTGGCCATAGTTGGTACATCTCTAAATGATGGATGCTACTGCCTTATGCCCAGCTAATCTTGTATCAGCACTCTCATATCCTTCTCAGCAGATGTGCTCCACAGAAGATCCACCATTGTTGCAGGACAGTCTTTCCTATTAAGTGAAGGACTTGGCATTCATCCTGGCTGAATTTCATAAGCTCCTGGCAGGCCCAGGACTCCAGCCCATCCAGGTCCTTCTGGATAGCAGTCATTACCTCAATCATACTGGCTGGTTACTCATTTTGGAGTCAGCTGCAAACCTGATAAGTGAGCACTCCACCGCTTCCTCCAGGTCCTTAGAAGTATGTTAAACAAGGCAGGTCTCAGGACAGATCCTTCGAGTCCTCAGCCTATTACTTCTCCCAGGGTAGTATGTGAACTTTTAATAACTGCCTGTTGAATCCAGTCTTCCAGCCAGTTCTGAACCCCATCTAGTCATCCTCCTCTTGCCCATAAAATTGCAACTTAGATGCAAGAGGAGCGGACAGTCATGTGAAAAGAGTGAGATGAAGATATTTTAAACCAGTGACTACACTTCAGATGAGGTTCTCTCAAATTACTTGCCTCATTGACAAAGAATGAAGAATATAAACCTGATATACTGATGACACCCAATTAAAAGTGTATATAGTGAACAGTAATCTCAAATCATATTCTCACTAAAAGTGTTCCATTGACTTCCACAGCAGTAAAGTTAAGGTACATCTATAAATTCAAAGTTCTGGTTTTAGTAAGAAGAGTCTTTATGCAATCTCTTATAATGGGGAATAATTCTGAGATGAAATTGTTGATACATCCAAGAGCCTTCAACATATTGAACACTCTGGCCCTCATCCAACAAAGCACTTAATCACAGCATTTTCTAGTCATTTCAGTCTTACCATTTGGATGCTTGAATTTAGGCTTTAGTGCTTGTTTGGACTTGGGTCAAACTGTTCAGCAGCATGCAGGAATAATCATTCATCAAGCTCATTAAGGAGACAAACATAGTGAAATATTTGCATGTAAATTATGGATTTAAGCAAAAGGTATTTTCTGTACAGGAGACATGAAATGGGCAGACCAGTAAAGAAAATACACTCAAAGGTTCCTAGAAAAACATTATCTATAAATACATAAACTGTTGCTACTAGTACAGATTTTATTTTTTTAAACTAATGAAGACGTCGATTTTGATTCCTTCTGTTTCATTGATATTGCTACATGAGATCTTGCATTCCTTGAGAAGGTTTAATTTATCTCACTCTAAAAGATACAGGAATATATGTTGGTTACAATTCTGTTGTAACTGTGCACCATTCAGTACAAGGTGATAAAACTTAGAACTGGAAGATTTTTAAGAAATCATAGAATTGTAGAGCTGTTTTGGTTGGAAAAGAATTCTAAGGGCCATAGAGTCCAACAGTCAGCCTAAGATCACCATGGCCATTAAGCTGCATCTCCAAGTGACAGGTCCACACATTTCTTGAACACTTCCAGGTGACTTCATCACCTGCATGGGCATCCTACTGCAAAATGCAGATGTATGATTTCTATTTCTCTGCAATATTCAGAGGGCTGGAACACCTCTCCTATGAGGACAGACTGAAGGAGTTGGGGCTGTTCAGTCTGGAGAAGAGAAGGCTCAGAGGTGACCTTATTGTGGCTTTCCAGTATCTGAAGGGGGCCTACAAGAAAGCTGGGGAGGGACTTCTCAGGCTATCAGGTAGCAATAGGACTAGGGCGACTGGAATGAAGCTGGAGCTGGGGAGATTCAGGCTGGATGTGAGGAGAAGGTTCTTCACCATGAGAGTGGTGAAGCCCTGGAATGGGTTGTCCGGGGAAGTGGTTGGGGCCCCATCCCTGGAGGTGTTTAAGACCAGGCTGATGAGGCTCTGGCCAGCCTGATCTAGTGTGGGGTGTCCCTGCCCATGGCAGGGTTGGAACTAGATGATCCTTGTGGTCCCTTCCAACCCTGACTGATGCTATGATACTATATGATCTACTTAAAGATGTCTCTGCTTACTGATGGGGGCTGGAAAGATGACCATTGACAATCCCTTGTAACTAATGAATTCTATGATTCTACATTGGTGTGATTACTTAAGAAATTATTGAAGCAGTGCAATGACAACATTTTTCCTCATGAACATGCAATATAGGTAGAATGAAAATAGATGGTTATAACATATTCATCTTGAGGCAGAACTGCATGAAAAAGGAAGGCTAAAATGATAGCATATGATTCCAGCTATCTATGAAATTATGGCATTTCAACAGAGATTGGGCTGTTCAACCCGGAGAAGAGAAGACTCTGTGGAGACTCTTATAGTGGCCTTCCAGTACCTGACGGGGCCTTCAAGAAAGCTGGGGAGGGACTATTTGCAAAGGTTTGTTGTGAAAGGATGAGAGAGAATGGATTTAAGTTTCAGGAGGGTAGATAAAGACTGGATATTAGGAAGAAATTGTTCACAGTGAAGCTGGTGAGACACTGGAACATGCTCCCTAGGGAGGTTGTGGATGAAGCCTTGAACAACCTGGTCCAGTGCAAGGTGTTCCTGCTCACAGCAGGGGCAGGGTTGGAACTAGATGATCTTTAAAGTGCCTTACAACCAAAACCATTCCATGATTGATTCTATGATGAGCAGCTCACTAATTCCCAATGAAACATCTTGAAGAACAGAAGACAGCTAAGCAATGAGAAATAGAATTCATTTTGCAAAATGCAGAAAATTCAACCAGATTTTTTTCCCTATTTTGAGCAAGAAACGTGAAGTAATTTTTCTCTTTCATTTCCCTGTCCAACAAACATGGCCCTTCTTTTTCCTTGCTCTTTTTCCTAATTTTCATATTCATATGAGAACAACTGTTTTTAAGTTTCTGTTTAACAAAAGGGTTGTTCCAAATTATTATTGTTCCAAATTATTATTGCTTTCTATTTACGTTTGCCACTGAAAGATAAAAACAGTGGCTTGCACCCGCAGTCAGAGGGAAATATTAGCTTTGATCATGTTTCTTACATAGTTGAAGGTTTTTTACATTGTTTTTCTCCACTTAGTCCTTTACTTTTTTCTTTTAAAAAAGAAAAAAATCAATGCTACTGTAATCCTAAGTATATATTTCATTGGTTCCTGTGTTATCTGAAACAGTTTCTAATTAAGTTGTGTGAGCTGGCCGTCAGGGGTCACTAGGAGAGCGCACAGCTCCTCCGCTTCACTCTACCCAGAATATAACATGTCACCTGTGGGGCCATCCTACTTTCAGATCCCCTTAAGTGTCTTATGCTTGAAGCTACAAATCAATCTTGTAAGTGTTGAGGGTGTGCACCGATCCCCGAAGGTAGGTTTTCAGAGCCGCAGTCAATGCCTACTTCAGCAGCTTGGATTTACAGTACATTTAAGCCTAAAGGCATCCAGGGCAGAAGTAAACAGACCAGCATAAACCAATAACACACTATAACAAGAACACTGATATAATTTCTGCGCTTATCTAGATAGCAAACAACAGGTCAGGCACTGGAAGAGCCTGCTCAGTGAGGCTGTGAAGTCACCATCCCTGGATGTGTTCAAGAAACATGTGGACATGGCCCCTGGGGAAATAGTTCAATGGCCATGGTGATCTTAGGTTGACAGTTGGACTCAATGATCTTAGAAGACTTTTCCAACCAAAACAATGATTCTAGATTAGGCCCCTCATTTCTTTGTATTTTTCTGAACATTCTTTTTGCATTGTCTGCCTTTTATGTCCTTATTCACCCATTCTCAAGCATGTTAATTTGAACTTCAATATACTCATGTGATGCTGATGAAATTGTTGAGGTCCAGGATAATGTAAAATAAAGCAGAGTCATCCCTTAAGATGTTCTGTTTCCTGGACCTGGATGCTAGATATGATGACTTCACCCAGAATATTTTATCTGTATTTTCCTGAGGTGAGGCCACACTTTGAGTACTGGGTTCAGTTCCAGGCCCCAGCACTACAAGAAGGACTTTGAGGTGCTAGAGAGTGTCCAAAGAAGAGTAACTAAGCTGGTGAAAGCCCTCAAACACAATTCTTATGAGGAATGGAAGAGGGAACTACAGCTGTTTATTCTGGAGAAAAGGAAGCTGAGGAGAGACCTCCTTGCTCTCTGTAAGTGTCTCAAGGGAGGTTAGAATAGAATAGAATAGAATAGAATAGAATAGAATAGAATAGAATAGAATAGAATAGAATAGAATAGAATAGAATAGAATAGAATGAATAGGAGTAGAATAGAATAGGAGTAGAATAGAATAGGAGTAGAATTGAATAGAGTAGAATAGAATAGAGTAGAATTGAATTGAAATGAATTGAATTGAGTTGAATTGAATTGAATTGAATTGAATTGAATTGAATTGAATTGAATTGAATTGAATTGAATTGAATTGAATTGAATTGAATTGAATTGAATTGAATTGAATTGACCAGGTTGGAAAAGACCTTTGAGATCACCAAGTCCAACCTATCCTCCAACACTATCTAATCAACTAAACCATGGCACCAAGCGCCCCATCCAGTCTCTTCCTAAACACCTCCAGAGGTGGTGACTCCACCACCTCCCTGGGCAGGTTGGAGTGAGGTTGCTCTACTCTCACATGTGACAAGTGACAGGACAAGACGAAATGGCCTCAAATTGTGCTAAGGGAGGTTCAGGGAAAAAAAAAATCATCTTCACAGAAAGGTTTCACAGGTGCTGGAACATGCTGCCCAGTGAAGTGGTAGAGTCACCATCCCTGGAAGTATTTACAATGTGAGTGGATGTGGTGCTGAGGGGATTGGTTTAGTGGTACTATCTTAGCAGTAGTGGTGGCATTGTGAGCTCTAAGCAATCAGTTGGACTGGTTGATCTCAAAGGTCTCTTCCAATCTCAACAGTTCTGTGATTCTATGATCTGAATTACGGATGTAGTTTTCACTCTGAGCATTGTAAAGATTTGTTTTGTATGTCACAGAAAATAATCCTTTGAATGTAGGTATTTGAAAGCAATGAAAGACAGGTAATGAGAAGCAGAACTTGTGCATGCATACAATACTTTATAAGATGGTTGATTTTATTCACATATCTATTTTGTTTCATGTCTGGCCTTTTTGTTATCATTTTGCATGTAGCGAGTACTGTCTTTGCTCCTGTTGAGAAAAGATAGAGAATATTATATCAAATGTCTCTTTGAAAGGAAGGGAAAAAAATGCACCAACAGCTTCTGATCTTCTCTGTGAAATAAAAACTCTATGGAGAAAAAAAAACCCACAGGCTTCTGAAGCAATTGTATAAAAGCTCCTTTTGCTTCAACACAATGAATATCCATGACTTGTGATCACAGAATCATTAAGGTTGGAAAATACCTCTAAGATTATCAAGTCCAGCTATGAACCCAAACCCACCAAGGCCATTAAACCATGTTTCCCAGTGCCATTTCTACAAGCTTTTTTGAACACCTTCAGGGATGGTGACTCCACCATTTCAGTGGGCAGCCTGTTCCAATGCCTGACAGTTCAGTTTGGTGCTCTGACATAGCACACATATTGTTGACTATTGGTAGAAAACCTGGAAGTTGATAACAAACAGATCAAGGAAACCAAATCTCAGAAAAGCCTTAGGTTTTACAAACAAGCCTGGAGGCTTTGTTTTCAGGTAGCAGGATGCTTTTCTGAGATTGCTGTAAACCAGCTGATCATCCACATGGAAATTCAGTCTGCTATGAAACTGTCAGGAGGAAAAGATTTAAAAAGAAAAAGAAAAGGTTTTCTTTACTGTTACTTTCCTTCTAAAATTAATTGAAGGAACACAGTGACTGTGTCTCTTATTTATCTAAAGATTCACAACTCGATTTGTAGAGTCACAGAATGGCTTGGGTCAAAAGGGACCTTGAAGATCATCTAGTTCCAGCCACCCCCTGCCATGGGCAGGGGCAACTTCCACCAGACCAGCTTCCTCAAGGCTTCATCCAACCTGGCCTTGACCAATTCCAGGGAGGGCACATCCACAACCACTGTAGGCAACCTGTTTTCAGCAATTTGTATTCCTGGCTATTTTCCTGATTTTAGATGAGAATACTGAAGTGAAAATTGTTGTTGATATAAGAATCTCTTGGTAAATTAATCGAATCTTTTGTAGGAAGCTAGTTTTCACTTGGATATCCCATCTTTAACCTGTTCCTTGTTGCTGACAGACATAACCAAGAAATTTGTTTTAGGTTTATAAGTAAAGAGGGATGATTAATGCTCCAGACAGTTATGTTTTAGATAAGTGAAGCACACTTTAATGAAAGATAAAGCAAACTTCAAACACAGTAACTCTAACATAGGACTAACTAGAAACAAACCAAACCAAAATCTAAACCAAACCAAAACTGTGTACAACACCAAAAAACCCAACCAGAACTCAAAAGCCAAACAAACCCAACACAATTAATTTTTTTACTCTTCTTTCTCTTTTCTCTTCAAAATTTGCAGGTGAAACTCATTTCTGTTTGCAATTGAATTTAGAGCTTTACCTCTGTAGCAAATATAATTGGTGATAATCCTCCTGCATTTTAATGTTTTGAGCTGGTATGTTCAAATGGCATCATTGGATATTTATTCAGGTATCAATTGAAATTGTATTAGAAACATAATAGTATTTGTTGCTGTTAAAACCAGCAAAGAATATTTCTTTTAAAGAAATCACTGATTATCATGAAAAAAAAGTCTCCCTGCTTCAGTTTTGGATATTATTATGCCTGACTTTGAATCAATTGCTGTACTTTACTACACTACATCGCAGTCTAATCCGCAAACAACTGTAATTAACACATCATTAAATATACAGATAGTTGATGTGTGTTACAACATAGAAGCTGCGTTTGGCAGTTAATTAATTGCTAATTAATAGTCTTGTGGCAGGTTAGCCAATGGTGGAAGCAGATAATGGAAAGTATTCTAAATCCCAGTCACATCATAAAATGAGTGAAGATAAATAATGATAAACCTGTATTTTATTCACAAGCAATGTGTGTTTTTGTAGTGCAGGCAATTGAATCTTTTCTTAGCAAGAGTGACATATCCAGTTTAGAGAGAGGAAAAAAAATAAAATGAGGCAAACCAAACACCACAACATTTTTTTTCCATGAGAAATGCACTTTCTTTCCAAATACTTTGCTTATTGTGAATGTATGTTTATTCTTTAGTATCTATTTTGGATATGTTCTATTGGTTAATAGTATTTTGTAACCCTATCAAAGTATAAATTTGTTTTATGGGTCCTTGAGTCATAGAATAGAATCATAGAATCAGTCAGGGTTGGAAGGGACCACAAGGATCATCTAGTTCCAAGCCCCCTGCCATGGGCAGGGACACCCCACACTAGATCAGGCTGGCCAGTGCCTCATCCAGCCTGGTCTTAAACACCTCCAGGGATGGGGCCTCAACCACCTCCCTGGACAATCCATTCCAGGGCTTCACCACTCTCATGGTGAAGAACTTCCTCCTCATGTCCAGTCTGAATCTCCCCACCTCCAGCTTTATTCCATTCCCCCTAGTCCTATCACTACCTGAGATCCTGAGAAGTCCCTCCCCAGCCTTCTTGTAGGCCCCCTTCATATGCTGGAAGGCCACAATTAGGTCACCTAAGAGCCCTCTTTTTCTCCGTACTGAACAGCCCCTACTCTTTCAGTCTGTCCTCATAGGAGAGGTTGAGGAAGCTTTTGTAGTAGCAGGTGTTCTTGTCTGTGGCAGGGTGCACTGGATCTAGATGATCTTTAGGGTCCCTTCCACCCCAAACTATTCCTTGATTCTGAGATTCATTTATTTATCTCATCATGCAGCTTGTCTACAGATAAGGCTTGAAACAGCATTTTAATAAGTTAGAAATAGGAACCCCAGTGGAAGTGAAAAAATAAATAAAATATAAAAGATTTTTAGGTGCAGACTCAAGTCTTTCAACAGAACAAGAAGCAATTTCATGGTCCAAATTTGACCTCTTTAGCTGTACAGCTGCTGCGCGAGGGCAGGTTTAGGCTGGATGTTAGGAAGAAGTTCTATACAGAGAGAGTGATTGCCCATTGGAATGGGCTGCCCAGGGAGGTGGTGGAGTCACCTTCATTGGAGGTGTACAGGAAGAGGCTTGATGGGGTGCTTGGTTGCATGGTTTAGTTGTTTAGATGGGTTGGATTGGTTGATGGGTTGGACGTGATGATCTTGAAGGTCTCTTTCAACCTGGTATATTGTATTGTATTGTATTGTATTGTATTGTAAATAAATGGAGGGAGCTTGAGTTCGAACCCTGTATGATTGAGTTAGATTTTCTGTTCAAAAATGTAAAAGCAATCCATTTTCACTTGTCCTTCACAAGTTACTCCACTTCCCACAGCATATTTTTCCCCTCTTACTTTGTCTCTGTAGCCTCTCATAGGGATCATACCTTATCATTAATCACTTCTGTCACCTTTCTATGAATCTCCTTAATCTTTGGTACATCTTCACTGAGATAAAACAACTGAACTCAAAATGAGGTCACAGGAGTATTCCATAAAACATTGTATTTTCTATATATGTTTGTGTTTTTATTTATCTGCCTTATTTTGCAGTACTTTAAGGTACCTCTTTTGAAGAGTTAGCTATTTTCTTTCTAAGAAAAAAAAAAAACTGTTTCTTTTTTTCCTATTTCTTCCAAATTTGTTTGAATCAAGACATAATAAAAAAAAAAAGCTCTCCTTTAAATAACCTTTGCTGACAACCAACAAAGTACTTATTGATATATTACACACTTCAACATCTGTAAGCCCATCCTATAAATAACACATGACACTGAATGGTAATTTTTCCTTTTTTTCTGTTGTGATATAATTCAAGCCAGGACTACATGAGGCATTATACAGTCACACAAAGCACAGTGATTTTAAGTGAAACATTTTCTTTTCCTGAGTGACTTTAGCAGTTAAGGGATGATACAGTCAAAAGGAGTCGATAACAGAACCAAGCTGTCAGACTCTCAGAGTGAAGGCAACAATAGGTTCTTCTTCATGACCAAAGATTTCTATTATTATGAGCATCAAAGTCATATGAATACCTTATTTTTTTCCCATGGAAATGGAAGAAAACCTGATGATCCAGTAGTAAGATTTCATCAGAGATGGGCTGGTAGACCAATTTTTTAAATTATTATTTATCTTGAGCTGGTACAGATTTTTTGGGTGTTTATTCTTGTTTTGTTTTGTTTTAAATGAAAAATACATCAATTTCATAAAGAAAGACAAAAAGTTATCTCGACATAGTTATCTTAATAAGATGAACAGATGAAGTTATTCCTTACTGCCCCCAAAACATAAGCAAATGAATGAGCAATCAAGTAAAATACAACAGCCTCTTCACCAAAAAATGAAGCATTTTTTGAGAACAAAAAATGCACATCTCACTGTAACAAAATAATCACCTTTTACATCTGGGCAAGGTGACTTGCTTTCTTTAACCTGTGTCGTAGGTAATAATGGAAACATTTCTTCTAGAACTATGAAGGAATACAGAGAGGGTAGATAATGAATGAATCTCCCCAAATTACTCTGGTCCTTCAGATTGAGATAGTACTGAGATGGGTGTTGGTTTCTTTTACCTAGTATAGGGTGGTAGAATGAGAGGAAATCGCCTGAAGTTTTGCCAGGAGAGATTTATGTTGGACACTAGGTAAAATTTCTTTCCTGAAAGAGTGGTCAGACATTGGAACAGGCTCCCCAGGGAAGTGGTGGAGTCACCATCCCTGGAAGTGTTCCAGAAACATTTGGACATGATACTGGTATATGGTTTAATGGCCATGGTGGTGGTGGGTTGATGGTTGGACTTGATGGTCTGAGAGGACTTTTCCAAGCAAAAGAATTCTGTGATTCTATAATCTGCTTAGCCCCTCAGTCAGCCACTTTCTTTCCACATAGTTTCCAACCTTCATTTAATCAATTTAAATAAGTAGTTGTTTTACTTACAGGATAGAGTAGAATAGAATAGAATAGAATAGAATAGAATAGAATAGAATAGAATAGAATAGAATAGAATAGAATAGAATAGAATAGACCAGACCAGACCAGACCAGACTAGGTTGGAAAAGATCTTCAATATTATCAAGTCCAACCCATCACCCAACACCATCTAATCAACTAAACCATGGCACCAAGTGCCTCATCCATCTCTTCTTAAAGACTTCCAGTGATGGTGACTCCACCACCTTGCTGATCTGCTTAATGCTCCAGGAACAATGCCCAGCAGCGTAGATGCTCTAGTTACAGCACAACAGTAGATATATTTGACTCAAATAGTCTCAAACTCTATCAGCTGATACTCAGGAAGGGACAATGTCTTATGACCTTGCATATGAATTTTCATTATGATATTTTCTTGCACTCTGGTCATTAGCAAAAAATTAACTCAACAAATGAATGCATCTCAACATGAGGAGCAACTTCTTTAAGGGTGACAGAGCATTGGAACAGGCTACCCAGAGAGGTGGTGGAGCTTCTGTTTCCTGAGACATTCAAAACCCACCTAGATGTGCTCCTGTGCACCCTTCTCTTGGCGAAGTTGCCTTGGTAGGGGGTTTGGACTCCGTGATCTCCAGAGGTCCCTTCCAACCCCTACCATTCTGTGATTCTGTGAAATGGACTGATATCCATTGTATCTTGCTACTATTTTTCTGCCAACTAATCACTTGATTTCTTGTGAAATACTGCAGATTTCCATAAATGGGATTGAAGAACACACATAGCAGAAATCAGTAATATATATTCATATTAAAATGAATATTAAAAGCACAGAGAGAAAATAGGCACTCAGAGAACACACTTCCACAGTAATTGGATCTTTTCCTCTTTTCTTATGAAAACATTTCAAAACACCATCATGTCTAACACTTGCTCATTCAGCTCAATGGTGCATTTTTACATTGCCATTTAAGTAAAATATATTTTTTAAAAAAAGGATAGAAAGAGACAATTTAGGACTTTTAATCTCAAGATAAAGCAGAATCCTTTACCAAACTGATGTGCAGTGCTGCCAAGAAGTTAAAGTTTCCCGTGTTGGAATTGCTAAAGAAAGACTGAAGAGAAATATGTAGGTAGAACGTTTGTATAAAACTCTGATATATTCTTAAGCTATTTCCAGGTTAAAAAAGGAAAGGGAAAAAAAAAAAGAAAAAGAGAGAGCAAGAAGAGATTACCATGCTCAGGAACAGCTGAAATAGGTTTTTCTCTGACAGGTGTAACGCTGGAGGGGAGGCTGAGAGAAGGCTGGGTTTATTTTTTAAGGATTTTTTGGGGGTATTTGACAGCAAATATTCCTCTGGAACATCCAACTAGTCAGAAATAATTCATTTTGACAAAAATGTTAATAGAAGGAGATAGTTCTTCTTCCTTATGTTATTATGGGAATATTTGATAAATGCGCTTGCCTTCCACTTTCATTGGACAATTTTTATTTCACAGTACAAATGACCTACTTATATTTATTTGCAATTTGCATATTTCATTACACATTTGAAGTTTTTTTGCACTTTATTTTTTCATTTGTATGCTTACATTGTCACAAAAAAAAAAAAAAAAAAAAAAAAGAGAGAGAACACTTTAAATAGTTTGTTCATAATAAATGTGTGAAAATTTAGGATTACCTTCCGGATCAGTTCTTACCCATTCTGTATGTTCTGTGTGCAGAGGTGTCAAGGGTTAACAGAATAGAATTAACCAGGTTGGAAGAGACCTTTGAGATCCTTGAGTCCAACCTATCATCATGAGTTAAGGCTGGACTGGCCACTGAACTAATGCTCTTTATTAACAGCCCCTCATTCCCAGAAAGGGAAGAGAAAGCAAATAAGGGAGAGAGACTAATGGGTCAGAAAAAAAGCAACCCCAAAACAGCTTTAATGAAACAGTAACAATAGAAAGACAAGTTAATAATATTAAAAAATAAAATCCTGAGATCATAGTATCATAGAATCAGTCAGGGTTGGAAGGGACCACAAGGATCATCTAGTTCCAAACCCCTGCCATGGGCAGGGACACCCCACACTAGATCAGGCTGGCCAGATCCTCATCCAGCCTGGGCTTAAACACCTCCAGGGATGGGGCCCCAGCCACCTCCCTGGACAACCCATTCCAGGGCTTCACCACTCTCACGGTGAAGAACTTCCTTCTCACATCTAGCCTGAATCTCCCCACCTCCAGCTTCATTCCGTTCCCCCTAGTCCTATCTCTACCTGAGATCCTGAGAAGTCCCTCCCCTGCCTTCTTGTAGGCCCCCTTCAGATACTGGAAGGCCACAATGAGGTCACCTCGGAGCCTTCTCTTCTCCAGACTGAACAGCCCCAACTCCTTCAGTCTGTCTTCATAGGAGAGGTGCTCCAGCCCTCTGATCATCCTCGTGGCCCTTCTCTGGACACCTTCCAGCACATCCACATTCCTCTTGTATTAGGGGCTCCAGAACTGGATGCAGTACTCCAGGTGGGGTCTCACCAGGGCTGAGTAGAGGGGGAGAATCACCTCCCTTGACCTGCTGGCCACACTTCTCCTGATGCAGCCCAGGATCTGATTGGCCTTCTGGGCTGCAAGTGCACATTGAGAGCTCATGTTGAGCTTCTTGTCCACCAGCATCCCCAAGTTTCTCTCCTCAGGGCTGCTCTCCAGCCAGTCACTGCCCAGCCTGTATTTGTGCCTGGGATTGCCTCGACCCAGATGCAGGACCCTGCACTTGGTCTTCTTGAAGCTCATGAGGTTGGCTTGTGCCCACCTCTCCAGCCTGTCCAGGTCCCTCTGGATGGCATCCCTTCCCTCCAGGGTGTCCACTGCACCACACAGCTTGGTGTCATCAGCAAACTTGCTGAGGGTGCACTCGATGCCACTGTCCATGTCACCCACAAAGATGTTGAACAAGACAGGTCCCAGGACTGATCCCTGAGGGACTCTGCTTGTCACTGGCCTCCGCTGGGACATGGACCCGTTGACAGCCACTCTTTGGGTGCGGCCATCAAGCCGCACATATACTGAATTGAACTGTGACAATTAAGGAGCTATAGCTACTTTAATGTCTTTTGAATTTTCACCTTTAACTGGCTAAGAAAATGTGATGTGTTTTTTTTTTTTTTTTGTGAGGGATATTTTTTGGTGTGTTTTGTTTCTGGTTTGGGGTGTGGGTTTTTTTGCTTTTAATTCTAATGCATTTCACAAATTAATATCTGGAGACATGTAGTGGGTTTGCTCAACATGCAGTTTCCTTCTGGGAAGTGACTGTCTAAAATAATCCCTCCTCACTGTGTAGTGCAGTTCCCTGTGCATAACATGTTCATGTACCTGCATTATTGCCTTCAATTTGATTTATTCACGATGATTTTTGTTTGTCTTTTTCAACCATCTGTGGGCTTGCAGTACTCATGTGTATTGCAGTAGGCAAGTGGTAGAGAAAATCTGTGCTGGAAATATTTTAGAAGCTTAAATTACTAATTAACATTGGGTTAAATTATGTTGTTGGTGGAATTAAGGGGGAAGAGACTGTGCATTATCAGTAAAGATATTTAACTAAGATGCAATTGCTTTTCCCTTTTGTCAGCATATGAGGGAAGTCTAGTCAATTTAGAGCTCAACTCTGTCTTTTCTCCTTCAATTGAGGAGAGTGCTGAAGGACATACCTTATCCAGCTTTTAATCAAATCCATGTTTAGTCCAGAAGCTGCTCAGTACAAAAGAAATAGGGGTTTTCTTACTTTGTTTTTTTCTTCTGCCACTACAATTTCCCATCTTTTGCTTCTCTGTGTCCAAGTAATGCTTTTAATTCTCACAGAATCACAGACTGGTGGGGACTGGAAGGGACCTCTGAAGATCATCTAGTCTAACCTCCCAGCTAGAGCAGGATCACCTAGAGTAAGTCATTCATGAACACATTCAAATGGGTTCTGAATGCCTTCAGAGAAGGATACTCCACAACTTCTCTGAGCAGTCTGTTCTAGAGCTCTGAGCCTCAAAATAAAGATTTCACCCTCCCTCCCCTGCTCCTGTTTATGTGGAAGCTCCTGTGTTCCAGTTTGTGTTCATTGTCCCTTATCCTGTTACTGGACACCACTGAAAAGAATCTGGCTTCATCCTCCTGACAATAATGCAGTATTGTAGAAAGGAAAAGATGCCTTGAGAACAAAAAGTCTGACATGTCCTTCACCAGGTTAGGCAAAAGATCTTAGTCACATGGTCTTGACCTCCACCCCCTCAGTCTCCTCCAGACTAAACAGCCCCAGGTCTCACAGCCTCTCCTCTTAAGGTATATGTTCCACTTCCCTCACTATCCAGTCCCTTAATGGTATTCTCAGTGCCCTTTACCCTGCACAAAGAATGTGGAGAAGTTCAGAGTCTACTAAGATTCCTCAAAATTCTTAGCAAAGCAACTATCTCAACTATGTTATCATTAAAAAGGAGAACACTTCCACATTTTCACTGCTGGAGGTGATGAAAAATTCTTGTGTGCATCACATTTTTTCAAGCAAGAATCTAGAATCAAGTAAGAATCACAGAATGAGAGTTGTTGGAAGGGACCTCTGGAGATCATCTATCCAACCTTAGCATATATACTACAGTGCACACAAATAATGACTTATTTATCCATAATACAATACAATACAATAAACCAGGCTGGAAGAGACCATCACGTCCAACCTATCAACCAATCCAACCCACCCAAACAACAATTTCACCTAAGAAACCTCAGAGAGGGTCTCTGACCAGGAGTTAGGTTTTTCCTTAAAGTTCTCTCTATATTTGTATATTTTTATGAATAAAATTCATAAAGAAGTGACTGGAGACAATCACAAAAGGACAAAAATCTCATTAGGAAACTATTTTTTTTTCATAGACTCATAGGCTGGTTTGGCTTGCAAGAGACCTTCAAGATCATGTAGCTCCAGTTCCCCTGCCATGGGTAGGGACACTTGCCACTAGGCCAGCTTGCTCAAAGCCTGGTCTTAAACACTTCCAGTGACAAGGTGTCCAAAACCTCTCTGGGCAACCTGTTCCAGTGTCTCACCACCTACACAGTAAAAAATTTCTTCCTAATGTGTAATTGTATAGTGGGACTGTACCTAAAGGATTATCAACCAGCACCTGAACAAGAGGACACAGTCTCAAGCTGTGCCAAGGGCTGGATGTTAGGAAGAAATTCTTCGTAGAGAGAGTGATTGGCCATTGGAATGGGCTGGCTGGGGAGGTAGTGGAGTCACCATCGCTGGAGGTGTTTAAGAGGAGACTTGATGGGGTGCTTGGTACCATGGTTTAATTGGTTAGATGGTGTTGGATGATGGGTTGGACACAATGATCTTGAAGGTCTGTTCCAACCTGGTCTGGTCTGGTCTGGTCTGGTCTGGTCTGGTCTGGTCTATTCTATTCTATTCTATTCTATTCTATTCTATTCTATTCTATTCTATTCTATTCTATTCCCCTTTGGTGGAGAGCCTTGATTTTTGTATGTTTTGTAGCTATAAAGTTGCTTTTTCTGCAGTGAACATGGTGCTTGTGATTTTTATTTTGTTTTTATTTATTAGTTTTTCCATAATTCAGCCAATGATTTTCAGGTATAGGTTTGCTTTATGGGAAGAAAGGTGGCAAATTCCCCACTAGGGCTGGCATCTTAATTGTGAATTATTGTCTCTTCTGCATATGGATGTTAAATTGCCCTTGAAAAGAAAGCACTTTGTTGACAGCAGACATGTACATGCCTGCTCTAGAATTCTCTTTAAAGTCCCACCTACCCATAACAATAAAAAAGGCAAAAACCTTTGTGCATTTCCTTGTCATGTTTCAGAAAGTGCAAAAAGCTCTTAATTGCAGCTCATCTCAGAAGCAGCATTAGGACATTTTGTGGCTTTATAATGCTTTGCACTTGAAAATAAATTCATTCTTATGGAGAAAAAATAAAAGAGAGAAAAAAATGTCAGAACGTAGAAGTGAATCTTGAACAGGGGATGAAAAAGAAGAAAGAAATAACTGAACAAACATAGCTGAAAGTGCAAACATACATAAGTTGAAATTTATTTAAAAAAATAAAACAGTAATAAACCAGAATATTTCCTTTACTAACATTCACTCCAGAGATTTGTAAACTCATACATATTATATGATAATGCAAGTTTCATGCAAATGTTTTCTCTGCAACCTGAGCAATAATGGTAAATATTTTCCAGGTCAAAGTGAAATACCTGATATGTGTGTAAGGACTTGCTCCGTTCTGCTTTGATTATGACATAGAACATCTGATCTCATTTCTATTATTACTTAATTTACATAATTCATATCAAGTCCCCTTGTCACAAATATTTCCGCAAACTCCGTGGCCTGCACTGCACGGTATCAGTTTGGAATGAACCACAATGAAGGCAGAAGTTTCTTCCACAGGAAGATCACAACTAAAACTACTTCATTTCCAAAAGGAAAAAATAAAAAGACACAAAAAAAGAAAAAAGACACAAAAAAAGAAAAAAGAGGAGAGGAGAGGTTCGGAGGGGAGGGGAGGGGAGGGGGGGGAGGGGGAGGGAGGGGAGGGAAGGGAAGGGAAGGGAAGGTTTGGGAAGGGAAGGGAAGGGAAGGGAAGGTTTGGGAAGGGAAGGTTTGGGAAGGGAAGGTTTGGGAAGGGAAGGGAAGGGAAGGTTTGGGAAGGGAAGGGAAGGTTTGGGAAGGGAAGGTTTGGGAAGGGAAGGTTTGGGAAGGGAAGGGAAGGGAAGGTTTGGGAAGGGAAGGGAAGGGAAGGTTTGGGAAGGGAAGGGAAGGGAAGGGGAAGGGAAGGGAAGGGAAGGGAAGGGAAGGGAAGGGAAGGGAAGGGAAGGGAAGGGAAGGGAAGGGAAGGGAAGGGAAGGAAGGGAAGGGAAGGGAAGGGAAGGAAGGGAAGGGAAGGGAAGGGAAGGGAAGGGAAGGGAAGGGAAGGGAAGGGAAGGGAAGGGAAGGGAAGGGAAGGGAAGGGAAGGGAAGGGAAGGGAAGGGAAGGGAAGGGCCAGAGAAATATTTGCATTTTACAGTTTTGGGGAATTATTTTATACCCCTGAGAAATAAGAGCAGGCTCCCTCCCTGTAAGCATTCACAATTTCAATATATAACACCTTGTAAGTGGAGAAAGAATAGATCATTGGCAGTCATTATGCAGGAGTGTGTTCATCATTCAGCATAATATCTAAATCTATTGCCCATTTTTACACAGAGTCAAAACTAATTTGCAGTGCCTTATATTTTCATGCTCAAAAATTGTGTTTCTCCTGTGTTTTTCATTAATATTGTGGAGGGGGAGAATATGAATGTCTAGCTAACTAGCTTGTTTAAATTTTTACACAACATAAAGCAATTCATTAGTAATTTGTTTCTTTAGGGGTTAAAGAAAAAGAAAAAGCATTACACAAGGAGAAGCTGGATTAACAGTGGAAATGGAGAATATAATTGTTTTCATTTTACTGAAAAAAGGTAGTGCTGAAAAGAAAGCAATGCAAATGTGAAGTGAAACAAAGTCATAGTAAACCATATCAGCATGTGCTTAGTGTTTGATTTACTGGGTTTATTATGAATAGCTATGGACTTCTTATTTTTTTCAGGTAATAACTTAGTTATGCTACAGAACCTACTCAAAGCATACTGACCAAAGTAAAGAGAGGGGAGAAAAATGACAGAGGTTAATGGATTACACCATGGATACAATAGGATAGAATAGAATAGAATAGAATAGAATAGAATAGAATAGAATAGAATAGAATAGAATAGAATAGAATAGAATAGAATAGAATAGAATAGAATTACCAAGGTTGGAAGAGACCTTGAAGATCATCGAGTCCAACCTGTAACCACAAACCTCACAACTAGACCATGGCACCAAGTGCCACATCCAATCCCCTCTTGAACGCCTCCAGGGACGGTGACTCCACCACCTCCCCGGGCAGCCCATTCCAATGGCGAATCACTCTCTCGGTGAAGAACTTTCTCCTCACCTCGAGCCTAAACTTCCCCTGTTGCAGCTTGAGACTGTGTCCTCTTGTTCTGGTGCTGGTTGCTAGGATGAAGAGATAGATATTTATATAAATATATATATATATATATAAAATTGTGTAAATATATATATATAAAAATAGATATTTACCTATGAGTTACACATCTATTTGAAACAGCTTCTGCCCGTGTTAAATAATAAGAAACAAACAAACTTTGAAATTATTAAACAGTTCAAAAACATTCCAAAAATACCTTTATTTTCTTTTAAAGTTACTAGTAACTTCATAAACACCTAATGTTTTAGAACTGACATTTTAAACTGAGAACAAAATGGGATATGATCTACTCACGGTGAAGAACTTGCTCTACATATACTCATGCTTCTCTCTACCCTTAAATTGCTGAATCACAGAGCAATAGGGGTTGGAAGGGACCTCTGGAGATGATCTGGTCCAATCCCCTTAAAAGAGCAGTTTCACCATTTTCTCTTTTTAGCCTTACAGTCTGAGGCAGCAGAAGAAATTATTTCCATGATAATGACAGAAATATATCACTAAAAGGTTCTGCTTTCATTCGCTTCTAATTGTACTTTAAACCATTTAAGCTAAATGTCGCTTCAGGATAAACTGCCAGAGAAATGAAACTGCTGTTCCCCCCTCCAAATATTGTTTTGAGATTATTAACAAGGAAATCTTGTCAATATCTACACAGAAGTTCTCTTAGCACCATTTATGGGAGCAGTGAACTGAATTTGGCATTTGTATCCCTGAGTCTGACTGATGTTTACAAATACCCAAGTATTTGGTAGCTCATTGATCGCAGAAACACATCAGTTAGAAAAAAGACCTTTAAGATCATTTGGCCCAACCATACATAGCAACATTAAAATGTCATTGAACATGGTCCAACACAGGTGGTAAAGTATGTTTTTCACAGTATTGTTCCTTCTAGGAGGTCATCAGTTCTTTCTGGGCTCAAGACAGAATCTTCTACACTTTGGCTGTTGATGAAACAGCCTATGAAATAGTTTCTGATATAAAAGCAGTTTTAATATAAAGGTGAAGGAAAGATAGGTCACAGAAGGCTCATAGAGCAACCTGCAGGAAAGATAGGTCACAGAAGGCTCATATAGCAACTTTCTAGTATTTGAAGAAGGCTACAGGACAGCTGCAGAAAGACTTTTGACAAAGGCATGGAGTGACAGGACAAGGGGTAATGACTTCAAACTGGAAGAAGCTGGATTTAGATTTGACATTAGGAGGAATTTCTTCCCCATCATGGGTGTGGTGAGGCACTGGAACTGGTTGCCCAGAGATGTTGTGGAGGCTCCAAGCTTGGCAGTTTTGAAAGCCATGTTAGATGGGGCCTTGAGCAAGCTGATCTAGTAGGAGGTGTCCCTACCCATGGCAGGAGATTAGAACTAGATGATCTTTAAAGTCCTTTCCAACCCAAACCATTCTATGATTCTATAAGAGAAATAAACCCAAGCTACTTAAGGGTTAAGTTTAAGTGACAAGGGAAAAAAAATAAATAAAATGACAAAAATAATCCAGTGCCACCACAAAGACAAACAGATTTTCCAGGATTTCAAAACTGTCCTGATGATCTACATAAGAAACTTACCCAAATCATGGGGTGGGCTCTTTGGAGTTTTTTCCCCCATAGAAACAAGGATGCAGAAAGAATGTTTTATGTCTGTGAATTATCTTGGTACAAACCCATGATGAAGTCGCAGTACACTGTGAATCCCCACAGTCCACTAGCTACAGGCTGACATTTTCAGTCTGCTCCATATGAAAAGAATAATTGTGGCTGAAGAAAACACCAATACTAGTGAAAATGTTCAGCTAGGCCCACTCAGGATCTGTTCTTTTGCTATCAACAGATTTCCAGAAAGCCATTTCAGAAGACATTAGTGTCACCTCACATCCACTTTTTAGTCTGCTTTTTTCCTGAGTTAATTTTGTTATGTAAATCCATTACATTGTGTTTAAAATCTGTCAACACAAGCAGCCCGTTGTTTTCTCCAGATTTTAATTTCCACACGTCGTCTAAGAGCTGACTTATGCTTCCTTGGGACCTGAAAGAGTCACTTTGTGGCTGATCTAGCATGGAACAGTTCTTCTTTGAGTCTGTCAGGTACAATGATAAATAAGGTACAAAAATAAGCCTTCACCAGAATAACTGTCACGTTTATTACTTGAATTAAGTCAGCTGACAACAGTTGATTACATCATTTACATCAATAACCATGAAGTGCTGCTGTGGTGGCTAGTTAGAAACCAGTGGTAATGTTAAACAGTATTAAGAATCCATTTGTCAGCTATTACTGAGGTGTTAAAATAATTAGTCAAGGGAAACACTAGTAATCTGTGCCTATCTAAGCCATTAATTTAAGGGGCTTACAAAAACAATGTACTAAACTACCTGGAGCTGTTTAGTCTGCAAAAGAGAAGACTGAGAGGAGATGTCATTAATGTTTATAAATATCTGAAGGGTGGGCATCAAGAAGGGGCCAGTCCACTTTCAGTGCTCTCCTCTGATAGGAAAAAAGGATGACAGAAATGGGAACACAGGATGTTCTACCTCAACAAGAGGAGAAACTTCTTTACCATGAGGTCACTGGAGCACTGGACCATAGTATGCCTAGATACTACGGGATTTTGAGCAAGAGTGTAGCCAGGAGGGGGTTGGTCTCTTCTCCCAGGCAACCAGCAACAGAACAAGAGGACACAGTCTCAAGCTGTGCCAGGGGAAGTTTAGGCTCGAGGTGAGGAGAAAGTTCTTCACAGAGAGAGTTGTTAGCCATTGGAATGTGCTGCCCAGGGAGGTGGTGGAGTCACCATCCTTGGAGATGTTCAAGAGGGGATTGGACGTGGCACTTGGTGTCACAGTTTAGTACTCATGAGGTCTGCGGTGACAGGTTGGATTTAATGATCTTTGAGGTCTTTTCCAATCTTGCTGATTCTATGACCTAATTGTGGCCTTCCAGTGTCTGAAGGGGGCTACAAGAAGGCTGGGGAGGGACTACTCAGGATATCAGGTAGTGATAGGACTAGGGGGCATGGAATGAAGCTGGAGGTGGGGAGATTCAGGCTGGACATGAGGAGGAAGTTCTTCACCATGAGAGTGGTGAAGCCCTGGAATGGGTTGTCCAGGGAGGTGGCTGAGGCCCCATCCCTGGAGGTGTTTAAGCCCAGGCTGGATGAGGCTCTGACCAGCCTGATCTAGTGTGGGGTGTGATACTATGATTCAAAGTTTCACTCATATTCTCTTTCATTAAATGTAAAAGAAAGCAAGTTCCAAAAGAGCATGACATGAGGTGTTCCAGTCATTTCCATACCAAAGAAAACAAATAAATGGAGGGGAAATATTGATTTGATACTTATAAACTGAGGCATACTTAATGCTAACAGGTTAAATAGAAAATCGTTGTGACACTTTATACCAGAATATTTATCCCATTCCACCTACAAATTACAACAGGATCTTGATCTGGCCAGTAGTGAAATCACAGACAGACAGAACATGTCATAGAATCATAGAATCATAGAATCAGTCAGGGTTGGAAGGGACCACAAGGATCATCTAGTTCCAACCCCTGCCATGGGCAGGGACACCCCACACTAGATCACGCTGGCTAGAGCCTCGTCCAGCCTGGTCTTAAACACCTCCAGGGACTGGGCCTCAACCACCTCCCTGGACAACCCATTCCAGGGCTTCACCACTCTCATGGTGAAGAACTTCTTCCTCACATCTAGCCTGAATCTCCCCATTTCCAGCTTCATTCCATTCCCCCTAGTCCTATCACTACCTGAGATCCTGAGAAGTCCCTCCCCAGCCTTCCTGTAGGCCCCCTTCAGATACTGGAAAGCCACAATGAGGTCACCTCGGAGCCTTCTCTTCTCCAGACTGAACAGCCCCAACTCCTTCAGTCTGTCCTCACAGGAGAGGTGCTCCAGCCCTCTGATCATCCTCGTGGCCCTTCTCTGGACACGCTCCAGCACGTCCACATCCCTCCTGTAATATGGGCTCCAGAACTGGACTCCAGGTGGGGTCTCACCAGAACTGAGTAGAGGGGGAGAAGCACCTCCCTTGACCTGCTGGTCACACTTCTCCTGATGCAGCCCAGGATCTGATTGGCTTTCCGGGCTGCAAGCGCACATTGAGAGCTCATGTTGAGCTTCTCATCCACCAGCACCCCCAAGTCTCTCTCCTCAGGGCTACTCTCCAGCCAGTCACTGCCCAGCCTGTATTTGTGCCTGGGATTGCTTCGACCCAGATGCAGGACCCTGCACTTGGTCTTGTTGAAGCTCATGAGGTTGGCTTGTGCCCACCTCTCCAGCCTGTCCAGGTCCCTCTGGATGGCATCCCTTCCCTCCAGCGTGTCCACTGCACCACACAGCTTGGTGTCATCAGCAAACTTGCTGAGGGTGCACTCGATGCCACTGTCCATGTCACCCACAAAGATGTTGAACAAGACAGGTCCCAGGACTGATCCCTGAGGGACTCCGCTTGTCACATGTGTTAGAACAAGTTGTAGGGTTTGGCTTGGCTCCCAAGTGAGTGATAAGGTCTATTTTATAATGTAATGGGAAAGGTCATACTAGAGCTGCTTGTAGAGAGATAAAGTCTACAGATATGCAATGTGTATTTTGCAATGCTGACAGGACACAGTGATTTAGGAATCCAAAATGAATTATTTAATGAACTGGTTGTTTGTTGTTGGGGTTTTTTCTAATATCAATAAAATTATTTAGAGGAGGAGAAGACTGGATGGGGTGCTTGGTGCCATGGTTTAGTTGATTAGATGGTGTTGGATGATGGGTTGGACGTGATGATCTCGAAGGTCTGTTCCAACCTGGTCTGGTCTATTCTATTCTATTCTATTCTATTCTATTCTATTCTATTCTATTCTATTCTATTCTATTCTATTCTATTCTATTCTATTCCTGACTGAAAGGTTTAAAAATATTATTTCATTTCAGGTTTTAATCATCTAATCCCCAAATGCATTACAGTTTGGCAATTTATTATTCAGTCCCCTTCTGAGCCCTCAGAGGAATTGTGTCATTTTAGATTTAACCTCAAAGACATACTACAAGCTGAAGCACTTCTGGTCTTATAATGTTTGTGGAAACATTACCTTATAGTAACATGACTTCTTAGTAGTCAGGTATAGAATATACCCATTTGAAATTAGTTTGCTATATATACTGCAAGATTCCTTTCCTCTTTTTTAAAAATGTTTTTCCTTCTTTTTTTCCCCTCCTTTTTCTTTCTTTTGAGGCTCTTCATTTTCCTTTATAAATTGAACTACAGAAACAGGTGCTACCTGGCTCATGAAAGACAATTCTATCAGGAGTTTGACAGATCAGACAATTCTTAGTACTGCTCAAAGGCACTGAATTAAAAGGGGGGAAATGGCCGAATGATAGATAACAGTCCAAGGAAGGCATGAGATAGATTTAAAACTAAGAATTCAGAAAAAACCCAAGATGTGGCTTTGAAAAATTGTTTTTTACATGAAAAAAATATAGTGACATGCTATTAATCATAATACAGAATCACAGAGCCATTTTGGTTAGAAAAGACCTTTAAGATCGTTGAGCCCAGCCACTATCTCATTTTATCAGGTCTGGTGCTAAACCATGTCCCTCAGCACCACATCTTGGTGTCTTTGAAACACCTTCAGGGATGGGGATTCAACCACCTCCTTGGGCAGCCTGTTCCCATCTTTGAGAACTTTTTCAGCCAAGAAGTTTTTTCTGAGGTTCAACCTAAACCTACACTGGTGCAACTTGAGGTCATTTCTTTTCATCCTGCACTTTTTGCTGGGGAAAAAAAGACCAACGCTTCTCTGGCTCCAACCTTTTTTCAGGGAGTTGTAGGGCAAGAAAGTCTTCCCTCAGCCCCCTT
This sequence comes from Picus viridis, assembly GCA_033816785.1. NCBI lineage: Eukaryota > Metazoa > Chordata > Aves > Piciformes > Picidae > Picus > Picus viridis. The sequence continues at coordinate 32,201,955 of CM066582.1, read as the reverse complement.
TTCTCCAGACAAAACAACTTCAATTCTTTCAGCTGCTCCTCACAAGATCTGTTCTCCAGAACCCCCCACCAGCTTCATTGCCCTTCTCTGGACACAATGTCAGCACTTCGATGTCCTTTTTAAGCAATATGCTTGCACCAACTGAAATACAGTTCCAAACTTTGTAAACAGAGTGTTTTATGGATGAATCTGTCATAAAAGCACATTTCAATAATATACCTAAATACTACAGATGCCAGAAATTCTTCTTATCTGTGATTGCCTCCTAGCTGATGTGTCCTGTCCAGTAAACAACTGCTTTGGAATGATTCGTTGTGGCTCTTACCAAGGAAACCTGTTAAAAGTTGTTTTTATTATGAGCTGAAATGATGGACTCCCCTGTGTCAGTCTCCATTTCCCCCTTTGTTCTCTTTAATGACAGAGGTTGTTTTGAGTGGGTATTTTTCCCAGTAAAAAGCAGACCAAAGTACTGCAAACAAAAAATGGCCATTTTCAAATGCAGATAACTCAAACCCATTTGCCTGCTGAATGGCTCCTTGCTTTGAAACCTGAGCAGCCTTTTGAGCAGAAATAGGCTTTAGTATGACCCATTTTGTCACTGACATGTCACTTAGGCTCTTGGAAATGACAGTTTCTATATGCCCTTCATACTGCAGTGGTTGCAAACCCCTTTTATTTTATTCATAGCCACCATCTTTGTTTTGAATCAATTTTATCACTGCTGGCCATCCCTGTCAAAGCTTCCTCAGCTTAAAAGTGATCTTCAGAAGGATGGCAAAAGTAAACCTGGAGTCTCCTCTAATTTTGTCATTCACTTTCAAATGTTTGCTGATTCGTTTGATATGCACCTAAGACTCTTCATGGGAATGCAGAAAGAATTCATAGGGCAGGTGATATTTTGAAATTTATTGGAGAGCTATTTTCTCAAAATTGGGTGAGTAAAAGGGGGAAAATAATGTTTAGTAGAGTTAAAATTATGTAAAGTATCAATTGTGATATTGAAGATATTTCTACTGTAATGTAATAGATATTCCAGAAAGAACTGAATATAATGCACATGAGTATGCTTTTAAATATTTTTATTTTACACATTTGAATATTTTTAGTTATCTGTTCAGGAATGTTATGGTATCTAGCAGTGTATAAGGAATATCTTTGTATTTTAAAGCTTCCTAGCCTGAAGCAAAACTTTCAGAGAGCATCTGAATATTCCATTCATCAAAGAATTATATAGTCATTAAGGTTGGAAAAGACCCCTAAGATCATTGAGTCCAACCTTCTATCCAACATCCACTAAACCATGTCTACATGCTTTGGAACACCTCCAAGAATGGTGACTCCACCACCTCCCTGGGCAGCCTGTTCCAATGCTTGACCACTCTTTCAGTAAAGGAAGTTTTGCTAATACCAACTTTAAGCCTCCCCAGTGCAACTTGAGGCCATTTCTTCTAATTCTATTGCCAGTTACTGGGGAAAATACAGCAACACTCACCTCACTCCAACCTGCTTTCAGGGAGTTGTAGAGAGCAAGGAGGTCTCCCGAAGTCCAGTCTTCTCCCACTAAACAACCTCAGTTCCCTCAGCCACTCCTCATAAGATGATTTCTCCAGACCCTTCACCAACTTCTTTAAACTTCTCTGGAGAATCTCCATCAGTTTAATGTCTTTCTTGTAGATAGAAAGATCAAGTTCATTTCTATGACGTGAGAAGCTATGAGAGCAGCCCTTAGTAGGAATGAAGTGAGGTACAGGATGCTCACAGTTCTCAACTATAATTATGATAACAACAAAGGGGAGGGAAAGATGTGAGAAATCATGGGTGCTCATTTTTGTTAGAGCTGCTGCTGCTACTCCCCATCTTCCTCACACACAGAGATAAGAAATTAATCAAGATAAATGTCCTGCTAACAAAGCCTCTCTAAACTTGATCAGTGTGTTCAAGGATTGGTTTAGTGGTAGTTGCTTAGATGTAGTGGTGAGATTGTGAGCTCTGAGTGGTTGGACTTGATGATGTCAAAGATCTTGATGATGTCAAAGTAATAATAGGACTAGGGGGAATGGAAAAAAAAAAAAAAAAAAAAGAAATGGGTAGATTCAGATTGGATGTTAGGAAGAAGCTCATCACCATGAGGGTAGTGAGACACTGGAACAGGTTGCCCAGGGAGGTGGTGGAAGCCTCATCCCTGGAGGTTTTTAAGGCCAGGCTGGGTGTGGCTCTGATCAACCTGATCTAGTGTGGTGTCCCTCCCCATGGCCATGGGGGTTGGAACTAGATGATCTTTGAGGTCTCTTCCAACCCTAACAATTCTGTGATTCTGTCTCTTCCAACCTCAATGATTCTATGATATATTTGCATATTTGCAATTCCCAGTCTGAAGACTTGCCCAAAGGTGTGAACAAACCTAACCTGTTCATGAAAAGGAAATGTAGCCAGGTCAATGCAACAAGTTAGATTTTAGTGCATCTCAGTACTTATTCTGACTTTGACATGAAGCATTAGATTTACTTGGAAAGACCACTAAAAATGTTTAATGCAATGCCAGTTTACAGCAGAATATTGTGAAGTAGTTGGGTACTGTGTAGAACTTTTAATGAGACAACAGGTCTTTTATCATACTGCCTGTAGAGTTACAAGTAACATTTTTCATTTTTAACTGTTTTTCTTTCTTCTTTTTCTTAACAATTCCTTTTAGATACCCTACCTTCTGCTCTCATCCTTCTAGAACAATGGTGTTAAAAGAACAACAAAAAAAAACAAACCCCAAAAAAAAGGAAAAGGCAGCAACAAGAAATTGAATGTGACATCTCTTCATCTGTTTGGAACTAATAATGCCTTCACAACAAACAGTTGTTTTGGTACACACTGGATGCTGATGTAAAATAGCAGTGGATAAAAACATATGGAATAGTTACCTAATGTGTGACTGCAGCTCCTGACATAATTGGGTCATTCTTGCAAGTTTTCTAGAAGAAATTAATTCAGAGGGAAGCTGAAATTAATTTGAAATCAGAATGTTTGCTCTACAAACCTGGAAATGAGTGGAGAAAATTTAATTGTTTGAATAAAATGGTCACAGTCCACACATGTTGAATGATACATTAGTCTTTTTATTGCTGTCATTTTGGCAGCCTCCTATGCTCTAGAAATGTATTTGGTTCTCAGTAGAAAGAAGTGCGAGATGTTCCACAAAGAAGTGCGATCTTTGTGTTATAATGAGGTAAGCTCGACATCAGGGCACCAGTTTGAGGGACTTTCCCTGATTTTACCAAACAGTGTTAATTCTAAAGGATATGTGTCCAGTGTTTTGTATCCCTGAGTCTGATGCTCACAAGCACCCAAATATTTGGTAACTCATTGTTTAGCCTGGAAAAAAGGAGGCTCAGGGGAGACCTTGTTGCTGTTTGCAACTACCTGAAGGGAGGTTGCAGCCAGGTGGGATTTGGTCTCTTCTCCCAGGCAACCACCAACAGAACAAGAGGACACAGTCTCAAGCTGTGCAGGGGGAAGTGTGGGCTTGATCTTAAGAAGAAGCTCTTCACAGAAAGAGATACCCACTGGAATGGGTTGCCCAGGGTGGTGTCTGGGTCAGCGTCCCTGGAAGTGTTTAGGAAGAGACTGGATGAGGCACTCGGTGTCATGGTTTAGCTGATTAGTTAGGGTTGGGTGATTGGTTGGACTTGATGATCTTGGAGGTCTCTTCCAACCTGGTTGACTCTGCAATTCCATGATTCTGTGATTCATCATGGAAAAGACCTTTAAGTGTTTAATCACAAACAGCAAACATTAAAAAGTCATTGAACACAGTCCAGCACAGGTGTTAACTAAGTTTTTTACACTATTGTTCCTCCTAGGAGGACATCAGATCTTCATGGGTGCAAGAGAGAGCCTTCTGTGATTTGGATGTTGTCAAAGCAGCCTCTGAAATAGTTTCTGAAATGGAAATAGTTTTAATATGAAGGTGAAGGGAAGCCAGGTGGTAGAAGAGTCACACAGCAGTCTGTCAGCATTTGAAGGAGGCTACAGGTTTTTGACCTGGAGTGAGAGGACAAGGGGTAATGGCTTTGAATTGGAAGAAGCTGGATTTAGATTAATCATTAGCAGGAAATTCTTCCCTATCATGGGCATGGTGAGGCACTGGAACAGGTTTTCCAGAGGTGTGGAGGCTCCAAGCCTGGCAGTGTTGAAAGCCATTTTGAATTGGACCTTGAGCAAGCTGATCTAACAGGAGGCACTAGTTCCCCTCCATAGCAGGAGATTAGAACTAGATGGTCTTTAAGGTCTTTTCCAATGCAAACTATCCTATGATTCTATGATCTCTGACCTTTCACCCTTGTTAAAGTTCCCCTGGAAACAGGTATATCAGTATACTGTTAAGGTAGACAGTATCAGCATAACTTCACCAATTTCTCTTTCTGAGACCATCTTAAGGTAAGCAATGTCAGCCTTAACTTCAAACAATCAGTCATCAATAACCTTTCTTGGGTCACTGTTGTTTTCCTCTATAGATTTTGTGAAGGTCTGATACTTTCTGTTCATATCTGATGTGTGTGGATATATGAATAAAGATATATATGAAAAGTTGTCTTACCAAGGCTGCACTTCACCAAAATACTTACAAGGTTTATTTCTGCTTTGCTGAATAAAAACAAAACAAAACAAAAAATAAAACAAAGCAAATCCCCAACCACCACCACCACCAACAAAAAAACCAAACATCAAAACCCCCCAAAAAGAAACTTCCTAAACTTACAAAGATTTGAAATTATATTCTCAAATTACACATAAAGCTTCCTTGTGACATGAGGGGAGAGATGCAGAAGTGAAACAGAAATGGTACTAGATATTTCATGAGTTTATTCCAGGAACTGGGGTCTCTAGGGTTGGAGGATACTGGTAAACTGTAAAAGTGAAGTATCTCAGTGGTTATATGCACCTTTTAACACATGTGTGAAGGGAAGAGTCTGATGATATATTAAAAGCCTGAATTTAGAAGGGAAGTTAAAAGTAGCTCCAGGCTATGCCTAGAGACTGTAATACCACAGGCACACCTGTAGAACAACCACAAAGTTTCTAGACCTCTGAAGTGTGAATAAAGTTTTCCAAATGTTAAATGACTGCAGAACAGCATTATAGTGGGTCAGCTGCAGGAGAGCCTGGGGCTTGGTTTATGTTACAAATTTCTGCTTTCACAGCTCTATCAGTCTGCACCAGAACAACAACCACAAAAGATACAGCAGAGATCCTCTGCAGCACCTCAAACCTGGAAAAGAGAAGACTGAGAGGAAATCTTAATAGTGTTTATAAATATCTGAAGGGTGGGTGTCAAGAAGAAGGGGCCAGTCTCTTTTCAGTGATGCCCTGTGACAGGACAAGGGACAATGCAAACTGGAACACAGGAAGTTCCACCTCAACATGAGGGTGGCAAGCACTGGATGAAGCTTCCCAGAAAGGTTGTGGAGTCTCCATACCCTTCTGGATTTGTTTCTGTGTTGCCTGCCCTACGCTTGATGATCTCTGGAGGTCCCTTCCAGCCTCCACCATTCTATGATTCTATCATTCTATACTTGCATGTCCTTCTTAAGTACCTCTGCAAAAGAGGTACTGCTCTCCATACTAATGAGGTGCTTAAGAAGGTAAGAGTGATGTAGTTTGGTGATATGAATTTACCAGTGGTTCTTTCAGTGAAAACATGTAGAATCATTAAAGTTGAAAAGAACTCTAAGATCAAGTCCATCAACCCAACACCCCCATGTCCACTAAACCATGTCCCAAAGTGCCCTGTCTACCAGTTTGTTGAACACCTCCAGAAATGCTGACTTTATATAGGAAATGTCTAGGTAGAAGAGTGTGCTAGGTTAAGCCCAGCCTGGGAGGAGTGGGCTGAACAAAAGCCTAGCCCCAGGTGGGCAAAGAAACCTGGCCCTCTCCCAGGAGGTAAGGGTCCCTGGGCTAAAGTTTATTCCACTCCCATTTGCTGTCCATAACCCTGTTTAAAAGGTGGTAATTTATTTACAGAATTTACAGAATTAACCAGGTTGGAAAAGACTTTCAAGACCATCAAGCCCAACCTATCACCCAACACCATCTAATCAACTAAACCATGGCACAAAGTGACTCATCCAGTCCTATGTTAAACACTTCCAGTGATGGTGACTCCACCACCTCCCTGGGAGCCCATTCCAATGGCAAATCACTCTTTCTGTGAAGAATTTCTTCCTAACATCCAGCCTAAACCTCCCCTGGCGCAGCGTGAGACTATGTCCTCTTGTTCTGGTGCTGGTTGCCTGAGAGAAGAGATCAACCCCCACCTGGCTACAACCTCCCTTCAGGTAGTTGTAGAGAGCAATAAGGTCACTCCTGAGCCTCCTCTTCTCCAGGTTAAACAGCTCCAGCTCCCTCAGCCTCTCCTCATAGGGCTGTGCTCCAAACCCCTCCCCAGCTTTGTTGCCCTTCTCTGGACATGTTCCAGCAAGTCAACATCTTTCCTAAACTGAAGGGCCCAGAACTGGACACAGGACTCAAGGTGCAGCCTAACCAGTGCAGTGTACAGGGGTAGAATGACCTCCCTGCTCCTGCTGGCCACGCTGTCCATGATCCAGGCCAGGATGCCATTGGCCTTCTTGGCCACCTGGGCACACTGATGGCTTATGTTCAGCCTACTATCAACCAGTATCCCCAGGTCCCTCTCTGCCTGGCTGCTCTCCAGCCACTCTGACCCCAGCCTGTAGCACTGCATGGGGTTGTTGTGGCCAATGTGCAGAACCCTGCACTTAGATGTGTTCAATCTCATGCCCTTGGACTCTGCCCATCTGTCCAGCCTGTCAAGGTCCCTCTGCAGAGCCCTCCTACCCTCTAACAGATCAACACCTGCTCTCAATTTCCTGCCTCTTTTTCTCCTACCCTCAGCTCTCTGACACCCTTTTGCTGTTGCTGTGAGCCGTTAACCACACGGTCATGCCGGTTCCACAAGGTCCCAGACACCTTAGGTGACTGAATCTGAACAGAATCAGTCTTCCATCCAGAGAATACTTTGCCAGCTGCATCTGGTTTTGTATATACTTTTATTTATCCCTTTTCCTTATACCTTTGTAACCTTTCTTTTATTTAAATACCTTTTGTTGTTGTTGTTGTTGTTACACTTCCCTTTTTACTTCCAAATCAATGCAAGACTGTTCTTTCATTGTTTTACCTCTCTCTTCTCCTGCCTAATTTTCCCTCCCTACCAGAAAAAGAGGAGAGGAGAAGCAACCTGAATCTGTTCCACTTGGAAAAGCTTAAACCACAACAAAGAGCTAGACTCCCACTCCTCTTACCATTAGGCTATAGATTCACACTTCTGCATATGCTCCTTTTCTAGACCTTGTTTACAGCATTTCATGCATAAATACCCTTTCCCATGGATCAAAGAAATTCTGTCAGGACACTGTGGACACTGACTATTGTCTGCTGCTTCCCAAGTAAACACATTATATTTGTTTAAACAGTAAATCGTATCTATATTTAAGTTGTCAGAAAATAAGCGTACGGTAGCACCACAGGTACGTCCAGTTCTACATTTCTGCTTTAAGCAAATCCCTGATCAGCTTCTGAAAGGCAAATTTGTACATCTATATATGCAATAATGGATCTGAATCAAGACCTGAATAATAGGCTTAAATAATGGACCTGGATAATGGACTTGACTGAAAAATGTGCTCAGTGTTTTCCATTAACTGTTTCAAGAAACCTTTCTTATTTGCTTGCCAGTGAATTAATTGCTCTGCATCCTTTCTGACACATCTATCTCATTTCATTTACCCTACACAAAAGCCAGCCTTCCAATCTTGCTCCCTAAAAAAGAAAAGGAGGGTAATTGTTATTGGTGATTCCCTCCTGAGGGGAACAGAAGGTCCCATATGTAGGCTGGACCCATCTCATAGGGAAGTTATTAGCCTAGCAGGAGTCCAAGTTGGAGATGTTACCAGAAGGCTGCCCAGTCTGGTACAGCCCTCAGATTATTATCCCTTATTGGTCATGCAGTTAGGGAATGATGATGTTGGTACCAGGCCTCCCAGGGCTATCAAAAATGACCTCAGGGCCCTGGGAGATCTGGTTGAGGGGTCAGGTGCACAAATAATTTTTACATCGATACCGTTAGTTGCAGGAGGGAACACAATAAGGAACAGGTCAGCCGCTGTAGTCAACAAGTGGCTTAGGGGCTGGTGCAGACGAATGAATTTTGGGTTTTTCGATCTTGGGGAACTTTCTACTGCACCAAGTCAGCTGGTAACAGATGGAGTACATCTGTCCCAGAGGAGGGGAAAGGTCACAATACATGAGAATGGCCTGTCCCCCAAAGGTAAAAAGATTCTGGGAAGGGAATTAGCAAGTCTCATTGACAGGGCTTTAAACTAGCTTCGAAGGGGGAGGGTCGGAAACCAGTGCCCTCAGGCAGGAGTCTGGAGGTGATAAGCTAGACCTAGAGGTGAAACCAGCAGCCCAGCTGCAGTGCATGTACACTAATGCACGAAGCATGGGTAACAAACAAGAGGAGCTGGAAGCCTTGTTGCAGCAAGAAAGTTATGATGTAGTTGCCATCACAGAGACGTGGTGGGACGACTCGCATGACTGGAGCGCTGCAATTGATGGCTACAGGCTCTTCAGGAGAGACAGGCAAGGAAGAAGGGGTGGAGGGGTGGCCCTGTACGTCAGGGAGGCACTGGATGCTGTTGAGATGGAGATCAGGGATGATAGGGTTGAGTGCTTGTGGGTGAGAATTAGAGGGAAGACCAACAGGGCAGACATCCTGGTTGGCGTCTGTTATAGACCACCCAACCAGGAGGAGGATGTCGATGAGGCATTCTATAGGCAGCTTAAGGCTGTCTCAAGATCACCTGACCTCATTCTCATGGGTGACTTCAACCTGCCTGATATCTGTTGGGATCTCAATACAGCAGAGAGGAGGCAGTCTAGGAAGTTCTTAGAGTGCATGGAGGACAGCTTCTTATCCCAGGTGCTGCGTGAGCCTACCAGGGGTAAGGCTATGCTTGACCTCCTCTTCACCAACAGGGAAGGGCTGGTGGGTGATGTGGTGGTCGGAGGGTGTTTAGGCACCAGTGACCACGACATAATAGAGTTTTCAGTATGCAGCCAAGCCAAGAGGGGGAGCAAGAAGACCTCCACTCTGGACTTCCGGAGGGCAGACTTCAGGCTACTCAAGGAACTAATTCAGAAGGTTCCTTGGGAATCAGCCCTCAAAAACAAAGGGGTCCAGGAGAGCTGGACCTACTTCAAGGAAGAACTATTGAAGGTGCAAGAACAGGCTGTGCCGGTGTGCCGGAAGATGAGCCGCCGGGGCAGACGGCCAGCCTGGATGGGCAATGAACTTTTAATAGAACTTAGGGAAAAAAAGAGGGTGTATCATCTTTGGAAGAAAGGGGAGGCAACCTACAGAATGTTTAGGGATGTTGCTAGGTTGTGTAGGAAGAAAATTAGGGAGGCAAAAGCCCATTTAGAACTTAGACTGGCCTCTGCTGTGAAGGACAACAAAAAGTCCTTCTATAAATACATCAATAGCAAGAAGAAGGGCAAGGACAACCTCCACTCCTTGGTTGACACGAAGGGGAACGTTGTAACAAAGAATGAGGAAAAGGCAGAGGTACTTAACACCTTCTTTGCCTCAGTCTTCACTAGCAGGGCAGAACGTCTTCCAGACAGCTGGCCTGCAGAGCTGGCAGAAGGAGCCAGAGAGCTGCATAGTTTCCCACTGCTCCAAGAGGAAGTTAGAGATCTACTGAGCCGCTTGGACCCCCACAAGGCCATGGGACCGGATGGGATCCATCCTAGGGTGCTGAGATTGCTGACAGATGAGCTGGCCAAGCCACTTTCCATCATTTTTCAGCAGTCCTGGCTCACTGGAGAGGTCCCAGAAGACTGGAAGCTGGCTAACGTGGTGCCCATCCACAAGAAGGGCCGGTTGGATAAGCCGGGGAATTATAGGCCTGTCAGCCTGACCTCAGTGCCAGGCAAGATTATGGAACGGGTCATCTCGAGTGCGATCACACAGCACTTACAGGATGACCAGGGGCTCAGGCCTAGCCAGCATGGATTTAGGAGGGGCAGGTCCTGCCTGACCAACCTGATCTCCTTCTATGATCAGGTGACCCGCCTGGTGGATGTGGGGAGGCCTGTGGATGTGGTCTACCTGGACCTCAGCAAGGCCTTTGACACAGCAAACTCCTGGCCAAGCTGGCAGCCCATGGCTTGGACAGGAGCACACTGCGTTGGGTTAGGAACTGGCTGGAGGGCCGAGCCCAGAGAGTAATGGTGAATGGCACCACATCCAGCTGGCGGCCTGTCACTAGTGGTGTGCCCCAGGGATCAGTACTGGGCCCCATGCTCTTCAACATCTTTATTGATGATCTGGATGAGGGCATTGAGTCCATCATCAGTAAATTTGCAGATGACATCAAGCTGGGGGCAGCAGTTGATTTGCTGGAGGGCAGAGAGGCTTTGCAGAGGGACCTCGACAGGCTGGACAGATGGGCAGAGTCCAATGGTATGAGATTTAACACATCCAAGTGCCGGATTCTGCACATTGGCCACAACAACCCCAGGCAGTGCTACAGGCTGGGGTCAGAGTGGCTGGAGAGCAGCCAGGCAGAGAGGGACCTGGGGGTACTGGTTGATTGTAGGCTGAACATGAGCCTGCAGTGTGCCCAGGCAGCCAAGAAGGCCAATGGCATCCTGGCTTGCATCAGGAACAGTGTGGCCAGCAGGAGCAGGGAGGTCATTCTCCCCCTGTACACTGCACTGGTTAGGCCGCACCTTGAGTACTGTGTCCAGTTCTGGGCCCCCCAGTTTAGGAAGGATGTTGACTTGCTGGAACATGTCCAGAGAAGGACAATGAAGTTGGTGAGGGGTTTGGAACACAAGCCCTATGAGGAAAGGCTGAGGGAGCTGGGGTTGCTTAGCCTGGAGAAGAGGAGACTGAGGGGTGACCTTATTGCTCTCTACAACTACCTGAAGGGAGGTTGTAGCCAGGCAGAGGTTGGCCTCTTCTCCCAGGCAGCCAGCACCAGAACAAGAGGACACAGTCTCAGGCTGCGCCAGGGCAGGTTTAGGCTGGATGTTAGGAAGAAGTTCTACACGGAGAGAGTGATTGGCCATTGGAATCGGCTGCCCGTGGAGGTGGTGGAGTCACCTTCACTGGAGGTGTTCAGGAGAAGACTTGATGGGGTGCTTGGCTGTATGGTCTAGTTGTTGGGTGGGTTGGATTGGTTGATGGGTTGGACGCGATGATCTTGAAGGTCTCTTCCAACCTGGTGTATTGTATTGTATTAATCTATGGCTCTGAAGTTCATTATAACACTAATTTCTGAGGTTGCCATAGGATTTTCCTGAATCTTTACCCTACACTTTTTAGGATATTTTTTTCCTTTCTCCTGAAATTTTGTTTCCCCCTAACAGTGACATATGACCACATCAGTGCCACAAATTGTGTTGAACCCATCTCACTGTTACTGATTTGAGCTATTATCCAGAAGAAAACTCTGGAATTTCTGTTTCAGAATCTTTGACAGATCTGGTGATGACTATAAACAAAAAGAGGGGGTGTGTTTGTGTGCGCTGGGTTGCAATTTCCCCCAACATTAACTTTGCCAGACTAACTCAGTTGGAAGCAAAAAGAAAGCTGTAGTTACAGGTAAAACTACAATCCACAATGGAATGCAATGAATATGTACAAAATATACAGTGTTGTCTCGATCCAGAGAGGGAAAGAGATTCAGGTTTTTAATGAATATTCCCATGTTGTGAAATTAGAGGCACAAACGAGGCCAAAATATCAACAGCTAGATTATTTATTACATAAATACAGTGGAGGGATCAGAAGGGGAGAGAGAGAGAAGAGGGAGAGAGAGAGAAGAGGGGGAGAGAGAGAAGAGGGAGATTAAAGGAAAGGAATTATATTAACAAACCCCTCACCCCCCAAGACAGTTTGAGTCTGTGGAGGATAGGTGCTGCAGGAGATGTTGGGTCTGTAGAGAAACGGTTCTGCAGGAGATGTTGGGTCTGTAGAGGAAGGGTGCTGAGGCTTTGGCTGTAGAAGGGATGAGGTCCTCTGAGCAGCTGCTTCAGCTCCATGAGTTGTAGCAGGCGGAACTTAGGGCACGGAGAGTCCAAGATCCATTGTGTTGGCCCCGGGATGTTTCCAGCGTGTGGTGCCATCTTTCTTCTGCATTTTGTTTCTCCAATTTTCTTCACCCTAAGCCAGTAGTTGCTCCAGTCTTTTATACAGTTTTTTAGCCCTTAGGCAAGTGTCCAGGTGTTGTTCCCCAGGATATCGTTCTGGGAAATCATCTTTAGGTCCAGGTATCGTTCCCCAGGAAATCTTTCTGTGTACTCAGGTGAGTTTGGGCAGCCACTGGATGGAGGGGGGAGGCCTCCGCCTCCTCCTGCTCCATCTACCTACCCACACACTCATTACACATCAGGAACCATTGTCCTTTCCTGGGGTATCTGATGGCTGGAAATGATCTTGTCCTGAAGGTGTGGAATGCTGGGCCCTTGGGCCATTGTTGTAGGCCAGCTGCAGTCCCGTGAGCAATGTTATCTTTGCACCTTCCAAGAGTCCTTCCAGTGGCTCTGCCCAACGCACATCAGCTATTGTCTGGGCAAGCAGCAAGTGATTTTATCTTTGTTGAGTCACACCAGGAGAGACAAGCTTTAGTCTCTCACAAGTGTTTACAATATTTTACAGATATTTACATTAACAAACAAGAATCCCCCCTGGTCAGACACCAAGGAAGCTGTCTCTCTGCCCCCTCACCCCTTGTCCAAAAGGGAGAAAGAAGCAGAGAAAAAAGTATCTGTTAGACTTAACCAAAACACTGCTGCTAAAGTCAAACAGAATCAGATTAGTCTCCCTTTAGAGCATGAAGTGAGAAAAGAGAAGGCCCCAGAATATTTTGGTACAAGCAGTCTTATGGCAGATATCTCTCCAGAGAAATTGTTTAGAATCATCTCTATTTTGTTTTTCACACCCAATAGTGATTTATTTACATTTTTCTACTTTTCTGCTCAAAATCTGTAACAAAATTTTAAAGGCATAGCCTAAAACTGCCACAGGGTTTTTTATGTTTTGTTTTGATTTGGTTTGGGTTTGTTTTGTTTTGCTTTGTTTTGTTGGGGTTTTTTTGTTTGGCTGGGTTTTGGGGTGTTTGTTTGTGGTTTTGTTTTGTGTGTTTTGTTTTAATGCATCTTTCAAGACACCTTTAACTTAATAACACACTTCATTTTAACTGCTTTGCTGCAATTATAGAATTGAGATATTTCATCAATCCCAATATTGTTAAAATTATTATGGCAATAATGTGTTAAATCTCATGCCCTTGGACTCTGCCGATCTGTCCAGCCTGTCAAGCTCCCGCTGCACAGCACTCTCACCCTTTAACAGATCAACACCAGCCCCCAGCTTGGTGTCACCTGCAAACTTATTGATGATGGACTCAATACCCTCAATTATCACAGAATCACAGAATCACGAAGGTTGGAAGAGACCTCAAAGATCATCAAGTCCAACCTGTCACCACAGACCCCATGACTAAACCATGGCACCAAGTGCCACGTCCAATCCCCTCTTGAATACCTCCGGGGACGCTGACTCCACCACCTCCCTGGGCAGCCCATTCCAATGGCAAACAACTCTCTCTGTGAAGAACTTTCTCTTCATCTCTAGCCTAAACTTCCCCTGGTGCAGCTTGAGACTGTGTCCTCTTATTCTGGTGCTGGTTACTTGAGAGAAGAGACCAACTCCTTCCTGGTTACAATCACCTTTCAGGTAGTTGTAGAGAGCAATAAGGTTTCCCCTGAGCTTCCTCTTCTCCAGGCTAAACAACCCCAGCTCCCTCAGCCTCTCCTCGTAGGGCTTGTGCTCAAGGCCTCTCACCAGCCTCATTGCCTTTCTCTGAACACATTCAAGTGTCTCAATGTTCTTGTTAAACTGAGGGACCCAGAACTGGACACAGGACTCAAGGTGTGGCCTAACCAGTGCAGAGTACAGGGTCACGATGACTTCCCTGCTCCTGCTGGCCATGCTATTCTTGATGCAGGCCAGGATGCCCTTGGCTTTCTTGGCCACCTGGGCACACTGCTGGCTCATGTTTAGACGATAAGCCAAGCAAAAAGTCCCTGATACTCTGATTACTTCCATCTATTATGTGTTAAAATGTTAAAATAAATAAAATGTTAAAATAGATCTATAACAGGTTAAAATTTAGCAATAATAGAAAGAAATACCAGAAAAAGAAGGGAAAAAAAGCCCACAAAGGTGCCACAAAAACCTTCAATTGCCTTCATATTGTACTTTCATTGCTAGGGAGTTAAACTGTAATTTGCTCTTATGAAATAAAGTTCATTTGTACAGAGAAATTAAGAAATTAATATGACTAATGCATGATACAGAAATAAACATAGTAAAGAGGAGAGGGATGTTTTGAAAAAATAGCTGTGTTTTCAAGGGTTGGAGGATTGGGGAGGAATTTCTGTGGAGAAATGATAACTTTCATTTGATCCTGGAAGGTGGATCCCTAGTAAGAAGTGATTGGATGAGAAGAAATGGCATCAAGTTGCACCAGGGGAGGTTTAGGTTGGATCTCAAAAAGAAAGACTGGACCAGGCTGCCCAGGGAGGTGGTTGAATCCTTGCTGTTCAAATCAGCAACTCAACTCAGGGATTCAACTCAGGGATGAATCTAGATCTCTTTTTCTTCTAGTGTTAACTCCACTAAATAATATCTTCTTCTCACATGCAACAAGTCACAGAGCAATAGGAAACAGACTCAAGTTGTGGCAAGGGAGATTGAGGTTGGTTATTAGGAATCATATCCTCACAGAAACAGTTATCAAGCATTGGAGCAGACTGCCTAGGAAGGTGGTGGATCACCATCCCTGGTGGTATTTAAAAGATGCGCAGATGTGGTGCTTAGGGACATGGTTTAGTGGTAGCAGTATTGATGGGACTGAGAGTTCTAGGTGAGCAGTTGGACTTGATGATCTTAAAGGTCTCTTCCAATCTTGACAGTTCTATGATTCTGTTCATATCTGCCAGGATTTGGTTGTCATTTTTACTGAGATCAAAACAACCACTAACCACAGTGCATCGCAATAATTGGAGAGAATTAATTCATAGATAACATATCTCCGTGCAGAAGTGAGAAGATGTTGTTAGCACATTTTACTGTACAAATAAGCACACAGTCTAAAAATTATAGCCTCAATAATACAGTTTACACTGCAAAGTTTTGATTCATGCATCTTATGATATGTGATTTAAAGTGCATGGATAGTGAGCAGTTCTTCATCATTCCTACTTTCCTGGTAATTGCAAGGGGGTGGGAGATATAATTCTTAGTTTAGCAGCTCTAGGAAAATCTCCTGCTCCTCAAAGATGTGTTTTCTGGTCATATTCACTTTCCTAACAGCTCAATTTCAGTATCATTTCAAGGTATTTAAAATGTTATTTTTCATACTGTCTTCTAGTCTCCAGGCAGAAGATATTTTTCATCTGTATTTTTCATGACACAATAAACATGAAAAGTTAGCCCAGACATAGCTTAGTTTTCAGGCAGCTATTCATGTGAGCTTGCTGTGAGCATTTTATTTCAGCTTCAATCATCACATAGCAACATCAATAACATCAAATGGAAACCTATAGTTGGGGGACAAAAATAATGAAACAGTGAGAAAAACTCTAACTTGGAAACAAATTAATAAAGATTATGATTAATAATTAAATTTTAATAATTTAATTTTCATTTTTATTCATTACCACCAGTTGCACTTTCATAGAATTATAAAATCATAGAATGGTTTCAGTTGGAAGAGACTTCACCTAATTCCAACCCTCCTGCCATGGGCAGGGGCAGCATCCTCCAGACCAGATTGCTCTAGGCTGCATCCAGCCTGACCTTTAACACCTCCAGGAGGGTGCATCCACAACTTCCCTGGGCAACCTGTTCCTGTGTCTCATCAGGTTGGACTTGATGATCTTTGAGGTCTCTTCCAACCATGGTGATTCTGTGATTCTGTGGTCACCCTCACTGTAAAGAGTTTCTTCCTTAGAGTGAGGGTGATAAGAGAAAATCATTCATTGAATAAACACAATCAAAAACAAGCAAGGTTTTGAGTAGAAGTTCAATATTCTGAGATACCTAGCAAAACCTAGTGAAATGAAGCATGACACTCTTCTTACTTACACAGGGATATTTTCTACTCTGTCTATATTTAGGAGATCAGTAAAACTGAAAACTGTAATAAACTTTCTGATTTTTTGCCTAGGAAGCTTAAAATAAATTCATCACACTAATGTATTGTAGTTGTCAAATCATCATTACCTCTATTTGGAAAAAAATATCATACACTCAGCAAGTCTCTTATCCTATTTGAGGAGAAAAGTTATTATTTCATGTAGCTTCCTTATCTGCAACAGATGAAGACGCTGGGAAGACTGGAGCATCTCTTGTGAGGAGAGGCTGAGAGACCTGCAGAAAGGAACCTGGGGGTACTGGTTGATTGTAGGCTGAACATGAGCCAGAAATGTGCCCAGGTGGCCAAGAAGGCCAATGGCATCCTGGCCTGTATCAAGAACAGTGAGGCCAGCAGGAACAGGGAGGTGATTCTCCCCCTGTACACCACAGTGGTTAATCCACACCTTGAGTCCTGTGTCCAGTTCTGGATCCTTCAGTTTAGAAAAGATGTTGAGTTGCTGGAATGTATCCAGAGAAGGGCAACAAAGCTGGGGAGGGGTTTGGAACACAAGCCCTATGAGGAGAGGCTGAGGGAGCTGGGGTTGCTTAGCCTGGAGAAGAGGAGGCTCAGGGGTGACCTTATTGCTCTCTACAACTACCTGAAGGTAGGCTGTAGACAGGCAGGGGCTGGTATCTACTCCCAGGCAACCAGCACCAGAACAAGAGGACACAGTTTCAGGCTGCACCAGAGGAGGTTTAGACTGGATGTTAGGGAGAAGTTCTACACAGAGAGATTGCCCATTGGAATGGACTGCCCAGGGAGGTGGTGGAGTCACCTTCATTGGAGGTGTTCAGGAGGAGACTTGATGGGGTGCTTGGTGCCATGGTTTAGTTGATTAGATGGTGTTGGATGATGGGTTGGACACAATGATCTCAAAGGTCTCTTCCAACCTGGTCTGGTCTGGTCTGGTCTGGTCTGGTCTGGTCTATTCTATTCTATTCTATTCTATTCTATTCTATTCTATTCTATTCTATTCTATTCTATTCTATTCCATTCCCTTTGGCTGTTTAGCCTGGAGGAAAGACTGAAAGGGGATCTTATCACTGCTTATCAATATCTAAAGGGTGGAGGTCGTGAGGATGAGGCTCTTTTCATTGATGCCCAGTGATGGAAAAAGGGGCGTGAGCATAAACTAGAACACAGGAGGATTCACTTGAACTTAGAGAGAAACTTCTTTGATGGTGCCAGAGCACTGAATCAGGCTTCCCAGAGAGGTTGTGGTGTTTCCTTCACTGGAGATTTTCCAAGCCCACCTGGACATATTTCTGGGAAACCTGTTTTAAGTGATCCTGCTTTAGCAACAGGTCTTTGCCTAGAGGATCTCCAGAGGTCCCTTCCAACCCTTACTATTTCATGGTTCTATGATTCTAAAAGCATAAAACTAGCTATCTCAAGCTTCAAGTATCTGCAATGCAACAGTAAGACTCTTCCAAATCTGTACAAAACTAAAGACAGAAATCCATCTAAGATCTTCTGAGAAATGATGTTGATAATATAACCATAGTATTTCACATTTTGTTATTATTTCTTCCTGAAGTTTTTCCTTAATACCACTAACATATAATGCCACAAGTGGTGATCACAGAATCACAGAAACATTCAGGTTGGAAAAGACCCTCAGGATCACCAAATCCAACACATAACCCTACTCTACAAAGTTCACCCCTGAACCATATCCCCAAGCATCACTTTCAAATGACCTTTAAACACATCTGGGGTTTGTGACTCAACCACCTCCCTGGGCAGCACATTCCAATGCCTGACCACTCTCTCTGTGAAAATTTTTTCCCTGCTGCCCAGTCTAAAGCCACCCAGATGTAGCTTGAGGCCATTCCCTCTTGTTCTATCACTAATTACCTGTGAGAAATGACCAGCACCAGCCTCTCTACAGCATCCTTTCAGGTAGCTGTAGAGAGCAATGGGCTTTCCCCTCAGCCTTGTCTTTTCCACACTAAACAGCCTCAATGGAAGGGCTTGTGCTCTTATTTTGCAGTTCTAAACAGTCCAGACCATTTGCTTCAGGAGCCTTATAGCATATTGACATAGGACTCTGCTGATGCTACTTCTTGTCTTGACTCTTTGATCACTGACAATTAAATATAGGAGAAAATTAAATATAAGAGATATGTGTCTGCAAAACAAAAGAGAACCTTCTCCCATGAAGAACATGTCCAAATATATTTGAGATCAAACTGGCTGAACATTATCTGCCTTCTACCTGCACATCATGTAATTTTATTAGTGGTTGTCATAGATGACAGCATGAATGTTCATACTGCAATGTCACATTCTCACCAAAGAATATAAGTAGAAGTAATAATAATAAGAATAATAAAATCAATAAAATAAAATAAAAATCAAAGATCTTTGACCTGTAAAACTACACACTAATCAAGAAAATAAAATGTCACTCCTAATGGAATATCTACTAACATTAAGCTTCTCTGCTTTTGACTCTCCACATTGACAATGAGATGTAAAACAACAATCGAATGGTTTGTAAAGGTATCAGCAAAGACTTTTGGATACAGAGGTTTAAAATGAACTTGATGTCCACGGGGAGATGTCCACAGGTTGTCTCCCATCTCAGTGGGAAAAAAGAAATAATAATAGAATCATAGAATCAATAAGGTTGGAAAAGACCTCAAAGATCATCAAGTCCAACCTGTCACCACAGACCTCATGACTACTAAACCATGGCACCAAGTGCTATGTCCAGTCCCCTCTTGAACACCTCCAGGGATGGTGACTCCACCACCTTCCTGAGCAGCACATTCCAATGGCTAACAGCTCTCTCTGTGAAGAACTTTCTCCTCACTTCCAGCCTAAACTTCCCCTGGTACAGCTTGAGACTGTGTCCTCTTGTTCTGGTGCTGATTGCCTGGGAGAAGAGACCAACCCCCACCTGGCTGCAACCTCCCTTCAGGTAAAATTTCTGTCTGGATTACAAGAAACAAAAAAAGATTTTAGAATCAGGTTCAGAGACATTGAAAAAAGCTACAAGTCAGAGTGCACCAGTGAAGTATTAAAAATTCTGTAGAAAAAATATTTCATGCCTATACCTTTTATAGGAGTCATAGATAGCAGCCTTCCAGTATTTGATGGGGCCTTCAGGAGAGCTGGAGAGGAACTTTTGACAAGGCATGGGTGGACAAAATGAGGGGGAATGGCTTCAAACTTGAAGAAGCTGGATTTAGATACAATACAATACAATACAATACACCAGGTTGGAAGAGACCTTCAAGATCATCGCGTCCAACCCATCAAACAATCCAACCCACCCAACAACTAGACCATACAGCCAAGCACCCCATCAAGTCTTCTCCTGAACACCTCCTGTGAAGGTGACTCCACCACCTCCACGGGTAGCCGATTCCAATGGGCAATCACTCTCTCCGTGTAGAACTTCTTCCTAACATCCAGCCTAAACCTGCCCTGGCGCAGCCTGAGACTGTGTCCTCTTGTTCTGGTGCTGGCTGCCTGGGAGAAGAGGCCAACCTCTGCCTGGCTACAACCTCCCTTCAGGTAGTTGTAGAGAGCAATAAGGTCACCCCTCAGTCTCCTCTTCTCCAGGCTAAGCAACCCCAGCTCCCTCAGCCTTTCCTCATAGGGCTTGTGTTCCAAACCCCTCACCAGCTTTGTTGCCCTTCTCTGGACACGTTCCAGCAAGTCAACATCCTTCCTAAACTGAGGGGCCCAGAACTGGACACAGTACTCAAGGTGCGGCCTAACCAGTGCAGTGTACAGGGGCACAATGACCTCCCTGCTCCTGCTGGCCACACTGTTCCTGATGCAAGCCAGGATGCCATTAGCCTTCTTGGCTGCCTGGGCACACTGCAGGCTCATGTTCAGCCTACAATCAACCAGTACCCCCAGGTCCCTCTCTGCCTGGCCGCTCTCCAGCCACTCTGACCCCAGCCTGTAGCACTGCCTGGGGTTGTTGTGGCCAATGTGCAGAATCCGGCACTTGGATGTGTTAAATCTCATGCCATTGGACTCTGCCCATCTGTCCAGCCTGTCGAGGTCCCTCTGCAAAGCCTCTCTGCCCTCCAGCAAATCAACTGCTGCCCCCAGCTTGGTGTCATCTGCAAATTTACTGATGATGGACTCAATGCCCTCATCCAGATCATCAATAAAGATGTTGAAGAGCATGGGGCCCAGTACTGATCCCTGGGGCACACCACTAGTGACAGGCCGCCAGCTGGATGTGGCGCCATTCACCACCACTCTCTGGGCTCGGCCCTCCAGCCAGTTCCTAACCCAACGCAGTGTGCTCCTGTCCAAGCCATGGGCTGCCAGCTTGGCCAGGAGTTTGCTGTGGGGAACGGTGTCAAAGGCCTTGCTGAGGTCCAGGTAGACCACATCCACAGGCCTCCCCACATCCACCAGGCGGGTCACCTGATTATAGAAGGAGATCAGGTTGGTCAGGCAGGACCTGCCCTCCTAAATCCATGCTGGCTGGGCCTGAGCCCCTGGTCATCCTGTAAGTGCTGTGTGATCGCACTCGAGATGACCCGTTCCATAATCTTGCCTGGCACTGAGGTCAGGCTGACAGGCCTATAATTCCCTGGCTCATCCAACCGGCCCTTCTTGTGGATGGGCACCACGTTGGCCAGCTTCCAGTCTTCTGGGACCTCTCCAGTGAGCCAGGACTGCTGAAAAATGATGGAAAGTGGCTTGGACAGCTCATCTGTCAGCAATCTCAGCACCCTAGGATGGATCCCATCCGGTCCCATGGCCTTGTGGGGGTCCAAGCGGCTCAGTAGATCTCTAACTTGATGAAACATGAGGAGGAAATTCTTCCCCATAATGGTGGTGAGGCATTGGAAGAGGTTGCCCGGAGATATTGTGGAGGCTCCAAGACTAGGAGTGTTGAAAGCAAGGTTGGATGGGGCCTTGAACGAGATGGTCTAGTGGGAGGTGTCCCTGCCTACGACAGGGGCATTGGAACTAAATGATCTTATTACAAGAGGGATATGGACATATTGGAAGGTGTCCAGAGAAGGGCCACAAGGATGATCAGAGGGCTGGAACACCTCTCCTATGAGGACAGACTGAAGGAGTTGGGGCTGTTCAGTCTGGAGAAGGCTCTGAGGTGACCTCATTGTGGCCTTCCAGTATCTGAAGGGGGCCTACAGGAAGGCTGGGGAGGGACTTCTCAGGCTATCAGGTAGTGATAGGACTAGGGGGAATGGAATGAAGCTGGAGGTGGGGAGATTCAGGCTAGATGTGAGGAAGAAGTTCTTCCCCATGAGAGTGGTGAAGCCCTGGAATTGGTTATCCAGGGAGGTGATTGAGGCCCCATCCCTGGAAGTGTTTATGACCAGGCTGGCTGAGGCTCTGGCCAGCGTGGTCTAGTGTAGGGTGTCCCTGCCCATGGCAGGGGTTGGAACTAGATGATCCTTGTGGTCCCTTCCAACCCTGACTAATACTATGATACTATGATACTATGATCTTTAAGGTTATTTCCGATACAATCCCTTCCACTGTTCTCATAGAGGACATCCAGAACAAAAAGAGTTTTTTTACCAACTTGATACTGAATTGTGTTGAATTATTTACCAACTTCAGAATGTGGTAGATAAAAATGCAGACTTCTAAATTTTCAAGCAAGTCTACATGAATGTATATTTCTGGTTACTAATATCCATCATATAGCTTTTCAGTAATTTAGGTGACCGACTTCAGTCTCCTTGTCTTGCATGTGTCTAAAGTCAAAGTTTATGGATAAAGGAGGAGTGATCTTGAGGGCATTTGTAATTACTTTTTAAATTGCTATCTTCCTAATAGCTACTCTAATGTATTGAGGGCAATCAAAGAAGAACATTATATGCATACTAGAACAGATCACACAGCTTATTTTACTCCTGGCAAGACCAATATCCCTGAGAAGAGTTGACATTTATTAAGGTAATCTAAGTAAACTCTTTTATTTATGAGAACAGCTTTCCTGCAATTCTAGGTCCAGATTTTGACGTCTTTCTTCTTAATGAAGTTCTGTGCAAAGATATCAGTCATATGTCAGGCAAATAATTATGTTTTAGCTTAAATATTTAATGTTCATAACATTAAACATAAAATTAACAGAAACAAACTATAGTAAAACAAATATAACATAATGAAATACCTGCTAGAGAAGGAGGAAGCTATAAATACCTCGATTTTTACTTTAAGAAGGCTTTAATATTATTTCTAAACACGGTCCCAAAATGTTACCCAAAATTTTCAATCATTGTCAATTAAAATGAAAAAGAAGATTGAGACATATGGAATATAAGGAATCATAAACTGAGATGTTTTCATTGAAAGGAGAGTCACATTTTTGGATGTGTGAATGGAAGCATCAGGTATGAGATCTAGGAATTAAATACCCTGTTATGCTCAGAACTGTCCTCCAATATAAAGCTTTTTCAAAAGATGAAGGAGCTGGAGATTAAAAGACCATGAAAAGGTTAGAAAATGTGATGATTCAAAGGTAAAGAGGAGAGGTTGACTTAGCAAAAGAACAAACTGGGTGGTAGATGTTCTGAAAAGTAAATATTCAGTACAAAGGAGGATCAATTTTTCTGTCGTGACCCTGGTGCTCGTGGCACAGGAGGAAATTGTTCAATTAAATAAAAGAGATTAAAATGTTACCAATTCCAAACACAAGGAATATTTAGCTATCTAGAGAGGCTGGGGAATTTCCCCATAAGAGACATTTAAAAAAACCCCACAGAATCATAGAACCATTCTGGTTGGAAAAGACCATTAAGATTATTGAATCAAGCAGTGTCTAACTCTACGACATATCTGTCAGACACTGATTTTTAATATAAAGTATTGAAATAGTTCCCACAAAGACTGGGACACTTTTCCTCAGGAAAAACAACAACAACAAAACAACAACAACAAAAAACCACCACTAGGATCACTCTTTTTAAGTTCTTGTAGTTCTGCTTTGTTCCACACCAAGGAAGAAAGGTATTCATCTCTTCCCTGAAAGCTATCATTTGGCAGTGAGAGGAATTGCTTGGGAATGTGCTGTGAGAATGTATTATTGGCTTCGTGCTGATCTCTTGGTTCTAGTGAAAGTTGCCTACTCAATTCACTTAGCATAAGATATGTTCCTCCCCAGTAACTGTGCTTAAAAAGAACATTGCTATAGAAAGAGTTCAGAGGAGTCAATACTCATCTACACACTCACTGCTGACAAAGCATGGGAAAGAAATTCCAGGAAGATAAAATAAAAAAGACCAAAACCCACAAATAAGTTGAAAATAGATCATAAATTTGTGCTTGATACCTTGAACTGTAGATTTCTTATGCCACACATCTTTTATAAGGTCAAGACCTTGTAAAAGTTGGCACTGTTCAGCATGGAGAAAA
Source organism: Picus viridis (assembly GCA_033816785.1). Lineage (NCBI taxonomy): Eukaryota > Metazoa > Chordata > Aves > Piciformes > Picidae > Picus > Picus viridis. The sequence goes on along the minus strand of CM066582.1, from coordinate 32,178,301 downwards.
GAAGGCTCTAGGAAGACCTCCTAGCAAACCTCCAGTACCTGAAATGGGCTACAAGAAAGAAAGGAAGGGGCTTTTAACAAAACCTTATAGTGAGAGGATGAGAGGGAATGGATTGAAGCATGAGTAGTGTAGATTTAGATTGGATATTAGGAAGAAATTCTTTACAGTGAGGGTGGTGGGACAATGGAATAAATTGGCTAAGAAGGATGTCCCCTCCCTGGAGTTGTTCAAGACCAGGTTGGATGGGGGCTTGAGCAACCCATTCTAGTGGGAGGTCCCTCCTGCTCATGGCAGGGGGTTTGGAACTAGATGATCTTTAAGGTCCTCTCCAACCCAAACTATTCTAATCATAAGACCTCATTATTTTTGCTGTTATTAAGAACAGACTAATTTTTATTTTCTGAAAATATAATAGTAAGTGTAAAATTTTTTAAAAAAATTAACAAAACATGTATTTTAAATTAGTCAACTAACTACCTTCTTACTAAGTTCCTTTTTGATTTCAGGTCAAGTATAATTACTTGCTTAGTAGGATAAGTGGCTTAGTAACTGGATGGAGTGGGGGAAAGGTAACAGTTAAAGACTGGAATTGGCTGCCCAGGGAGGTGGTGGAGTTACCATCCCTGGAGGTGTTCAAGAGGGGACTGGACATGGCACTTGGTGCCATGATTTAGTAGTCACGAGGTGCTGGATGACAGGTTAAACTTGATGATCCTTGAGGTCTTTTTCAACCTTATTGATTCTATGTTTCTATGAGTCTATGACTCCTGTAACATCTCAAAGAATAAAGGGATCATTGAAATTTTTGTATCATTTTAAAGTTAATTTCTTTCCTTTGGACAAAGATCTATGAGAAAATAAAAAGCAAGTTTCCTATAAGTCATCTGCTTTAGCTTTATCTAAGCAAAAAGAAGGAAATTTATATTTTTTCTCCCCCCTGACTTTTAGAAACTCTTTTATTCCTTCTGGTTTTAATAAATTAGCTTTAGCATTACTGCCGGACACAGTAGTAAAGACATCCAGGCTCGTGCAATAATACAAAGATTGATAAAACCTTAATTTATTAAAAAGATTGCCTTAGTGTAGTCCAATGTAGAGTCACAGTTACATGCCTGACAATTTCATAACCCACAGAATACTAGAAAGGAACATTTTATTTTTCACCATTCTGCTGGAAACAACAATTCATCATTTCAATTATTGCAACGTTCCATTTTAATTATGCATAACACTGTCTAAACAGAAAGCAGAGATTCACAAGCTGCTCAGATATATTAGATAACCCAACAGAACTGGAAAATATTCTGATTCATAAAATATGGACTGGATAAAAAGAGGCTGAGGGGAGACCTTCTAGCTCTCTACAGCTACCTGTAAAGGAGGTTTGAGCCAGTGCTTATTGGTCTCTTCTCCTTAGAGACAGGTGATAGGATCAGAGGAAATGACCTCAAGTTGCACCAGAGGAGGTTTAGAATAGAATTAACCAGGTTGGAAAAGACCTTTCAGATCATTGAGTCCAACCTATCATCCATCACCATCTAATCAACTAAACCATGGCACCAAGCACCCCATCCAGTCTCCTCCTGAGCACCTCCAGTAATGGTGATGGCAGCACCTCCCCAGGCAGCCCATTCCAATGGCCAATCACTCTATGAAGAACTTCTTCCTGACATCCAACCTAAACCTCCCCTGGTGTAGCTTGAGACTGTGTCCTCTTGTTCTGGTGCTGGCCACCCAGGAGAAGAGACCAATCCCCACCTGGCTACAACCTCCTTTCAGGTAGTTGTAGAGAGCAATAACGTCTCCCCTGAGACTCCTCTTCTCCAGGCTAAGCAACCCCAGCTCCCTCAGCCTCTCTTCATAGGGCTTGTGCTCCAAATCCCTCCCCAGCTTTGTTGCCCTTCTCTGGACACGTTCCAGCAACTCAACATCTTTCCTAAACTGAGTGGCTCAGTACCGGACACAGTACTCAAGGTGTGGCCTAACCAGTGCTGAGTACAGGGGTAGAATCACTTTCCTGCTCCTGCTGGCCATACTATTCCTGATACAGGCCAGGATGTCATTGACCTTCTTGGCCACCAGGGCACACTGCAGGTTCATGTTCAACCAGTACCCCCAGGTCCCTCTCTGCCTGGCTGCTCTCCAGCCACTCTGACCCCAGCCTGTAGCATTGCATGGGGTTGTTGTAGCTAGTGTGTAGAATCCTGTACTTAGATGTGTTGAATCTCATGCCCTTGGACTCTGCCCATCTGTCCAGCCTGTCAAGGTCCCAAGGCTTAAATTGGGTGTTAGAAGAAACTTCTTCACTGAAATGGTTCTCAAAGACTTGAATAGGCTCACCAGAGTGGTGGCTGAATCCCTGGAGGTGTTTAAAAGCTGCAGAGATGTTGTGCTGAGGGAGATGGTTTAGCACTAGACTTGGTAGACGTAGATAATGGTTGGACATTAAAGCATTTTCTAACCAAAATGAGTCAATGATTTTTTTGCTTCTATGATCAAAGCTTGAAAATTCATAAAATCAAGTTCTGTGTATCATTGTAGAGCAAGAATTTCATTTATCTACTAGTTAGCATGCCTTTTTTTTTTTTTTTTTTTTTTTTTTCTCCTGAAATTGAAAGACTCTAATGTTTATCAACATCCAATGGTGTTTGTTCATTACGTTGATTTTTATTACGGTTTCCCACAATTTGAAGTAATTACAAAAGAAACAACAGAAACAGATTTTTGATTGTTCATTGTTTGTGGCATCTGTAGGAAATATGTTGGCTTGCCATCAACTGTTAGCAGGCTTTATTTAAAATTAAGAGAGAGACAGTTGTGAATTACAAACATTGTCTATAATGGAGCTTTGTAGTTTGCATAATTATATTTTTGTGAAAGAAAAGAGGCAAGCTTGGTCTGACTTCATTTTTCCATTAGAAAAGATTCAACTGTCTTCATCCCATGGTACCAGCTGCACTGTTCTGTGTATGAGATCTCTGTGCTTAATTTCAATAGCCTGCAGAGAGAGTTTATTTTTTAAGTGCTGTCTTTTGCAGATGTGCCAAGGGAAAGATAATTTTGGTCTCTTTAATCATATGCAGAAAGCCGGTCCTGTTCTGAAGCTTTATTTCGTATGGTGCTTCCAGAATAGCCCTGTATAAAAATCATAGTTTCAAATTAAAGTACATTTTAAGTCAGTCTGTTTCCCATAAGAATTCTCCGAAACTACTTGAAATTTTTTTTGCTAAATATGAAGATTTTGTTACTTAAGGGTATACTAAATGCTGTTTGGAAAGAAGATGTGTATAAAGACTTGGCAAATCCAAGACCAATATTTTGAAAAATGGAATTAAAGGGTGATGACAGGAGTTTAAAATGTGTCTCCACACAAATGTTTGCATGTAAAATCTCCTGCACTTTTGTCAGGAACTTTGGGCACTGAGCCCAGTTCTACAGTAACAGAATAAACTTTCCTTCTTCCAGGTAAATTCTCATCTGGCTATTTTAAATTAGGCTAAGTACTTATGGAATAAAGTTTATCCATTTGAGAACCTGAGCTCCCCTTGTTTATCTGAAGGATCACAGATGATCAAGATTGATCCCAAAGCTCACTCTTCTTTCTCTTAGAATGAGGGATGGTCTTTTATTAACATCTCTTGGAACTCCCATTTTATCCTGTGAATTTCAGATAGAGGTTTTAAACTTCTGCATTGGCAATACAGATGCTCAGTAAGTAAGTTTTACTCCCGAACTTCAGCCATTTTTAAACTTAAAATCTCACAACGTGAAAATCAATTTTTAGATGAGTTATATCCCAAGGATTTTGGGAAGTAACTGGCAAAACATTAATTAATTAATTACCTAAATTGCTTAGTTGGCAAAGGATTTAAGATTCAGGATATAAAGGATTTAAGATATTCAAGATATGAAACTATCACATTTGATTTGAAGTAAGCAATACTTAGCAATAAAATATTAAAGGTGCTAAGTTGGTACCTTTAGTAATTATTATTTAGTAGTATTGTTTAGCTACTTGGTAATTATTAGTATAGTAATAATTTCTGTGTGATTTTTTTTTCTTACTCCAAATAAATATTTCTGCAAACAATTGTTTTTCCCCAAAGGCAATTAGTTACTGTTCTTATTAGTGAAGCTCTAGTGGAATGCATATGGATGTGCAGGAAAAGAATATGAAGTTGTCCGGTTCAGATAAAGATCATAAATTAAGCTAGAAGAAGGGACACCAATAGATGATTCACTCAATCAACAGCAGGGGCCTACACCTAAACCCAAAGGCAGGAGGAATTCACACCATCGGCCCAAACAGCAGTGGGAAACATGGCAGTGTATAGAATACGATATAAATGATCATGCGAAAAGGCTTAGGTTGTTTGTGCTACATCAATGACAGAAGACAAAGTAAACTTTCTGATCTTCAAATATTGTTTGTGGCTTGAAATGGAGGAGCAGAGAAATCATGAGCAATTTTTATTTTTATTTTTTTATATGTTAATCCTTTCTTAGAGGATTAGAAAGCAAAACTAGCAGAGCAGATCCTGACTATTTCTTAGAGCAAGCCTTTAATCACATTGTAATGCAGGCAAACATAGCTTGGTCATACTCTTATTTAATTGTAATTAAATGCTTGAAACACATGTGTCACTGACAATATCCCTATTGCTAGTCATCAACACTAGGATATATGTCTAATGATAAGTCCAGACTGAAGCAGCTGGGAAGTGTTGTCAACGTAGTATCTGATGGGTAATATCCAAGAAAACAGAATTATAGCATCATAGAATTGTTTTGGTTGAACAAGTCGTAGAATCATCGAATTGTTGGGGTTGGAAGTGACCTCAAGGATTGTCTACTTCCAGTCCCCCTGCCATGGACAGGGACACCTCACACTAGATCAGGTTGCTCACAGCTACATCCAGCCTGGCCTTAAAAACCTCCAGAGATGGGGTTTCTACCACCTCCCTGGGCAACCTGTTCCAGCATCTCACTACCCTCATGGGGAAGAACTTCTTCCTAGCATCTAATCTGAATCTACCCATTTCTAGTTTTGTTCCATTCCCCCTAGTCCTATCACTACCTGACACCTTAAAAGTCCCCCCTCCAGCTTTTCTTGTAGGCTCCCTTCAGATTCTGGAAGACCACAATAAGGTCTCCTCTGAGCCTTCTCTTCTCCAGACTGAACAGCCCCAATTTTCTCAGTCTGTCCTCATAGGAGAGGTGCTCCAGCCCTCTGATCATCCTCATGGCCCTTCTCTGGACACATTCCATCACATGCAGATCCTTCCTGTAATAGGGGCTCCAGAACTGGATGCAGTACTCCAGGTAGGGTCTCACCAGAGTGGAATAGAGGGGGAGAATCACCTCCCTTGACCTGCTGGCTATGCTTCTCTTGGTGCAGCCCAGGCTCTGGTTGGCTTTCTGGGCTGCAAGTGCACACTGGTGGCTCATGTTGAATTTCTCATCCACCAGCACCCCCAAGTCCCTTTCTTCAGGGCTACTCTCAAGCCAGTCTCTGCCCAACCTATATCAGTGATTGGGATTGCCCCAACCCAGATGCAGAACCTTGCACTTGGTCTTGTTGAACCTCATGTGGCTGTCATGGTCCCACCTGTCCAGCCTGTCAAGGTCCCTCTGGATGGATCCCTTCCCTCCAGCATGTCTGCTGCACCACACAGCTTGGTGTCGTCAGCTAACCTGCTGAGGTTGTACCCAGTGCCACTGTCCATGTTGCCATCAAAGATGTTGAACAAGACTGGTCCAGTACTGATCCCTGAGGGGCTCCACTTGTCACTGGCCTCCACTTGGACATGGACCCATTGAAAGCCACCCTCTAAGATCATCAATAACTTTGGACATTTCTTTATTTTCAAATGCAGAAATCCCTATCACAACCTTGGAGGCAGTATGAATGATGCTTTAGCCTTTCTACCTTGCAGTCTCCTGTCCCTTATACTGCTATTTATTTTTAAAAGAAAACCAAGTGACCAATGGAGGAGACTGAGGGGTGAACTCATTCATGTTTATAAATATGTGAAGAGTGAGTGCCAAGAGGATGGAGTCAGGCTCTTCTTGGTGATACTCAATGACAGGAGAAGGGGCAATGCGTGGAAGTTGAGGCATAGGAATTTCCAAGGAAACATGAGGAAAGATTTTTTTCACTGTGGGGGTGACAGAACACTGGAACAGGCTGCCCAGGGGTGTTGTGGAGTCTCCCTCTCTGGAGATATTCAAGACCTGCCAGGATGCATTCGTGTGTGACATGCTCTAGCTGATCCTGCTCTGGTAGGGAGGTTGAAATAGGGGATATTTTAAGGCCCCTTCCAAACCCTAACATTCTGTAATTCTGTGATTAAAAAGGAAAAAAAAAAGATTACTAAAAATCTAAAATTATTTTGATGCATATTTACCAAAAATATATTTTCTTTTTCTTTTTTTTTTTTTTTTTCCTTTACATGTAGTTACATTTTCATAAATTTCAAAACTTGGAAGTTGTTTATGTTTTCAATTTTTATTGAAATGAATGTCAGAACAAAATCATAAAATCATAGAGTCATTTTGGTTGGAAAAGATCACTAAGATCTCTCTACCATGCTCTTCAACATCTTTATTGATGATCTGGATGAGGGCATTGAGTCCATCAGCAGTAAATTTGTGGATGACACCAAGCTGGGGATAGGAGTTGATCTGCTGGAGGGCAGAGAGGCTTTGCAAAGGGACCTCGACAGGCTGGACAGATGGGCAGAGTCCAATGGCATGAGATTGAACACATCCAAGTGCTGGTTCTGCACATTGGCCACAACAACCCCATGCAGTGCTACAGGCTGGGGTCAGAGTGGCTGGAGAGCAGCCAGGCAGAGAGGGACCTGGGGGTACTGGTTGATAGTAGGCTGGACATGAGCCTGCAGTGTGCTCAGGCAGCCAAGAGGGCCAATGGCATCCTGGCCTGTATCAGGAACAGTGTGGCCAGCAGGAGCAGGGAGGTCATTCTGCCCCTGTACACTGCACTGGTTAGGCCACACCTTGAGTCCTGTGTCCAGTTCTGGGCCCCTCAGTTTAGGAAGGATGTTGACTTGCTGGAACACGTCCAGAGAAGGGCAACAAGGTTGGTGAGGGGTTTGGAACACAAACCCTATGAGGAGAGGCTGAGGGAGCTGGGGTCGCTTAGCCTGGAGAAGAGGAGTCTCAGGGGTGACCTTATTGGTTTCTACAACTACCTGAAGGGAGGTTGTAGCCAGGTGGGGATTGGTCTCTTCTCCTGGGTGACCAGCACCAGAACAAGAGGACACATTCTCAGGCTGCACCAGGGGACGTTCAGACTGGATGTTAGGAAGAAGTTCTTCACAGAGAGAGTGACTGCCCATTGGAATATGCTACCCGTGGAGGTGGTGGAGTCACCATCATTGGAGGTGTTCAGGAGGAGACTTGATGGGGTCTTTGGTGCCATGGTTTAGTTGTTTAGGTGGGTTGGATTGGTTGATAGGTTGGACGTGATGATCTTGAAGGTCTCTTCCAACCTGGTTTATTGTATTGTATTATATTATCACTGAATCCAAATGCCTGCAACTGCCTGACTTCTATTGGAGAAAAAAAATAAAATAAGAATAAAAATTACTTGGGATAAACTCAAATCTAAAATATTTTCAAAGGATTGTGCAGAGCAAGTTGGTTTTATTTTCAATTTTTATTCAGGTGAAGATGAAATGTTTCATAAGATTATAGGATTTTGTTGGTTGAAAAAGACCTCTCCTTGAGCTCAAAAGGCTGAGGTTGGTTTGAAAATAAATATAAAATAAAACCCCAAGCAAATATAAAGAAAGAATAATGATTTTCAAAATTGCTTGGGGTAAATTCTCATCTAGAACTTTTTCAAAGGAGTGTTTCAATCCTCACAAAGAGAACTATTGTGACAGACTGATGTCAATACCTCACAGTTGGCTCAAAAAAATCCCAAACCCAAAAAAACACACACAAAAAAAGCGAACCAATCTAGCTTCAGACGGAGTGTTTTAATCACCAGCTGGCTAAGACTCCTAAACCATACATTTCCCAAGGAAAGATTATAGAGTAAGAAGCCTTAATCCCCACACCACCTTCAGATTCTCATGAATTAATGCATTCATTCATAAATAAATTACATACTCAAACCTCTGCTTAAACTACTGTTCAGTCATTTGCTTCCATCCCTATGGGTGCCTGAGTGATCACTCAGATTTCTTTAACTGCTAGTCATCAACATCAGAAGGAACATTGAATTTTCTCTCCCCCCTCTCCACACAGAAAACATACTGATATGTTTTCAGTAAAACTAAATACATGGGTGGATGGCAATGAATCACTGAGTCACAAAATGGTAGGGTTTGGAAGGGACCTCTGGAGATCATCTAGTCTAAGCCCCCAGTCAAAATAGGATCATCTAGGGCAGGTCACACAGGAGCATATCCAGATGGATCGTGATAGTATCAAGAGAAGATGACTCCACAAGCTCTCTAGACAGCCTGCTCCAGGGCTCCAACATCCTCAGAGGAAAGCAGTTTCTCTTCATGTCGAGGTGGTACTTCCTATGTTCCCTGTTGTATTCATTGTTCCTTATCCTATCAGAGGACACCACTGAAAAGAGCCTGGCCCCTCCTTCTTGACGTCCAGTCTTCAGATATGTATAAATATTAATAAGATCTCCTCCCAGTCTTCAGATATGTATAAATATTAATAAGATCTCCTCCCAGTCTTCTTCAGGCTAATCAGCCTCAGGTCTCTCAGACTTTCCTCATCATACAGGTAATCCAGTCCCTTCATCATTCTCATAGCTTCTATTGGACACTCACTGGCATAAATCTGTCCTTCTTGAACTGGGGAGCCCAGAACTGGATGCAGTACTTCAGATGTGGTCTCACCACGGCAGAGCAGAAGGGGAGGAGAAACCTCCCTCAACATGCTGGCCATTAATTATTGAGAAGTAGTGTTAAAATTGATATTCTAATGGCAAAAAGTTGAGGTTGCTTAGGGCATTGCAATTTTTACATGCTGTTTCGCATTTTTTCTACAACTTGTTATTTTTACAGCTAGTATTTTCTACTGATTTTCATGTTCCATGCTGATAATTAAGGACACATCTCTCAGCATTCAATTATTCAGTTCTTTGGAATATTTAATACAGCAGGTAGCCTGTGATATTGGGAGGGGCTCTTTCACTGGATGTTTTCAGAAAGAATAAGAAGGCAAGAAGTTTCTTCTAAGATCCATCCTAAATCTCCTGGTGCAACTTGAGGCCATTTCTTCCTGTCTTAGTTAGTAAGGAGAAGAGGCCAACTCTCATGTGGCTTTAGAGTCCTTTCAGGTAGTTGCAGAGAGTGAGAATGTCTTCCTTCAGACTCCTTTTCTGCAGACTAAACAACCCCAGTTCCCTCAGCCACTACTCATCAGACCTGGTCTCCAGACCCTTGCTGCCCTTCTCTGGACCTGTTTTAACACATCAATGTTCTTCTCACAGTGAGGGCCCTGAAACTGAACCCAGGACTCAAGGTATTGCCTGACCAGTGCTGAGTCTAGGAGGGACAATCACTTCCTTCATCCTTCTGGTCACACTAAATAACTTTCGTTTATCAGAATATATTTAATGAAGAGTTTGTGCTGAAGATATGGAACACTTGTAGGTAGGATAGGATAGGATAGGATAGGATAGGATAGGATAGGATAGGATAGGATAGGATAGGATAGGATAGGATAGGATAGGATAGGATAGGATAGAATAGAATAGAATAGAATTAAATTACATTAAATTACATTAAATTACATTAAATTACATTAAATTACATTAAATTAAATTAACCAGGTTGGAAAAGACCTTTGAGATCACCAAGTCCAACCTATCCTCCAACACTATCCAATCAACTAAACCATTGCTCCAAGCACCCCACCCAGTCTCTTCCTAAACACCTCCAGTGATGGTGATTCCACCACCTCCCTGGGCAGCCCATTCCAGTGGCCAATCACTATTTCTGGGAAGAACTTCCTCCTAACATCCACTCTAATGTCTGGAAGCTGTAATGTCTGGAAATTATCTATCTTCTTACAAGGATCTGTCTTCAAAACCTTTGAAGTCACTAAAGGAGACTATCTGCTGTCTAAGTATGTCTTGCTTTTCAAAAAAATATGGATTAGGTTAGACTTAGACTGAATATTGGAAAGAAATTCTTTACAGTGAGGGTGGTAAAACACTGGAACAGGGTGCCCAGGGGAGTTGTGGATGCTCCCTCCTTTGAAATGCTCAAGGCCAGACTGGAGGAGGCTCTGAGCAAACTGGTCTAGTGGAAGTTGTCCCTGTCCACTGTTTAGGGTTTGGAACAAGGTGATCTTTAAGGTACCTTTCTATGATATAATGTGAAATATTATCCGGATCAATTGAAGTGTACACCATGACTGCGCTTGATCATGTCTAAGAAATTTTGTGATGAACTTGCATTCACAAATATTTTTTAGACAAGCTTTAGGTTTTATTTTAAGTCAGCATGAGCTTAGAAAGCTAATAGTCTGACTTCTTTTCCTAGTGCCAGAACCACTGTTGTACTGCACAGTTAATTGAGACAAAACCACAGCCATTAAGATAACAAAATACATCGTGAGAAACTGCTGGGAATTGTCACATGCAAGGAGTATGTGAGCTTCATACATATTGGGGTATTTCAGAAGCAGAGAAATGTCTAAATAAAGGAGCTTTCCAAAGGCATATCTAGTGGGAATGCAAAGGTAGGAATACTCTAAATGCTGCGTGCATAAAGTGAAATTCAGTGTATTTATTTTCCACCTTGGGAAGCAAAGTAAAAGTGACATTTTGAAATGATGAAATCTCTTGAAACTTTGTGCTCCACCGTTTCAAAAGGCCAGAAAATTGTTTTCCAAGAAGAAGGAAACATACCTGAGTGGTTGCAATCCTGAGTTGTTTAAACACTGTAATACCACTGAGATACTGAAAATCTTTTTGAGTTTTAAATGTAAAACTGTAAATGTTGTCCAATTTTAGATTTAAATTAGACAACCAAAGTCCTTATGTATAAAGAAAAAATATCAATCATTTCCAAGGAAATTAAGGAAGTCTCATTATTAAACTGTTTTCATCATTATATTGTAGATAAGTTAAGAAGCACAGATGATGTATTAGAATAAAGATCAACCTTCAGCTAATATTCCTCAGGTTACTGTTGTAATTTCTGCTGGTCAGATTCCAGCCTGTTGTTTACCACACTTAGTTTTTAAGGCATTTATCACACATATCACAAGGCATATATCATACATATCACAAGGCATATATCACACATATCACATGACATACATCAGTTTTTACATTTAAAGTTGTACATTAAAAGTTTTACATTGTGCTTGCCAGTTTAGAAAGCTAATGGCCATGGTGGTCTTACACTGAAGGTTTGACTCAATGATCTTTGGAGTCTCTTCCAACCAAAACAGTTCTGGGATTCTATAACAAAAGAGATATTTTAAAAGTGTCACAGAAATGGTGTTCAAGAAAAGTGTGGACATTGCATTTTGGGACATGGTTTAAGGGGCCTGGTGGTGTTGGGTTGATTGTTGGACTTGATGATCTTAGGGATCTTGGAATGTGTCCATTGAACATACCCAGAGAAGGGTAAAGAGGCTGGTGAGGGGTTTAGAGCACAGACCTATGAGGAGTGTCTGAGGGAGCTGGGGTTGTTTAGCCTGGAGAAGAGGAGGCTCAGGGGAGACCTTGGTGTCGTCTACAACTACCTGAAGGGTGATTGTAGCCAGGTGGGGGTTGATCTCTTCTATCAGGCAACCTGTAACAAAACAAGAGGACATAGTCTCAAGCTGTACCAGGGGAGGTTTAGGCTGGATGTTAGGAAGAAGTTCTTCACAGAAAGAGTGATTGGCCATTTGAATGTGCTGCCCAGGGACATGGTGGAGTCACCATCCCTGGAGGTGTGTAAAAAGAGACTGGATGAGGCACTTGGTGCCATGGTTTAGTTGATTAGATAGTGTTGGATGATAGGTCGGACTTGATGATCTCGAAGGTCTTTTCCAACCTGGTTAATTCTGTAATTCTGTATTCTGTATCTTTTCCAACTTTAATGGTTATATGATTCTATGAAAATATTTTTAAAACACAGGGTTTTCATATATGAACATTGAAAAGAACACTAAAAGAACTTTTAGTTATTTACAGTACTGAGGATGATAACTATGTGCTGTGTTTATAATAATAATGATTAAATATGTCTTGCTAGTATCACTGACATTTAAGCCTTGCATAAGTATTTCAACTTATGTAAAGTGTTTTATAATGAACACTGCAAAGTAACTTTATTGATTTTCACTTCGTTATTCCAACTTTACTGTCATGCAAATGGGATTACAGCCTGGCCCACGATTTATAACGCTTCAGCCTATGTTTATATCATGGAACTTGTTATATTTCAAAGAGAATATTATTTAAAATCCTTTACCCACAGGGATTACAATTTTATTTCCTGTAATTTTCCATTTAAATGAATTAAATAAAATTCTTAGTGCCCATGGGAGCACACTCGTTAGCTGCAATACGATGTATTTTTATCATCTCTTAGGAGATAGGTATTTTGAGGTATCTTCATTAGTCCAGTAGTTTCCTGGATCCATCTCATGCAAAAAAGCCTAAGGAGGGTCAAACAGAGAGGTGAACCAAAGAAAATTAATTTCTTGCCAGGAAAGGGAAAAAGAAATGCTGCTTCTGCATCCTGTATTTAAAAGTGTAGTTACAAAATGCCTAATTTTACATTGAGCAATTGGGTTCACCAATCATTTTAGAAAGTACTAATGAAGTATTAAAGTATATTGTGTCATAATTAGGAGAATGCACTTTCTCAATGATTGGCAGTTTTCTAGAGTGGTTTCCTAGATTTCTTGTAGAAAATGAGAATTTATCTGTGGAACAGTTTTATACAATGAAAAAAAATATACAAACTAGAACTCATATGGTTTAGTTGATCAGATAGTGTTAGATGGTAAGTTGGACATGATGATCTCAAAGGTTTCTTCCAACCTGGTCTATTCTATTCTATTCTATTCTATTCTATTCTATTCTATTCTATTCTATTCTATTCTATTCTATTCTATTCTATTCTACTCTACTCTACTCTACTCTACTCTACTCTACTCTACTCTACTCTACTCTACTCTACTCTACTCTGCTCTACTCTATATGACTTATTGACAATGCAAAAGTATTAATAGTGGTCTGTGACAGGTTGACCTTGACTGGCTGTCCCACGTTGATCCTCTCTACCTTCTTAACAGGATGGTGGAGAAAATAAGATGGATGAAGATAAAAACAAGGAGACCACTTTCCAAATACTGACAAAAGCCAGAAATACTTAGAGTGAATCACAGAATTTGCTGTGTTGGAAGGGACCTTTAAGGATCACCTTGTGCAGTCATTCTAGGGAACCTACGGGAAGGCTGGAGAGGGAGTTTTCGTAAGGGTGTCTAGAGATAGGACAAGGGGGAATGATTTTAAGCTGAGGGAGAGTATGTTTAGACTGGATCTTGGAAGAAATCCTTCAATACAAGGGTGTTGAGACCCTGAAATGGATTGCCCAGAGAGGCTGTGGATACCTTCTCCATGAAAGTGTTCAAGGCCACATTGTATGAGACCTTTAGCAACCAAATCTAGTTGAGAGGTGTCCCTGGCCAAGGCATGGGGGTTGGAGTACATGATCTCTGAGGCCCGTTCCAACCTAAGCCTTTCTGTGATTTTATGAGTCTATGTTCTCTAACTAGAACTGGCTGATCAGGACCCCATAACCTGACTTGGGGAAGTCTGCCATATGAGGAAAGTCTGATATAACCAGGTACAGAGTGGTAAGCTTCCTCTTTTATTGTGTTTAAATGATAAAACACAATGTTAATTACATTTGAATGTAACTAAAATAACAATCTGTGGGATCATGTCTCTGTTTTCCTTATATACTGGCCATGGTATCAAATATCCTATTGACTGGCTTGTTTGGATTTTCCTGGCTGTGGCCCCCTTTCAGCTTCTTATGAAAATTAACCCTATCCTAGCTGAACCCAGGACAAGTACATATTACACAATATCATACAACTTAGGCATGTATAAGAAACCTTCACCACGTAATGGCCATGGTGGTGTAAGGTTGATGGTTGCACTGAATGATCTTAGAGGTCTTTTCCAGTTGAAATAAATTGAAATAATTCTAGATTGTATGATAATACTTTAAAAATTTTTTTCCCCTACCTGGAGCTGGTCTGGTGTTTTGAGCAAAATCATAGAACCATATAATTGTTGAAGTTGGAAGAGACCTCTGAGGTCAGGTCCGACTAACTGCCTAGCGTGCACAATTCCACCACTACTGCTAAGCTACTACTGCTAAATCCTCAGCACCATGTCTACACATCTTTTAAATACCTCTAGGGATGGTGACTCAACCACCTTCCTGGACAGTCTGTTCCATCACTGAAGTTGCTTAGGAAGAGACTGGATGGGGTGTTTGGTGCCATGGTTTAGTTGATTAGATAGTGTTGGAGGATAGGTTGGACTCGGTGATCTCAAAGGTCTTTTCCAACCTGGTCCAATTCAATTCAATTCAATTCAATTCAATTCAATTCAATTCAATTCAATTCAATTCAATTCAATTCAATTCAATTCAATTCAATTCAATCCAATTCAATCCAATCCAATCCAATTCAACTCAACTCAACTCTATCCTATCCTATCCTATCCTATCCTATCCTATCCTATCCTATCCTATCCTATCCTATCCTATCCTATCCTATCCTAATACTTGTTAACCTTTTCTGCAAAGAAATTTTGTGCTCATGGCTGCCACATTTTCATTTGGGATGTCTTACTATCTGTTATGAGTTTATATACACAAAAAGTATTGCACCAGTTAAAACTGAGTGATCAATGCTGAAGATGTTATCATTTATGTAAAAGACTCTCTTGCAGTTTACAGTGAGTTGAGGTGGTGAGCTGAAAGGAGACATTTATTTCTGCACGGCAAGCTGTAACAGATTTCTTGCCAGTTTTCTGGTCTGTGAACTGTATTTTCTGTATTTCCCCAAAGCTGCTGATGTTTGCTGTACACATAAAAATAGACATTTATGTCTATATAAAAATTCTCATAAACCAGGAAGGCACTGAAGTTGTAGGCCCTACTAAATGGATATGATTAAAAGATCAATTCCTTCTTTTTTTTCTTTCTTATTTTTTTCCCTCTTGTACAATATATCAGATGCATGGGTACATTTTTTCTGAAAACTAAATCTAAAACCTTATGATATACTTCTATCTCCTAGTTCCAAGTATCACTGTGAGTGCTTCATAGACTTTTTAGTTAAAGAAACCTGAGTTCCTGCCCTCAGACAATGTTGAAGGCTTTAGAGGCAGATCTTTCAGAAGGAAGCATTTTGGTTTCATATCACGGAATCACTGAGTATCTTTGGCTGGAAGAGACCTTCGAGATCATCTAGTCCAACCTTTGACCCTCCACTGCAAGGTAACCAGTAAACCATGTCCCTAAGCACCAGGTTCACAAGTTATTTAAACACCTCCAGGGATGCTGACTCCACCACTGCCCTGGGCTGACTATTCCAATGTTTGATAACCCTTTCAGTGAAGAAATATTTCCTCTGAGACCATCAAGTCCAACAGTTCATCTTCTATCTAATTATTTTATTTTTATGTCAGTCTTCTATTGTGAAGACTGACAAGTGAAGAATTGTAGCTTAAAATGGGTCTTTCTCAGAGCTTCATAGCCTTGCAAGAATTTAGGTTATCCATTAGATAAGAAATAAATTATCATGGATCTCCTTGTGTTATTTTTGAGTTCTGGGACCAAAGTCCACAAGGTCAGGAGCAGAGAGACAACCTGAGGTTCTTACAAACCTCAGAAAATGTATGTTTCTGTTTCACTCACACAGAGTCCTTGGAATTTCATTTTGCAGAAAATATTAACTGCTCAAATATTTGTTCTGATGAAAATAAAACTTTTTTTTTTTTTTTTTTTTTTTTTTTGTGATAACTGACTGCTCCATAGAAAACAAATTAATTTCAAGCATGAAATGAATGAAGCTTAGTTCCCAAAATTATTATCAATGTGCTGCTGGACGCAAACCATAGAATCATAGAATCATAGAATCAGTCAGGGTTGGAAGGGACCACAAGGATCATCTAGTTCCAACCCCACTGCCATAGGCAGGGACACCTCACACTAGATCAGGCTGGCCAGAGCCTCATCCAGCCTGGGCTTAAACACCTCCAGGGACGGGGCCTCAACCACCTCCCTGGATAACCCATTCCAGGGCTTCACCACTCTCATGGTGAAGAACTTCCTTCTAACATCTAGCCTGAATCTTCCCACCTCCAGCTTCATTCCATTCCCCCTAGTCCTATCACTACCTGAGATCCTGAGAAGTCCCTCCCCAGCCTTCCTGTAGGCCCCCTTCAGATACTGGAAGGCCACAATGAGGTCACCTCTGAGCCTTGACTTCTCCAGACTGAACAGCCCCAACTCCTTCAGTCTGTCCTCATAGGAGAGGTGCTCCAGCCCTCTGATCATCCTCGTGGCCCTTCTCTGGACATGCTCCAGCACATCCACATCCCTCCTGTAATAGGGGCTCCAGAACTGGATGCAGTACTCCAGGTGGGGTCTCACCAGAGCTGAGTAGAGGGGGACAATCACCTCCCTTGACCTGCTGGCCACACTTCTCTTGATGCAGCCCAGGATCTGACTGGCTTTCTGGGCTGCAAATGCACATTGAGAGCTCATGTTGAGCTTCTTGTCCACCAGCACCCCCAAGTCTCTCTCCTCTGGGCTGCTCTCCAGCCAGTCCCTGCCCAGCCTGTATTTGTGCCTGGGATTGCCTCGACCCAGATGCAGGACCCTGCACTTGGTCTTCTTGAAGCTCATGAGGTTGGCTTGTGCCCACCTCTCCAGCCTGTCCAGGTCCCTCTGGATGGCGTCCCTTCCCTCCAGCGTGTCCACTGCACCACACAGCTTGGTGTCATCAGCAAACTTGCTGAGGGTGCACTCGATGCCACTGTCCATGTCACCCACAATGGAATGGTAGGAATGGTAGTATGGAGTTAATTGTGATGTTAATCATATTTAGATCCATATTTTTGTACAGATCACCTTGAGAAGGACCATGACAGAAAGATCAAGTCTCTTTTGTCTAGAGTTTCTAACATCTCAAACTGGTAGAAACCTCTGTAACAGAGCAATAACGACACTCTTTTTTTCTGCTCACCTCTCTCTAGGTGATTGCAGTGGTGCCCCAAATGCTGGAATACTATTGGTTATACTCCATTCCTGTCAGGACTGTGTGAATTAACAGTTATGATGCTCCCGATACAGTTTCAGGGTTTTCATCATGTTGCTGTCTGCAGAGAAATCATGAAATAATTTGGTAGAAAAGATCAGATTTTGTACACATAAGCATATATAGAATTATTAAGTAGTAGACACTCACATGGGAAAATGTGCTCTAATCTGCTTTGCCTTTTGGGGGATTAATTGAGAATCCCCTCTGGAGCAGCAAACTACACATAGTTAAATTCTCTGTGCATCTGTTGACCGGCAGCAACTACTCATGAACACCTAAAAACTTCCATTTATTACCAAAAGTATATGGTTTTAGCATAAATACAGAAGTAGCATTGATGTAATACAAGTGAAGACCAATCTTCCCCAAACATGTAATTGTTCCAGAGAATTGCTTTGTTTACTTGTATTCATAAAACTCAGTTTCTCAAAACTATCAGTGACCCATTCATTTGGTAAAACAAACTGCATAAACCCCAAGTTTCATCTTGAAATTGACCACCAAAGCATAGAAATGTTAGCAAATATAGTTTTGAAATACAGCTGAAGAATGCACTTCAGGTTATTAATTCTTCATTAATTTCATTTGGAATTTTTTTGTCTTCTGCTTCTGATACTTATTACAATTCTAATAAGATATGTGACAATTTTACTAATGAAAACTGGTTTATATGTCTAGTTTATATTGTTTTCCAAACCAATCCTGTGGAGCAAAATTAAACTCTCTTAACTGGGTAATAAAATCACAGACCTCATCACCTAGTTCCAGGGCCCACTGAAACAGACCTCAAGGATCACATCCAGTTCCAGTGCCCCACTGCCATGGGTCTCACCATCCTCATGGGATTCAATAAATTATTTATATTCATTTCAAGTCTCTTTACATAGTTGATTGCTTCCATTGAACTCAAGAGATGCATTCCTTTAAAGCTAAGTTCAATACATTTTTATATTCACCTCAGTGAAGTGAGAAAATGGAAAAGAAAAAAAAAGAAAAAAATCTATTAATTGCAAAATAAATTGTTATGTTACATTATTGAGAAAGTTTTATGTTCTGAGTGATACAAACTTTGTTTTTCCAAAATACACTGTGCTTTTGGCTTGCATGAGATGCTTCAAATTAAAGGTATTTTTTCTTCTCCTAATAATTATTTCTAAATTCTATTATTACAAACACACTTTGGTCTATTGATTATTCATGGCCCTTTCTTCTAGTAGTTAATCATTTCTACCAGTCTTGAAAAGTGCAATTCCTTTTCCCACGAACAGGAAAGTGAAAATCAACATAAACTTTGAGATAAAAGGCAAATGCTTTCAAAACAAACTCACAAGGTCACTATTGCCATGACGACATGCAACACATTGTCTGTGATCTCTGCAAGCAAAAATAAACCAAGAAAATTTAATACACTCAAAAATAGTTCCTTATTTCAGGCAAGTGCTTCAAATTGCATAAATACATTTTATTTACTGTGTACACCGTGATATGCTTGCACACATTTACCAAGGAGTAATATTCCTTACCTCTTCTTGTTGTTGGGTTGAACATCTGTAATTGAGCTAAAAGGGGAATGCTGATTACACTGGAATCCTTCCCATGTGCACTAAGGCTGCTACACCTGCGCTCTTGCTCAAGATGCCATACAAAATACTGCCTTTGGCTCTGCAAAACCTCAGTTGGTTTTAGGTCTTGGTTATTTAAGACACTCAGCTATCATCTCCTTTGATTCTACTAAGATCCTCTCTCTAAGACTATAAAATTTATTCTCCAAGACTATAAAATAACAGGGATAATCAAAAGCTTTTTAGACCACAGCCTGACATTCATAATGATTTAAACATTCATCAGTGTTAAAAATGCTGCTTTTAGACTTTGCTTGCTTTGAGAATGTCTTTGGTGCAAGCATAACTTAAAAAAAGATATAATGTAACAAATCATTTGGTAGACAGAGCTAACTAATGGAATATAAATATCCAATTTTATTTGGTTTTATCTTATAACTCTTAATATTACTCATATTACTCATGACATTACTCAAACATTACTTGCATTTTTCAAGTCTGCATTTAAATTTGATATATTCTCAGGGAGTAATATTATAGACTGAAGATAAGGAAAAAACAAGATGTCAAATAGTCACAAAGTATTGTAAAGTGATAAGCATATACCCTAGACAACTTCCTCATCATTAATCACTCAATAAATGTTTTAGGCTCGAGGTGAGGAGAAAGTTCTTCACAGAGAGAGTTGTTAGCCATTGGAATGGGCTGCCCAGGGAGGTGGTGGAGTCACCGTCCCTGGAGGTGTTCAAGAAGGGATTAGACGTGGCACTTGGTGTCATGGTTTAGTCATGAGCTCTGTGGTGACAGGTTGGACTTGATGATCTTTGAGGTCTCTTCCAACCTTGGTGATTTTGCGATCCTGTGATTCTGTGACTAATAATGTTGTTTACCGTCAATGCATTTATAACCTATAATGCATTTATAACCTATAATGTTTTATATCTATGATAGAATAGTACATATACATAGTTATTATATATTTATGATATAAATAATAATAAATGGTCTATACAGAAGTTGTTGGAGTATACATAAAAAGTTAGAATTCCAGTAAAATAATGTGGTTTATATATTGAACATAATATAAAATAAGCAGATAGTTGTACAAACATCATTAAATAAAATGCTAGCAGAGGGTTTTGTCTCTTAAAATGGTTTAATCATCAGATTTAAAAAAAAATCAAAATTCTAAGATGATAAATGCATGAATCAGTTAAATAGTATTTATGTTCCAATTTCCCCATTACAAATATTTTCCAATTGCAAAAAAAATATGCAGATCATTCTGTATATTAAGAAAAGACTCATCCTCTGCTGTTATATGATTATATTAAACAGTTAATGACATTAGAGACTGTTCTGTAATAGAAAAAATTACTACAAATAATTGTTGTAGTGCATTACAAATATACTTAGTCTTCAAGGTAATAACTTCCCTGTGGCAAAAGTCTTTTCCCATTCCCATATGTTGTGCCATTTGACCACTGAGAAAAGCTTCTTATTTGCTATAGCTGAAAGCATTTTTAAATGGACAGAAAATTGAGTTGGTTGGAGCTCCTTGGAGGAAGAACACAACAATATCTTTAGCTTACAGTTGTTTGGGGTAAAGTGCCAATAAGCTCCTGTGAAAACTCTAAGTCACTAATCTGCAAAAAGCTGGAGTTGTTGGCTCCATTCATTTTATGTAGTTAGAAAATATTTTTTAAGGCAGACATGTATTTCACAATTTATTTCTTCCTAATAGAGAATTCTTTGAGTGTTTTGGTTTTTTTTTTTTCAATTGTTGACTGATGAGTTTTCATATAAAACATCTCTTTTGAAAAAGAATAGATTAATGATGGCACATCCCCTCAAGCATAGATTGATAACCTTAGGACAGTCAGATGTTTGGGTGTTTCCAACTGGGACTCATGCTCTCAGCAAACACATATGATGTTCATTTATGCTCTTTTGGTTTCTGCACTCCCAACCATCTGTTAAAATGGCACCTTGCCTGTTAACAAGCTAGTTATATTGTTCTAAAGAGTTGAGGAAATCAAATAAATGTAGGGTGAGCTGGACTACTCTAATAACCATCAAAAAATGGCTGCTTCCTCTTAGAAACTCCATTTAAACCTTTTTGTGTGTGTGTGTGTGCCATATTCATCTTTAACTCTCAAAGCCACTTTAAAAAATAGCAATTGAATAAAGCAATTCTCTTTGCAGTGTTTGTTCTAGTGAAAAAGATGCTATCATCTCTGCTATTTTGTTTATGTATTACAGTTTTGAACATAATTTGTAACTTATAACCTCCTCAGCCATATTAACAGCTTTCTGATACAAGCCACTGTCTTCAGTGGAACTTGTGCATTTAACACTAGCCAAGTACTATATTTAAAATGTTATTTCTGTGTTGACTTACAGAATATTTTGAAAGTTTACATTTCAAAATTCAAATCACACTTTTCTCTAACTTTTTTTTAATATTAAGGGGAAAACAAAAATCAATACTTGCCTAAGACTTTGCAGTTCTATTTGATCAGTGGTTGACAAGACAGTACTTCCTTTTTAAGGTTCAGGTTTAACCACATTAAAATGCAGTCATGACCTACAGGCTGGATTACTGACATTCTTCAAAGTTGAATTTGGAAATGCAACCCAATATAAAAGAACCTGCAGGTAGTTTCAGGGTATGTTTCTCACTGCTTTGCTTGCCCCATCCCACTGAGAAGGGGGCAAACAGCCCAATGGGCCCACACTTTGGGGACCACCTTTCCTGAGGGTACAAACCCTTCCTGATTTTATTGTGTGCAAAAGTTTAATGGTAGCTGGTAGAAACGCTCTTTCATAATTACTTCAGACTATGTAGAATCATAGTCATAGCATGACAAGTACCCTGAATGACTGAACCTGATCTTGCAGGGATATTGGACTAGATGACCTCCAGAGTTCCCATCCAACCTCTATCATTCTGTGATTCTTCATGATTCTGTGAAGTAGAATCAGAAAAATCAATACAGGAATAGCAGATACACTACTTTTGACTTTGTGTGTGTGTGTGTGTGAAATGTTTGGGTTTGACCTGAATAATTTCTTATTTGTCTGAGTTTGGAGACATTTTCCAATCCAAAGTTCTCATCCTTCCACTGGCCAGTATTTCTGCACTGATTAAAACCTAGGAAAAGGCAGATATTGTTTATAGGCTGCTGGTTATTTTCATGTTTAAATAACCACATATTCAGCCTGAAAATCCATGAAGTTGAAGTGGAGCAGAAGGAGAAAGTTTTTCCCCATAGAGGGATAAAAATTATTCTGTTCCATTTAAGATATTTCAAATAGACACAAGAGAATCAATACTTTCTTTAAGCTATATGACAAATGTGAGAGATTTTCTTTTTCTCAATGAGACAAACCAGCATAGAGTTTTACATATAAATCACAAACAGAAGCTCAAATTCATACTAAAATAAAAGTCAGTCAGCTGCAGGAAAATAAACACAAGGTCTCTCCTTCAAATTGTTTTCAGATTACAGTTTGGTGGAAAATTTCTAAAGAAAGAACTCAGCTGACAACTGCAGTTGAAAGATGAAACTGAATTATTAGTGTTGTTACACTTCTACCTTTTTGTGGTTGAAAGATGAAACTAAATTATGGCTGTTGTTACACTTCCTTGTTTTCATCTAGGAAAAGAAGAACATGATTGCAAGGATTCTAGTGGCTTCATAATATAAATGGAAACACAAAAATGTCAACAGGAAAAAAAACCACAACAAAACTAAAAGCAAAACAAACAAACAAAAAGACCCCAAAATAACCCAAACAAGTTCAGAAGTTAAGAGGCATCCTCAAAAATATGCATACTTCCACACCAGAGAAAAAGTCAACATAGAAAATAAATATTTATAGGGACTCTTGAGGAAAAGAAAGCAATTTTTCCAAAGCTGGATGACAAACCTCCACAGCTGAACAACTGCTCAGTATTTGCATGTCATGGATTGAAAAGTCCATTCATTTCACCATTTTTAATGTCAATATTTTTTTTCCAGGCAATCCAGCTGATTAATCAATTTATCTATTCTTGGCAGGATTCCCTTTGGTTTTTGGTTGTTTGTTTTGTTTTGTTTTTCTGATTTGATTCCGCAAAAAAATGGGTTCCTGAAAGCAATCAGAATTGTGTGTTCTTTTTGTCCTCAGGATCCGGATTATTCCTCTTAGATTTGTCTCCTTGTTTTATCACTCTCCCTGTTGCTGGCCAGGGCATTTATCCTACTGCTCTAAATGTGTCTGGTTTATGTCACTGAGAGAGTCAAAGTCCATTACTTTGTATTAAATTGCGATAATTGCCCTGTTGCCCTGTACTAAACTGTAATGAGTGTCCTGTCTCCTCCAATACCAGGCACCACTGCTTTAGACTGATAATCAAAGAGAAGGCATGTAGTGCCTGAGCTTTCCACACAATCTTCCTGCATCTCTCTGTTTCCCTGTCTTGTGAGGGTCAGTAGAACACGAGAGAGCAGCCTTATAGCTTCATCCTTTTTGCAAAATGGAGCGATTGGAGATGCTGAGGAAAAAACTGTGCAGAGGAAAAGACTGATATAGATGTGGTGCCAAGAGACGTGGTTTTGCACCAGATTTGGTAGAGTTAGGCAGTGGTAGGACCCAATGATCACAGAATCAGAATCAAACAATGGTAAGGGTTGGAAGGGACCTCTGGAGATTATTGAGTCCAACCCCACCCTGAAGAGCAGGATCACTTAAGGCAGGTCACACAAGAATGCATCCAGATGGGTCTTCAAAGTCACCAGAGAAGGAGGCTCCACAACAGCTCTGGGCAGCCTGCTTAAGAGCTCCATCACCCTTACTGTAAAGACATTTTTTGTCATGCTGAGGTGGAATTTCCTTGGTTCCAGTTTGTACCCATTGCCCCTTGTCCTATCACAGGACACCACCGGAAATAGACTGTCCCCTTCCTGACACCCACCCTTCAGATATTTACAAACATTAATGAGATCTCTCAGTCTTCTCTTCACACTAGGAAAGGTCTGGGAAAAGGTTTTTTTCCAATCAAAATGATCCAATGATTCTATTCTAGGAATGTGAGACTGAACTGGTCAGTCAACAGCGCAATGAAGATTTACATGCCCCAAATATTGTTTACCTGATATAAATTTTAACTGGTTAAATAAGATGAGAAAGTTTAATCAGAACTGCAGAGATGTTGGCCAATATGAATTGTGTGGTTATCCAGACTGCAGCTTTAACTATGTTCAAAGAACCTAGCCTAGAGAAGAACTACCTATGGATATACTTATCAGTCATGGGGAACTCAGAAAAAACAGAATTATTCATTCTGGGAAGAAGGATAGAGTTCTGTTCAAGGTTACTTCTTATCTCTACAGTAAGCTGAACAAACTGTTATTTTCCAAAAACCGTCATAGCATGCTCTAGATCTAACAAAACTTGTATCTGAAGAGCTGCTTGCACATCCTTCCTATTTTGGGGGATTTACACTCCCCTTAAAGAAGGCTTAAGGCAATACTAATACTGTTATCATCACTCAAGTAGCTACCGTACAGGATTTATTTAGCTTCTGGTGGTGTTCTTCTATTACTGTGATGGGTAAAACTCATTCAAAGATTCATAGAATGAATTGGGTTGGAAAGGGACCTTGAAGAGCATCTGGTTATACCCACCCTGGCATTGGCTGCTATGCTTCCTAAAGCTAGAAATCTGTCAGAATCAAGAAATGCTTTCTTAGTCTTGGACTAATGAGAGGACATGATAAAAGAAGTTGTTAAATATAGACAGGGAGCAAAGTAATTTTGTTAAGTATGGCAAAAAGCCACAGGTGTCTGAGCCATGAACTTGTAAGTCCCAGCACAGTCCTCTACAATCGGTACTGAATTACTTATCCAGTACTGCAAAGTAACACTGTGTTGGATTTAAATGTATATTTAACATTGAATTTTCCCTTGATTATAGATTGACTTAAATGAATGGTTAGTGTTTTCTTCAAATATATCCCTACACTTACAAACAAAACTATGCTGGATATAGTAAGAAAACAGTCTTGTTATTCAAACATTGCAATTTTTTTAATGGTCCAGTATTGCAAAGCATTTTTCACCACCTTCTCAGAAGAATAGCTCTTGAATAAGGCTGTTGATATGAATCAGTGTTTTTGTTTGTTCCTCATATTTACAAGAACAATAAAAGACTGACCTGATGGAGAGAAGAATTATTATAGTTGTACATTTGACTATGTGCTATCAGTAAGAAAGCCGAAAGTCATAGAACCATGGAATTATAGAATTGTTTTTGTAGGAAAAGACCTTTAATATCAAGTCCAACCTTTACCAAACTCTGCCAAGGCTGGGGATAAGCCATGTCCCTCAGCACCACGTTTCTGTGTCTTTTAAACACCTTCAGGGATGGGGATTCAACTGACTCCCTTGGGTTCCTGTTCCAATCTTTGACAACCTGTTCAGTCAAGGTCTTCTAAGATCCAGCTTAAACCTGCTCTGGTGCAACTTGAGGCCATTTCCTCTCATTCACAGTGTCACAGTATCACAGTATCACCAAGGTTGGAAGAGACCTCAAAGATCATCGATTCCAACCTGTCACCACAGACCTCATGACTAGACCATGGCACCAAATGCTACGTCCAATCCCTTCTTGAACACCTCCAGGGACGGTGACTCCACAACCTCCCTGGGCAGCCCATTCCAATGATGAATGACTCTCTCTGTGAAGAACTTTCTCCTCACCTCAAGCCTAAACTTCTATCACTTGGGAGAAGAGACCAACACCTGTCTCCAACCTCCTTCCAGGGTGTTACAGAGAGACAGAAAGTCTCCCCTCAGCCTCCTTTTCTCCACACTAAGCAATACCAGTTCTCTCCATCGCTCCTCACCAGACCTGTTCCCTAGACCCTTCACTATCCTTGTTGCCTTTCTCCGAACACATTCTCAATGCCCTTTTGTAGTGAGGGAGACTAAACTGAACTCAGTATTTCAGATTTAGCCTCCCTACTCCTGAATCAAGTGGGATAATTTCCTAGTCCTGCCAGTTACACTATTGCTAATCCAGGCCAGGATGCAGGCACTGGCTTATGCCCATGTGGCTGTCAACCAACACTCCCAGGTCTTTCTCTGCTTGGCAGTTTCCAGCCATTCTGCCCCAAGTCTGAAGCTTTGCATGAGATTATTGTGACCCAAGTCATTACACCTTTTTTTTTTTTTTAAATAAAGGGTTCACACTTCTTTCATGTTCAGTAATGGATACTTATAAACCCCTTTCTACTATAAAATAAATAATGTTTGCAAAAAATTCCATTTTGCATGTGTTTTAACAGTATCAAATCAGGGGGGAAAATTGCAAATAGTATTTGTAAATGTCACATAATGATTTGTTTATTTATTTCTTTTTTTTTTTTTAATTTTAAAAATATTGAGAAAGGTTTTGCTATTCTTTGTTTTCTTTCCATTTTTTTCCCTCTTTGTTTCTCTTTTTTTCCTTATTGTTGTAACACAATGCATAGGAAAGGCAATGATACGACTTACTAATGCACTGGAAGAACTTCTGAACTCTGTGCTTCCATTTATTTCAGTGGCCATGCTGACTACAAAAGGTAAGCAAGGTATACCCTACCGTACAGTGTGCACTCCATAGACCTCTTAAAATTGCAGAACAACTAATCAGTGATAACCTTCTTGAGGCTTTATGAGTTCCACTCTTGAGAAATTCAGATTTTTGCTCACTTTCCTTATTTAAAAAATGTTGCAGGTGGGGGGTTTTTTGGTTGTTTTTGTTTATTTTTTCATGGGGTGGGGAATTAAACTGTATTTTGCAACTTGTTTGCATCATAACAGTTCCTCAACTGTAATCTCATATTCTCTTATTGCTTTCTAATTACTACTTAGCAAGCAGATTAAGGTCCATTGTGTTCCCAAGTAGCTTTAACTTGCTGTATTGCTTATCAATATAACCAGCTGTTCAGCGGTAGATTCGGCGATGACGGCATTTTTAATTGCTTTTTTCGTTTGGCTAAGTAAGTTCAGATGGTCACTAATTAGTTCTGTCATGCTGAGGTAGTTTTGTTATGAACAATGCAATCAGTGTTTCATTGAAAAGACAACTTTCCCGTGATCAACACTGCTTAATTATCCCTAGGAATCCATCCTCAGTTTCTTTATTTGTTATTGCTGTCATGAGAAAGGTGACATGAATTAAACTGAACTGCCACTTAAAGAAAGCTTCTACTAGTGCACATAATGATTTCTCATTTTCCTCTGCTCAAAAGCAATCAAGTGAAACAGTCATAAAGAGTTATTCTTTATTAAGGTCTATGCCTTGCTTTAGGGCAGCCCAAGTTGTTGTTTTTTTTTTCCAAAATTATAAGGCATTGAAGCAGTTTATGATATATACACTTGTTTCTCTTACATAAAGCATCATGGCATGACTTGCTTTTTCTTAATGTATTTTCATCTCATTCTAAGGAAGAAAACAGTACTCCTAAAATACCAGAAAGAAGAAATAATGGTACTTTTCCTCAAGATGGATGAAAATAAATTAATAAAAGAAAAAAGAAGAAAAAAAAAAGAAGGAAAAAAAAAAGAAAAGAAAGCATGAACTTTACTTATTTGGTCACTGTTTACTTTTATTAAAAATTCATTGCTGGCCTCAAAATAAAATAGTATTAGACTCATAGAACGGTTTAGATTGGAAAAGACCTTAACGCTCATTTGTTTACAGTGCCCCTACAATGGATACCTCTTATTAGATCAGCTTGCTTAAGGCTGCATCCATTTAAAGCTTTGAACCTTCAAGCTGCCAAGCTTGAAGCCTCAGCCCTGGTGAGACCCCACCTGGAGTACTGCATCCAGCTCTGGAGCCCCTATTACAAGAGGCATATGGGCATGCTGGAAGGTGTCCAGAGAAGGGCCACGAGGATGATCAGAGGGCTGGAGCACCTCTCCTATGAGGACAGACTGAAGGAGTTGGGGCTGTTCAGTCTGGAGAAGAGAAGGCTCCCAGGTGACCTAATTGTGGCCTTCCAGTATCTGAAGGGGGCCTACAGGAAGGCTGGGGAAGGACTTCTCAGGCTGTCAGGTAGCGATAGGACTAGTGGGAATGGAATGAAGCTGGAGGCGGGGAGATTCAGGCTGGATGTGAAGAGAAAGTTCTTCGACGTGAGAGTGGTGAAGCCCTGGAATGGGTTGTCCAGGGAGGTGGTTGAGGCCCCATCCCTGGAGGTGTTTAAGAGCAGGCTGGCTGAGGCTCTGGCCAGCCTGATCTAGTGTGGGGTGTCCCTGCCCATGGCAGTGGGGTTGGAACTAGATGATCCTTGTGGTCCCTTCCAACCCTGACTGATACTATGATACCATGAAAGCCTCCTCACCATCCTCATGGGGAGGAATGTCTTTCTCACATCTAATCCACTGTGATTAACATCTAATTGACACACCTCTTCTCTTAATACACCCAGTTCCTTGAAGAAGACCCCCTTCTTTGAACATGTACCTTGATTTTTAAAGTAAGCTAACATGCTTTTACGCTGTCTTATTTCTCCATTGATCTGCAAGTCCACATGGCATTTTAATTTACCACCTAAGCTGCCCAGGGAGGGGTGGAGTCATGGTCCCTGGAGGTGTTCAAAAACCATGTAGACATGGCACTTTGGGATATGGTGGGTTTAGATTGATGGTTGGACTCAATGATCTTAGAAGCCTTTTCCAACTGTAATGATTGTATGATACAGTGTCTTTGCATATGTTTAATTATATTACTTTATTCTCTATGTTAACTGTAAACATTTTTTCTCCAATTTCACATGTCCATTTATTCAGGTGATCACTGAGAAGTTGTTTTTAGCCACAAGGTCTTTGGTGTCTGCTTGGGTCCCTGCCTGTAGTCCTGCACACTGCACACTCTGCCCCATTTCTCAATGTCTCTGCTGTCATACCAGGTTGCATCACACTAGCATCATTGATGTAAAGTACTTGTCCTATGTCATTACTGTAGAGTCAAAACCATTCTTCTTTACACATAACAGCTACTTGCTACTCTACAAAAATAGAGTTTCACTGTACTAAAGTAAGCAGAAGTAAAACAAATTGGCCATAGCCACCTGGTCATTAGGAAAAATGCTGTTACAGACAAAGCAAATGAAGGCAAACCTCCAGGCAGGTCAAGACAAGTTCAGACTGAACAAATCTGACATGTCTCCATCCTCAGACCTTGCAAACTCATTACAAGGCCTGGGGCTTCTTGCTAGCTATGGCAGAACTGTGTTACTGGGCTACAGGGGTATATTTATGGGATGTAAAGGCATGAGGTCAAAGGCAGTGCACTATAATCAGATAAATTGTTATCATTGTAGGGAAAATAATGCAAGATTCATTGTGACAGTAGGGACAGGATTCTTAGCTGCTTATAGCAATAAAAATATCTGCAGGATAATTAAATCTCTCTTCCTTTCCTTGGAGTTACTCCTGGGCTTCGTTCTTCTAGGGTGAGTGATTATAGCATCTTCTCAAGTAAGAGATACGGGATGGAAATTCTTGCTTATATTTGGAAGCACTTCGGTGTCTTTAGGACTTCTGATGATAACACCTTTGGAATTCAATCTTTCAAATGAACATTCAGGTGGGAGTCTTCAGTATCACAACTTTAAAATCTGCATCAGCCAGCCCTACTTTGAGCACCCATCTTGAAAGCAGCCATGATATTAAGCCACCATTTTTAGGTACTTCACAATATAAATCCAACATTCCAGGCTACCCACAATCCCATCACTCAAGGCATGAAGGCAATCATTTGCACCCTTTAGAGCTCACTAAGTCTCAAGAAATGCTGGGTTTGTTTTTTTTTTCTTTCTATTTTTTTTATTAATGAAAAGATGTATCAATAAATCCCTTATGTTCTTTATGTCTGGATTTCAACAATTAAGTGATTTGTAAAACTGATTGTTGTGGGTTTTTTTAAATGTATTTTAAGATTACCTTAAACAATCATGCAAAATAGCTCAAAATGTTAAAAGTTTTTCACATGTCTTCATAATGCTCCAGATTTTTCTGACCTGTAGCTGAATGTGTAGTACAGTACAGGAGCTCATCCACTGGTGAAACGTAGAATCAAAGAATCAATAAGGTTGGAAAAGACCTCAAAGATCATCAAGTCCAACCTGCCACCCAAGACCTCATGACTACTAAACCATGGCACCAAGTGTCACATCCAATCCCCTCTTGAATACCTCCAGGGATGGTGACTCCACCACCTCCCTTGGCAGCCCATTCCAATGGCTAAGAACTCTCTCTGTGAATAACTTTCTCCTCACCTCCAGCCTAAACTTCCCCTGGTGCAGCTTGAGACTGTGTCCTCTTGTTCTCTGCTGGTTGCAGAGACCAACCCCCACCTGGCTACAACCTCCCTTCAGGTAGTTGTAGGCAGCAATAAGGTCTCCCCTGAGCTTCCTCTTCTCCAGGCTAAGCAACCCCAGCTCCCTCAGCCTCTCCTCATAGGGCTTGTGCTCGAGTCCTCTCCCCAGCCTCATTGCCCTTCTCTGGACACGTTCCAGAGTCTCAATGTCCTTCTTAAATTGAGTGGCCCGGAACTTGCACAGACTACTACAAGTAGAGAGAGAAATAGTTAACTTTTTTTTTCCCATTTTTTTTTTTTTTTTTTACAGCTGAACATGCCATAAATGAGCCTTTTTACTTAGAGAAAGCAAATAACAATAGTGATTGGAAAACATACTAAAATCGATTTTCAAAAGAAGTCCTCCAAAACCCAAAAGCTTTCAAACAGAATCTTTTCAGTGAAGTATTTTTGTAGAATAATTCTCATTGCAAAACCCAACTAGATGTCTCTTGATAAAATGTTTGAGACTGATTCTTTAGATCACCCCCTGATAGCCCTGCCTCTAAGGTGTCAGGCAGAATGTAAAGAAGTACTTCCACATATTGCATCATCCAAACAAGGTCAAACATATTGGTATTAAACTGCACACAGCTACTCCCTCATTTCCTTCATCTTATGACTGACTACTCTTCCATGGTGCAATGGATAATTTCCTAGGGTAGGCAAAGCAATGTTCTGAGGCCAGGTTGAAAACTGATACTTTGTGTTCAATTTACCTGTAGTAAATTGCTTCATCTTTTCTGTGGAGTGCCACTACACAGTGACACTATTAATCCTATCACAAACTAAGTGTGGTTGTGTTGTTGAAGTCATCAGTAATTCTGTGGTGTTCAAATCAAGCTTTTGACTCAGCAGAAGAATATGTGAAGGTCAAAAGTATTTTCTTTTTTCCTTTGTATACTTTTTTTTTTTTTTTTTAACATGGAGTTGAAAGCTGACACAAACCCATTTTGCCTGGCAGAAGACTCTCATACAACCATGGAATGGTTTGGTTGGAAGGGACCTTAAAGACTGTCCCCCACTGTGGGCAGGGACATCTTCCACTAGACCAGGTTTCACAAGGCCACATCCAGAACCATTAAGGTTGTAAAACACCTCTAAGATCAACAACCCCAACTTTCTACATGATACTCCATGACCACTAGACCATGTTCTGAAGTGCCACATCTACTCATTTTTTGAACACCTCCAGGGATGGTGACTCCACCACCTCCCCAGGCAGCCTTAGTTACATCACTCATTATATAGCTTTCTAGGCATCTGTACTGTCCTGTAGGAGGAAATAAGACATTTTCCTCTCCACAACATTTTTTAAACATCTTTGTTAATAACAGACACAGAGTGAACTTTGGAAAAGAGGTTCAGAGAGGAGAGGAGAGGTTCGGTTCGGAGAGGAGAGGTTCGGAGAGGAGAGGTTCAGAGAGGAGAGGAGAGGTTTGGAGAGGAGAGGTTCAGAGAGGAGAGGAGAGGTTTGGTTCGGAGAGGAGAGGTTCGGTTCGGAGAGGTTCAGAGAGGTTCGGTTCGGAGAGGTTCAGAGAGGTTCGGTTCGGAGAGGTTCGGAGAGGTTCGGTTCGGAGAGGTTCGGTTTGGAGAGGAGCGGTTTGGAGAGGTTCGGTTCGGTTCGGAGAGGTTCGGTTCGGTTCGGTTTGGAGAGGTTCGGAGAGGAGAGGTTTGGAGAGGTTTGGTTCGGAGAGGTTCGGAGAAGTTCGGAGAGGAGAGGAGAGGTTCGCAGAGGAGAGGTTCGGAGAGGTTCGGAGAGGTTTGGAGAGGAGAGGTTCGGAGAGGTTCGGAGAGGAGAGGTTCGGTTCGGAGAGGAGAGGAGGAGAGAGAAGAGAAGAGAAGAGAAGAGAAGAGAAGAGAAGAGAAGAGAAGAGAAGAGAAGAGTGTTTGAGTTGGAAGGGACTTTAAAGAACTTTTAGTTCCAACCCTCCCTACCACAGGTGTTAGATGAAACAGAATTATCATTGTGAGCTGTGTATGGACATATGTAGGAGGCTGGTCTAATATCACAACATGTGGAATATATTAAATTAGGAATAGGCACATAAGATATAGTCCTCTTGAGATGCAAAACAATCTCCTACACCTCTGCTTATGCATGTCCTGTAGTGATCTACTTATCTGAGACTCAGTTTCAGTGAAAATCAGTTACACCAGAGTGCTGGATCTCCAAGCCATTTATTACTAGGATAAAAGATTTTCTCCATAAATGAACATGCTAAATACACATCAAAATCCACCTCTGCACACACATAAATGTGCACATGATCAGTGCCTCTGTGAATTTGTATTTGGCTTGATGAGGTTGCAGATGAAAAAGGTGCTTCTGCAATTTCTCAACACAAGAGGAAAGTAGACAAAGTTGTAAATTATATAAAACTTATTTTCCTCATGTGTGTACTTGAAGATTAGTGAAATTTAAGGTTGCTGATGTGTAGATTATCAGGACTCCATGCTGCGCACTGTCAGGTGTTGAGACTACTCAAGCAGTTAAAAAAATAGAAGTAACTATGAGAAAAAGCATTCCCTCAGTCATGGAATTTTATTACTTCTAAACCACTCTGATTCTGTCTTTGATTTCCCATTCCTTGAAGACCTCTGTAGCAAAGCTGGGAAATAGTCTTCTGTGATGAGGTGGGGGGGGGGGAGGGGGTAAGATTAGAAATAGAGAGATATAATATAGAGGTTGTTCTTGATCTCAACAACCCTCTCTTTGCCAGGCTGAGCAACCCCAACTCTCTCAGCCTGTCATGGTAGGAGAGGTGCTCCAGTCTTGTGGTCATCTTCAGGAGAAGTAATTAACTCTTGCTGCTGTTCATATAACACTGTCTGAATTATGCATTAATATATTCTAGAATGTATTTAAGCTTATGTTAATATTTTATTTCATTTGAGACTATAAGCAAAACTGTTCTTCCAACACTGCCACTACCAATTCTGCTTTTTAAGGTCATTTTGAGCAGGTAAAAGTTTTCTGATTTAACAGTGATAGACATTTTGCAGTGTCACTGCAACCATAATTTGATCTGTCTGCTCTCTGCATTGAAAACTCAAATTATTCTAGAGATTATGAAAAAGTGAAGTGAATGTGATGCAAGGAGTACAGAACAAAAAGATCGGTAGTATCTACAAGTCTTTTTTTTAATTGTATATCTATTTTTGAAGGTTCTAGCAGATTTGTTTACCAAGAATTTCTCCCATGAAATAAGACTCAGATGCAGTAAAGTGATATTGTATAAACATGAGGTAATGTTTATTATGAGCCTGATACCAAGTCATAAATCAAAAATGGATTGTAGGATCCTTTGATCTCTCAACATTGTTTATCATATTGTTTCGATAAGGAAATGAAAAAGAGTAACTTAGTTGAATTGGACTAAAAATCATTTCAATGCTATCAGAGTGTGAACAGGAAAGAAGTTTGATTGATATGCCAGAAAGTGTTTATTGCTGTGTTTGTAATTCTCTATTCATTTTTTTTATAGGTCTAGTTAATTACCTGTCCAAGCAAATTACTTTCTCCAAAAACATAAATCTAGCTGCTCTAACATTTTCCCTAGTGAAATAATGTGTGCCTCTTTAATAGAGATATATTTGGTACAGAATTAAGGTAGGGAACCCATCATGGAATCATAGATGGTTTAGGTTGGAAATGACCTTAAAGATCATCGAATTCCAACACCCCTGCCATGGGCACAGACACCTCCTACTAGACCAGCTTGCTCAAAGCCCCATCCAACATGGCTTTCAATGCTTCCAGGCTTGGAGCTTCCACAGCTTCTCTGGGAACCTGTTCTAGTGCCTTACCACCCTTTTGAGGAAGAATTGCTTCTTCATGTCTAATCTAAATCTATCTTCTTCCATTTTGAAGCTATTACACCTTTTCCTATTACACCATGCTTTTGTCAAAAATCCCTCTTCAGCTCTCCTGAAGCCCCCTTGAAATACTGGAAGGTTGAGAAAATGTTTCCCTGGGGCCTTGTTTTCTCTGGGCTGAGCAAGCCAAGCTTTCAGCCTGCCTTCATAGGGGAGGTGCTCCAACTCTTTAATCAACTTCATGGCAATCCTCTGGGCCTGCTTCAACAATTCCACACCCTTCTTGTGCATTTGGAACAATGACAAGACCTTCATTGAGTCTGCTGGGGCTAACCAACTTCCCTGTTTTCTCGAGAGACTAGCTGATCTTATTGCTACAGTGGCCTCAATTGTTAAAGTTGATATTATTATTTCTTCAAAACTTGTCACGGAGTTGTGCCTCTCTTGACTCACGCCATATAGTTGGCAGCAAATTTCCTGGCTTCACAGCCACAGTAAAGATGTGATTGATGTGGATGGGAATGATAACAAATGGTCACACAACATTGAAATCTCACCGTTTTT
Organism: Picus viridis; assembly: GCA_033816785.1. Taxonomy (NCBI): domain Eukaryota; kingdom Metazoa; phylum Chordata; class Aves; order Piciformes; family Picidae; genus Picus; species Picus viridis. Next base: position 32,143,604 of record CM066582.1, on the reverse strand, counting down.
GCTGTAGACAATATCCTTAGATACCATAAATCAACAAAACCATTAAGCATGAAAGCATGTTTCTCTTTTAATTTCAATATCAGTTGTTTAGATTACTTGTCAGAGTATTTTCAAAGCAGAGAACGTGCCGTTTCAAAAGGCAGATCTCTGAGGAACAACTTTGTATGCCTTTTTTTTTTTTTTTTCAGGAAAGATAAACAATTTATCTATTTAAGATATGACATTTTAGGTTGTTAAGAAGACAAGTTCAGCCTAAGCTAGTTTTAGTCATTGACGTGATTTTCAGAGCATTGACAATGAAAAGACAAAATGCGTAGTCTTAATTTCAGCCTTCATTTCCAACCCCCTAATCTCCATACTTTGTATTCTAAACCATTCAAAGTGCTAAATCCATTGAAAACTTTTAAATAAAAGATAATGCCAGTGGCTTAAGAAATCCCTGAACTAAGAACCACTGGAGAGTGAAACAGTTTTTCTGAGGAAATGTCACAATGTGCTTATTCTCTTTTGATAGTTTTACATAATCTTTCCTTGATTATTTGGGGGGGGGGAAATAAATCTAAACATTCTGGAGCTACAGATTGATGAATGCATTCATTCTGTTGAAACTATATTTTAAACAGAAGGTCAGATGAAGGCGGGGGCGGGAATCTACAAAAGAGATATATTTTGCTTGCGAAGCTTTGAGTGACACAATGTCACTTTTGTACTAGCTGATTACAGACAGTAACTCACAGAAATCACAGAAACATTCACGTTGGAAAAGACCCTCAGGATCACCAAGTCCAAAGAATAACCCTGCCCTACAAAGTTCACCCCTAAACCATATCCCCAAGCACCAACTCAAAACGACCTTTAAACACATCCAGGGTGGGTGTCTCAACTACCTCCCTGGGCAGCACATTCTATAAAGATTTTTTTCCTAATATTATCTGCAAAAATCCCAGAGCACCTGGGCTCTGTTGGAATCTCCTCCCACCCCAGTTGTGGCCACTTCGCCCTCCCTGCCCACTCCCCTTTTTAATCCCCACCAGGAAAGGCAGAAGCCCCAAACTGAGCCCATCTGGGCTGTGGGATTTTCCTCTCATCACTGATGAGTCCCCATGGTGCACACTGGGTGATGGCGGTGTTGACAACAAAGGCCGGGGGCCTGGTGGCCTCCTGGTTAGGTAGGGCTATGATTGATGACTTCTCCAATATCATCTATGGGTGCTGGCTGGGCCTCCTTACTGCGGCTGTGCTCCTCTGGGTGGTATCTTGGCTAGTGAAAGTCCTGCCCCGCCTCTTGGATGGGTGCAAAATTCTGTCCCGTCCCTCAAAGAGATAACTGTCAATGACCTAAAACTGTGCCAGGGGATGTTTAGAATGGATATTAGGAAAAATTTCTTTCCTAAAATAGCCATTGCAACGGTCTGCCCAAGGAGGTGGTTGGGTCACCATCACAGGAGGTGTTCAAAAAGCATGAAGACATTAATAATAATAATACAATAATAATACAATACACCAGGTTGAAAGAGACCTTGGTGATGGTAGTCTTAGGTAGATAATTGGACCTGATGATCTTAGAGATTTTTTCCAAGCAAAACAATTCTATAATTCTATGATTTTATCATAGGTAGAAGCTATAGCACGAACAGTCATAGTGCATGGCATCACAACCATCTAAGTACATGGGCTTGTGTTTTCAGATACCTGACAATAGTGGCTATCATAACATGTTCATGTGATGCAATTAAACTGTTAGACATCAACCTAATTATCAAATCATTATGGATATTTTACAATTGAATACACATGAGGGAGATTTGTCATTATTAAAATAGGACCCAGATTCTAAGCTCTGGCTTCCAAATAATGCAAGCCTCCTCATACTTATTGTTCAACCAAGTAACAAGAAGTAGAACAAGAGTAAATGGCTTCCAGTTGCACCAAAGGAAGTTTAGATTAGATATTGTGAAGAATTTATTTGGGAAGGGACTTTTTACCAGGGCTTGTAGTGATAGGCTGAGGGGGAATGGATTGAAGCTGGAAGAGGATAAATTTAGGCTGAATGTTAGGAAGAAATTCTTTACAGTGTGTGTGGAGAGACACTGGAACAGATTGCCCAAGGAGGTTGTGGATGTCCTGTCCTGGGGGTGTTCAAGGCCAGGTGGGACAGAGCCATGAGCAAGCTGCTCTAATGGAAGGTGTCCCTGCCCAAGACAAAGCAGTTGGTACCAGCTGATCTTTGAGTTCACTTCCAACCCAAAACATTCCATGATTCTATACATTTCTTTACTAAAAGGGTTATCAGGTGTTGAAACAGGCTGCCCAGGACAGTGGTAGAGTCACCATCCCTAGAGGTATTTAACAGCTGTGTAGATATAGTGCTCAGGGACATGATTTAGTCTGGGGCTCATCAGTGTTGGGCTAGTGATTGGACTAGATGATCTTAAAGGTTTTGTCCAAGCTCTAAAAAAATAAAGATACGTTAAAGGCATTGTAATAAAGTCAATTAATTTCAGCTTCTCTTTCATAGGCCTTTCACTCCTGGAAATGCCTTTTATTCCTGTGTGATCTTGGTTCTGTTGATTGTTTTTTCTTCTTTGTCTGTTCATTGATTTCTCATTTATTCTTCCGGTTGTGTTTCAGCATATATGCTCATTAGTGCAAGTGAAAACATCACCTATTGTTCTCAAAGCCTCTACTGTTTCCTTTAGGACCTTTTGCAGTGTTGTTACAAAGCTTGTATTTTATTATCTTTTCCACCATAAAGCTCTCAGGTAAAAAAAAAAAAAAAAAAAAAAAGAAGAAAGAATGGAAAATGAAATGCAACATATTCCAATTTTCCCAAATAAAACACACTGTAAAATTGTTTATAAAATAGTTTTAAAAATCCCAGATAAAAAAAGAAACCAGAGAGTTGAGACTTATTAGACCTTAACATAGGCATTGACAAATAAATGTAGATAATATGGATAAAGGTGTGTGCTGTACTCAGCACTGGTGAGGTCACACCTTGAGTACAGGATTTAGTTTTGGGGTTCTCACCATAATAAAGACATTGAGGTGCTGGAGCATGTCCAGGGAATGGTAACAATGATAGTGAATGGCCTGGAGAACAGGTTTTGTGAGGACCAGCTGAGGGAACTGGGGTTGTATAGACTGGAGAGAAGGAGGCTGAGGGGAGACTTCTGGCTTTCTACAGCTGCCTGAAAAGAGGTTGGAGCCAGATGGATGCTGGTCTCTTCTCCCTAGTATTAGGTGATAGGTAATGGTCTAAATCTAGTAGAGATTTAGGTTGAATATTAGAAGTGACTTGACTGAGGGGCTTGGGTTTTGGGGTTTTTTTTTCAGTATTTAAGGCTGCCTCTTGCAAGAATTATGTATAAATGTTATAAATCATAGAATAACAGAATGGCTGAGATTGGAAGGGACCTTAGAGATCATCTATTGACTAAATGTAGTTGTTCAAGACCTCATCCAAGCTGGTGCACCAGGGGAAGTTTAGGCTTGAGGTGAGGAGAAAGTTCTTCACCAAGAGAGTCGTTCACCATTGGAATGGGCTGCTCAGGGAGGTGGTGGAGTCACCGTCCCTGGATGTGTTCAAGAGGGGATTGGACTTGGCACTCAGTGCCATGGTTTAGTCATGAGGTCTGTGGTGACAGGTTGGACTTGATGATCTTTGAGGTCTCTTCCAATCTTGGTGATACTGTGATACCTCCAGGCAGGGAGCATCTACCAACTCCTTGGGCATCCTATTCCAGAGTCTCACCACCCTCATACTAAAGAATATCTCCCTTAGATGTAGTCTAAACCAACTTTCCTCCAGCTTAAGACAATGTTTAGTAAAATTTGAAAACTGCTTAAGTAGATCAGACAATTGATATTCATGGATATGTCTACATTGCAGGAAAGCTAGTTGTACTAACTGGGAAAGGATTAACCACTTAAAAAGTAGTAAGATTTGTAAAGTTTATTTTCCACAAGAAAACAGGACGAAAAAAAATAATCAAGAAGTACTCAGATTTTATTAGTGAAGCAAAGTGCTTTGCCTGATAAATAAATCTTGTTTCAAGTCATGTAGCCAAGCTCTCAAGACAGCCTTAGGACTGAATTACATACTAATATGCCAACAAGCATTGGCGAAGTCAATGAAAATCAGAAATAACAGTCCTTGGCGTGAAAAAGTATCAACTGAAATCAAAGACCATTAACATGTACATTTCTCACTCAATCTAGATAGTTTAATAAAGTAACAAAACTTTAAATTAAATAAAAAAACCCTCAAAACATGCAAACAAGAGTGAGATTACTTTAAAATGCAATGAGAAAAAACAAAGCAAAATGTCAGTCTTTGCAATTTTTTTCCCCTTGTGCCTTACTGTCTCTGGTAAATTTTATCATTTACCTTCAATTAGTTTCTTTTTTCACAGAATCACCAAGGCTGGAAGAGACCTCAAAGATCATCAAGTCCAACCTGTCACCACAGACCTCATGACTAAACCATGGCACCAAGTGCCACATCCAATCCCCTCTTGAACACCTCCAGAGATGGTGATTCCACCACCTCCCTGGGCAGCACATTCCAATGTCAAATGACTCTCTTAGTGAAGAACTTTCTCCTCACCTTGAGCCTAAACTTCCCCTGGTGCAGCTTGAGACTGTGTCCTCTTGTTCTGGTGCTGGTTGCCTGGGAGAACAGACCAACCCCGTCCTGGCTACAAACACCCTTCAAGTTTTTATGCTTCATAGACCCACAGAAAGGTTTGTGTTGGAAGGGATCTTCAAGATCATCTAGTTCCAACTCCTCTACCGTGGGCAGGAACACTATGCACTAGAAAAAGCTGCTCAATATCTTGTATAGATAAATAATCCATAATTTTAATTTTTTTTTTCATTTTCTTTGTTGGACAAAATCTGAAAACTTGAGGTTTGTTATGATATTTATGATTTTTATGTTTTTTTCAGGTGTATAAACATCTTTACCTACTACTCAGATAAGCACCAAAAGATTTACACCTTGAGTACTGTGTCCAGTTCTGGGCCCCCAGTTTAGGAAGGATGTTGACTTGCTGGAACGTGTCCAGAGAAGGGCAACAAAGCTGGTGAGGGGTTTGGAACACAAGCCCTATGAGGAAAGGCTGAGGGAGCTGGGGTTGCTTAGCCTGGAGGAGACTGAGGGGTGACCTTATTGCTCTCTACAACTACCTGAAGGGAGGTTGTAGCCAGGCAGAGGTTGGCCTCTTCTCCCAGGCAGCCAGCACCAGAACAAGAGGACACAGTCTCAGGCTGCGCCAGGGCAGGTTTAGGCTGGATGTTAGGAAGAAGTTCTACACGGAGAGAGTGATTGCCCATTGGAATCGGCTACCCGTGGAGGTGGTGGAGTCACCTTCATTGGAGGTGTTCAGGAGGAGAGTTGATGGCGTGCTTGGCTGTATGGTCTAGTTGTTGGGTGGGTTGGATTGGTTGATGGGTTGGACGCGATGATCTTGAAGGTCTCTTCCAACCTGGTGTATTGTATTGTATTATTGTATTGTATTGTATATTGTGTAAGTGGTTGAATCACCATCCCTGGACATATTTTAAAGCCAACTAGATACTGTGCTCAAGGGTGTGGTATTGCAGTGTCCCTGGTAGAGTTAGATAATGTTTAGACTTGATGATCTTAGAGGGTTTTTCCCACCATGTTGATTCTGTGTGATTCATTCCAAAATGTCATTGATTTAATAAGGATTTGCTACTAGTCATTCATAAATTTTGAAGAAACTTGTGATTTTCATAGGAGGTCAAAGCTAGATCATTAGTTTTGCTTTTTGATCCTGTAATTTGCAAATACAGAAGAGATAAATATTAATAGGTGCAATATTAAAATCATGCTTCATGAGATTTAGTGCTCTTGCAAATCATACAACATTTATAAGTCTAGCTGAGAAAGTAGCTGTCAACTCCTGAAGCATGAGCAAACCCCAGATTTGTGCTCCTTAAAGCATGAGAAATTCTTAGTATTGAATTTGTGTTTTCTGTCCCAGATGAATGAGCACCAGGATTGTTTTAAATGTCTGTCTTTCATACTTTGCAATATTTAGCTGCTTTAACATCACAGAATCATAGAAATACAGAATGTTAGGGGTTGGGAGGGCCTTCTGGAGCAGGCTGCCCAGAGAGGTTGTGGAGTCTTCTTCTCTAGAGATCCTCAAAACCACTCTGGATGCCTTTCTACATGACCTGCCCCTAGTGGCCCTGCTGCACACGGGTTTGGACTGGATGATCTCCAGAGGTCTCTTCTAACCTCTATCATTCTATGATTCTATGAATCAAGTGCTTGAAAGCCACGTTCAGATTAGTCATTTTGTGTTGTGATGTTCTGTCCTACACTTAATTTTGGTATGACATAAAATATCAGTGATGCTGCTTCTAAATGTTAGTTGGCAGTGTATCACAACACCTGAAGAAAAACAAGTCAGACCTCTGCCATTTTTCTGGACATACATCTTGGCATGTTTCTAATGAGGCTGCACTGGCATTTTGACACTATCATTTCAAAACAGATTAAATTCTGGATGAGTGTTTGCTTATTTGGGAAGGAAAGTAAATTCAAGAGAGCATGGGAATATAGTTATTTATTATGCATGTTCTGGTTCTCAAAATCACACACTTCTCAGAGTTTGAAGCTTGCAGACTACAGTCTGTGAATGCTATGAGCCATTATTGTCTATACTGTGGCACAGAAATAGACTTTCAAGGTCCAGAATACCTACAGTTGTATCCAATGCACCAGTTGTCAGCAATAATTAGGAATTGTTGCAGAAGGAATTGTGAAATAGTTTGTATGGAAAACTGCTAAAAAGTAGGATGATAACTCTGGTATAAAATACAGTTACTGTAAGTTGGCAGTGTAGGATACCTATGGTTTACAAGTGCATATTCTGGCTAACCAGAGAGGTTGTAGAGTGCCCTTCCCTGGAGACTTTCAAAATCTGCCTGAGTGCGTTCCTGTGTGGCCTGCCCTAGGTGGTCCTGCGTTGGCAGGGGCATTGGACTTAATGATCTCTAGAGGTCACTTCCAATCCTTAACATTCTGTGATTCAGTCCCACGCTGGTCATGATAGAGTTGATTCTTGTTTTCTTTCTAGCCTTTTAGCTAAATCTTCACTTATATATTTCAAATGAATAAAATAGAATCATAGAACCAAATAATCACAAAATAGTTTGGATTAGAAGGGACCCAGTAAGCCCTCCTCAAATGTTGGAAGGCTTCTAGAAGGTCTCCTAGGAGCCTTGCCTTCTCCACACTGAAGAAGCCTAACTCTGTCATCCTGTCTTCATAACAGAGGTGCTCCAGCCCTCTGATCATCTTTGCAGCATCCTCTGGACCCACTCTAACAGCTCCATGTCCTTCTTGTGCTGGGGTCTCCTGAGCTGCAAGCAGGACCTCAGTACGCATAGTGGTTACTTCAGGAGACAAATACCTTAATAAGAAATCACCTTTCTCCTCTTCTCTCTTAGCTTTTATTGATGATTCTGACATAATCTGGTATGGAATACCACTTTGGTCAGTTTGGGTCAGTAGTGCTGACTATGTCCTCTGCTAACCTCTTGCCCACACCCCGTCTGCTGGTTGAGGACTGGCAGGGGCAATGGAAAGATGCTGTGAGGACACTGTTCACCCATAGTCAAACCACTGGTGTGTTTTCAACACTGCCCTGGTTCTAAAACACAGCACTAAGAGGCCTATGTGGAACATCCTTCAGGAAAGTAAAATAAGACAAGTATTCTGTTATGAAAAAAGGCTGAAGCACTTGGGGATTTGTAGCCTAGAGATCAGAAGCCTCAGGGGGAATCTTATAAATGCTGATCAATACTTAAAGTGCAGGCGTCAGAAGTATGGGACCAGTCTTTTCTTGGTTGTGCCCAGTGACAGGACAAAAGGTAATGGACACAAATTTGAAGACAGGGATTTCCTTCTAAACATGAGGGCAAATCCCTTTAACTTGAGGGTGGTAGAGTGCTGAACCAGGCTACCCAGAAGAGTGTTGGAGTCTCATTCCTTGGAGTCATTCTGTGCAACCTGTTCCGGGTGAATGTGCTCCATCAGGGGGTTGGACTAGATGATCTCTAGAGGTTCCTTCCAACCCCTAACATTCTGTGGTCCTGTGATCTCCAGAGGTCCCTTCATATCCCTATTATTCTGTGATTCTGTTAACCTTAAATTTTCAAACATTTTAATCAATTCAATACTATAATCACTGGATGTCTAATATTAACTAATGTAAAAGACTGCCTTACCTTGGGGAAAGAATCATATTTTGCATAATTAAATCAGAATTACAACTACTACAGCTACAATGAAAACAGTTAGTTTGTTCTCTTCAGCAGTGTCATTTCTGTGATTGACTAAAATTCTCCTCCAACATTCTTCTAATTGTCTACCTGTATGTATCATCAATTATTTTGAGCAGTTCTGTTGGCAGGTAAGATCAGTCTGAAAAGTCACTGGTTATGGAAATTAATCAGCAACGATGGCAAGATAGAGACCCCTCATTACCATGATATTGATTTCAAATGAGCATTTGTCTTGTCACTGTTCTTTAAATTGGAATTAACATAATTACAATTCTAATCAATTACTGGTTTATGATTTCAAATTTTGTCCTCTCCATCTGCCCAGTTACTGTAAAAGGGTGTTCTGTTTTGTTGTTCTAATCTTAGAAGGTAAATTGGAACAGATGCTGGGTGTCTAGAAAATAAGCCATCAGAGGGCCACAGTTTTAATGTGTGTTATTTCAAATACGAAAATCAGATCTATTGCACTGTGATCACATTCTGTCATAGTGTAGTAATTGAAAGCATTTTTCAGATGTGTACAACTCCAGGATTTCAAGAGTGTCTAATTTATTATTTGCATTTAGCTTTGTGTTCTTCATGGTCATGGCAAGCACTGCAATGCGGGATTTGGGATACTAAAAAAGACAACCAAGAAACAGAGCAGGAATGTCATGCAGAATCTCACCTGGTGCTTTTACAACTTGAAGAACCTTGCATTCAACAGATTCTCTGGAAGAAGCTGACTCTTTAGAGCTCTGAGTCACACTGTGCCCAGTCGTGAGTTTAAGAATGTTTTCCTTACAATGATAAATGCATACTGTTAAAGAGTACATTTCAACTTATAGGGCTACAGTAGAACTAGAGAATCATTTTGGTTGGGAAAAAAGGACAACTTTATTATCATTGAGTCTGGCCATTATCTAACTCTACTAAGTCTGGTGCTAAACCATGTCCCTCAGCAGCTTTGAAATACTTCCATCAATGGGAAAATCAACCACTTACCTGGGCAGCCTATTTCAGTGTTTGAGAACCCTTTCAGTCAAGAAGTTTCTTCTACTATCCAACCTAATCCTCCCCTGGTACAACTCAGGGCCATTTCCTCTCCTTCTATTAATTGTTACTAGGGAGAGAAGACCAACACCCACCTTGCTCCAGCCTGTTTTTGGGGGTTTTAGAGAGCTAGAAGGTCTCATCTAGACCTGTTCTAACAGTTCCATGTTCTTGTGTTTAAGTGTATGTAAGTATATACCCAATTGTATATATTACATAATTGAATCTATTTAATTTCATAAATCTATATCTAGTTCTCCCCTCCCTGGAGTTATTGCCCTTTCCCTGGAGGTGTTCAAGGTCAGGTTGGACAAGGCCTTGAGCATCCTGGCCTGGTGGATGGTGTCTGTGCCCAGGCAAGGGGGTTGAACTAGATGATCTTGAAGGTCCCTTCCAACCCAAACCATTCTTCGATCCTGTGATTTGATGGCAGATGAATTTAGATAGAAAGCTAAAAGCACATTAAGAACTTTCAGGTTTATGAATATAGACATAATTTTATGAATTTAAAGGCCTAAAATTTCATCCAAGAGACTGTATTGTTACTATAGAAACAATGCTGCATTGAAGTGTTCCTTCTGAAAGCTACAATTTTTGATTAACAGTTTGGTATTTTACCTACACTATCCCAGCTCTGTGGCTTGTTACACAGGATGTACCAGAGTGGTTGTTTTTCCAAGAATACCCTAATTATCCACTGTAATGAAAGCAATCAGAGGGTTTTGGCTTTTAACATAGAGTACACTTTGACTGGTAGTTCACACAACAGACACATATGGGTTAGGCTAAAGTCCTTAAAATAAAAAGCCTTTCTTTTCTGAACAGTTTAGGGGACTGGAGCAGGAGGTGCAGGAGGTGGATCTGTTTAGCCTGAGGAAGAGGAGGCTGAGGGGGATCTTATAAATGCTTACAAATATCTAAGGGGTGTCAGGAGTATGGAACTTTTGTCAGTGGTCCCCAGTGACAGCAGAAGAGGCAATGTGCATAAACTTGAATGTAGGAAGTTGCATCTAAACATGAGAATGAACTTCTTCACTTTGAGGGTGGAGGAGCGTTGGAGCAAGCTGTCCAGAGAGGTGATGGAGTCTCCATCTCTGGAGACTTTCAAGTGATTCCTAGGTGTGTTTCTATGTGATCTACTTCAGGTGAATCTGCTCTGTCAGAGTGGTTGGACTGAATGATCTTCTGAGATCCCTACCAATCCCTACCATTCTGTGATTTTGCTACATGCAAGTTTAGAAGTTGGAGGGAAGCAAATCAATGGAGGAACAAAATTAAGTATTTTAGGTTTCAATAAAATGACCTTTAAAGCCTTACTTTTGAATTTGTAATGTCTTCTGGAAGAGATTCTGTAACCTGTGTTCATCCCATGAACATTTTTGTGCTCTCAGAACATTTGAATTGATGTTACAAAACAGCTTCCCATCTATTTTCCTTCCCTCTTCACAATCTGTCAATTTGCATTTTGGGTCTACTTCAGCTATCCTAGTTTTGGCAAATATACCCTCAGCACTAATGAAACTGACAAAAAGCAGTGCACATATTGTGAACCTTTTATGTCCCTTTGAATTTGTTTTTTGTGGAAGTAAAAGCATTTTTCAAATCTGTCCCACAAAGTGAAATTTGGTGATCTCAGGCAACTTTCTTAACACTGCAGCAATGACAGAATCATAAAATGGTAGGGGTTGGTGACGTGGGCAGTGGGACTTAGGCACCCTCAGCAAGTTTGCTGATGACACCCAAGATGTGTGGTGTAGTCGACACATTGGAGAGAAAGGGTGGGAGGTGGACTATGGCCATCCTCATGAAATTCAACAAAACCAAGTGAAAGGTCCTTCACCTGGGTTAGGGTAATCCCAAACACAAATCCAGTCTGGAAAGGGAATGGATAAGAGCAATCCTGAGGAGAAGAATTTGAGGGTGATGAATGATAAGAAGCTCAGCATGAATTGGCAATGTGTGTTTGCAGCCCAGAAACTAACCATCTCCTGGGCTGCATCCACAACAGTGTGGGGAGCAGGTGGAGGGAGGGGATTTTCCCCCTCTGCTGCACTCTGATGACACCCCACCTGCAAATGCTGGGGAGATTCCATTCCAGATGGGAATCCATCTGGATTCCCAAAACAAGGATATGCAGCAGGTCCAGAGGAGGCTATTGAGAAGATCAGAGTGCCCTAGCACTTCTGTAATCAAGACAGGCTGAGAAAGTTGAGGGTGTTCAGCCTGGGGAAGAGAAATCTCCAGGAAGACGCTCTAGCATCCTTCCGCTATTGGAAGAGGGCCTCCAGGAGATCTGGAGAGGGACTTTTTATAAAGGCATGGAATGACAGGATGAGGGGTGGATAGAAATACTTCAGAATTATAAAAGCTAGTGATGTTTTCCAGAGTGTGAAATACTTCTCACAATTAAAATCAGACCTGTTGAATTTGATAATATACAAAGTTCAATGCCCTTCATCTATCTCTGTGTTTCCTTTGTCATTTTCACTGTCTCGTATGAGACGTATGGCACTTCAAAGTGCATATTTAATAGACTTTGTCTAGAGTAGAAGACTTGTGTCCAAGAACTGAAAATTGATAAGATTCCTAAGGTACATGTATTAAGCTCCAGTGTTGCAATTTTTCATGTCAAATGACAGAATTTCACTCCATCGAGTTAAATTCATAATAAATTCTTATTTCATTGTATAAATGTGAAAATATAAGTAGCTTATGGCTTGATGCCCATTGACAGTTTGTGCTGAAATATCAGCCACTTGTAGATCTAATAAAGAAACTGCAGTGTGCTTGCAGGCAAAAAGCAGACTAATTTCATTTTCACATAACTAAAATACAATACTGTGCCTAAGAATGAAACTACATCTTGTTTCTTGTTGTCCAGTATGGATCACTTGAGAAGCCTTTCTGTTAGCCCAAATCTTTAGTTGAGTTTTTTTGATACTATTTATCCAGGATGAAAAAAATCTTTAGGGGGAAGACTTGGTAACATTCTTCCTTGTGTTTATAGTATCATAGAACCATTACGGATGGAAAAGACCTCTAAGATCATCAAGTCCAGCATTCTATCCAATGCCTCCATGGCCACCAGACCATCTTCCAACAAAGGGCCTCATCTACTGTGTTTTTGAATACCTTCATGGATCGTGACTCCACTGTCTCCCTGGGCAGCCTGTTCCAATGTCTGACCACTCTTTCAGTAAATAAATTTTTCCTAATATCCACCCTAAACCTCTCCTGATGCATCTTGAGACCATAACCTCTTGTCCTCTCCTTTTTCTCCTTGGGAGAAAAAGCAAACATCACTACAACCTTCTTTCAAGGAGTTGTATAGAGAACATTGTACAGAGTAGGATCCAGTCTCAATAGATTTAAAGAAAACTTGATTTACTAATTTTGTTCTGTTTTAACAGAGCAAGCAAAATTTTTAAATCAGTATCTGGTCAAGCATTGGAAGAGATGGTTCAAGGAAGTGGTGGAGAATGTCATTATGAGGAGAATATCTTATGATGAACAGCTGAAGGAACTGGGGTTGTTTAGCATGGAGAAAAAGAGCTTGAGGGGAGACCTTCTGGTTCTCTACAACTCCCTGAAAGGAGGCTGTACTGAGGTATGTGTAAATCTCTTGTCCCTAGTAGCAAGGGATAGGACAAGAGGAAATAGCCTCAAGGTGCACCAGGGGAGATTTAGGTTGGAGCTTAGAAGAAGCCTCTTGGTGGAAAGTGTCATCAGACTGGAACAGGCTACCCAAGGAAGTGGTGGATTCCCCATCCTTGGAGGCGCTTAAAAGATGCCTAGTTAAGGGGCATGGTATAGCAGAAGACTTGCTAGAGTTAGGTAAAGCTTAGATTCAATTATCTTAAAGGTCTTTTCCACCTAAATGATTTTATGGTTCTAAGTAGGTAATTAATGTTGCAGGAGCTGACAGAATAGAAATGAGTTTGCCTCACATCATACAGAAAGGAAATGAAGCATCCCTGCCTAACTTCAGACATTTAATTTAGGAGGAGAGTTTTCAGACTCTTTACAAAAAGGGGAAAACCCTAGGTGTCTCCAAATGGTAATTCAGCTCACTTAAGGTCTGAATAGTGTTGACGAAATGATTGCAGAAAGGATTCTGTAAGAAGGAAGCACTTTGTTGTATTACAGACAGGAGGAAAATGATGATTGATGAAACACACCTGAAAACACGTTAATAACAGTTGACAAATAAAAAGGATTGATCAGGTATGTTTTGATAAGCATCCCTTTTTATAGAAGAACTGTGTTGCAAGCTGGTTCTTCCCACAGTAGGTATTACTTAAAGGTAAGAAGTAAAGATATGTCTGATCTGAACCTAAACCAGAGAATAAGCCTATTGCTTCCTGGAAACTAGAGACTTCTGCAACTGTTTGGACCACAGCTCTTAATGCCATATCTGACTATATATTATGTTGCATTCGTGTAGATATTTGAGTTTTTAGAAGTGTTTTGGAAATGTGAAAAGTTTGAGGATATCAAGACAAATTAGGGGGAAAAGTAAACCTCTCATCATCAGACTGGAAAGAAGATAAAAACCCAAGTTACAAGAAGGAAGAGTTTGATTAGAACTGTCATACAACATTCACATACAGAATTAGTTTTTCTTTACAGAAGGACTGGTCAGGCACTGGAATATCTTGCCAAGGGAGGTGGTGGAGTCACCATCCCTGGATATGTTCAAGAAATGTGGGAACATGGCACTTTGGGACATAGCTTAATGTCCATGGTAGTATTGAACTAACAGTTGGGCTTGAGGATCTTTCCAATAAAAAAAAATAATCTATGATTCTATGATAGGTAGAATCTATACCATGAAGAGTCATGGTGCATAACATCACAGCCATCTAAGTATGTGGGCTTGTATTTTCAGACATTAGACAATAGTAAGCTAGCATAATATGTTCCTGTGATGAAATCACACTGTTAGACATTAAATTAATTATCAAATCATTATAGAAATTTTACCATTGAATGCACAGGAGAGAGATTTGTCATCATTAAAATAGGAGCCAGATGCTAAGCTCTGGCTTACAAAGAATGTAAACCTCCTCATATTTATTGTTCAACTAAGTAACAAGTGGCAGAACAAGAGAAAATGATTCTATTTCTCTGTCAGAAGCAATATGTTTAGTCACTGTTAAAAGCTTTTCTGCATAATTTTTGACTACCAGAAAGATCTGAACTTGGGTTCTGCTGTGCCTAACCTAAATAAAACCAACAACTGCAATTCTTGTGGTATAAGTTGTGAAAGGAAAACATCCATAATTTATTTCTAATCCATAAGTAATTAAAAAGGCAGGTAGGGAGATACATCTTATTGCCTGACATGCTCTGGGAAAAAATAGTAATAATTCAGCATTATTGTTACAGATGAAGGACAAAGAAAAATGTAATGTAAAAAGAAAACATACACCAAAAAATGGCTCTTAACATGAAAAAACTCATTAAATAGTTTTAATTATTTTGAGTGAAAAAATTAATGAGGCATTAACTCAGTCTCCCCACACAACTTTTCTCATGCAAGATAGATGCCTGATGCAGTCAGATTCAAGCAAAGTTAAGGTTAAGTCTGGGCCAGCCACTAAAAGATGCTCTCTATGAACCCCTCTGCCTTCCCAAGAAGAGGAAGGGTATAGAGGAGAGAGGTTGATGGGTTGGGAAAGAAAATAAAACCAGCTTTAATGGGAATAATAAAATTCAATAGAGACAAATGGATACAAATCAATATGGAACCCAACCCCTGCTGGCAATTAGTCACTGTTAACTTTGATGCTGTGGCAGAAATTCCGGACTGGACTCCACAGAAGAAGGGAACTGGATTTACGAGCTGGATTTAGGAATGCAAGGATTAGTCAAAAGCAGAATGGACAGTTGTTCTCTGATAACAGGTATTGAATAAGTGCCTTGACCCTGGAGACCCACAGATTTACACAGAAGATCCTGCTCATGGGACAGAATCCCTCTTTGGTCAGTTGAAGGTCACCTGAACCGTGCGCTCATCCCCACGGGGGGAGGAAGGGAAACCACTGAGGATCGTTGGTGTGGGACTAACCCAAACCAGAGGATAAGGGATAAGGTTGCTGAAGCTAGTGACACTCTCTCTCCAGAGTTGCATTTTTGTTTAGCAGAAATATATATTTTTTAATCTGTTAGAAATAAACATAGACTATTATTTTTATACCCTTTTTTTTCTTTCTCTTTTTCTTTCTTTATATATTTTTTTAGCACTAATACCAATGAACTGGTTTTGGTGATACAGATTTCACCCAGGAAGAAGAGACAGCATAAGTAGAGAATGTGTTTATTATCTCTGCATAACAAATAGGCTGATTTTTCCGATACAAACTCAAAACAAATACCATATATACCACGTAAAATGTGTGTGTGTGTGTGTGTGTATATATATAAAAATTACACACCAGTTGGAATTAGTATTTATTCAAAACCAATTTAGGAGTAAACATTGTTTTGTGACTAGAAATTCTTGGAGCACAACATATGTAGTGCTTCACTAACAGTATGGAGAGATTTTGTTCTTTTCTGGTACATTGCAGATAAAAGCTGCTAGATTATTTGCATAGTAACCATGCCTGTAAGTGTTTAGTATCCCTATTGCTACAGAAACCTCACTATGAAAGTTCTTTCATCCACTTTTGTTGTATTCAAGTTTTTATTTTTTTTCTGTTTTATTTCTATTTAGGTTTAAAAACTGTCTATTTTATTCTCAGATCAGGCAAACATCATGCTTAAAGGTGTATTTGTTAGTATAATTGCATTTATTTCTTTTAAGATCATAGAATCAGAGCTGTCTCAGTCAGAAAAGACATCTAAGATCAAGTCCAACCATCAACCTAAGACCACCATGTCCTAAACTGCTGTGTCCACTTGTTTTTTGAACTTGCTGAGGGTGCCTCAATCCCAAGACTCCAAAATTCTGATAAAATAGTGGAGTGCTTTGTGCATTTTCATTAGAAGCATCCATTGATGGCATACTCAGTCAAGCCAGAGAGAAAAAAAAAAAGTAGCAGTGAGAAAATGGGATTAGACGCATAAAAATGAGCTAATCTTACTTAAATCAATGAATGATACATGTCAACGCCAACAACAATTGAATCACAACTATTGACTCATGAAGGGTGTTTTTTTATGTTATTGAATGTCTGTTAAAATAATTGGAAATGTTTAAATGTAACCAGTTTCATAGGATTCTGAGTCACAATAATGAAATATTTTGAGTGCATGATTTTCAGCAGCAATAATAACATCTGAATGTCTCATGTGGATTCAAGCAAACCCTACACTACCAATATTTTGTGTAGGCACCATTTCTAATTATTAATTGAGATTATTTGATCTAACAGCTTGCTCAAAAATTTATCTTGTGTTTCTTATGGGTTTTGTTGCAGGCTTAAATTGTGCTCATCTAAGATAAAAATATGTAGCTGCACATGCTTGTTTTCACATTTCTCTCTTCTGTGCACAGAAATTTAAAACTAACAGGTACATGAAGCAAAAGCTAAAGTACAGAATCTTTTATGTCTTTTTTCTATGCTTGGGTTATTTTCTTTGTTTGTTGTTTTGATAAACAGGCTTTTTAAAAAAGCATAATTGATAAATGCCAAAGAAAGGAAAAGATACCGAGCTCATTTTGGATTTTTCTTAGAAGTCAAGATTTCTACTTCTGCTTGTCTGGTTTGTGATCTACTGACATTAAGTTTCCTTACTTTTTCTTCATCTCACAGTTTGACATGTTTCTGTCATTTCAGAGAAGGTTATGTTGGTGAAGGTTAAGAAACTGGCATCCTGTTTTCTGTTTAACATTTTTCCCTGACATAATGAACATCTTTTCTCCACTTCTGCTACAGTCAGCACTGACCGCCATCTAATAAAGCAAGGTCTTTAACAGCTTAAAATTGCCCCTGACATTGTCTTGTCAGTTGGATCAAACCTTGAATGATACAGACTATGAAAATCTTTCAAGAACATTTTGATAGAGTGGCAGAGTATTTAAAAAAGCAGCAAAAATTTTAAATCCCTTTTAGAGACATAAAGAAGCATCAAAAGTACTTGCCATACACTCTACAAGAGAGTTTTTTTCCTTCCCAAGGTTAAGGCTTGATGACTTTGCAGTATAATGTGCATTGACAGCACAAGTTCATCCCTGTGCATTTTAAAGCTTAAAGAATATCTCATAGCATGTTTTAGATCATCAGCTTTTTGTATGTTTTGTTTTTTTTTTCCTATGCTTTTAGACTAATAAAGAATATGGGATGTATTATATTCCTGAGCACAGAATTTGTCATTGAAGTTCTGTGTTGCTTATGATCCGTAGAAAGTTAAGACCGCTGAGAGAAGAGGCAATTGTTGAAAGTCCCACTGGAAAAAAACTAACCAACCATCCAAATCACAAAAAAAACCCCAAACCCTAAATAAACAAACAACCCCCCAAAATAAGCAAACAAAAAGCTCAACCAAACCAACCAACCAAAAAAACCAATCCAATTCAAACCAAAACAGCAAAACCATTTCCAGCCTGTGTTGGTGAAAGGTTTTTTTAGCAGGAGCAGACCTAAAATGAAATATGCAGCAATATTTCCACAGAATGCTGAAAAGCACAGGAAAAGCAGCAGAATTTTCAGATGCACTGATCAAAGGGCAAAGAAATATCACTAAATTACTCATGTTATAAATACATAAAATAAAAATTAAGCATAAATAGATAAATTCATGTGAGAAAGATATGAGGAAATAAATTTAAATACCTATACTGATAAAGACATAGAATAATTGTTGAAACTCAATTCAAAATTGAATTCAATAGAATAAACCAGGTTGGAAGAAACCTTCAAGATAATCGCATCCAAACCATCATCCAACACCATCTAATCAACTAAACCATGGCACCAAGTTCCCCATCAAGTCTCCTCCTAAACACCTCCAGTGATGGCGACTCCATCACCACCCCAGGAAGCCCATTCCAATGGACAATCACTCTCTCTATGAAGAATTTCATCCTAACATCCAGTCTAAACCTCCCCTGGCACAGCTCGAGACTGTGTCCTCTTGTTGTGGTGCTAGTTGCCTGAAGAAGAGACCAGCCCTCACCTGTCTATAACCTCCCTTCAGCCAACCTATATCAGTGAATATTTACGATTTTACTTCCTTACCTTATGTGCTGATGATTTTCCTTCCTGTTGATCTGGATATTTATCAGAGAGAGAAATGCCCTCATGGATCTTATTCTCTAATAACAATTGATTTTCCCATTGGAAACAAAGCCTACAACAAAGGACAATGGAGAAAATCAGTTCCACTCAGAAACATCTGCTTGTAAAAAGATTTGCTAAATGAAGTCTTCCTTTCTTATAAGAGGAAAAGTTGAAAAATGTTCATATTAGCTTGCTTTGCATTTTTGCAAGGATATTATCATATACGTGGAAAGGAAGAGATGGAGCTAGCATTAAGAAAACTGGAATAATGTGAAGAAAAGCAAAAATTGAAGGGAGCAAATAAAAATAAGGGTGATAATAATAATCACCATCATGACAATGGATGATAAAAAAAAAAACATTCCTGATTCTTCAGTCTAAAATGTTCTGCAGACTTTTATGCCGCTAAATTATGCCTTAAGTGTGTTAAAATAATAGTTTCAGAGGAGCACATATTATTAGACATCTAAAGGAAGCGTTGAAATATTTAAAATATGCCAAACATATTTAGGTGAAAGCCTAAAGAAAATACCGGTACAGACAATGAAATGTCACTTCTTGTCCAATAATGTGAGATTTTTATTGAAGAAGAAAGAGAGGAAAAGGGAAGGGGGGACAGAATCTTGTTTTATTCTAATTAGAATCATAGAATTGTTTCAGTTGGAAAAGACCTTGAAGGTCATCAAGTTCACTTATTGAACTGTGTACACTGGGACATTAAGCCATGGCCCAAAGTGCCATATTCACCCATTATTTGTACATCTCCAGAGATGGTGACTCCACTGCCTCCCTGGGCAGCCCGTTCCAATGCCTGACCACTCTTGCAGTAAAGACCTCCAGCCTAACCTTTCCAGGCACAATTTCATGACATTCCCTCTTGTTCTATCACCTGATACTAGACAGAAGAGGCTGACCCCACCTCACTCTGACCTTCTTTGAGGGAATTGTAGAGGGTAAGGAGGTCTCCCTTCTGTTTGGCACTGGTGAGCCCATGCCTTGAGTACTGAGTTCAGTTTTGGGCCCCACAATGCAAGAAGGACACTGAAGTTCTGGACGGTGTTCAAAAAAGAGCAGTGAAAGTGGTGAGTGACCTTGAACTCAAGTCTTATGAGTAATGTCTGAGGGAACTGGGACTGTTTAGCTTTCAGAAGAAGTGGCTGAGGGGAGACTTCTACAGCTTCCTCAAAAGAAGTTGGAATGAGGTGGGGGTCAGTCTGTTCTGGCATGCAGCCAATAAAAGGACAAGATATTAGCAAATATTTCTTCACAGAAAGGGTTATGAAACATTGGAATAGGCTGCCCAGAGAGGTGGTGGAGTCTCCATCCCTGGAGGTGTTTACAAGATGTATGGATGTGGTGCTGAGAGACAAGATTTAGTGGTAGCAACTTAGCAGTGGTGGTGGGGTTGCGAGTTCTAGGCAGGTGGTTGGACTTTATGATTTCAAAGGTCTCTTCCAACCTCAGCAGTTCCATGAATCTATGATTCTGAAGTTCACTATCACTCCATGAGTTCCATTTAAAATGGGGGTTCACCTGATGCAAGAAAATTTTAGTTACATTTTACTAAGGGTATCCCTGAAGTATTTCTTTCCATCGCCTACAAAACATCTTTTCAGACATATACATGAATTTACTTTTTTTTTTTTCTCCTAAGAGATATTAAACCATTTATTAAAAGAAATATAATTTGAAGAATATAATTTTCCTTTACTAATCACGGAGACATTTTATTACATTTCAGAAATTTATCTAGCCAAAAACAGGTTTAAGTATGTTACACTCCCATAGGTGTATTCTTATAACCTCAGGACTGACAGCCATCTGGTACTTCCTGGCGAAACTCATGCCCTTCACAAACACATTTTCTGAGTCTAGATGGTCCTTTAGATATTTTTACCCATGTCCATCTGTTCATATGGCATTATGCCTACATGTAAGGCAGTCTTTACAGTGATCTACTGGTGCCGGACATCAGCGAGTTTGTACTGGCTGTATGGAGGAAATTGCAGTTGACATGTTTTTGAGCTGCACGAACACTGCTGCCTGAACTGCCAGATGATTCTATGATAATCATAGCATCATTAAGGTCAGAAAAGACCTCAGACATCATCAAGTCCAACTGTTAACCTAACACCACCATGCCCACTAAATCATGTCCCAAGGTGCCATGTCTACAGGTTTTTTGAACTCCTCCAGGGACGGTGACTCCACCATTTCCCTGGGCAGCCTATCCCAGTGCCTGATGAATCATTCGGTAAGGACACTTTTCCTAATATCCAACCTAAACCTCTCCTGGGGCAGCTTGACACCATTTCCTCTTGTCTTATTCCTAGTTACTTGGGAGAAGACATGAACATGCACTAATCTTCCTTCTAGTCATCAGGGACATTCTAATCATCAGGGACATTCCATGGGAAATCAGTTTAGTTTGTAATTCTCTATCTAGCTGACAAATAGCCATACAGTTAAAACTGAGGAACAGGAATCAAAGCCCAAGTAGCTGCAAAAGGCAAACCCAATACTTCTCTGCCCAAATATGAGCAAAGGGCCCAGTTTTGTACTGAGCAGATACCTTCAAAAAGTTAGAATATCTGCACAGTTGAATATTCTATTTCACTTAAACATATGAAAAGAAAAATTCTTTACTTTTGGACTGTTGAATTACTGAAACAAGCTGCCCAGAGAAGTTGTGGAGTCGTCTTCTCTAGAGTTTTCCAAAACCCACCTAGACCTTGAGATCCTGGGCAGCTTTATCACGGCAACCTTGCTTTAGCAGGAGAGTTGGACTAGATATCTTCAGAGGTCCCTTCCAATCCCCATCATTCTGCAATACTGTGATTGTCTGATATTTTTCATTCTCTTCACAATCATTTCAGTCCAGACTTCATCCAACTGTTGCTTTCCCAGGATAACACCTACTACACTGGATTAAGCACAAACTCTCTCAGGAGGGCAGAAATTAATTTGTGATGTTTGATTTCCTTCAAATATTTAAAATGGATCCATTGTTTATCTGAAATTATTTCCCACTGAATTAAAAAAAAAAAATTCTTTTCCACAGTACTGCAGAAGTATACATTGAATCACAGAATAATTAAGGTTGGAAGAGTTGGCCTGTATCAGGGACAGTGTGGCCAGCAGGAGCAGGGAGGTCATTCTGCCCCTGTGCATTGCACTGGTTAGGCCACACCTTGAGTCCTGTGTCCAGTTCTGGGCCACTCAGTCTAGGAAAGATGTTGAGTTGCTGGAGCTTGTCCAGAGAAGGGCAACAAAGCTGGGGAGGGATTTGGAGCACAAGCCTTATGAGGAGAGGCTGAGGGAGCTGGGGTTGCTTAGCCTGGAGAGGAGGAGGCTCAGGGGAGACCTCGTTGCTCTCTACAGCTACATAAAGAGAGGTTGTAGCCAGGTGGGGATTGGTCTTTCCTCCCAGGCAACCAGCACCAGAACAAGAGGACACAGTCTCAAGCTGCACCAGGGGAGGTTTAGGCTGGATGTTAGGAAGAAGTTCTCCATAGAGAGAGTGATTGCCCATTGGAATGGGCTGCCTGGGGAGGTGGTGGAGTTGCCATCACTGGGGGTGTTTAGGAGGAGACTGGATGGGGTGCTTGGTGCCATGGTTTAGTTGATCAGATGATGTTGGATGATGGGTTGGATGCAATGATCTTGAAGGTCTCTTCCAACTTGGTTTATTCTATTCTCTTTTATTCTATTCCAAGAGACCTTTAAGATCATCAAGTCCAATCATTAACCCAGCACTGCCAGGTATCGACTAAACCATGTTCCCTCAGCACCACATCTCCTGAGTTTTAGAAGTAATAAAAATATGAGCTGTATGTAAGCCGTCTATCAGTCTTAAAACATATCAGCAAAAATGGAAAATTCTTTATTTTTTTCTGGGAAGTTAAAGGAGCTATCACAGAAATTAGAGATTTCAGCCTTCTTGTTATCTCTTACAAACATTGCTTATTTAAATTCTTAGTTGTTTTGGTTTTTTTTTTCTTTCTTTATGTGTTGCTCCTTTTTCTGTCACACAGAGTGGAATAAATATTTAAAGATAAAATATCTAAAATTCTTCATTAGTTTTTCAATTATTTCCTAAGAAGTTTTTTTATGTTTTTACTTCTTACTTTTTAAACTTGCTTTACTTCTTTACTTCACTTTTTTTTTTACTTTCACTTTACTCTTTTACCTCAGCTACTTTATGTGACTTGCACAACTTTCCACATTAGGTCCTACATAAAGTCATTGCAGTAGTTCCCTGTCCTTATAAGATAAATAAAGACAGAAAACACAAACTGGACCATGACAAGTCAAGTCTGATGTCCAAGGTCATTGAAGAACACACCAGGGTTAATTAAAAGAAGTCACATTTCTGTTGGCACAAGTTAACACTGTCACTGAATTATGATATTTTAGTTTATTGAAGTGTTGGGTTTTTAACAGATGCTTGAACTATGGCACAAATAATTTTGTTTACAAGAGCAGAATCCTTACCCTGTCACAACATCAAGATGAAGACTATTCAGACTCTCTGCACCTTGACATTTCTATGAAAAAAACAAGGGGAAAACACATAAATCACTGGGAAAAGTGTCCCTAATGCAGTTACATAGCTGTCAAACCTTTCCCTTTTCTTGAAGAAAGAGTTCAGGTCTTCAAACCTTGGGTGTCTTTGGACCACTTGAGAATGATGTCAGTGTCCCAGAAGAGTATATGATATCTTTTTCTGATGACTTAAAGCCAACTAATCACTGAATCAAACATTACGAGACGCCTCATGAATGATGGCTTCTTAGGACTCAGTCTTGCAAACCTGAGTAGACTGGCCCCAGTACAGAAAAACACGTATACAATGAATAGACCCTATTTTCTGTCATCTACTTAATTGTTATGTTTTGGTTTGGGCTTTGGTTGGTTAGTGTTGTGGGTTTGGTTTGGGGTTTTTTTTTGTTAGTTGGTTGGTTGGTTTTGGTGCTGTTGTTTTTTTCCTTAATCTTTTGTTCACTTCCTCACCCACCTTTGCTTTGCAAACCAAAGTTTGCAGGGGACAGTCTGATCCTTTAAAGTGGAAATCTTTGGAAAACTCCTCTGTTTCCTCCATTTAGATTTTTAATTTTTGTTCTGTTTTTTTAGATTTATTATCAGAAATTAATTCCTTATCAATAAGCCAGTTATCCTTGGCATGAGAGAAATAGTTGCATATTGTAATTTTATATTGTTGACCTTTCTTCAGGCTTCAATTTTCAATGTGAATTGTTAGAATAACCATAAGCATTTGTTAAGGGTTGGGGCTGGGACAGATGACCAGCAAGGGACAGAGACTCTCTATGAACCCTTCCCAAAGGGAAGAAAAGAGAACAGGGGAGAGAGATTGATGGGTTGGGAAAGAAAACTAGACCAGCTTTAATGGAAATAATAACAGTAAAATTAAATAGAAACTAACAGATACAAACCAATATGGAACCCAACCCTGATGAAAATTAATCACCGTGGTCACCACTGATGCTGTGGCAGAAGTCTCAGACTGGATTCAGCAGCAGATGGGAAGCAAATTCAAGATCTGGATTCTGGAACTGGATTCAGGAGCTCATGATTGGGATCAAAGGCAGAATGGACCAAGGCCTTCTCTGACACTATCCATTGAAGAAGGCTCTCAACTCTGGTGACCACTCAGCTTTACAATGAAGATGCCATCCAAGATCTG
Organism: Picus viridis; assembly: GCA_033816785.1. Lineage (NCBI taxonomy): Eukaryota > Metazoa > Chordata > Aves > Piciformes > Picidae > Picus > Picus viridis. Next base: position 32,119,316 of record CM066582.1, on the reverse strand, counting down.
AAACTCTTCATTGGTCAGTTGAGGGTCACCCAAACTGTCCACTCCTCCCTGCAGCTGCAGCCTTTGCCTATGCAGCCCTAGGTGGCATCCAAGATGGAGCGGTGCCATTGGTCTGTGGTCCACTCCTTAGCACTAACTCTCCCCATCAGGTTCTCACTGCTAGCAGCAACCTCTGTCTGTGCAAGCCTTCCTTGAGCTGCAGGAAGTGCCAGCCCTGAGCAGAACTTCAGCTTGGAAGTGAAACCACTGAGTAGAATCAGTGCTGCTTCAGCTCAAACCAGGACACTGTTATTGCTTTTGTTAAAACAAAACAAAACACCCCAACAACAGCATAAACAACATCCCCCCCACCAAAAAAAAACCCAAACCAAACTAAAACAAAACCAAACAAACAGACAAAAAAAAACCCCACAAAAACAGACAAATAAAACCCCCTTATGGTCTAACCCAAACCAGGAAAATGCTTTTGAGTGGGGACTGAAATAACACTTCCAAGACAGTTCCAGTGCCTGGACCTTGATTGTGTGGAATAGAAGAAGAAAAATTACCCAAAAAATCATCAACCCCTCATACACATCCCTTCTTTTCAGTGGTTTTAGTGGATCATCATAATAACTGGAGCAGTAGCTCTAACACCTACCACATGTCTTTCAGACATGCATGAACATATCCAGTTGTTGATTTAAAGATGCCAAAACGAAGTATAAGAAAAAAAAATATTAAAGGAAAAAAAACACCTTGTTTTTCATAAAAAATAATAGCTAGATATGATTTAATGGCTGGAAATGGTTTGCAGGTCTGGGTTCCAAAAGTCTCTGCTCTTTTACTTATTTATAGATGTAGGCTTGGGAAGAGTAGAATCTCATGGAATAATGTTAAATAAAATCAATAAAGAAAGCAAATAACAAGCTGAAAACAATAGCAAACAAGAAAATGCAGAAACATTGATCAAGTGTCAACACCAATCAACGTCAAAATCAAGTTTTCACAAAGTTACAGTGTCCTTATTTTGGTTGATTTAGGGTAAACTCATTTGATATTAACCCAAAGACGTTTTGCCTCAATTGAGTTAAATTGGCTCAAAGGCAAACATGGAATGAGGTTTTAATTGGATACCTTTATCTCCATGGTAGGCTGAACACGAGCCTGGTGGGTGGAGAGCGGCCAGGTAGAGAGGGACCTGGGGGTACTGGTTGATGATAGGCTGAACATGAGCCTGCAGCGTGCTCAGGCAGTCAAGAAGGCCAATGGCATCCTGGCCTGCATCAGGAACAGTGTGGCCAGCAGGAGCAGGGAAGTCATTCTGCCCCTGTACACTGCACTGGTTAGGCCACACCTTGAGTCCTGTGTCCAGTTCTGGGCCCCTCAGTTTAGAAAGGTTGTTGACTTGCTGGAACATGTCCAGAGAAGGGCAACGAAGTTGGTGAGGGGTTTGGAACACAAGCCCTGTGAGGAGAGGCTGAGGGAGCTGGGGTTGCTTAGCCTGGAGAGGAGGAGACTCAGGGGTGACCTTATTGCTTTCTACAACTACCTGAACAGAGGTTGTGGCCAGGCAGAGGTTGGTCTCTTCTCCCAGGCAGCCAGTGCCAGAACAAGAGGACACAGTCTCAGGCTGCACCAGGGCAGGTTTAGGCTGGATGTTAGGAAGAAGTTGTATACAGAGAGAGTGATTGCCCATTGGAATGTGCTGCCCAGGGAGGTGATGGAGTCACTATCATTGGAGGTGTTCAGGAGGAGAGTTGATGGGGTGCTTGGTGCCATGGTTTAGTTGTTTAGGTGGGTTGGATTGGTTGATAGGTTGGACGCAATGATCTTTAAGGTCTCTTCCAATCTGGTCTGGTCTGGTCTGGTCTGGTCTGGTCTATTCTATTCTATTCTATTCTATTCTATTCTATTCTATTCTATTCTATTCTATTCTATTCTATTCTATTCTATTAAGAGCTGCAGCATCAGTTTTTTTTTTTGGGGGAGAAGAAAGTTTGTAGATTTTCTAAGCATGATTTCAAACAGGATTTTAGAAATGTGAGTCTAATTCCTGTCAGTTTTGAGTAGCAGTCAAGAATTTCCTTTATAAGTTATTCAAGCAATGTTTTCATTGCTCTTAAATTAGAGTTTTTTTTCCTTTTTTTTTTAAATGTCAGATTTATATTTAGAATTCCCTACCAATTTTTCACTGAGGTAATTATCTTCCCCTAGCCCTTTGAAAATATATACATCCCCCACTGAATTTTTTGGTCTTTCTTTCTAGGATGAAAATAATTGCCTGCCAGAATACAAAATTATTTTCCCAGGAGACATCCCAATTAACCACTTGTCCCAGACCTATGTCAGGTACATAGAGACTGTAGTATTTTAAAAGTCTTTAATCATTTCCCATGTTTTACACATATAGAATCAATGGAGATGCTTATGGCAAAATGCATCACAGTATGTAAATATAGTCCTGACTTTACAGAACTTTTTGGAAAAGAAATCATAGACTGCCAGGCTGGAAGGGAACCCAAGGACAATCTGGTCCAACCTTTCTAGGTGATAGTGTATTTGAAATGAGGTGGCCCAGCAGCCTGTTACGCTGAGTCTTAAACCTTGGCATTGTAGGTAGGGAAATCTATTACTTCCCTTGGAAGATGATCTTTGAAGGTCCAGTCATAGAATCATCAAATCACAGAGTAACAAGGGTTGGAAGGGAGATCATCTAGTACAACCATACCTGTAAAGCAGGATCACCTACATCAGGTCACACAGGAACATGTTCAAGAAGGTTTTCAAAGCCTCCACAGGCTGGGCAGCCTGCTCCAATGCTCCAGTACACTCACAGTAAAGAAACTTCTCCTTAAGTTCAGGTGAAAATTCCTATGTTCTAGTTTGTGTCTAATTCTCCTTGTGCTGTCACTGGGCAGCACTGACAGGAGTCTGACTCTGTCCACCTGACATTCGCCCTTTAGATATTTATAAGTATTAATGAGATCCCTTCACAGTCTCCTCCAGGATAAACAGTCCCAACCCTCTACTCATAAGAGAGATGCTCCAGTCCTCTCATTATCTCCATGACCCTCTTGAACCATGTCAGATAGTTCCCTGTCCCTCTTAAACTGGAGAGCCCAGAACTGGGCAAAAAACTCTAGATGTGGCCTCACCAGGGCAGAATAGAGGGGGGAGGAGAATCTCCCTAGACCTGCTGACCACAGTCTTCTTAATGCACCCCAGGAGACCATTTACTTTCTTGGCTACAAGGGCACATTGTTGGCTTGTGGTGAACTTGTTGCCCACCAGGTCCTTCTCCACAGAGCTGTGATTCTGAGTTGCTGTAATTATGAGTTTTTAACAAAAGATATATAATTCCTACAAAAAATAATTGGCAAGTAAATACAATTTCCAGTCAGTCTAAGCACTGATTTTCCTGCTGCTGAATCTTTAGCTTCCTTTCATTGTATTTATTTATTTTCATAGGCTATTGAAGCCCATCTACAGCTGTTTATAGTCCTAGATGTCTACTCTAACTTAAAGTGACACTAAAAATAAGACAAATTTACAGTCCTGGCCTTTAATCTCTGGAGGAAAAGAGAGAACTTTAACCTTTACTACTTGATCTGCAATCATTTTGCTAGTAAATAAGAACTTTTTAATTTTTTTGCCAATGTGATAATGACTCCATGCTGTTAATTTGTAGGAGCTGTTTTGGTTTGTTTTGTTTGTTTTGTGTGTGTGTGTGTTTTGTTGTGGGTTTTTTGTTTTGTTTTGTTTTCTGGGTTGTATCTTTTTTTGTCTTCAAAGATTTGTCACCTATTTCCTGAAATCATAATGCTTGGATTTAAAATGAAACACAAAAATAAAATACCAATCTGGGATAAGTGGTGCAAAACTACTCCAATGAATAGACCAAACTTACCTATTTGTAACCGAAATCACAGAATCACAGAATCACAGAATCACCAAGGTTGGAAGAGACCACAATGATCATCAAGTCCAACCTGTCACTCAAGACCTCATGACTAAACCATGGCACTGAGTGCCACATCCAATCCCCTCTTGAGCTCCTCCAGGGATGGTGACTCCACCACCTCCCTGGGCAGCCCATTCAATGGCGAATGACTCTCTCAGTGAAGAACTTTCTCCTCACCTCAAGCCTAAACTTCCCCTGGCACAGCTTGAGACTGTGTCCTCTTGTTCTGGTGCTGGTTGCCTGGGAGAAGAGACCAACCCCATCCTGGCTACAACCACCCTTCAAGTAGTTGTGGACAGCAATGAGGTCTCCCCTGAGACTCCTCTTCTCCAGGCTAAGCAACCCCAGCTCCCTCAGCCTCTCCTCATAGGGCTTGTGCTCGAGGCCTCTCCCCAGCCTCATTGGCCTTCTCTGGACATGTTCAAGTGTCTCGATGTCCTCCTTAAACTGAGGGGCCCAGATCAACTTTGCAATGGTTCTTCACTGGTAGATCAATTATTCCATTACTACTTCTTTAGACAAGAAAGTAAGTATTCTAAAACCCCACAAAACACTAGAATAAAAATGCCTTGCAAATAACTTCATTTCTTGTTGCTAAAATAGGGTGAGAACAAACATGAAATGCAAACTAGATGAACTTCAAACAAATTAAGGAAAAAACTTTTGTGTTCTTTTGAATAAATTAGGTGTGTATCCAATTACTGCAAACACACAAAACTCCTACAGGGGAAAAAATAAAATTATACAATACAAACCTTCTTTATCTCATGTGATAAGTTTGCTGATGATACCAAACTGGGATGAGTGGCTGATAACCCCACAGGCTGCATTGCCATTCAATGAGGCATGGGCAGGCTGGAAAATTGGGTGGGGAGAAACCTACTGAAATTCAACAAGGGCAAGTGGGGAGGAACAACCCCTTGAACCAGTACAGGTTAAGGACTGACCTGCTGGAAAGCAGCTCTGGGGAAAAGGACTGGAGAGTTCTGATGGAATAGAATAGAATAGAATGGACTGGACTAGACTAGACTAGACTAGACTAGAATTAACCAGGTTGGAAAAGACCTTTGAGATCATCGAGTCCAACCTATCATCCAACACTATCTAATCAACTAAACCATGGCACCAAGCACCCCATCCAGTCTCTTCCTAAACACCTCCAGTGATGGTGACTCCACCACCTCCCTGGGCAGCCCATTTCAATGGCAAATCACTCTCTCTGTGAAGAATTTCCTCCTAACATGCAGCCTAAACCTCGCCTGGTCCAGCAAGAGTCTATGTCCTCTTGTTCTGCTGCTGGTTGTCTGGGATGAGAGACCAATCCCCACCTCTCTATAACCTCCCTTAAGGTAGTTGTAGACAACAATAAGGTCTCCCCTGAGCCTCCTCTTCTCCAGGCTAAGCAACCCCAGCTCCCTCAGCCTTTCCTCATTGGGCTTGTGCTCCAAACCCCTCCCCAGCTTTGTTGCCCTTCTCTAGACACGTTCCAGCAAGTCAACATCTTTCCTAAACTGAGGGACCCAGAACTGGACACAGCACTAAAGACAAGTTGATCAGGACCCAGCAATATGCCCTTGTAGCCAAGATAGCTGGTGGAATCCTGGGGTGCATCAAGAAGAATGTGGTCAGATGGTTAAGGGAGTTCTCCTCCTTTACTTTGCCCCTATGAGGCTTCATCAGGAGTATTGTGTCCAGTTCTGAGCTCTCCAGTTCAACAAGGCTAGGAACTACTGGAGAGTCCAGCAGACAGCCATTAAGATGAGGTAGAGACTGAAGCATCTGCCTTATAGGAGAGGCTGAGACCTGGGGCTGTTTAGTCTGGAGAAGAGGAGACCGAGGGAGGACATCATGAATTGTTTATTGATATCTGAAGGGTGGAGGTCAGGAAAGTCTCTCTCTGTGATTAGTGTCATTCTCAGCCTGCTATTGGAAGGGCAGCCACTTTAATAATTACTCTTTGAATGCAACTTCAGAATTGCAAACAAAGTTCAGTAACTAAATTTGAACTGGATATGTTGTCTATTCTGAAGATCTTTGCAAAGAATTTATACACAGAATTTTTCTTTCTCTGTTTATTTGAGAGTCTGAAGTGTGGGTCTCTTGTTAGGGGTTAATTGAATAGCCCACATGGGAAATGACTGAATTAGAGCTCCATTAAAATTGTTAATTGTGCAGGAGTTAATTGTTCAAAGTTATGACTTTGTTTTGACATCATATTTCAAATATTTTGCACTAAATGAAAAGACTATTACTTGTCTCATAGGACTTGTTATTGATGATATTCTCCCCTGGTTGGAAAGAAACCTGGTGGCAGAAAGGAAATAAATTTGCATTCAGAGTGTGAGTTAAGATTATTTTTTATTTCTTTTTTATATGGATCAAGGATAAATTTAATACAACCTGGGAAAAGAGTCAGAGAAGTTAAAAGTTATCTTAGAGACGTTTCTCCTTTCCTCAGGACATAGGGGAATGGGAGGGCATGACAAAAGACAGAAGATAACAAATGGCTGAAAAAACAAAGCTGCCTGTTTTTCCCCCCAAGGTATTTACCCTTAAGACATTAATTTTATCAAGTGCTGAACTTCAAGTAAGTAGCCATCAGCAATATCCTCAGAGATCAACCCAGCATTAAAAAACAAGAAAAAACAAGGAAAAAAAAAAAAAAAGAGAGAAAAAAAGAGAGTAGAGACTGAGAGAGAAGGAAAAAAAGTTTAGGTTTTGACTAGTAAAAAAAATAAGGAAAAAATGCTTAATCGTTAAAGTCAGGAACAGCAGCAGAATCTCACAGAATTGTTAGATCTGGTATAAACATGCAGTAGGTAAATGACAACATGGACATGGAGGAAGAAAGAGCAAAATTTCAAGGGAAGAATTGAAATTCATCAACAGGAATCAGCAAGATATTTCATCCACCAAGTTGGAGATTAGAAACAAGAAAATGTTTGTAGACAAGATCAGAAACCTTAGGTCACCACAACCTGATGCAATGCTACAGCCTTAGGAAAGAATGACTACAAAGCTGCCCAGTAGAGAAAAACTTTGGGGTGTTGGCCAACAGCCAGCCCGAATCCTGACCTTGTGGCCAAGAAGGCCATTCTTGGGTGTATTAGAAGGGGTGCGAGAGAGGTTCTCCTCCCCTCTACTCTGCCCTGGTGAGGCTGCATCTGGAATATTGAATCCAATTCTGGGCCTTTCAGTTCAAGAAGGACAAGGAACTACTTGAAAGAGTCCAGCACAGAGCCACAAAGATGATTGAGGGAGTGAAACATCTCCCTTATAAGGAAAGGCTGAGGGAGCTGGGTCTCTTTAGTTTGGAGGAAACTGAAGGGTGACCTCATTAAAATTTATAAGTATGTAAAGGGCAAGAGTCTGGGGGCAGGTTCTTCTGAGTGATGGCCAGTAACAGGACAAGGGACAGTGGGTGCAGGCTGGAGCATAGGAGGTTCCATGGGAACATAAGGATAAACTTTTTCACTGTGAGGATGACAGAACACTGGAAAAGGGTATCCAGAGAAGTTGGGGAGTCTCCTCTTCTGTAGACCTCTCTGTGACCTGCCATAGGTGATCCTGCTCTGGCAAGAGGGTTGGACTGGATGATTTTTTGAGGTCCTTACCAACACCTAACATTCTGTGATTCCCAAAAATTTGGCTTCAGAAGGTAGATGGCCTCTGTTAATCTGTTCCTGTACATTCAGAAACATGTGTTGTTGGGAAAACAAACAAGTGACAGCCCTCACAATATACACCATGAAACAAAACTTGAACTTTGTTTGACAACAATTTATTAGTTTCCTTAAAAATTCCTGAGTTGAAATCAACAGTAGGCATAAAAGAAATCTGGCTAAGAAAGAGGAGCTGGTGTCTTAATTCAGACATCACTTTGTGCAGTTTTGAGAAGTTATTTTAAAATTATTTGATAGAAAGGGCAGGGAAAATTCCAGTCTCAGATGACAGAGGAAGACCACATGCTGCAAAGTAATTGTTCATCCAAAATGATCAAAATGTAGCTAGCATTGAAAGGTGAATCCTATGAAAATGCAGAGCAATTTTATTTTAGAACTTTAAAAGAGTGCCAGGCATGCATAAACCATGATTCTTATGAAGTATTTAAATATTAAAAAGTCAAAATCCTTCATTTGACAGTGTCTGACCTTTAAGCTTATCTGCTCCTAAAATACATCTTACCTATCAACCAAAACTTTAATCACTTTCTCATTTCAGATATTGAAAGAAAGATTCCATTTAAATCAAGCAAAGGTCATCTTTCTTTGAAATACAGATTACTCCCTTGCACTTTTTAAAGAAATGAAGATTGGAGAACAAACTCGGGAGAAGCAGCTTGCTCTCCACACTGACAAAATACTGAGTCAGCAGTAGAAAGGATTAGACATAATTATGCATAACTTCCAGAGATTGTAAGGTCCAGACCAGAAATAAAGTGGAACTCAGTGTCAGAATATGTGAACTTCATATAGTGAAAAAGAAATTAAGTGAAACCTTATATTTTTCAGTCTTTTTGAACTACTTCTGAAACTGCAGTTAGGTTAAAATGGCAGCAGAAGCATCAAGAGATAAGGAGAAATAGGTAATTTGTCTAAGACCACTTGAGGTTAAGAAGAAGTTTTCCAACCTCTATTACACTACTTACATGCTAAATAAATGATCAGCTTCTCTCAACTTTTATATGCACACCTATTTAATTAAAATACTATGTTATATATTGACACTTGTCCCCAAATATCAGCAAAATTACAGAATTTGAGATATATTCACAGTGAGACTTCTCTGAGTCTCTGGAATACTGAAGATTTCATAGACAAAAATAACTTCTGCAACCTAGTCTTCTCAAATCAAATGTAGCAAAAGAGCTACCTCTGGCATTTACCCACAGCAAAGAATCTGATTTATCACTTTAACTGAACTTATGCAAGTGAATATGAGGTTATTGTGAATAATACACAAAACTGTAATATTAATATATTTAAAATTATAGCACTAGTAATTTTTATTTTCTTCTTTTATTTCTATTTATTAGTTGGTTTTGCTTCAGGTTTGCATTGTAAAAGTTATGGAACACAGCATAGATTCATAGAATTTTTGGGGTTGAAAGGGCCTTTCAAGACTACCTAGTTCCAAACTCCCTGCCATGGGCAGGAATATCTTCCACTAGACCAGCTTGTTCAAGGCCTCATCCAATGTGGCCTTGAACACCTCCAGGAGGCAGCATCCCACCAGCCTCCCTGGGCAACCTGTTCCAGCATCTCACCACTCTCACTGTAAAGAATTTCTTCCCAATTTCCAGTCTAAATCTGCCCTTCTCAAGCTTTAATCCATTTCCTATCATCCTATCACTATAAGCTCTTATAAAAGCCCCTCATGAGTTTTCTTGTAGGTAGAGAGGATTTCCCCGACATGTGCCTGATCAGCTCACTATGTTCCATTCCAGTGCAGTGGATGCTCTTCTTCAGCAGCAGGTATCCCAGATGGGAATGCTCTACAGCATCCCAGGCTTGGCAGGGCTGCCAGGTGCCTCTGCTTCACAATAGGCAGGAGAGAGCAGTGCCCTGCACCAGCAGCTATATCTGCCTCCGAGAGCACTTTACTGTCCACCAGGAGGTTCGGCTGCTGCTCCCCAACCTCCCCAAACTGCTAACCCATCCCACCTCAGCCTGGCTTCTTGTTGTGGTGATCTGCTGGTCTTCCTTATTTGTCAGGTTTCCTGCTTTCTTGGTTGCACAGTGTGGAGTCAGAGACCCTTTGCTTTGAAAGATCTAAAGAAATTACAGTATCACAGTATTACTAAGGTTGGAAGAGACCTCGAAGATCATCGAGTCCAACCTGTAGCCACAGACCTCACAACTAGACCATGGCACCAAGTGCCACATCTAGTCCCCTCTTGAACACCTCCAGGGACGGTGACTCTACCACCTCCCTGGGCAGCCCATTCCAATGGTGAATGACTCTCTTGGTGAAGAACTTTCTCCTCAAATTATAGCATACAGCACTGAAAGATGTGAGAAGTGTGGAAATTTACTACCTGAGTTTGGAAATAACTGTACCACCTTGATATGTTAGATTAGACATTAGGACAAGAGGAAATGGCTTCAATCTGTGCCAAGGGAGATTTAGGCTGGATATTAGGAAAAAAAAATTTCCTGCAAGAGTGGTCAGGCATTGGAACAGGCTGCCCAGAGAGGTGGTGATGTCACCACCCCTAGAGGTGTTCATGTGTGTAGGCATGGTGCTTTGGGACATGGTTTAGTAGGCTTGATTGTGGTGGGTTGATGATTGGACTTGATCTTAGAGCCTTTTCCCAACCTTAGTGAATCTGTGCTTTTATTATTCTGTGGTAGAATCACAACATCGTAGAATTGTTTCATTCCAAAAAGGCCTAGTCATGAAGAGAAGTTTGCTTATGTGACTTTAATTTTGCCATTTTGTGTCTTCTAAATGTGAAGCTGTACAAGCTCATTGCCATTGTTGTGGGTTCTTTTTAGCATATTGTTCTAATAACAAATGTAAATAAGGAAAAATATACATGCTGAATGCATGCATTATATTCAGCTTGCAAGTTGCCCAATCTTTAATCATCCAAAATGCATAAGAAATATGCAAATATTTAGTAAATAGAACCATTAAATTAGAGGAAAACAAATCTTTATCACACCATGGAGCTCATGAAGTTCGCAGTATGTAGAATTCCTCTGTTAATACTGGTACATTTCGGAATACTAATACATCTGGTGCAGGCAGATTTTAGGCAGTCACAGCAGGTGAACAAAAAGTATTTTGCAATTTTATTGGTGAAGTTTGTTTCTTGTGACTTCTACCAGTTTATTCTCCTTTTCTTGAACTTTAAAGAACAGAATTATTTAAAAGAAGTCACGCTTTTGCCTTTGTCAGGAAAACACAGAATTTTTCTCTACTCCTGAAGAGTTTCCTGCAGGTAGAATTTATAAAGTACTCCAATTTCTGATAAATATGTGACCTACCCTAAATAGCTACTTTAAGAAATCTAACTCTGTAATTATCCAGGTAATGATACAGTCTGGTTTAGATCTAGATGTGGCTCCTATAAAATATGCATAAAAATGAAAGTAGCCCACACAGGGAAAATATAAACCACATGCCACTGACATAGGTGAAGCTGGGACATAATCTCTCTTTCAATAACTACGCAGGCATGGTTACAGTCAGCTTAAGGGTTGGAAATAAGCAGTGTGCATACACTGGCTGTGACAGGTTGACTCCCAACAACAGCCATAGGGTAATCCAACTTCCAATTCACTCCCCTGTCCTAGAGGATGAGGAGAAAATGTAAGGAAGGCAAGAAGACTCATGTATTGGGATGAAGGTAATTTAACACTGAGGACATTATATTTCTTTCCTGGTAGAGTGGTCAGTCATTGGATTAGGCTGTCCAGGGATATGGCCCGAAGCTGTTAAAAAAAATGGAGGACGTGGTAGTGGGCCTGGTGGTGTTGAGATGATGGTTGGACCTAATGATCTTAGAGGTCTTTTCCAAACTTAACGATGCAGCAGGTAAAGCAATAAGAATAATTCCTTCACCACATCCGATCAGAAGGGTGCCCTTGTGTGGCATCCTCTAGGTCATCCTGCTTTGGCAAGGGGTTGGACTCAGTGTCTCTGGAGGTCCCTTCTAACCCCTACCATTCTGTGATTCTATGGTTATGTAGCACTATCTTCCTGACTGACATCCAAACTTGTAATTCTTTACGGTGAGGACAGTGAGACACTGGAACAGGTTGCCCAGAGAAGTAGCAGAAATGTTCAAGACCAAGTAGGTCAGGGCTTGGAGCAACATGGCCTAGAGGAAGATGTCCCAGCCCATAGCAAGGGGTTGGAAGTAGCTGGTCTTTAAGGTCCCTTATAACCCAAATCATTCTATGATTCTATGCTTTAATTGTGTTGGAAGGAGCAATAAATAATTTTTATTACAATAACGATTTATTTTGGGGTAGCTGTTGCTGTCTGTTCAGTGGGTCCCCTTATGACAGAACCATGGCTCATTTTGCAGCAGTCTTTGTAAATTCATATGCAGGCAATCTTGTTGCCCTGCTTCTCTCCTGCATTTTCCTGAGATACAGAGCTTGTGAGCTGGTGGTATATTTTTACAGCAAGTAGCCTTGAGCCATGAGAAAAATGGGACATATTAAGTGACTGCTCATTACATTGCCTTCATAAACAGCTTGTAATAGAGCTTTTGAAGGAATTAATTACATGAATCCCAATAAAAAAGAATAGGAGCAAAGAATAATAGTACAGCATATCAGGAGGCTAGCATAATTTTCAAATCATACAATAACTGAGGAATGCAAAAGGTGATAAAAAATTATTTTCTCCAGGCTGCAGGTATCTCAGCTGTGTTCTTCCTTCTTGCTTGTATATAATAGTCTATATTTTGCTGCAATATTTATGATTTTAATGGAATTTCATAGTAGTGGGTCAGGACACCCATAATTTTCTGTGTTATCAAACAATAATGTGAAACTAGCCTTGTAAAAATGCAAAAATATAAATGGGCATCGGTGGCAGTGCTCACTTGAACTGAATGTAGAACTGTGGCAATTTATATAACCCCAAAAAATACTCCTAAAAGGCAAAAGTCCTTGATTCAACAAAATCATTAAAAACAGCCAGGTGTGAAGCAAATGCAAAGTTCTATTGAATGTAAGAATTTACAATTCATGACTGAATAGGTGTCTTAGACAGGTATAAGCATTTCCAAAATACTGTAAGAAAGAGCAAAGAACTGTGGCAAGACCCTTGAGTATTGTGTCCAGTTCTGGGCCCCTCAGTTTAGGAAAGATGTTGAGTTGCCAGAACATGTCCAGAGAAGGGCAACAAAGCTGGGGAGGGGTTTGGAGCACAAGCCCTAGGAGGAGAGGCTGAGGGAGCTGGGGTTGCTTATCCTGGAGAGGAGGAGGCTCAGGGGAGACTTTGTTGTTCTCTAGAACTAGCTGAAGGGAGGACAGGAGAAGACTGAGACAGGCGGAGGTTGGTTTCTTCTTCCAGGCAACCAGCATCAGAAAAAGAGGATACAGTCTCAAGCTGTGCTTGGGAGGTTCAGACTGGATGTTAGGAAGAGATTCTTCACAGAGGGAGTGATTGCCCATTGGAATGTGCTGCCTGGGGAGGTGGTGGAGTTGCCATCACTGGAAGTATTTAGGAGGAGACTTGATAGGGTGCTTGGTTGCACGCTTTAGTTGATTAGATAGTGGTGGTGGATGATGGGTTGGACACAATGATCTTGAAGGTCTCTTCCAACCTGGTCTATTCTATTCTATTCTATTCTATTCTATTCTATTCTATTCTATTCTATTCTATTCTATTCTATTCTACTCTACTACTTACTATTCTACTTACTTACTCTACTCTACTCTATTCTTATTAAGACAGAAATCGCCAAAGAGATATATTTTCCCAACAGATATCTCCATTAGAGTTATTCTTCCTCTATAGATAACTGTAGTCTAAAAATCACTCTTCATAGAATGAAGTGAAGAAATCTTGAAGAAAATTTCAATATATAGAAAAACTCAACAGAAAATGACAGGAAGAAAACTTAATATCACAAGTGGAGTAATTAGCATGTACTGGGCTTATTGATTTGTGTGGGAGAAGTTCCTGGCTGTAAGAAAAACAAGACAAAGCAAAACAAAAAGAAAAACTACACAACCAACCAACCAAAAAACCCCACAAAAAACAAGCAACACACACACACACACAAAAGCACACACACACAAAAAAACCCTCAAACCCACAACCCAAAAAACCCAACAAACCACAAAACCCAAACAAATCCAAACCAGATTTCTGTTATACAAAATATAACATCTTGTCTTTAAAATGGTATTAAAATTGTACATTAAAATGTACGAATATAGACTCATAGAATTGTTTCCATTGGAAAAGACCTCTAAGTTCATTTGGTCCAACTGTGAACCCAACACAACCATGGCTATTAAACCATGTCCAGAAGTGCTGTATCCACACATTTGTCTCCAGAGGCAGAGACTTTACCACCTCCCTGGGCTGCCTGTTCCAATGCCTGACCGCTCTTGCAGGAAAGAAATTCTTCCTAAGATCAAACCTAAACTTCCCTGGCACAATTTCACGCCATTTCCTCTCGTTCTATCACCTGATACTAGGGAGAAGAATATATAGTTCTCAAGAAGTTTGTGAAAAATTAAGATATGGCACACACTAGATAATTTTGTTTTCAACCTTCTGAGCATGGAAGATTGAAATAATAACTTCAAATATATTTTTTTTCAAATGATAGGTACATTTTTCTTCTTATGAACATTCCCATCAGGTAAAGAATGTTGCCTTCAAATTACAAAATGGATTTGATATGTCAAGAATATACACTGAGGATATAATTCAAAATCAGGATAAACTTTTCTTTCATGGTCAAATCCTTCACAGATTAGAGCTAAAATACGAAGACTCTGCTCTTTGTTTGTTTAGAACGTGCTTAGATTTTCACCTGCTATGCAACCAAAAGAGAAGGGCCACAAGCATGATCAGAGGGCTGGAGCACCTCTCCTGTGAGGACAGACTGAAGGAGTTGGGGCTGTTCAGTCTGGGGAAGAGAAGGCTCAGAGGTGACCTCATTGTGGCCTTCCAGTATCTGAAGGGGGCTTACAGGAAGGCTGGGGAGGGACTTCTCAGTCTGTCAGGTAGTGATAGGACTAGGGGGAATGGAATGAAGCTGGAGGTGGGGAGATTCAGGCTAGATATGAGGAGGAAGTTCTTCACCATGAGAGTGGTGAGTCCCTGGAATGGGTTGTCCAGGGAGGTGGTTGAGGCCCCATCCCTGGAAGTGTTTAAGCCCAGGCTGGATGAGGCTCTGGCCAGCCTGATCTAGTGTGGGGTGTCCCTGCCCATGGCAGGGGTGTTGGAACTAGATGATCCTTGTGGTCCCTTCCAACCCTGACTGATACTATGATACTGTGATACTATTTACAGAGCAAAATTACTAGGACTATCTTTCCAGCTCTCAATGTTTTGGAAGGTAAAATCTCAATTTCTCATTTATACAATTTCATATTGTCTTTGGACCTTTATGTTTCACATAGAAATCACTTTACCTAGAAGAGATCTTTAAGACATCAAGACCAGCCATTAACCCACCACTGTCAAATATTTCTGTTGTTAAGGCACTTGTATGCTCTTTTATAGGTTGCCTTTAACTCCCCATTGCAATGGATTCTTTATAAGATCCTTAAAACATCAGGGACAAAGTAATAGTCCTCTGTTTATGTTTTCATTTCCCAGCAAGTATTGAAATAGTATCTTTGTTGAACTTTTCAGTGTTTTCCATAAAATGCTTTTCCTTATTGGAGCTCTTTTGAAAGGTATAAAGTGACAACTGTATTTCTCCTACTCCTCCTGCCAAATAACATGTTTATTCTAGCAGATAAAGGAATATTAAAAACTACAGTCACAGAGATGAAAGACTTATGTCAATAACCAAATCTCAGATTCTCTAGGCTCGAATATTTCCATATCAGAAAATAATTCGAAAAGATCAACATATACCTGATAAATTTTTTATACACACATAAATACATACTAAGGTTGACCTAAGGGGATCTCACAGAAGTGGTAGGGAGAAAAAGGAAATATATTTTACAGCAGACCTTTTATTTTACTTGTTCTGTCACTGACAGGCCCATGCAACTAGATGTACAGTTTAGTTCATTTCTCTCTATAGCACATATATCAATTAATTTCTCCTTCCAAGCTGAGAAATAATGTATTATGTTTATATGCAGTATATATATCATAGATGCAGTATATTATAAAATAAATTATATGTGATTATATGCTACCCTTTTCAGAGTAATAATCTGACTGATTGTTTATGATATGAAATATGAGATTAATGGCTTTTCTTGCACATTCTAAAGATCATAGAATCATTGAATCCTGTTTCAAACCTTCTTTCAGGCAGTTATAGAGAGTGAGAATGTTTCCCCTCAGCTTCCTTTTCTCCAAAATGAAAAACCTCAGTTCCCTTGGCTGCTCCTTACCAGACCTGTTCTCAAGACCTTTCACCAGCTTCATTGCCCTTCTCTAGACCCACTCTATCATCTCAATGTCCATCTGGTAGTGAGGGTCGCAAAACTGAATGCAGAAGTTGAGGTGCTGACTCACCAATGCTGAGTACAGGAGACTTTTACTTCCCTGGTCCTGCTGGCCACGCTATTCCTGATTCAAGACAGGATGCTGTTGTGTTCTTGGCTAGCTGGGCACACACTGGCTCACCTTCACTTGCTGTTGAACATCACTCCCATGTCCTTGCTCATCAGTTTTCCAACCACTCTGCCCCGAGCCTGGAGTGTTACCTGTGGATGGCATTCTGTTTCCCGCATTGAGCTGTAACATACACGAATGACACGTAGAATTAGAGAATCATAGAATTGTTTAAGTTGAAAAATTCCTCTAAGCTCATCAAGTCCACCTGTCAACATGATACAACCATGCCCATTAAAACATGCTCTGAACTTCCATGTCTACATGTTTTCTGGGCACCTCCAGGGATGATGGCTCCACCACCTCCCTGGACAGCCTGTTCCAAATCCTGGCCACTCTTTCAGGAAAGGAATTCTTGCTAATATTCAACCTAAATCTCCTCTGGTGCAACATGAAGCCATTTCTTCTCATTCTCTCACTTGATACCAGGGAGGATAGTCTGTCTCTACCTCACTACAACCTTCTTCAGATAGCTGTAGAGAGCACTGAGGTCTCACCTCATATATTGTGTGTCAGTAAGAGAAAGAGCCACTCTTAAGCCAAATAGAGGCTGTGTTTGGGGTTCTGTCTCACTCAACAGCTTTAACATTGAGACAGCAATTAAAATGTGCTGAAATCTTTAGCTGCAGAACGGGAAGATTCCCAAGAGTGTCTCATTACATCGAGCTGCCTTGATTCTTTGTCATTAGTTTGCTCTTGTGAAAGAATTTAGTCAATTATTATTATTCTAAAACAACAAGGCACAATATTAATTATTTATTCTGTTCAGGTGATTCTATATAGATGTGACTACACATGTACTTTGTCTACCTTGGCAGATGGATTTTGTACTCTGGCCTTAAAATAACAAGATGTACAAAGTGATTGGAATGCAATCTCTTTATCTCCCACTTCCATCTGGGCTATTTGTCTCTCTTCTTTTCTTTTAAATTACTTTATGCTCACAAGTATTGACTAGAAACCTGAAAATAATAATAGCAGTTAATATGAACACGTAAAGGATTCATTCATTGATTTTTAATCCTTTATTTTAAAAAGCAGCCTAACCAATGCTGTGTTTGTCACAGCTGTTGCAGAATCTGTCTTTTTTTTTTTCTTAGAAACTGTTGTCTTCATAGTCAATGAAATTTTTGGAATAAAGGCTGAAGAACAATTCTGTTACAAGGGAAATAAATTTACTCTGCTAGCAAACACACAGGCCTTGAACATTGAGCATAGAATCATAGAGTCATGGAATTGTAGAGTCGTAGAGTCACAGGGGAGGTTTAGACTGGATGTTAGGAAGAAGTTCTATACAGAGAGTGATTGCCCATTGGAATGGACTGCCTAGGGAGGTGGTGGAGTCACCTTCATTGGAAGTGTTCAGGAGGAGACTTGATGGGGTGCTTGGTGCCATGGTCTAGTTTTTTAGGTGGATTGGGTTGGTTGATAGGTTGGACACGATGATCTTGAAGGTCTCTTCCAACCTGGTGTATTGTATTGTATTGTATTGTATTGTAAAAGATTGTAGAATCATAGAACTATAGAATGCACTGGGTTGGAAGGGACCTCTAAAGGTCATCTAATACAACTCCCCTGCAGTAAGCAGGGACATTCCCAGCTAAATCAGGTTGCTCAGAGCCCCATCAACTTTGACCTTTAATGTCTGCAGGGATGGGGCCTCCACCATCTACCTCCCTGGGCTACCTATTCCAATGTTCTCCCATCCTCATAGTAACAAACTTCTTCCTCATGTTCAGTCTAAATCTACCCTTCTCTAATGTCAAACCATTGCCCTGTGTCCTAGGAGGACAGGGTTTTTTGGGAAAATAAAGACAACTATCTTTTTAGAACTCCTGCCTCATTAAGTTATTCCCAATCAAAACACCTTCCAAACCAAATTCCTCTGACATCTGAGAAAAATCCCTAAATAATTGCAAAGTGGAGCTGCATAATCCTGGTTTTCTTATTTAAGGCTCATGGTAAATAACAAAATAAGATAATTGGCAATATTGGTGGAGATTTTATTTTATTTTTGTTAATACTCCATCTAAACTCATTTTGTTTTGAGTAACACATAACCTTGTTGCTGGAATCTTTTCTGCTGTCTGCATCATCATCAGTTTTTGTCCCATCCCTAGGAGCATTCGAGGTAGATTGGATGGGATTCTGAACAACCTGATCTAGTAGAACTCATCCCTGCTCGCTTCTGGGGAGTTAAACAAGATGACTTCTGAGACTCCCTTACAGCCAAATGCATTCTGTGATACCGTGTATGTACATCAAAATTGGTAGATATACATACTAGGTTTTGTATCACAGTATCACAGTATCCCCAAGGTTGGAAGAGACCTCAAAGATCATCGAGTCCAACCTGTCACCACAGACCTCATGACTAGACCATGGCACCAAGTGCCACTTCCAATCCCCTCTTGAACACCTCCACGGACAGTGACTTCACCACTTCCCTGTGCAGCTCATTCCAATGATGAATGACTCTCTCCATGAAGAACTTTCTCCTCACCTTGAGCCTAAACTTCCCCTGGTGCAGCTTGAGACTGTGTCCTCTCGTTCTGGTGCTGGTTGCTTGAGAGAGGAGACCAAGCCCCCGCCTGTCCACACCCACCTTTCAGGTAGTTGTAAAGAGCAATGAGGTCTCCCCGAGCCTCCTCTTCTCCAGGCTAAGCACCCCCAGCTCCCTCAGCTTCTCCTCATAAAGCTTGTGCTCAAGGCCTCTCCCCAGCTTTGTTGCCCTTCTCTGGACACCTTCAAGTGTCTCAATGTCCTTCCTAAACTGAGGGGCCCAGAACTGGACACAGTACTCAAGGTGTGGCCTAAACAATGCAGAGTACAGGGGCACAATGACTTCTCTACTCCTGCTGGCCACACTATTCCTAGTGCAGGCCAGGATACCATTGACGTTCTTGGCCACCCGGGCACACTGCTGACTCATGTTTAGGTGGCTTACAATCAGCACCCCCAGGTGCCTCTCTGTTTGGCAGCTCTCCAGCCACTCTGACCCCAGCCTTAGCTCTGCATGGAGTTGCTGTGGCCAAAGTGCATGTACTATATATATTTATAGTATATATGTGTGTGTGTGTGTATATATGTGCATATATGCATATATATTGTATATATATAAGTACTATATATTATATATTAAACACTATGTAAAATTGCATCTCCTAAATATTACTATTCTATCCTAAAATTACTATTAATGTTGGAGTTGTCAAGAAAATTGTCTGTAATGCTTTCAAAAGCATATGTTTCCCTCTCAGTTTTGAAAATGATCCTTTCTCAACTTGTATAGAAGAAAACTTGCAAACTTTGAATACAATCACAAGTTAATCCCCACAGTTTTTGCTTCTTTGGAAGAAAAAGAACACAAACCCAACAAAAAACAATCAAACAACAAAAATTCTACACTATCTCTCCCCTTATCCTTTCTTTCCACATTTATATTTCTATTTGCTGTCTGATGTCATCATTGAGACCCAATGATCTGATTCCTGATATCAGCAAAAAAAAGATACAAAAAAATTGTAAGTCTCCTTTTGTGCCCATCAGTGCAGTGAACGCTCTGATGCGAAATGATGCATTTGCTAGCTGTGCAGTATTTTCATTCTGATAAATGTTACAGCTGTCTCTAGATGGAGTAGATGGAATTAGTTTTGCTTTACATCATTTGGTGACATACACATCCTAAAGAAAAAAAATCATTATTTTTGATAGTGATGCTCCCAGATATTGTGATGCTACAAATACCCTGTAATCCAAATGCACATCATCACAGCTCACTAAAATCACATCAAAGCTTCAGTAGAAGGATAACATAGAAGAAGGAGAAAAAAAAATAAGAGAAATGCATCCCTCCACCCCCTTCCACACACAAAGGGAAAAACCACGTTGTTTGACTTGGGTAGATCTTACCCTGCAAATCTGCAGGGTATTCTTCATCTCATTCCTTTTTATGAATCTTTTGCCCAGCACTCTACCAGGTAATTATGACTCCAGAGGACTGATGTTATTTTGGGACTCAATTCTGAAGAAAGTGGTCGAAAGATTTATGGATCTTTAAACAACAGTGGGGTGCAGATAAGATACCTGACTCATAAAGAAGGAAAGCAGAAACTTATCTAAATGCTTTCAGTATCTAGGAAGGGCCTCCAGAAATAAAATCTGAGAGGAAGAAACAAAGAAATGAAAATATTCTTTATCAGTATAACAGGCTTAGAGCATCAGTTTTAAAAATTACAGATCTGTGTTTTATTCACACATTTTTATTATCAATTTGAGGCTTACAGAATTGTAAATATTATTAATTTTTTTCTATTAGTTTTTTTTTTTAATTAACTTAATTATTAGTTTTAAAAATTGTTTTAAAACCCAGAAAATGTATCCATGCTTTTTATAATTGATTCTTTACATGAATATCAAAGAATCATAGAATGGTTTGGTTTGGAAGAGACTTTCAAGACCATCTAGTTTCAACCTCTTTCCAAAGACACGGACAACTTCCACTAGGAGAGGATAGAAGGATAGGATAGGATAGGATAGGATAGGATAGGATAGGATAGGATAGGATAGGATAGGATAGGATAGGATAGGATGGAATGGAATGGAATGGAATGGAATGGAATGAAGAATAGAATAGAACAGAATAGAATAGAATAGAATAGAATAGAATAGAATAGAATAGAATAGAATAGAATAGAATAGAATTAACCAGGTTGGAAAAGACCTTTGAGATCATCGAGTCCAACCTGCAACTCAATACCATCTTATCAACTAAACCATGGCACCAAGTGCCTCATCCAGTCTCTTCCTGAACACCTCCTGTGATGGTAACTCGACCACCACCCTGGGCAGCCCATTCCAATGGGCAATCCCTCTTTCTATGAAAAACTTCTTCCTAACATCCAGTCTAAACCTCCCCTGGTGCAGCTTGAAACTGTGTCCTCTTGTTCTGGTGCTGGTTGCCTGGGAGAAGAGACCAATCCCCACCTGCCTACAACCTCCCTTCAGGTAGTTATAGAGAACAATAAGGTCTCCCCTGAGACTCCTCCAGGCTAAGCAACCCCAGATCACTCAGCCTTTCCTCATAGGGCTTGTGCTCCAAACCCTTCCCCAGCTTTGTTGCCCTTCTCTGGACACGTTCCAGCAAGTCAACATCTTTCCTAAACTGAGTGGTCCAGAACTGGACACAGACCAGGTTGCTCAAGGACCCATCAAACATGGCCTTGAACAATTGCAAGGAGAAGGCATCCAGACCGTCCCTGGGCAAACAGTTCCAGTGTCTCATTAACCTCTCTGTAAAGAATTTCTTCCTAATATCCAGTCTAAATCTACCCTCTTCATAAATATGTTTTTTTCACAGGCCTGATGTTTTGGGCTGGGTTGCCGGGTGTGGTTTTTTGCTTGCTTGCTTGTTTTTGTTGTTGTTTTGTGTTGTTTGGTTTGGTTTTGGTTTGTTTTCATGTATATATAAATCTTTCATCAGAAAGCCAAGCAAAGAAAGCCAAGAAAAATTATTTTATTTTAAAAATAAATATTTTTAATCATGGAATATTAGAATTGTTTTGGCTGGATAAGATCTCAAATATAAGCACATTGAGATAGTTTCCTTTGTAAGTTCTTAAGCTTTGATCTGAATCATAGAATCATTAAGGCTGGAAAAGACCTCTAAGATCATCAGGTCATTTTTCAATGTAAACAGAAGAAACTGGGTTAAAGACAAACACTTGTTTGGAGGTAAATTTTGTGTGGGTTGCTCTCAATTTTGATTGTTGAAAACAAACATTATAGTATAGTGGTGTTATACAAATTGCAGCATAAAAATGCTGACAATATACAATGGGGTGGGTGTCGGGAGGAGGGGTCTTTTGTCTTTTTTCACTGGTGCCCAGGTATAAGACAATGGGAATGGGCACAAACTTGAACATAAGAAGTTCCATCTAAACATGGAGAGAAACGTCTTCAATTTGAGGGTGATGGAGCAGGCTGCCCAGAGAGATAGTGGAGTCTCCATCTCTGGAGACATTCAAAACCTGCCTGGATGTGTTCTTGTGTGATCTCCTTCAGGTGAACCCCTTTTGGCAGGGGGTTGGATTCAATGATCTCCGGAGGTCCATTCCAACCTGTACCATTCTGTGATTCTGTGTGATTATATGTTTGCAGAAGATAATGTCCTTTAAAATCACATCTAATGTCTACATAAAATTAGCAACAAACCTGAATTATGAACAAAGAAGGCCATTGATATCAAAGAACGTTCAGCTGCTTTTTTACAGGTCTGCATCAGACTGCACCAATCTTTTCCATATCTTGAGTAATGTACATTGCTAAAGATTATACATTTCCATTTAAAGGGTGATAGTAGAATCACAGAATGGTGTTATTAGAAAAGTCCTTCAAAATCATCAAACCCAACCATTATTTCACTACCAATCTGGTGTTAAACCACGTGCCTTAGTACCACCATGAAGCAAAAAAAGGACATATGCCGAGTTAAATATTTTTAATCCCTCCCAAACTGTTGTATATGTTAGTTATAATGCCAGGCAAAATCCACTGGTTGTAACAGGGTATAGATGGACTAGGCAACTTTCCCGCCTCTACTATTCTGTAGTTTTCATGTTTGCCAGTCAGTGTTCTACATTTTCCACTGGATTTTCTCACCTTCACTGTATTCATGCAGCAGGGTACTCTATATATTTTTTCCTTCAGTAGCTCTACCAACAATGTCCGTGACAGAGAATTACAAAAATTTACCTATGACCTTACTTTGTAGAAAAGGGCAGTAAGTGGTCAGATGACAGTTGCTTAGGAGAGAGCAGGTGAAAAGCTACGCTGAGACAGAATTTTCCCACAGCAGCATGGACTCCAGAATCTCTTTCTTAGAGCACTCTGCAGAACAGAAACTGATTTCCTTTCCTGCTGATCAGAATGCCACATGCAGCATTTCAAATGCAGTGGGCCTCGATAGTTCAGGGAACTTCAAGCTGGTATTAAGTGGTTGAATCCAGTCCAGCAGTAGGTCTCTTCACTGTTGACCTCAGTCATTGAACTATGCAAGCCCAAAGTACTTCAGCTGTCCAGAGAGAACATTTGTGCCCGCTTTTCCATCCCAAAGGAGCAAATGTAAAATGTAACCCACTCCAAAAGCAAATTACAAAATAACTCAGCAAACAATTTTAGAATATAAAATATCATATACAGTTCAAAAGGTGTTTTTATTTTTATGTTGTTTGTTGGGTTTCTTTTCTCTTGTGGTTTCATTTAGTTGCTAATAAAAGATGATAGAAAAGAAAAACAGCCAACAGATTTTCTTGTTTGAAATACTATTTCTGTAATACAACAAATGAAGCAGAGCAGTGTGGCCAGCAGGAGCAGGGAGGTCATTGTGACGCTGTACTCATCACTGGTTAGGCCACACCTTGAGTCCAGAGTCCAGCTCTGGGTCCCTCAGTTTAGGAAAGATGTTGAGTTGCTAGAACATGTCCTGGGCAACAAAGCTGGTGAAGGGTTTGGAACACAAGCCCTATGAGGAGAGGCTGGGGGAGCTGGGGTTGACTAGCCTGGAGAAGAGGAGGCTCAAGGGAGACCTTATTGCTGTCTACAACTACCTGAAGGGAGGTTGTAGACAGGTGGGGTTGGTCTCTTCTCCCAGGCAACCAGCACTAGAACAAGAGGACACAGTCTCAAACTGCACCAGGGGAGGTTCAGACTGGATGTTAGGAAGAAATTCTTCATAGAGAGAGTGAGTGCCCACTGGAATGGGCTGCCCAGGGAGGTGGTGGAGTAAACATCATTGGAGGTGTTTAGGAGGATACTTGATGGGGTGCTTGGTTGCATGGTTTAGTTGATTAGATGATGCTGGATAATGGGTTGGACACGATGATCTTGAAGGTCTCTTCCAATCTGGTCTGGTCTATTCTATTCTATTCCATTCCATTCCATTCCATTCCATTCCATTCCATTCCATTCCATTCCATTCCATTCCATTCCATTCCATTCCATTCCATTCCATTCTATCCTATCCTATCCTATCCTATCCTATCCTATCCTATCCTATCCTATCCTATCCTATCCTATCCTATCCTATCCTATCCTATGCTATCCTAGAATATTGCTTTAAAACTGAGTTGTGAGAAAAATTACATCATTAGGAAGTGCTATTCATACTCTTAAAAAACCCCAAACAAGCAACCCCCTCTTCCGCCCCAACCGGATATATTAATTTAGAGCTTAAGACCTATTTGCTCAGCAAAGTTCTCCTACAAAATTTTACATTTTGAATGACTGAGGTCCATAATAATCTCAGGAATATAGAACCACATAATTGGTTTTGGTTTGAAAAGACTTTTAAGATCATAGAGTTCAACCATTCTCTAACTCTGCCAAGGATGGGCCTAAACCATGTCCCTCAGCACCACAACTTGGCATCTTTGAAACACCTCTGGGAATGGGGAGTCAAACACCTCCCTCAGGAGTCTGTACCACTGTTTGAAAACCCCTGCAGTCAAGAATCACTGGATCATTGGATTTTTGTGACTGAGTTGCAGGACCTGACATTGTTTAATCTCATACAATTTTTCTCATCCCACCCATAAGCTTCCTTTATGTCAATCCGAGAATATTCTTGGCTCCTTTCTATTTTCTCTTCAACTGTCAGGAGAAGGGTGTGAATTGAAGAATTCTGTAGATGCTTGGCTGCTGGTTGAGGACAAACCACCACAGCAGCTTAGTAATAAAAAGTAGGAATTAATTTTAGTGTAGGAATACGAGATTGTGTAAATTGCATTCTCTAGCATAAAGAGACCTGAACATGTGGAATGTGCTGCCCAGGGAGGTGGTGGAGTCCCCATCCCTGGAGGTGTTCAAGAGGGGATTGGATGTGGCACTTGGTGCCATGGTTTAGTAGTCATGAAGTCTTGGGTGACAGGTTGGACTTGATCCTTGAGGTCTTTTCCAACCTTATTGATTCTATGATTCTGTGTGGAAGATAAGGAGGAATTAATGCTTCATTCTATTTATTCATGTATGAGTCCTATTTAAATATTGCTGACCATTAGTCTTTGCAACAATTGAATGAGCACAGTTGACTTCTCAGGCACCTCTACAGCAATGATGATGCCAAATTAATAAAATAGAACTCTTGACTTCAGTCTCTGATCTAGTTCTAAAACAAGGTATGACAGTAAGTTACTGCAGGCAAATTTTTTATCAAGTCATAGTCTGTAATTCTCTTCTGTCCTGAAGAAATTAGTAAGCTGTTCACATTATTATATTATTTTTAAGCTTGATTTGGTTTCCTATTATAAAACCCCCAAACATTTAAAGACCATTTTTTTTCAGGTTTCTAATAATAGGCTGGACAAGACTGGTTTGTACTATCATGGTGAAGAGATATACTTGTGAAATATCTACTATGGTCATGCTGACAATTTATGAGACTCAGGTAACAGATTGGGAACTTCCCTTCTTGTCTTCAGATACTTTTATTCTTTTTTTATTTTTTTTCATGTCTCAATCAGTGTAAGCAATGTTTCATTATGCTACAGTGACAGGTAGTGCAAAACTGAAAAAGAAGTTGGTGCACTTCGGTCTTTTAAGTGACTTTGGTTATCACTGTGTTTTCAGACTCTTGAATCCTAACTGCAGCTGATTTTGGAGCAAGCCCTGAAAGCTACAGGTTGCAGCACAACCTCTGCTCTGCCACCTTGGAGCACTTCCTTCCCCTTTCTCTTCACTGACCTTCGTGTCTGCAGAATTATTCTCTCACATATCACAGTATCACAGTGTCACTAAGGTTGGAAGAGACCTCAAAGATCATCAAGTCCAACCTGTCACCACAGACCCCACGACTAGACCATGGCACCAAGTGCCATGTCCAGTCCCCTCTTGAACACCTCCAGGGACGGTGACTCCACCACCTCCCCAGGCAGCCCATTCCAATGGCGAATCACTCTCTCGGTGAAGAACTTTCTCCTCACCTTGAGCCTAAACTTCCCCTGGTGCAGCTTGAGACTGTGTCCCCTTGTTCTGGTGCTGGTTGCTAGGGAGAAGAGGCCAACGCCTTCCTGGCTACAACGACCTTTCAGGTAGCTGTAGAGAGCAATGAGGTCGCCCCTGAGCCTCCTCTTCTCCAGGCTAAACAACCCCAGCTCCCTCAGCCTCTCCTCATAGGGCTTGTGCTCAAGGCCTCTCCCCAGCCTTGTTGCCCTTCTCTGGACATGTTCAAGTGTCTTGATATCCTTCTTAAACTGAGGGGCCCAGAACTAGACACAGTACTCAAGGTGTGGCCTAACCAATGTAGAGTACAGGGGCACAATGACTTCTCTACTCCTGCTGGCCACACTATTCCTAGTGCAGGCCAGGATACCATTGACGTTCTTGGCCACCCGGGCACACTGCTGGCTCAGTTTCAGGCAGCTGTCGATCAGCACCCCCAGGTCCCTCTCTGGCCGCTCTCCAGCCACTCTGACCACAGTCAGCCCTCTCTCCCAGGTGCTATTGAACAGCTGTTTTCCATTACCACTCTTTTCAGTTAGCTCAGCATTGGCAGTGGCAGGTCCATCTTGGACCTGGCTGGCACTGGATCTATTGTACACAGTGAAAGCTGCTAAGAGCTTCTCACAGAAGCCATCCCTGTAGCAGTCCTGCTGCCAAAATCTTGCCATGCAAATTGAATACAGCGTAGTATCCAAAGAGAAGCCAGTACTCCAAATATGAAACAAAGCAATAAGATTCTTATCCAAACACATCCTGGAAACTTTTGCAATTTTAGTTTTGTGAGTTCTACAGATATTATAGATTTTCTGGAGAAAAGGAGGCTGAGGGGAGACTTTTTCTCTCTCTACAGCTACCTGAAAGGAGGTTGGAGTCAGATTGGTGTAGGTCTCTTCAGCCTAGTAACAAGGGATAGGATGAGAGGAAATGGCCTCAAATTGCACCACAGGATATTTAATCTGGATCTTAGAAGAAAATTCTTGACAGAAAGGTTTCTTAAACACTGAAACAGCCTCCCAGGGAAGCAGCTGAATTTATTTCAAGGACACAGAGATGTGGTGCTGAGGGACATGGTTTAGCACCAGGCTTGGTAGGGTTAGGTAGTGCTTGAACTCAATGATCTTTGAGGTCTTTCCCAACCAAAACCATTCTGTGATTCTCAGAATTAGTGTGGAAATTATACACTAGAGATGAATCGTTATCACTGTTGGAGTGATAGTGACCAGCTGGAATGCATCAAAATCCTGAAATTCTGGATTTCAGAGGCCCAAATAGTATCAAAATCTTGGTTTGTCTTTGTAGATAAACATTTTGTTGGCCCTGTGGCTCTGAGTCATTCCAAGAATGTCTGAAATAAAGTTAATGCTGAGATGGTTGTACTTAGGAATTTATTTGATCTTGCAAAATTAAAATTATTAGTGATATCTTTCTTTAGAAAAGGATGAGAAGTATGGAAGTGAAAGAGCAAGTCACAGGAGTTCTGCAGTGTCTATGGTATCTGTGTTGAGACAATATATTTTCTGTAATTATTGTTTACTACAAGTAACAATTGACTATTTATTATTTGAAGAATGTATGTTCCATTTGCATATGAATAAAATACCTAAGAACATTCAAAACTCTATGAAGCTGTTTCTTTCAACACTGAAAAGCAGCACTTTGTGAGCCTGATTCTTTTTTAACCTTCACTTTGTAAATGTGAAGCTACAATAAAATCTGAAATAGAATCTTCCCCAAGTCCACAAGCCTGAGGAGTATCCTCACTGCAAATGAGTTTCAGAATATCATGCTCCATTCATGGCTGAAGGAAACTGCTATTTTTGGAAATCCAGGGCTTCAACACATTAATTTTAAAGAAGGTTTAAAGAAAAAGAAATAGCTCTGACAAATGAACAAATATTTCCCTGCATTTTTTCTTTCACATGAAACTGAACCAACTCACTGCTTTTTCCTTTTTTTTTTCCCCGGTTTTGTTGTTGTTCTGACATTTTCTTCCAACTCCTTCTATTAATCAATATATATTTTTAGCAGAATCAACTCTGCAAGGAGTGTAATCAGTCTTGATAACAGTATAATTTACTGTGCCACTGTATAATAGCAGCAAGGAGACATCACAGTACTGCAATTCAAAACTATATCTCAGTCAGAGTGCCTTTTTTTTTTTTTTTGAGGTATTTTGGCCCACTTTTATTAATCATTCATCTAGCAGCATGTCTTGTGGCGCTTCTCAAATGTCACATTATTAAACTTTTGTTTAGAGTGCTGCACAAAATCCTGAGGAGCTACGTCTACAGGCCAGTCTATAGCTATCAGATTTTCATTTCACATGCATATATCATATCATATCATTGAATCTTCCAATCATTACAATTGGAAATATTGCAATGCAACAAGGGAATGGAAACAAATTTGCTGTTGAAGTCTAGCTCACATGATCTGTTGTTCTCGTAAGAATGCCAGTGGATAACAAATTAGGAACTAGGTGACTGGGAAAGGAAAATTTTGCTAAACAAAACTCATGTGAAAAGTTTTCTGGAACAATCTGACCTCTTTATAATGCATCACAGAATAACAGAATCATTAAGGCTGGAAGAGACCTTTAAGATCACCAAGTCCAACTGTTAACCCAACATCACCATGGCCACTAAAACACATCCCAAAGGGCAATGTCCAACCTTTTCTTGAACATCTACAGGGATGGTGACTCCACCACCTTCCTGGACAGCTTTTTCCAATGCCTGACCACCCTTTCAGGAAGTAAATTTTTCCTAAATGAAATGATAAATGTTTTTAATTTTTATTTTGTAATTTATATTAAGATACAACATATTCTGCATTTTGAATAAACTCATGATCCTTACTGGTCTTCATCAGTGTCTGAGTTGCAGTTGCTATTGGTGCTCTCCACTCCACACCCCTTATTTTATCCATTTTGTTTTGGGTTGTGATAAGGAAGCAGGACTGAAGCAAAAAGATCTCTGGATAGCAGGATTCTTTCCAAATAGAATAGCCTTGAGAAATTTCTTCAGGTGCAGGTTTCTTATTAATCTGTCATCATCTCTTGATGTAGCAAGAAAAAAGTCCTGAAGCCTACATTATTTACTGAGCCCCAAAACTGTACTAACATGATACAAATGTTTTAGAAAGTACTGTCCTTTCCCTCACTAAGAGATTGACATTCATGAAATTGCTTATTTTGTGGCAGAAGTGGAAAGGTAATGAAAGAAATATGCAGTGTGAAGCTAGTAAGAAATAAGAGTGATGAAGATGCTTTTATTTGGATGCCTGTAGGGAATAATCACAATGAAGGATATATTAGAACAAGCACAACATAAAATATGTAACACATAATTAGCAGTTCTGGAGATACAGTCATAAAAGCAACCTGTCTAGTCATAGCCTCATCTACTTTAAATGAGATGTTTAAATTCTACTGATTTTAGATCAGATGTCCAGCACCAATTTCCCTGGTAGGCTCAATAAATTAATTCCTAATCTAGATATAATCGATATTCAATGGTTAGAATTTTCTTCTAAAGCTTATTTCAGGAGCCCATTTCTAATGAAGGCAAAAGGTCAGTTTAGCAATCTTGAATTAGAAGAATAAATGAGACAATTAATAGATGCCTGGAGTTTTCATGCTTCACCAGGTACAGGATCCAGTGATAAAGGTTACCTTTAGTAGAAATAAACCAAAGTCATTGTGAAATCATTGGCAATTTAAGGAGGAAAAAAAAAGACAATAATTAAAGGCCTTTCATCTACCTCTGACATCTGCTTTGATTATCTTTTGAAAACACTACAAAATACTTGAGTGAAGGAGAGAGGAGGCTTGTTTTCTTTCTGTTTTTCATTCATGAAAGTGGTTCACAGGGAGTCAAGACTTCAAGTACTGTACTCAGCATCAGACGTCACTCCAGCACCACCACTGCTCACACTGCAACACACTAAGAGTGAAGCAAAGTGCCTACTATTCCTCAATACATCTAGGAAACCTGGGTTTTGAAATCTGGGTATTCCAGAGGGCCATTGAGACTTCTTTATATATGAGTACAAACACTCTCTACATATCTTCATCTACTTCATCCGCATAATAAAAGCTAAAATTCTTATTGACTCTCTCCTTGTTCATACCCCTCTGCCATGGGCAGGGACACCTTCCAGTAGACCAGGCTGTTCGAGGCCTCCTCCAACCTGGCCTCAAATGCCTCCAGGGAAGGGGCATCCAAATTCTTCCTGGGCAACTTGTACCAGTGTCTCACCACCCTTATGAAGAAGAATTACTTCTAAGATATAATTTTAATTCAGCTTCCTCCAGTTCAAAGCCACTACTCATCCTGCTACTCCATGCCTTTGTCAGGTGCACCTCTCTTTCAAATACTGGAAAGGTGTTAGAAACCCTCCCTGCAGCCTTCTCTTCTCCAGGCTGAACAAGTCCAATTCTCAGCCTGTCTTCATAGCAGAGGTGCTCCAGCCCTCTGATCATCTTTGTGGCCTTCTCTGGACCCACTCTAACAGTTTCATGTCCTTGTGTTGTGGGTTCCAGAGCCAGACTCTGTACTCCAGATGGGGAATCACAAGAGTGGAGCATAAATACAGTGTTGCTACTTTGCCATTGGAATGGGCCGCCCAGGGAGACGGTGGAATCACCATCAGTGGAGGTGTTTAGGAAGAGACTGGATGGGGTGCTCGATGCCAAGGTTTAGTTGATTAGATGGTGTTGGATGATAGGTTGGACTGAATGATCTCAAAGGTGTTTTCCAAACTGGTTAATTCTATCCTATCCTATCCTATCCTATCCTATCCTATCCTATCCTATCCTATCCTATCCTATCCTATCCTATCCTATCCTATCCTTTCCTATCCTATCCTATCCTATCCTATCCCATTCCATTCCATTCCATTCCATTCCATTCCATTCCATTCCATTCCATTCTTCATATTATTACAAAATTATTATAAGATGATGTATGATGAAATTATATATTATAAAGTCATGGGTTATAAAGTTGCATATAACTATAAAATTGTATACTATAGCATTATGTGCATTATAAATTGATTGTTATAGAATCAGAAGTTATTTTTTTTACTTTGAAGATCAGTTGTTTTCTAATACATTTTGCATGTATTTCTTACCAGTCTAGCAAACTGATGCAGTAAATTTTCTTCATTTACACCACTCGTATATATTAATTTCTCATTTACCTCAAGATCCTCCACAGGGCTAATAAATTGTACTTTATAATTTCCATGTTCAGTAATGCAGGCAATTGAGCTGTTAAGCTGATTCAGGCTTATCCCAGAGGGAAAAAAAAAAAAAAATCAGTAAGTGGCTTTGAGTCTTTTGGTAAATGCTGCAGAAATATTTCTAGCCCAGCATTTGCCCCCTACCTCTCTCCCATCCCCTGTTATTTTGTGTCATAATGCGTTATTACAGACTGATGTTTGCTTCTCTACAAGTCAGCAAAAAAGAAATTGCCTAGCCCACATCAGCCTCCTCTCTTTGCATTAACTCTGTCAGTTTTGATTTGTTATTTTGCAGAGTGTTTCCAGCACTGCCAAGTTGAGGGATTTTTATCTCTATTGAAAAAAAAAAAAAAAAAAAAAAAATTGTATATTTTTTTCTTAATTTGGGAGGCAACATGAAATTTTAATTTTTTACTTGTATACAAGTGAAAGAAAAATTGGTTAATATTGCAATTTAGATCTTTACCAGGAGTGGTTTATGTAGGATAATTTTAGACAAAACATCCTGTGCTTGAAATAAAGGTTTTTCATGTGTTGATATCCAGCTTTTCTTATTATTAATGCAACAGCTGAGGACCAGTTTGTTTTCAGACAAATACTGGCACTGGATGAGAAGCTGGACATAACAGTAGTGGGCCTTTGCAGCCCAGAAGACCAATCACGTCCTGGGCTGTGTCAAAAGAAGCAGTTCCAGCAGATTGAGAGAGGTAATTCTTTGACCCTGCTCTAATGAAACATCACCTGGAGTACTGTGTCCAGTTCTAGGACCCCTAACACAAGAAGGACTTGGACTTGGGTTCAGAGGATGTCATGAAGATGATCAGAGAGCTAGAACACCTCCTCTATGAGGACAGGCTGAAGAAGTTGAGGTTGTTCAACCTTGCGAAGAGAAGGCCCTAGGGAGCCTTCAGGCCTTCAGGTACCTGAAGGTCACCTACAAGAAACCTGGGGAGGGACTTTTTACAACTGGTTGTAATTATGGGATGAGGGATGATGGCTTTAAGCTGGAAGAGGGTTAGGTGTTTCATTACCTCATTGAGTAAGATGACAGTAAAAATAGATATCTTATAAATTTTTATAAAATTCATGATCTTTTAGACATTGTCAATTGAATACTTTGTAAAAGAACTATTTTCAGTATATTTAAATTTGTCAGCCCCTACATTTTTGTGCCGAGGAGTCCATTTATAATCTGACTCATAGAGACCTTTGTGAATTCTAAAAGATAAAGGAGTTGTTTTTTTTTTTTTTTTAAATTCTTTGTGCTACACTTCTAATTGAACCTTGGGGTTAAAACAAAGTAGGTTGATGAGACACTGGAACAGGTTGCACAGGGACATTGTGGATGACCCCTCCCTGGAGATGTTCAAGGCCCGGTTGGACAGGGACTTGAGCAACCTGGTCAAGTAGAAGGTGTCCCTGCCCATGGTAGGAGGGTTGAAACTAGATGATCTTGAAGATTACTTTCCAATCCAAACCATTCTATGATTCTATGAAAACATGGCTTTTCCTTCTGCCTTTTGGGATGTTGTAGACAGGCGAGGGCTGGTCTCTTGTCCCAGGCAACCAGCACCAGAACAATAGGACACAGTCTTCAGCTGCAGGCGAGGTTCAGACTGGATGTTAGGAAGAAATTCTTCACAGAAAGAGTGATTACTCATTGGAATGTGCTGCCCAGGGAGGTGGTGGAGTCGCCATCATTGGAGGTGTTTAAGAGGAGACTTGATAGGGTTCTTGGTTGCATGGTTTAGTTGATTACGTGGTGTTGGATGATGGGTTGGATGCGATGATCTTGAAGGTCTCTTCCAACCTGGTCTATTCTATTCTATTCTAGTCTAGTCTAGTCTAAGTTTTACTTATATAATTTTATAAATTGCATTAACCCTAGAGATTTCCTTGAAAAGGTATGCTGATAGAAGTTCACAGTCAGCTTACACTCACTCAGCATGTGGAGACATTTTCCTTCCAGTTCATGTCGCACTTTCTTTCATCTTAATAAGACCAAACAAGATCCTTTACAGAATTTATATTTTAGCCAGTCATTGCTGGATAATTCAGAAAGCTTCTCTGCTTTCTACACAGAATCAAAGTTATCATCTGGCAATGAGGTTTGAACACTCTGCTTCAATACCCATCTTTTTGTAATGAGTAAGAGGAGAACTAAAAAGTGTCTGCTTTCTTTTTTATGTGTCCATTACATGTCAATTCAATTTTAGCCAAAATTATTTTCTCTTATCAAACAGCTTTGCAGTTAAAGCTTCTCAATAGAGGCTTCCACCCTTGTCCTTTTTTCTCCCCTCTAAGCATATAGAGTTTAAAATTGTGGTTGTGATGCCGTGATAAATTATTAAAGTAAGAATGCAGCAAAGACAGGTTGGAATTTCAAGATGACACTCTTTCAAAGAGATATGAAAGATGAGGGAGGCTGAGAATCCAATTTTGCTGAACTAACCAGATAAGTCATTAGTAGTGCTCTGAGAGAGAGAATGAGTTTACAGAGAGAAGTGTCCAGCATTTCATGTTCATTAGCACTTTCTTAGCTGTCAGTAATTCCTAATGATTATTGCTCAAGGCATACGTTAATGGTTATTTTATGAGCATTTATAAAGCTTCTTGTCACTAAACATGTACTACTCGAATGTACCTCAATATGCTTTCTCAAGAATTTATCCTTTCCCTACTGAAAAATCATCGAATATGAAGAACATATCGAGGGAAATTCTCCTCCCCCTCTACTCTGCCCTAGTGAGGCCCCACCTGGACTATTACGTCCAGTTCTGGACAGGTTCAAGAGGGACAAGAATCTACTTCAGAGAGTCCAAGAGAGGGCTACAATGATAATTAAGGGACTGGAGTACTGCCTTATGAGGAAAGGCTGAGAGACCTGGGGCTTTTAAATCTGGAAAGGAGAACACTGAGAGAGGATCTAATAAATGTATATGACTATGAGGGCTGGGTGTCAAGAAGGAAGGGACAGCCTCCTCTCACTTGCTCCCTGTGAGAGGGCAAACACAGGAAGTTCCACCTCAACATGAGGAAGAACTTAGTTACTCTAAGGGTCGCAGAGCACTGGAACAGGATCCCCAGAAGGGTTGTGGAATCTCCTCTGGAGACTTTCAAGGCCCATATGGATATATTCCTGTGTGACCTGTGCTAGATTCTATGGTCCTGCTCTGGAAGAAGGGTTTGACTTGAAGATCTCCGGGGTCCCTTCCAACACCTAACCTCCTGTGATCCTGTGAGCATCTTTTTGGTGCTGCTAAATGATGAATATTTTAGTGAGAGAAGCATCTTCCAACAACAGATTGAAGTGGTAGAATCTCCTGATTAGATCTGTAAGCTGATTTAGGTGTCTACCTTTTCTTTGACTTTGATGAACCATGACAGAATTACAGTAAGGGGTGCAATAAGCTTGCTCAGCTGCATTTTCCTCAGTATTTCTGACAGTCATGTCTTCAGCTATAGAAAGAAACGGTACCTCTCTGCCTGTGTAAGGCTTTTCAGTCTTGCAGTTTGGTGGCTCACATCAAAAGATATCCATTCACTTTATTATTCACAGTGGCAGTTGAATGAAAAGAATTTATTTCTTGATGTCAGTTCCCTCATTTCACGCTTGAAGCGCTCTCTACTTTTATCTTTGAAATGATGGTGCAGTGCTTGGAGGAAGCAACACAGGCTGAATGGTTCTAATCTCAATTGTTAATTTTTTTATTTATGGATATATTCAAAACTGTTAGTTAGTACCTAATGTAGTACAAAGGAAGTCCACCTCGATCAAAAATCAGGTATAAATATTGCTACAAGGTTCACTTTTTGTTTCCAAATGGATGGATGGACTACACAGTCACATTTTACCAGCTGCTTGCTCTGAGCTCATTTGAGACTGATTGACTGATGGAGGTGTTCAAAAAAATGTCTGGACATGGCATTTTGGGACATAGTTTGATGGCCATGGTGGTGTTCAGTTGATGATTGGGTTTGATGATATTGGAGTGCTTTTCCAACTCATATAATTCTATGATTATATGAGTCAAATGAACCATTTTGTCATCCATTAAGTTTAAATTGAGACTTCCTGTTACCTGTCTGAAGACATTGACCCATGGAAAAACAAAGAGCAAACAATATCCTTAGTAAATAGGAAAAGGAGTAGCAAATGTCATTATGACAATGTGTTTCTTGATTTTGCAAATATTAACCTAGTAAGGAAGAAAAAGCACCAAAAGGATGCAAGGAGCATTGTTAAGTTGCCTAGAAAAAGTGAGATTTATTAAAAACAAAAGATAATCCTGGTGGATTTTGCAGAAATTAATGGATACAAAATAGATACTTGATGATCTGAAATGTCTTTTCAATCCAAAATGATTTTATGATTCTATAATTCTGTTACTTGCTTTTCTCCATCACCTTTTTGGGATTGGAAAGTAGTCATTTAAAAACATTAGACTTTTATTATGGAATCATGGAATTGTTTTAGTTGGACAAGACCTCTGTGATCATTGAATCCAACCATTAATGTACAGCACAATGGCCATTAAACCATGTCCCAAAGTGCCATGTCCACACATTTCTGGAACACCTCCAAGAATGGTGACTCCATCATCTCCCTGGGCAACCTATTCCACTCTTCTGCAAATTAAAAATAATCACAGAATCACAGAACTATTGAGGTTGGAAAAGACCTTTGAGACCATCAAGTCCAACCACCTGCCTAGAGTTCACAATCCTACTACTACTGCTGAGTTGCTACCACTAATCCATGTTCCTCAGCACCACATCCACACATCTTTTAAATACCTCCAGGGATGGAGACTCCACTACTTCCCTGGGCAGCTTATTCCAATGCCTGACTGCTGTTGCAGGAAAGAAATTCTTCTTAATGTCCAATCTAAACCTCCCTGGCTCAATTTCAGAACATTTCAGCTCATTCTATCACCTGATACTGGAGAAAAGACACTAACCCTGACCTCAATTCAACCTCCTTTCAGGTTGTTGTAGAGAGCAATGAGGTCTCCCCTCAACTTCATCTTCTAGATGGGATGATGAAAATTCTGGCCTCACTGGTCACCTGGTCACTTGGTCACTCCACAATACAAAACTCTATCAGGACAATACAAGCCCAGACAAGTCCTTACACTTTCAGGTTAGTACAAGATAGCAGGTCTAAGTTGTCCATCTGCGGCTTATTTTGGGTTTTGGTTTTGGTTTCCTTCACATCATTGAATTACAACAATGCTGTTTGGAAGAAAACTCTGTGAGTCATCTGATCCAACATCCAGCCTGAAACAGGTTTGTGGTCATCATGAGGTCTGGTCACCATGATTCTGGCTAGCTGAATCATAAAACTTGAAAGGCTGTAGATTCTACACTACCCTTTATCAGCTTGTTAGGGTGTTGGATTATTATCCCATCTTTTCCTAAGAGACAGCTTCAGCCTCCCAAGCTGTGGCCATTGCCTCTTGCTAAGGTGGTGCTCTGCTTGTAATTCCTCTTCACATATGTGTAGGCTGTTCACAGTGCACACATTAATCATCTCTTTCTGCCTAAGCAGATCCAACCTCAATCTCTACTTTTAAGTGATTTACTAAATGCCCCTAAGTGTTTGGATATGACCTATAACTTCTTGTAGTGGTGTTCCTTTTCTTGTCTTTTTTTGGCCCTGACAAATGTTTATTCCACATACATTATGGTCACTGTTTCACAGCAGCTGTCTTACACTTTGAAGTAGTTATGGGTGTTAATGAAGAGTGCTTTCTTCCCACAAGTCTCTCTCAGCTTGAGTTATAATGTCTAGAAATCTAGGTTTTGCATTTTTCTCCAGTATGACAGCTGTCCACTCAGTCAAATTGTCTATCAGTCTGTTAGCTTAGAGCTTTTCAGCAAAGCAACTGGAAAATAAATAAATAAATACATAAAATGTAAAGGCACCTTAATAATTAAAAAGGCTCAAAATAGATCTCAGACTATAGGTGTTCCTATTCCTGAATTCCCAAAAGGGATTTAGCACTGAGACTTTCAATACTGGCATTTAATTCCACATTTCAGTGTGGTGAATGGAGTGGAACCTCACAAGGGTTGTTCAGATCATTAAGAATCAAATTATATGAACTGTAGGAGACTTTATAGTTTAAAAATAAAAGCCAGCTTGCTTCACAAACATCAATTTTCTGCCTTTCAGACCCATTCCTTATGTTTATTTCATTTAAATATGCCACTTCCACTGCGCATCAGCTTTGAGCATATTAAAGGCATGCTGCATACTGCAAATTATATACTCAGCTTAAACCCTCTTAAGCTTTTGAGACTGAGGAATTTCAACTGGCTATTTAACAATAACGTGATTTGAAGGATTGTTTGGTGGAATTGAAAAGGTGTAGAAAGAACATATGCCAAAGTGTCATACTAATTGTTTTGATACGTAACAAACTACATATTCAGATTTTTTCCCCTTTTTTTTTTGTGATACAAATGGAAAAATAAAATAAAATTTTTTAAAAAGTCAAGTATATCTTCAGATTATTCCTCTGCATTGGAAGACAATGGAGAGGGACTTCTGACAGAGGTGTGGAGTGACAGGACAAGGGATAATGGCTTCAAACTGGAAGAGCCTTGATTTAGATGACAGCTGAGGAGGAAACTTCCCTGTGATGGTGGTGATGTCATTGGACCAGGTTGCCCAGACAAGCTGTGGAGGTTCCAAGGTGGAAGTGTTGAAAGCCAGGTTGGATGAGGCCTTGAACAAGAGGACACAGTCTCAAGCTGCGCCAGGGGAAGTTTAGGCTCGAGGTGAGGTGAAAGTTCTTCACCGAGAGAGTCATTAGCCATTGGAATGTGCTGTCCAGGGAGGTGGTGGAGTCACCATCCCTGGAGGTGTTCAAGAGGGGAGTGGACGTGGCACTCAGTGCCATGGACTAGTCATGAGGTCTTGGGTGATAGGTTGGACTTGATGATCTTTGAGGTCTCTTCCAACCTTGGTGATACTGTGATACAAGTGGAAAGACAGCAGTTTGTTTGCAGCTCCTATCAATAGAGGTTTTCTTACCTTGCTATTGTAACAGCATAATTGTCAAAATATGTT
This sequence comes from Picus viridis, assembly GCA_033816785.1. Lineage (NCBI taxonomy): Eukaryota > Metazoa > Chordata > Aves > Piciformes > Picidae > Picus > Picus viridis. Next base: position 32,080,767 of record CM066582.1, on the reverse strand, counting down.
GTGTATCAAATTCTTTCACATTTTGGTTTTGGTTTGGTTTTCAGATTTTCTTTTTTCCTCTCTCTGTTTGCTCTCTACACAAAACCCAAAATGGAGTAACATACTTCAATGAACTCTGACATAAATAACTGCCCTAGGCAAAATGCGGTTTAAGGGCAAATAATAAATTGTGCAAAGTGGAACTTAATATGTGTCACTAATCAAGAATGTACAAATGAAGGCTGATTTTTGACAAGAGCTGGTGCAATCATCCTGTTGTCTTAGGAAGACAGCACTCTAAGCAAAATTATGATAGACAATTCTAGTGTCATCAGCAGGACTATTTCATATCATTTCCATTTTCCTTCTGAACTCCAGAGGTTCATCTCAGCAATGCATTATGCTGTTGATATAGCCAAGAAAGCCAAAGTTATCCTGGGGTGCATTAATGAAAGTGTGTCCAGCAGGTTTAGGGAGGTTCTCTTCAGCTTTTAGTCTAGCCCTGTGAGAGCCGTCCTGGAATATTGTGTCCAGTTTTGGTCTCCCCAATTCAAGAAAGACAGGGATCTACTGGAGAGAGTCCAATGGAGAGCTCTGGGTATGATTAAGGGACTTGAACATCTCTCATATGAAGAAAGGCTGAGAGAATTGGGACTGTTTAGTCTTGAGAGGAGGAGGCAGAGAGGAGATCTTGTTAATCATAGAATCATATGGAATCATAGAATCATAGAATCAATAAGGTTGGAAGAGACCTCAAAGATCATCAAGTCCAATCTATCATCCAAGACCTCATGACTACTAAACCATGACTAAACCATGGCACCAAGTGCCACATCCAATCCCCTCTTGAACGCCTCCAGGGATGGTGATTCCACCATCTCCCTAGGTAGCACATTCCAACGGCTAACTCTCTCTGTGAAGAGCTTTCTCCTCACCTCGAGACTGTTATACGTGCTGATAATGTTTATAAATATCTGAAAAGTGGGTGTCAAGATGAAGGTGCCAGAGTCCTGTGATAGCATAGGAAACAATGGGTATAAGCTAGAAATTTCTTTACTGTCAGGGTGCTGGAGTCCTGAAGCAGTCTGCCCAGAGTCTGTGAGCAGAGCAGTCTGTGAAGTCTCCTATGGAGACTTTAAAAGCCCACCTGTATACATTCCTTTGTGACCTGCCCTAGGTAATCCTGCTATGACAGGGGGTTGGTCCCTTCCAAACCCTAACATTCTATGTTTCTATGAGTCTATGAAATCATGTTTTCCCATCCTGGATTACTGGAGAAAAAGAGAAGTGGAAATACTATACTCAAGTATGCTTGCACGCAGTGATTATCTTTTTTGCCCTCTCGGTGTATTGCAGTTTATTGTCTCCTCTTTTGCATGATAACATTTCAGTCAGAAATCCTTCAAGGACAAGAAATCCCAGGGAAGGAGAAAGAAGCTAGCCACTCACTCTTTCTAACCTAATAATAAAGATAAACCCCGTCTTTAACATTGCTTCTGCAATACGTCATCACCAATTCACACAATGTGTGTATTGGTACTCAACTACCGACCAGATGCTCATCAATTCCCTTCACACCCAGACTCTGAGTAGTAAATGATGGGTTTTTTAAAATATCTTCAGTTCTAAGAAGTTCCTCCTGTTATGCAAAGCATAATAAAATAAAATACATAAATAAAACCATATTAATATCCCATACTTTGTCTTGGTTATCAGTGAAAGCTGGTAAAAGTGTTAATTTCCTCCCCTTTTAGGGTAACATACAGAACATTATAATATATTTCCCATATTTTATGTTTCACTGAATTTTCTTGATATTCTTTATAGACAGCATATCTCTCAACATTTCTTACAGCTGTAGAAGCCTGCTGCACATTGTTGGAGAGTATTAAAGATGTAGGTAGCTTAAGGATGCACAAAAAAGCAAGAGAATATATATTTTAGATCATGTGGAGTTGTGTTTGTATTTCAGCTAATAACTTTTATTCTTTTGACATTCTTGACCCAAACCCCCATTCTCTCATTCGTAATTATAAGAACTCTTGAACTTACTAATCATTCTGTACTTTCATAGCTCAGCTGCTGCTCTCTTAATGGATGAACTCATCTGACCTAAATGGCTAAGTCTGGTCATAATCACTTCTTGAAAAATATTGACCAAAAATTCTTAATTCCACCATAGCTGTCAATAGAAGAGGAACTAACTGCACTACAAAATTCAGATTAATAATTTATGTTAAAACCCTCTTGTCTTATCTGGTTTGAATCCCAAGCTACAGCTGTGTTTGATGTCAGTGGAGGTTCTACTACAGGCTGGAGTATGGTGATGTGTTATTAGTAGCAATTTTGGACATTAGGAGGAAGTTCTTAGCAATGAAATACTGACACAGGTTGCCCAGAGATGTGGTGGAGCTCCTGTCCCTGGAGACATTCAAGGTCAAACTTGATGGGGCCCTGAGCAGCCCAAACTATCTAAAGATGTCCCTGCTGACTGCAGGTGGATTGGACAGGATGACCTTTGAGAGTCCCTTCCAAAGCAATGCATTCTATGATTCTGTGACTGGATGATATGCTAAATGACCTGTCAGTTTTCTTGAAAACAATCAATATAGTTAAAATAAAAATATGCAGAAGCCAAAGTCTGCAATATAACATTTGTCTGAGATTTATCCAGACATCTGAGCATAATTTTTGAATAGGCTGTTGTAAAAATAGATCAAGACTAGAGGGAGATGCTACAGGGTAGGATCAGAGAGATTAGGCAGGGGAAGAAGATCATTGGATTTTGTGAAGAGTGGTTATGTTTCCTGAAAAGAGAAAAGAAGTGAGGCTAGAGAAGACTGAGAAGGTACTGGATTCTTGTTCAAAAGCCCTGTCTCTGCAGAAAAAAACCAAACAAACCAACTTTAAAGAGTTCAAATCTTAGCTATCACAAAGAAACAAAAAGCCCAACACCCAGAATTCAACGCCTATTATTATATCCTTTATTTTGTCTAAAAGAGTGATACCTGAAAATACTGACAGGTGGCATTTGAGAGCTACTCAGGGCTTTGGTTTTGAGAACCAAAGGGAATGTTGTTAGTCTCAGTGACTTAACTTTGCTACAGAGGTATTATACAACTGATCAAAGAATTTTGGTATCATATCAAGAAAAACAGAGGAAACTGAAACAAAAAGAAAACCAAAGAAGGAAGAAAGGAAGAAATTTGGAAGGAAGGAATTCAGAAGGAATAAACTTAGAAGGAAAGAAACAAGGAATTTGGAAGGAAGGAATTTGAAAGGAATTCAGAGCAACCAGCACCAGAACAAGGGGACACAGTCTCAAGCTGCAACAGGGGAAGTTTAGGCTGGAGATGAGGAGAAAGTTCTTCACCAAGAGAGTGATTCGCCATTGGAAGGGGCTGCCTGGGGAGGTGGTGGAGTCGCTGTCCTCCCTGGAGGTGTTCAAGAGGGGACTGGACGTGGCACTTGGTGCCATGGTCTAGTCGTGAGGTCTGTGGTGACAGGTTGGACTTGATGATCTTCGAGGTCTCTTCCAACCTTAGCCATACTGTGATACTGTGAAGGAAAGAAGGAATGTGGAAGGAGGACATTCACAAGGAATTTGGAAGGAAAGGAGAAAGAGAGAAAGAAAATAATCCTCTCTTTAATCTCCTTGTAAGCAAAGCAGAGAAGATGATGCATTAGTGTAGTCAGACATTTTAATTGAAGAGAAATCACCACTGTATTATATTAGCAAAACCAATATTGGTTTTGTGTGTTTATGATCTTCATGATGCTCTTTAAATGGCTTCTTGACACTACAGAACAATTTTTTTATCTTGGATAAACACCCAAAAGGTTAAGCATTCTATATGAACATCTTATTGTGTAATTAAAATATCCAAAGACCAAGAAAACTGTGTTGACACTGATTAAATACATTGTGTTAAGTGTCAACAAGGTCTAAGAGTTAATTTATTCTAAAGATATCTTTCACTCAGTTCAGCTATGATCATTTTTCTCATCCTACTTCACAGAGAAAAATAATGTGAAGAATGGACACTATTCCATTCTTATCAGCATTTGTATTTTCATATATTTTATATTGAAACAGGAATATCATAGAATCATAGGATGTTAGGGGTTGGAAGGGAACTCTGAAGATCACTGAATCCAACCCCCCTGCCAACGAAGCATCACCTAGGGCAGGTCACGCAGGAACATATCCAGAAGGGTCTTGAAAGTCTCCAGAGGAGACTCCATAACCTCTGTGGGCTGCCTGGTCCAGTGTTTCTGCACCATCACCTGAACTAGTTACAGATGTTCCTGATCACTGAAGGATTGTTCACTAGATGACCTTTAAGAGTGTCTCTCAAGACAAACCATTCCATGATTTTATGATTATGTTTTTATTGTGATGTACATATTTCAGCCTCTCAGACAAGAAGGCACTTCCTCTTGATAACACAAAGACCTATGCAGTCTTCCACGAATTAACCCTTTTATGGTCAATTTACTGCTGTTTCATCTCAGGCAGTGATTTGCCTTACTTCTGCATATCAAACATCATTACTGCTCAATTGCTGGGAACCATGGCTGACTAGATACTGAAGTGAAGACTCCCTGTTGACAGGCTTCTGCTTATATAGTACATGTGCAAAAGCTGAAGAAAGGAATATAAGTGCAAGCAGCCTATACCTCTTCTGTTTTATCTATGCTTGAAATTCATTTTTAGTGGTGGCACTTCTGTTTATTATAAAGAGTGCTGACATGGGGCTACTGAGGTTTCTTCTAGAAAAAGAAGACTCCAAAAATGAAAAGAAATTTGATTACCAACAATTTTTAAAATCTCAGTGCAGGAATGAAAAATGAAAAGTGAAGAACAATTCCTTATTAGCCCCAAAAAGATATTCAGCTTTGTAGACTCACAGAATCACGGAAGGTAGTGGTTCAGAGGGACCTACAGAGATTATCTGGTCCATTCTCCATTTGGCTTCTAAGCAAGATGTAATTCAGTCAAGCAAAGATGAGAGGAGAATGGGAGGCTCAGGGGAGACCTTATTGCTCTCTACATCTGAAGGGTGGTTGTAGACACGCAGGGGCTGGTCTCTTCTCCCAGGCAACCAGCACCAGAACAAGAGGACACAGTCTCAAGCTGTGCCAGGGGAAGTTTAGACTGAATGTTAGGAAGAAATTCTTCATAGAGTGATTGCCCGTTGGAATGGGGTGCCTGGGGAGGTGGTGGAGTCACCATCACTGGAGGTGTTTAGGAGGAAACTGGATGGGGTGCTTGGTGCAATGGTTTAGTTGATTAGATGGTGTTGGATGATGGTTTGGACACAAGGATCTCAAAGGTCTTTTCCAACCTGGTCTATTCTATTCTATTCTATTCTATTCTATTCTATTCTATTCTATTCTATTCTATTCTATTCTATTCTATTCTATTCTATTCTATTCTATTCTATTCTACTCTACTCTACTCTACTCTACTCTACTCTTCTACTCTACTCTTCTAGTCTAGTCTAGTCTAGTCTAGTCTAATGCCAGCAATAAACTGACAAAAACTACTCAGAACACAATGTCCCTAAATCTGCTGGGCCCAGGATGGCTTTTTTGTTTTGTTTGTTAGGTTGTTTAGTTATCTCTGTGGGTTTTGTTTTGTTTGGTTGTGGGTTTTTTTGAAGGGGTTTCTTTGTTTGTTTGTGGATTTTTTTGTCTTTTGTCTTCTTAAAGGAAATCACCATCATCATTATCATTTGCTAAGATAACAAAAATCCCACCAAAAAATCTTTCAATATTTTTTTTTTCTTGCAACTTCCTTACATTTCCTACTCACAAGAAGCTAGGGTTGTTGCTTTTTTCCTTTTTCTTTTTTTTTTTCTGTTTCCAGTCAGGATTATAATTAAGAAAGCACACAGAGTTAATGTGCTTTCATGCTCCAGGCTACATCCATTTTAATGCAGATCAGTAGGGAAAGAAGAAAACAAACAAAAACAAACTAACAAACTGCACTTTTAGCTGTGGGGGGGTTTTAGGGTGGTTTTTTTTTTTTAGGGGCTGAAAAACAGCTGTATGGAGAAGAACCTGGGAGTGCTGGTGGACAGCAAGTTCAGTAGGAGCCAGCAATGTGTCCTCACAGCCAAGAAGGCCAATGGTCTCCTGGGGTGCATTCAGACGAGTGTGTCCAGCAGGTCACTCCAGGTTCTTCTCCCTCTCTACTCTGCCACATCTGGAGTATTGTGTCCAGGTCTGGGCTTCCCAGTTCAAAAGAGACAGGGAACTAGTAGAGAGAGCCCAGTGGAGGGCCACAAAGATGCTAAAGGGGCTAGAGCATCTGCCTTATGACAAGAGGCTGAGAGACCTATGGATATTTAGACTGAAGAAGGGCAGACTGAGAGGGAATCTTCTCAATGATGATCAATATCCAAAGGGTGGAATCATGAGAATGGAGTTGGACTCTTTTCAGTGGTGCATGGTGATAGAAAGGATGATGGGCACAAACCAGACACAGGAGGCTTCACTTGAAATTAAGGAGAAACTTCTTTACTTTGAGTGTAATGGATCACCGAAGCAGGCTGCCCAGAAAGATTGTGGTGCCTCCTTTGGAGACTTTCAAAAACCCATGTGGACACATTTCTATACATCCTGCTCTAGCTGGCCCTATTTTAGCAGGAGAGTTGGGCTAGATGATCAACAGAGGTCACTTCTCAACCCCTACTATTCTGTGATTCTATGGGACATTTGTTTGTTTGTTTGCTTAGAAAGTTTGCTCTAACATGCTGTTAAAACTAGCACACATTAGAAAGTGGTAGCTTTTAAAATGCAAGATCTGCTAGCATTGATTTAAAGAAATACTTGAAAGTTACAGCTGTAAGCAATGGGTTGCAGACACAAGCTTTACCAATTTTCATTTGTGGTTCCTATAGAATTTGTGACAAAACCTTGAGCTCCTGTTCTCATGCCTTCGATAAGTCAAATACTAAATTAAAGCCTGACAAAGAAACAAGGAAATGACGACTGCACAATTAAAAATGCCTTGAGTGACTTAACCAGCATCAATGAGGGTTTTGCAACAATTTCCAAGATAAAATCCAATCCTTCAGGTACAAGGAGAAGCAAATAGTCCAATAAACACAATTAGACCAAGGCCAAAAACTGCCTTCACTTCACAGCACTAGCTTTTTTAATGACATTGTGATCCTGATTAGGATTTGATTCTGATCAACCTGAGCCTATTTAATAAAAAAATATGAGTCTGTAATGCTGAACTTAGTCTTATTTCACTTTCCATGTAACTAATTCTATGGAGCCCCACTCCCCACCTCCATCTTTGGAAAAGTGATGGAACAGCTCATGACGGAGGTCATCTTCAAGCATGAGGGAGAAAACAAGGTTAACAGGAGTGATAAGCATGGATTCATGAGGGGAAATCATGCCTGACCAACCTAGTAGCCTTGTATGTTAGTGTAACCAGCTGGGTAGCGGAGAGAAAAGCAGTCGATGTTTTCTGCTTTGACTAGAAAGGCTTTTGACACCATCTCCCATAATATCCTCATAGCAAAGCCTAGGAAGGGTGGGTTAGATGAGTGGACAATGAGATGGGTTGAGAACTGGCTGAAGGACAGAGCACAGAGGGCTGTAATCATTAGATAATTCTAGCTGGAGGCCTGTAGCTAGTGGTGTTCCGAGGGATTATTGCTTGGCCTAGTCTTACTCAGCATCTTCATCATTGACTTGGATGAAGGATAAATTCTACCCTCAAGTGTGCTGATGATACCAAACTGTGAGGAGTGGTTCAGACCTGATCAGACTATGCTGCCATTCAGTGAACCCCTGACAGGCTGGAGAGTTGGGGAAGAAGAACCTCCTGAAATTCAACAAAAACAAGTATAGAGCCCAGCACCTAGGGAAAAACAGTCCCCTGCACCAGTGCAGGTGGGTGCTTGACCTGCTGGAAAGCAGCTCCATGGAGAAAGGCCTTGGAGTGGTGGTGGACAACAACTTCACCATAACCAGCAATGTGTCCCCATGGCCAAGAAGGCCAATGATCTTGTGGGGTGCATGAAGAATCATGTGACCAGCAGGTTGATGGAAGTTATCCCCATTTCTAATCTGCCCTGGTGAAGCCACATCTGATATATTGTAGCATCCTTATGATGGCCATATCAGGTCATGATCAGATCAGATCATGGCCATCATCAAATCAAAGCTCTAATTGCCAGGCTTCCTGCTAGTTCATTATAGGTGCCACCATCAGCCAAGAGAACTATTGGATAGTTTTAAAATGTTTCATTAATTCTTAATATTGTGGGACAACATTTTCTTTTTTGGTTGCAATCTCTTAACTGTATCTGCTTTGAAGTTTGCTTTTAAATATTGTCAGAGAGATATTCTGTTGGTTGGGTTCTGGTCAACATTCCTGAAGATGAAATTTGTGTGCAATGAAGCCAGATGTATTATTATTAACAGTAGGAGACCGTGCTTATTTAGTCTATCCCTTCAAGTTATCCCCAGGTAACCATTTTGACTACAAAATGTTAATTTGTTTTGTTTTTCTTGGGCTTTCACAGGGTTACCCAACACAGTGTAGGTCAGTGATGCCTTGGCTTTCAACATCTGTATTTTATAAGGCTCTAAATCTGCCTGTCAAGAGCAAGAACAAAAAGGTAGCAACTGCTAGTTAAATCAAATCACTTAGACTAAATTGGACAAATTTTGTTAGCCTCTGATGCACCCTGGCCCAGGTCCATGTCAGCAAGAATGATTGCGTTCAATCAAGGCTAGGCTTGTCGGTGAACAAAGCGCAGTCCAAGAATATCACAGAACACCCTGCCTGCAAGCACATCTTTATATGGGCAGAAGGATGTTACTCAGATTTGATTTGGAATGGCTTTAAGATATTAGGAAGATATTAGGAAGATATTAGAAAGAAATTCTTTACGGCGAGGGTGGTGAGACACTGGAACAGGTTGTCCAGGGAGGTTGTGGACCAGTGTGCAGACCAGGTTGCTCGAGGCCACATGACCTTGCATGGAGTAACACTACAAAATAAAACTGTGAAAACCCTCAAGTTTATAAATTAACAAAAGGTCTTGTGTTACTTTCATAGCAAAAGAAGATTGCTAATGAGCAGGTTGCAGTGAGCCTACTTTCTACATCTATGAAGGCTTGGGGAATAGATACTCTATTAGAAAACAAAAAATAAATCAATGCATAAATAAATTAATACTAATACCTGACAGAAAGATGGCAGTGATCAAGGTCACCGAGGTGCAACTCTGTCTTGAAAATTTTGATAAAACCATAATTTTGTTAATCCATGCTGATTAGGAGAACTTCAATCTCTCCCCTTGACATCAGTAACTTGATATATGCTTTGAAATGTAATGGAGTAAATGTGTAGAAAACACTTTTCACATCCAATAATGGATGTGAAAATCAAATAGGACACAAACTAAAACTCTTATCTCACAGAAAAATAGAGTAGCAATTATAGCAAGTCAACCTAGTTCTGATAGAGACAGAAGTTATGGAAAGAGCAGAAGACAGGCAGTATGAAGTGGTCTATTGGGTGTCCATGGCATTGATGGGCTGCATTGGTGGCCTCTTTGAGGAGAGGCTAGAGCTGACCCATGCTGGGTACAGCTAGTTCCAGCCAGCTCCAACAGGCCCAACACAAGACACAGTTAAGCCCCTCAGCCAAACTGGTGGTTCTTCTGATAAAACATATTACTAATAAATGCATAAATAGATAAATATATTAAAAAGGTGTTCTTAAGGGCCTAATTTAACTGTCCTTGAGCACTCGATTAAGACTCATTGTGGTTTGCTTTTAGTTTATTGCCTTGGATTGGAATTGTGAACATGCAGCCAGCAGAGTTAATCTTCAGACAGAATCATAGAATTTTTATGGTTGGAAATGACCTGTAAGACCACCAAGTCCAACTGCCAACCCAACACCACCATAGCCACTAAACAACATCCCAAAGTGCCATGTCCACACATTTCTTGAACACCTCCAGGGATGGTGGTTCCACCACCTACTGGACTGCCTGTTCCAATGCCTGACCCCAAAGAACCTGGCTCATGTAAAACTAAGTCTATGTTTGTTTTTTTCATGCTTGAGGAAACTGGTTGCTCTGGTTAAATGCTTGTCTCTCTATTCAGTTTGCTTCCCCTGTTTCTCTCTCGAAGAGTTTAGATGCAGGAAGCCCAGGTGGTGTTCACCTTGGTATTTTCAGTTGATGTTTTGATCATAAACAGGCTATCCATGCTGCAAAAAAAAAAAATGGAGTTGGAGAAAAAGAAATGAGAACTGGACCCGAAGTGTTTGGTATACAAAAAGAATTAACATGACATGCTGACCTTTGGAGAGATGTTTATGATATTTTTAGGAGACCAGCTACAATACTCCAACCTTTAAAAAAAAATAATCACCCGTGAATAGAAATATTTAAAGAATATAAATAGAATAGAATGTTTCCAATATTTAAAAATAAATAAAACTTCTTGACTTGACACTGGACAAATCAACACACTGATCATTGTATTAAATGTATTTTGGGGTTGAAGATGCTGTGCATCTAGTAGATCTTCTTGTAAATGATGCCTCTGTAACTAGATTCAGCTGTCCAAAATAAGAACATGTCATAATGTTTGGCATTTGTGAGCCAATTTTAATCTTTGGGAGCCCTTCTGTTGTTCTTTTTAGACTTTTCCCTTTGGTATAAGCTTTAGATGAAAGCAAAATCCTAGAATAATTTTGCTTGGAAAAGCCCTGTTGTAATAAAATGTGTATTTTTATATATTTTATACTTAATATTTCCTGGTGGTGGTATCTTCAAGCACTGCTGTGATTTATTTGCAAAGTATATTTACAGGTTCTATTATTTGGCTGTTCCACATACAAAGACAGCTAAATGAATCAAACACAGATCTAAAAATTTCCCATACAGCAACTCAAATTGGAAATAAAGCTTCTGTGATCTGTGGTTTCCCACAAATAGGATTCTGGGGCAGATAGCTGGGCACTCACAACTTGCTTCTCTTTGAAGAGAGGCTAAAGCTGTCCCATGCTGTATACAGCTAGTTCCAGCCAGCTCCAACAGGCCCAAGACAAGACACAGCTAGAGCCCTTCAGCCAAACTGGTGGTTCTTCTGATAAAACATATTGCTAATAAATCAAACATTCACTAAAAAATACATAAATAAATAGGTATATATAAAGGGTGTTCTTAAGAGCCTAATTTAACTGTCCTTGAGCACTCAATTTAAGGGGCTAAAGATATAGAATACAGAATTAACCAGGTTGGAAAAGACCTTTGGGAACATCAAGTCCAACCTATCACCCAATGTGATCTAATCAACTGAACCATGGTATTAAGTGCTACATCCAGTCTCTTTTTTAGATGCCTCCAGTGATGGTGACTCCACCACCACCCTGGGCAGCCCATTCCAATGGCCAAGCACTCTTCCCGTGAAGAACTTCTTCCTAACATCCAGCCTAAAGCCCCCTGGCACAGCTTGAGACTGTGTCCTCTTGTTGTGGTGCTGGTTGCCTGGGAGAAGAGACCAACCCCCACCTGGTTATAACCTCCTTTCAGGTAGTTGTAGAGTGCAATAAGGTCTCCTTGAGCCTCCTCTTCTCCAGGCTAAACAACCCCAGCTCCCTTAGCCGCTCCTCATATGGCTGGTGTGTGGGTTGCTTTTAGTTTATTGTCTTGCATTGGAATTGTGAACATACAGCCATCAGAGTTATTCTTCAGACAGAATCATAGAATTATTTTTCTTGGAAAAGACCTCTCAGATCACCAAATCCAACTGCCAACCCAACACTAGTTTAGCCACTGAACACTAGTTTAGCCACTAAACCACACCCCAGATGGTCAGGCATTTAAACAGGTTGCCAGTTGAGGTGGTGAAGTCACCATGCTTGGAGGTGTTCAAGAAATGTGTGGACATTGCACTTTAGGACATGGTTTAAAGATCATAGTGGTGTTGGGTTGATGGTTGGACTTGATGCTCTCAGGGGTCTTTTCAAACCAAAATAATTCTATGATTCTATGAAATATCACTTAAAAGATTGACATGAGCTAAAAATCCAAGTGATCCTCCCTGCCCAAAAGACCCCAAGCAACCATAAAACCAACAGATAAACTTCTATATTAGGTGACATTTCCCAAATAATTTATTACCCAGGTAAAATCTATCTCTTTTAAATACAATTAGTTTTAAGAGTTACAGAAATATCTTGATAATAACTTCATCTGCTGGTGGTTTGGAAAAATATGTTATTAACGAGATCTATAAGCACAATCTATGTTTCTTGTTACTCTGAACTCCAATAAATTGCATTAATTTTTGCATGATGTGATAGGAAAAAATGAGAGAAAAAAAATTCCTTCTTGATGTCATGCTGTAAACAGAGTCCAAACATAAAAACATTTAGAATCACACTTGAAAGAAAGAAGAAACCAACAACATTCTGTTATGTTATACACATCACATAAATCCTGTGGTTTATGTCGGTATACAAAGGGCAAGAATACAGCTGTCTGTGTCTACATAAAGTATTACAGTTGCCATTTAGCCTTGAATAAACATATAAACCAAACAGGGCCATAAAATCCTTGCAAAATTTATGTCAAGGGTATCCCAGGGATAACACCTATCATCCAGAACAGAAGCTACATGAGCCAGTATTTAAGGATACTTTGAAAAGATATCCACTTTGTCTTCCAAAAAACTGTAATCTGGGGCTTGGTGAAAACTGTGCCAACAAATATATATGTGTGTATATACACAAATATATAAGGTTTTCTCTTTCATTTAAAAAAAAAAAATCTTCCTCATTTTGTTGGTTTTCCTCCAGAATGGAGATTTGATGCTTTGCAGCTATACTAACATTTGCCTCGAACGACACTAGCAAATTCAAGTGCTTCCAATTAATATGAAAAATGAATTATCAAGGTCTATTTCATGTTACAAAAGCAAATCTAACAGAAGCTGTTCCCTTCCCAGCACTCCTGTTTTCAATTACATTGTTTGTCCTTATGGTTCTGTTATCTTTTTACTCACTGAAATAGCCCTGATTGCCGTATCTCAAACTATTTCTCTTCTCTATTTCTTTAGTAATAAAATATCACCGTAAAAAGCAGGGCATTTTTCACCTAGGAACACACTTCCATCTGGCAAAAAAAAAACCCAAAACCCAAGAAGAAAATAGTAAATTTAAAAACAACTACTCAGCATTCTCCTTTTTAACAATATCTGAAGGCAAATTGATCAAAACAACCTGATATATGTTAACAATTACTTTGGAGACATCCTTAGGAGACCATTCTAAGCTATGAATTCTAAATGGACAGAAGTTTGCTACCTTGGAGCTTCAGGGTACACCAGCACAATAGAACTGTGGTCAGTGCAACTCAAAGCTTACAAGTCCTACTGAGAGAATATAATTGCACAGAATTACTACTAACTTTACATGCAGACACAGTTTGCTTTGTAAGGCTGGACCCAGCTTTCTTCTTCCAGCACAATGACACATAAATACACCTTAAATAGAAGATCCCCAGTTTTCAGCAGAAGGCTTTACTTCACCCTCCTTATTTATAGAATCATAGAACCATAGAATTGTCATGGCTGGCAAAGACCTCTATAATAATTGAGTCCAAACACCAACCCAGCACCACCATGGCCATTAGAGCACGTACCAAAGTTTCTTGAACACGTGCTCCCAGGGACTGTGACTGTGACTTCACCACCTCCCTGGGCAGAGTTTGTGGTTTGTTTTATTTTTTATCCTAATATCCAACCTAAACCTCCCCTGGTACCATTTCACAACACTTCCTCTCATCCTATCATCTGATACTAGGGAGAAGAGACTGACCCCCACCTCACTCCAAGCTGCTTTGAAGTAGTTTTAGAGAGCAATGAGGCCCTCAAGATCATGTTTTTTAAAGCACAGGCATCCCTCTCTGCACTGGGCTTAGCAGCAAATGGGAACCTGATTCAGGAGCTGGATTCTGTAACTGGATTCAAGAATTCATGGATTAGAATCAAAGAGAGAACATCCTCTTAGGATGCTGGCCATTGAAGAGGAAGAGAAGGGGAAGAGTTTGACTCTGGTGACCCCCAGCTTTACACTGAAGATGCTGTCCATGGGTTGGATTCCCTCACTGCTCAGTTGTGGGTCACCCCAACTATCTCCTCCTCCCAGCAGCTACAGCTTTTTTCTCTGCAGCCCAAGGGGGCACCCAAGATGAAGCTGTGCCTTTGGTCTGCAGCCCAGCCCTTAGCACTAACTCTCCCCATCAGGTTCTCAGCACTAGAAGCAGCCCCTCTGTGTGCAAACCTGCCCCAATCTGCAGAAAGTGCTGGCTCTGAGCAGAGAATAAGCTGGGCAGGGAAACCACTAAGCAGGTATAGTGTTGCTCTAGCACATACCAGGACAGGTTAATTCAAAGCCTTGTGAACTCCATAGAAAGATATCAAAAGTAAGGTATTATGACTCTTGTTTAAGCAAACATCAAATTAATAATGATACTATATTATACAATGAAGTAACTTAATATACATCAAACTTGGTGTAACAGTGCCTTGAACAACCTGATCCAGTGGAAAGTGTCCCTGCCCATACCAGGGGGATTGAAACTAGGTGAGCTTTAAGGTCTCTTTGAACCCAAACCATTCTCTGAATCTATGGATCTATAAATCATTTTGTCTTTGTACTGCATTATGATTCTTCTGTTAATATGATATAGAGATACATATTATGTAGCATTTTTTTTCATGGTTTAATTGTTAACATAATTTTCTCTGATGTGATATTGTTAATGTTACCAGATTGCTCATCTGTAATTTGTAGCTAATTTACTAATAGCTTCCCAGTAGATTGCAGCAAGAAGACAGAAATATGTTTCTTGCACAAGAAAATGCAGAAGCTCTCATGTTAGAATTCACTGTCTTTTTTTTTTTTTTTTCTCCATTTTTTTTCCTCTCTCCCACAGCCACCTCTGCATCCTCATTTGATGAATACTAAAACACAGCTCTGAAGGAGGCAAACACAGATGAGCAAATGTTCCCTAACCACTGAGCCTGTCAAACATTTCTGATCACAGTTCTTGCTGGCAGTCAGCCTTCAGCTGTTTGAAAGTGTGACACGACAATTTTCCACTCTACTCTGCAAAATCACATCACTCTCAGGTTACATTTATAACAGAATTATAAAAATGATTTGAAGATGATACTGACAGGTTTTTCTTCATGTGTCTAGACCCCAACTGGCTTGCAAGACCAAAGCTTGCATTCTTGCAAGATGAAATAACTGTTGCCGTGTTCCCAAGGAGATTTCAGAAGATGCTGTCTCTTTTCAAGTAGTTGTGGTCACAGTTATAAAATCATAGAATCAAAGAATTGTTTTGGTTGGAAAAGATCTCAGATCATCAAGTTCAACCATGCTCTAACTCTACAAAGGCTGGTGCTAACCCATGTCCCTTGGCACCACATATATGAGACATATATGAGTCCTGCAAGCACCTCCAAGTAGAGGGATTCAATCCCCTCACTGGGAATCCTGTTCTAGTCTTTGAGAACTGTTTCAGTCAAGAAGTTTTCTCTAAGACACAACCTAAACCTTCCTTGATGCAACTTGAAGTAATTTTCTCTCATCCTATCAGTTATTACTCAGGAGAAGAGACCAACATGCACCTGGCTCCAATATCCTTTCAGGGTGCTTCAGAGCACAATAAGGTCTCCCTTCACTCTCCTTTTCCCCAGGCTGAACAACCCCAGTTGCTCCTCAGCAGACCTATTCTCCAGATAATTCACCAGCTTTGTTACCCTTCTCTGGGCATGCTCCAGTACCTCAATGTTCTTCTTGTAGTGAGGGCTCCAATACTGGACCCAGGACTCAAGGTGTGGCCTCACCAGCACTGAATCTAGGGATATAGTCACTCTCCTGCTTCTTTTTGAAGAATATGTAAGTCAAATGGAATGACAGGATGAGGGGCAGTGGCTTCAAACTGGAAGAAACTCAGTTGGGATGAGATCTGAGATAGAAATTCTTCCCCATGAGAGTAATGAGGCACTGGAAGAGGTTTTCCAAATAATTTGTAGAGGCTCTAAGCCTCAAAGTGTTCAAAGCCAGGCCCCCAGGATGGGGCTATGAACAAGCTGTTCTAGTAGGAGGTGTCACTGTTCATGTCAGGGGCATTTGGATTGGATGATCTTTGAGATTCATTCCAACTCAAACCATTCTATGAATTTCCTAAAACAGAGTGTAAAGGCTCACAAGTAATCACTGTTAATTCAAAACTGGGAAAGAACTGGTTTCACTTTAAATAGTCCATTAATGAATGCACAGTCTGTCAGTGTTTGGTGTCACCCATATATCTACACAACTGACAGTGTATGAAGGTAACACATTCTGTTTGATGGGGAAAAATGAAGTGAAATACTGAGGTTATATTTCTGTCCCAATAGAAAATAAATTTATGCACATTTATTCTGAATAATTCCTAAATAGCCTAAAGTGTTGTTTGCTGAAGATATATGTCTAAGTCTTAACTATAAATATTTTGAGCCTTTACAGATAATTTATGCACTACTAGAAACACAATAAAACAAATTAAATATGACTAATAAACAAAAAGCTGACTTTGATATTGGTGATGAATACAAAAACAAAATCACAGACAGTATTTTCCCCATTGGAAATGGTAACTGTTCTAAGATTCTTCTTTTCTAGTTGTCCTAAAGCTCAAAAAAACCAGTTAGCAAAACCACCTGCAGACAGCAAGGTGGACCAGTTCAGCCCCAAAAGGTAACTGCTGTTGTCCACTGTGTGTGCAATACTGGAAGGGAACATGCTGGGATGTCTCTGCACTCTGGTGGATGGCATGGAAGTGACACCATTCCTACCTGTTGGATGAAGATACATGGTTTGGCTTGTTACATAAGATAACCATCCTGCAGATATTTGTAAGATCCCCATTTGACTTCCTCAGGCTAATCAGCCCCAGCTCTCTCATCCTCCTCTGATAAGTCCCCTTAGCCTCTGAAGTAGCTCCCTGTCCCTCTTGAGCTGGGAAGCCCACTACTGGACAAAATACTGCAGATATGGCCTCACCAGGGAAGACCAGAGGGGGAAAAACACCTACTTCAACCTGCTTGTCACACTTATTAGTACACCCCAGAATACTGTTGGCCTTGGCCACAAGGGCACATTGCTGGATCATCTAGAAATTATCCACAAACAGTCCCAGGTCCTTCCTCAGAGATGCTTTCAAGCAGGTCAACTGCTCACCTCTCCAGGTGCAGGGGGTTATTCCTCAGGGGCAGAACTCTACACTTCCCCTTGTTGAAATTCATAATGTTCTACTCTGCCCAACTCTCCAGTCTGTCCAGGTCTCAGTGAACAACAGCATAGTCTGACAGGGTGTCAGTCACTTCTCCAGTGTGGTATCATCAGAAAACTGGATAAGAGTACAACATATCCTTCTTCCAGGTTGTTGACGAAGATGCTGAACAAGACTGGCCCTAGTCCTGACCCCTGGGGAACATCACTAGTTATATTTGTCTGTATTCTTGCTTACAAAAGTGTTAGCATCATAGAATGGTTTGTACTGGAAAAAAACCTTGAGATCATCTAGTTCCAGCACCCCGTGGGCAGGGATACCTTCCACTTGACCATCTTGCTCAAGGCCTTATCCAGCCTGGCCATGAACACCTCCAAGGAGAGGGCATCCACATCTTCCCAGGCAACCTGTCACAGTGTCTCACCACCCTTACTGTAAACAATTTCTTTCTAATAACCAGTCTAAATCTACCCTAGTCAAGCTTAAATGAATCCTGTTGATAAAAAGAAGTGGCTGATGATATATTTAATAAGTTTAGCCTTTGAATTTTTTCTCAGTCTGGGACAGTGCTATCTTTCATCAGTATCAAATGCTCAGTCTTACAGCAAGTCTCCTGCAGGCTCAGTTCTCTTGCTCTGGACATCTGGCACATAAGAGGAACAACATGATCGCCTAAAGACATTTTTAATTCCTATTAAAAGCATGGTGAATGGCTGACAGGTAGGGCCACTGAAGTCTTGTAAGGACATGCTCAAGGCAAATCCTCAGCTGTGTGGTACCAGCTCCTCAAAGTGGGAAACTACAGCTAAAGACCATCTGTTCAAGGAAAGATTGTGCACCATGGCCTTAAGAGCCTTTGAATAAAGCTGGAGCAACAGAATGCCTCTGTGCTATGCTGCTGTTCTATAGAAATGCAGGCACAGTGTACTGAAGAACACGTCCATGTCTTTGTGACTGTTAACATGTTGTGACAGTCTGATTCTTCACAAGCCAAGCTACAAAACGAGGAATCCTCAGTTATTATTATTGGTAGAGCTAGGTAAGAGTTGGACTTTGATGATCTTAAAGGTCTTTTCCAACAACAATGATTCTATGATTAAAGGAAATATATACTTATGCATTATTTTTTTTACCAAGATTCTCCAGTTCTAAGCAAATTAAATTTCCATCTGTTGTGTTTAACGAGAGCCTGATCCCACAATCAAGATTTGAACTAAATTCATCAAGCACCTGGAATACAACATGAAAGAGATGCAAGTCAAAAAAAACCCCAACAAAAGAAACCCTAATCAACAAGTTGAACAAGCATTCTTGTCTGTGTCAGTGTGGCCAGCAGAACTAGAGAAGTGATTGTGCCCCTGCACTTAGGACTGCTGAGGCCACACTTTGTGCATTGGGTTCAGTTCTAGAGCTCTTACTGCAAGAAAAACATTGAGGTGCTGGAGCAGATCCAGAGCAGGATAGCAAAGCTGGTGAAGGGTCTAAAGAACAGGTTATGGTCAGAAGCACCTGAAGGAACTGGGATTGTTTCATCTGGAGAAGAGGAGGCAGAGGGGAGACCTCATTCTCTCTACAGCTCCCTGAAAACAGGCTGAAGTGAGGTGTATGTTGGTCTCTTCTGCCTACAAACAAGAAGAAATGACCTCAAATTACACCAAAGAAAATCTAGATTGGATATTAGGCAAAATTTATTTTCTCAAAGAGTGGTCAGGCCTTGGAACAGGATGCCAGGGAGATGTTGGAGTCACCATCCCTGGAGGTGTTCATAAATGTGTAGTCATGACACTTTGGGACATGATTTAATGGCCATGGTGCTGTCGGTTTTACACTTGGACTTGGTGATTGTAGAGGTCTTCTCCAACCAAAGCAATTGATGATTCTATTAGCCTGAAGATCTTCAGCTAATCAGGATAGGCACTGCTTTGTTCTGACACTTTGCATGGTCTGCCATTTAAGATGTATTTCAAAGTATATTTTCAGGTGGCAGTATTAGTTTTGATGTTAATTCCACTTATCTACATTGCCTTTCAAATAACTGAATCATTTATTGGCATGACTTAAAAAATGTGTACCTTTTATTTTGTGTGGAGTGAAGGCCCCATAATGAAGCCAGTACTCAAAAGTGTGGCCTCACCAGTGCTGAATACAAGCAGACAATCACTTCCCTAGTCCATAGTCTTCCTGATCCAGGCCAGGGTATTATTTGCCCTCTTAGCCATGTGGACACACTCTGACTCATCTTCAGCCAGGTATTGACTGCTATCCCCAGGTCTTTCTTTGCTGGGTGACTTTCCATTCACTCTTCCCCAAGCTGGAGCATTGCATGTGGCTGGTGTAACTCAAGTGCAGGACCTGAGGAAACAAGTAAGAGCTTACATGCACGTATTTACTGAATGCAGCACCTTTTGACATCAGTGATAACACAGAGTCATCAAATGGTTTGGGTTGGAGGAGACTTTCAAGATCATCAAGTTCCAACCCCCTTGCTGGGTTGGAGGGAACACCTTCTAGATCAGGTTGCTTAAGGCCCCATCCAACCTGGCTTTCAACACTTTTAGAATATGTCACACAACAGTGCAACAAGGAGTATAATTTTGAGCTTGTTTGTTTTCCTCTGGTTGTCATAGTTTAAAGAAGGAAGTTTGCCACTGCTTGCAACAGCAGCGACTCTGGGCATGCCAATTTATTCCAAGTCACTGCTAGACCAGGTAATTTCCACAGTGCCCGATTTATTTCAGCTTGTTCATCACTATTCTCAAATTAGATTGATTCTCTTTTTAGAAAGCAAAGATTTTTAACCTTGCAGATCTCATCCTCAAGTTAAAGCTCAATTGTTTTCTATAAAAGTAAAATGCTTTGGTAGGCTTCTTCCCCATAGAGAATCAGTCTGCTCCAAGAGCAGCACTCCAGACAAGTAATTTACTTTTATAAACAGCATAAATAAACCAGAAATAGGGGGAAATATCTCAAAAAACCTACAGCATGTCTTCCTTTACAGCACCCTGGTTGGCTCATTTTATTCCTTACAGAAGGTCTGCAAGCTGTTGCAGTTGGCTATCTGTGGGAGGTCCTCAGACTGTTTGTGAAGAATTAAGGAAGGTAAAATTACAGGGCTTTTTGACCTTCTCACTGGTAAAGGTACAAGTTAAGATGTTTTCACAGAGAGTTACTCAACCACCTGCCTATATTTAATACATTTCTTGCTGATTTAACAACTGTGTGAAAGTGGTCTTCCCCATACAAGTGGAGAAGAAAGAAAATATGCAAGAGAATATGTTTGTGCAAGTGTGATCCGCAGGACGCAGGGAGGTTGTGAAGTCACCATCCCTGGAGGAGATGTTCAAAAAACATGTGGACATAGCACTTGGGGACGTGATTGAATGGCCATAGTGGTCTTAGGTGGATGGTTGGACTCAGTGATCCTAAAGGCCTTTTCCAACCCAAACAATTCTATGATTCTATGATCAGGGTAGTGATTGTCCTCCTGTATTCAGCACTGGTGAGGCCAGATAAATACTGGGTCCAATCCCATTCAATATTTTCCTTAATGATCTGGATAATGTGGCAGAGTGTGAGCATGTTTGCTGAGGACACAAAATTGGGATGATTTGTTAACACTCCAGAGGGTTGTGTTGCCATCCACAGGCAGGTTGAAGAAGAAATGGACTGATAGGAACCTTGAGAAGTTCAGCAAGTGAAAATGCAAAGTCCTACACAGAATCACTATTGCTTAGGTAAATACCTTCAATACCTTCTTTCAAGCCCAGGAGACACCTGATAGTCCTTTAGGTTTCATTACATCTCCTTAATCTGTGGAGGTAAAGGGACTCCAGAACTTTTGGAAAAGAATTCTAGTAAAATTCACATCAGTGAAAAATTAAACCTGGTTAATATTTTATTATTTGCATATTGCAACTCTTAATATATTTATTTTTTTCTGAATATGTGGTGGAAAGAAATATAAAAGCTGTTAAATATTTAAATTAAGCAAAGAAAGAATTTCATTACATAAATTAAATGTTATTGTGTAACTTAAGGAAATAATTTCAACAAAAACAACTTAGGGGAACATTGAAGCGTGGAAAAAGGCAACAACCAGGGATAAGGCAGGACTGGGAACTGTGATTACAATGCTTTTCTGCAGGGGCAGAAGTATGGAATCCCAGAATAATATTGTCAAGGATCAAATATTTGAGTTCTGTTTTGCTATATTAAATTTCCTACACAGATGTTCCACTCACAGATATGACCTCATGAAGGAGAATTTTATTTTATTAATACTGTAGATTCTGAGGATCTGTTCACTAACAGGTGAGATAGTATCAAAGACTGACTCTGGATAGAAGAGTAGAATAGAATAGAATAGAATAGAATAGAATAGAATAGAATAGAATAGAATAGAATAGAATAGAATAGAATAGACCAGGTTGGAAGAGACCTTCAAGATCATCACGTCCAACCTATCAACCGATCCAACCCACCTAAACAACTAAACCATGGCACCAAGCACCCCATCAAGTCTCCTCTCTCCTCCTGAACACCTCCAATGAAGGTGACTCCACCACCTCCACGGGCAGCCCATTTAAATGGACAATCTCTCTCTTTGTATAGAACTTCTTCCTAACATCCAGCCTAAACCTGCCCTGGTGCAGCCTGAGACTGTGTCCTCTTGTTCTGGTGCTGGCTGCCTGGGAGAAGAGACCAACCCCTGCCTGGCTACAACCTCCCTTCAGGTATTTGTACAGAGCAATAAGGTCACCCCTGAGTCTCCTCTTCTCCAGGCTAAGCAACCCCAGCTCCCTCAGCCTCTCCTCATAGGGCTTGTGTTCCAAACCCCTCACCAACTTCATTGCCCTTCTCTGGACATGTTCCAGCAAGTCAACATCCTTCCTAAACTGAGAGGCCCAGAACTGGACACAGGACTCAGGGTGTGGCCTAACCAGTGCTGTGTACAGGGGGAGAATGACCTCCCTCCTTCTGCTGGCCACACTGTTCCTGATGCAGGCCAGGATGCCATTGGCCTTCTTGGCTGCCTGGGCACACTGCAGGCTCATGTTCAACCTACCATTGACCAGTACACTGAATCATAGAATGGTAGCGTTTGAAAGGGACATCCAAAATTCATCGAGTCCAACACCCTTGCCAAAGTAGAATCACCTAGGACAGATCAAACAAGAATGCATCTAGGTGGGTCTTGAAAGTCTTCACAGAAGGACACTCCACAACCTCTCTGGGAAACCTGGTCCAGTGCTCTGATACCTTTACCATAAAAAAGTTTCTCCTTGTGTTGAGGTGGCACTTCTTGTGCTCTGTCTTGTACCTGTTGTTCCTCATCATTGGGCACCACTGAAAAGAGACTGTCACCTTCATCCTGATATCCACCCTCAGATATTTATATACATTAATAATATCCCTGCTCAGCCTTCTACTCTCAAGACTAAACAGCCCCAGGTCTCTCATTCTTTCTTCATAGGACTGATGTTCAAGTCCCTCAGCCATCCTTGTAGCTCTCTGTTGGACTCTCTCCAGCAGATCCCTGTCTCTTTTGAACTGTGGAGCCCATAACTGGACACAGTATTCTAGGTGTGGTCTCACCAGAGCACAATAGAGAGTAAGGAGAACCTCCCTAGACCCTCTGGACACACTTTTCTTGATGCACCCCAGAATGCCATTGGCCCTTATGGCCACAAGGGTACATTGCTGTCCCATGGATAACTTGTCCACTGGACTCCAAGGTCTTTCTCCATAGACCTGCTTTCCAGCAGGAGAGTCTGTAGCCTATACTGGTGCCTGGTGTCTTTTCTTCCCAGATGCAGGACTCTACACTTGTTCTTATTGAAATTCATGAGGTTTGCCTGTCCAGATCTCATCAGATGGCAGCACAGGCTTCTAGTGTGTCAGCCAACCCCCAGTTTTGTATCACCATTAACCTTGCTGAAGGTACACACTGTGTCCCCATCTAGGTTATTGATGAAGATACTGAACAAAACTAGACCCAGTACTGATCACTGGGGAACATCACTGCCCACAGACCTCTGACTGGACTCTGCAGTGCTGATCACAACTCTCTGATCTCTGCTGTTGAACCCATTACTAATCCGTTTCATGATCCATTCACTTATCTTTCCACATCTACAAAAACCTCCTGGAATAGATGAATTAGCTTCTGAAGTAAATAAGGATTCAATTTAAAGCCTAGCTCTATGGTCCTATGTGCTAAAAATAAAAAAGTTAAGCAGCACTACAAAAGGCAAAGCTGTTGTGTACTTCTCAGCATTCAAAAGGGATGGCAAGGAGTCCTGCTGCTTTGCTCATTTTTTGTCTAATGTGCAAGCTAACATCACAAAATAAGAAGGTTCTTTGGGATTAAATCTTTCAAATAATACACACAGATGTTCAAATTACTTTCTACAATAACATCAGGTTGCATATGCTCCAAAATACTAATTACAGCCCAGAGGAATCATTCTTTAAAAATGACCTCTTAAATTTTGCTTAAGGGTTTGAAACTAAGAATCCTTTGTAGTTTATGATTAACTGGATGCATAAATGAATAATAATAAAATGGTTACATCTTTTCTGAGCCTTACTACTATTACTACACATGGAGAATAATGCATTATTCAGCACTTTTGTTCTGCTAACATAAGGTACCTCAGCACACAAAATTTTTATATTCACAGAATCATAGAAAGGACCTTCAAGATCATCTGGTTCTAACCCCCTTGCCATGCTCAGGGAGACCTCCTGCTAGACCAGCTTACTCAAGGTCCCAGAAAACCCAGAAAACTGGGGGTGGACAGCTTCTCTGGGCAACCTGTTATAGTTCCTCAACACATTCTTGGGGAAGAATTTCTTCCTCATGTCTAATGTAAAGCCAGCTTCTTCCAGCTTGAAACCCTCATCCTGTCCCTACATACCTCTGTAAAAGTCCCTCTACAACTGTCCTGTAGCCCCCTTCAAATGCTGGAAGGCTGCTCGAAGGTCACTTCTAGGCAGCCTTCTCTAGGCTAGACATGCCCAACTCTCTTCCCCCTGTCTACACAGGAGAGACATTCCAGCCCTCTTAGTATCTTTGTGACCTCCTCTGGATCTGCTCTAACCATTCTATGACCTTCTTGTGTTGGGATCTCAAGAGCTGGAGGGTCCCATGAGAATAGAAGAAAGTGGCATTCTGCTGCCTTTCTCAACCTGCTGCTATCTAGGAATTCCATCAAGTCCAACCATCAACCCAACACCACCATGTCCACTCAGCCATGTCCCCAAGTACCATGCCTACATGTATCTGGAACACCTCCAGGCATAGTGACTCCACCACCTGCCTGGACATCCTGTTCCAATGTCTGACCACTCCTTCAGTGAATAAATGTTTCCCAACCTAAACATTCCCTGATGTAACTTGAGGACATTTCTATATTTATTGTCTTGGAAAAATCAGTTATTACTCATTTAATATAGAAATATACTTAAGGAAAAAGAATGGATACAAAGACTAATTAACTAATATGGTGTAGAAAGGTAGTTTAGAGTACTTAGATATACAACAGTGAGGGAGAAGGAAAGAGAGAGCTGTAGAGGCTCTTGACAACACCTATGTTGAAGTCCTGTTCTGTTCTACTAATTAAAAATGGCTTGTTTGGGAACTTTCCTCCTAACTCAGGTACATAACTTAGATGTCTGGAGTTATGTGATTTAAATATTCATGAACGTATTCATCTTGTAAATATGTGATCCTGCATCTTTGTATTTCTAAGACAAATGATTTATAAACATTAAAGAACACAAAATGGGTAATGTATTAAAGTAATTGAAGCCTCAAAAAACACCCTGTGAGTGTTGTAACTCAGAGCTATTACATCCCCACTTATCCATTTGAAAATACTAACAGAGATTAATAGCTTAATATGACATCTCGGGATAGAAGCAGAGCAAAAACCTCTTTCTTTGAGAAGGAATGAAAAAACAGAGTAAAGGAACAAAAGAAGGTAGCACGTAACAAAGCAGTGATGGAAAATGCTGGCAGAAAATTAATTAATGTTATATATTCTTCCACTTTTGGGACTTCTGACAGAAAAAAGGATGTCCTTTATAGTGCTTTGTGGCCAAGAAAGGAGTTTTATTCTGACATAGATTTTAAAGGAACAGGAAATGAACTGTTTCTGGCACTATTTGTGTGGTCTTTGGCTTCACTAATTGTGTTCTTCAACCAGTTTTGACTAGTGTTGTCACTACCATTGCACGTATTATAAGCTTCTGGTGATAAATCTTGAGAAAACTGTCCTTTTCCTTTGTATTGGCCCTTATTCTGGAGAAAGGTAGGCTGAGGAGAGACCTTTTTACTCTACAACTACTTGAAAAGAGGTTGGAGCCAGGTGGGAATTGGTCTCTTCTACCTAGTAAAAGGAGTAGAGGAAATGGTCTCAGGTTGCACTAGAAGGGTTTTAGGCTGGACACTGAAGAAACTTCTTGCAAGGGCTCTCCAAGACTGGGCTTCTCAATCCAGCAAAACACTCCATATAGTGGGCTGAATGAGACTGCCTTTTGCCTTGCCTGACATTGAGAATGAATATGGTGAATGGCTACAAAACATGCTGTTCAGTAAGTATCTGAATTTTAAAAAATGTGGATTTCTAATTATTTTTAACATTTTACCTGTTCAAGTTTGAGTCAAAAAAAGTTTGTTTGGGCCCCTCACTGCATGAAAGACATGAAGGTGCTGGGAGGGGTCCAGATAAAGGCAGTGAATGTGATGAAGGGTCTGGAGAACAGGTCTTCTGAGAAGCAACTGAGAGAACAGGGGTTGTTCAGTCTGGAGAAAAGGCAGCAGAGGGGAGACCTTCTCACTCTCTACAGTTCCCTGAAAGGAGGTTGGACCCAAGTGAGTGTTGGCCTCTTCTCCATAGGAACAAGTAATAGGAGGAGAGGAAACAGCCTCAAGAGGAACCAAGGGAGGTTTAGGTCAGATATGGGAGGAACATCCTTAACCGAAAGGCTTCTCAAAGACTGGAACAGGCTCCCCAGGCAGGTGATTTGAATATTCATCCTTGGAGGTGTTTAAAAGATGCCACAAAGTGGTGCTGAGGGACATGTTTTAGCACCAGACTTGGTCAAGGTAGACACAGGTTGGATTTGATGATTTTAGAGGTTTTCTTTCCAAGCAAAACATTTCTATGACATTTGTCCTACTCATTTATGTTGCTAGTGAAACTTTCTTTACTCCCTCTCGCTTTTTTTTTTTATCATCAATGCAATTGTAATGTATGCAAGAAAAGTTTGAGCAATGAATGAAGCACTTTGTGTTTCAGATTAAAACATCAAAAAAGATATGCTGATAAACATATTTCTTTCCTCCAGGAAATTAGCTTTTATACTTGACCTAGCAACAGGACACCAAATTAATTGTTTTCCATCAGGGCTATTAATCACAATGGTGACAATTTCCCAGAGTGCTCCGCTGCTGTAATTGAATATTGCCATTCACTTTGAATACAATTTAAACCACAGAGTAAAGTTAAATGCAGCGGATGGGAAGGAGTGTAAGCTTTTGAAGATGATCCATGAACTAATTGCTAAGCCTTGGTGGCATTTTCATTTATTAGAGGTTACTCAACCATTAATTGCGTGTGGCGATACAGTTCATTGGAGTTTCTCATTGAAGAAGTTGCAAAGGTTAACTGCATCTGAGTTTAGTTTGGTTTGATTTAGGTTTTTTTCTGTTTTGTTTTTAAAAAAAGAACAACCAAAAAAAAGAGCAAACAAAGGAAAAAGAAATAAATTGCACAATAACGTGACTTCAACTCAGTGACAAACTGTAGACGGAAGAAAAATACAAAGATAACTCAGCACTCTGCAAAACCGGCTCATTTTTTTCTCAAAAGAAAGATTTAATGTATCAGCCTGCAAATATAAAATAAATAAAGCTGCTCCTTCATGTGTGAGATGCTTCAATTCTTCAGTTTTCCCCTCAAAAATCAGTGCTCATAATTAAGTCACATCTGGCCTAAGTAGATATCTTAAGGTTTTAGTGCACTGAAGAACTCAAGTGTACTACCTTAACAGATAGATAATTTCACAGTTAATATCATGTTATTAAACATAATAGCATATTAAAACCACTCTACCTCCAACTCCTGAATAGAAGATACTTGAGGTACCTCAATACTGTTTTTATAAACTCATACATTGGGCATTCTGAGAGAGGTTTGGCATTCAGGTTTTGCAAATGATTACAGACAGCTGCTTATCAGATCATATAGAATAGAATGGACTGGAATAGAATGGACTGGAATAGAATGGAATGGAATGGAATGGAATGGAATGGAATGGAATGGAATAATGAATAATAGAATAGAATAGAATAGAATAGAATAGAATAGAATAGAATAGAATAGAATAGAATAGAATAGAATAGAATAGAATAGAATTAACCAGGTTGGAAAAGACCTTTGAGATCATCAAGTCCAACCTATCATCCAACACCATCTAATCAACTAAACCATGGCATCGAGCACCCCATCCAGCCTCTTCCTAAACACCTCCAGGGATGGTGACTCCACCACCTCCACGGGCAGCCCATTCCAATGGCCAATCACTCTTTCCATGAAGAACTTCTTCCTAACATCCAGCTTAAACCTCCCCTGGTACATCTTGAGACTGTGTCCTCTTGTTCTGGTGCTGGTTGCCTGGGAAGGGCGACCAACCCCCACCTGGCTACAGTCTCCCTGGGGAGAACCTAATGAGATCTTTCAGCCTTAAAGGAGGCCTTGGTGTTGAACTAAAAGAGAGTAGATTTAAGCTAGATATAAGGAAGCTATTTTTTATGCAGAGGGTGGTGAAACATTGGCATGGGTTGTCCAGAAATGGAGCAGAGGCCCCATCCCCAAAAGCATTCCAGATCAGGTTGGACAAGGCTCTGAACAACCTGTTCCAATTGAAGACGCTCCTGTGTGCTGCAGGGGGTCTGGACTAGATGATCTTTAAATGTGCCTTCCAAACTAAACCATTCTATGCTTCTATGATTTTGTGAAAAACAGGTTTGAGGACATTAAATTGCATATTGGTCCAGAAGTAACGAAATATTTTTTTACATCCTGCAGGGATATATAGATGGGTTTTAAAAAAGCACTCTGAATTTTAGAGACTTCTTAAAAGAAGATCTGAGATGTTGAATCTGTTTCATTCTGAAAGAAAATCCGTCCTTTGGTTGTTTTGGTTTTTTTTTTTGGGTGGAGTTTTCCCCCCCCCCAAAGTTTAAGGTGGTCATATGTCTTCAAACCCATCAGTTTACAAAATGCAGAGAGCTGGGGTGCTCATCAGGCAAACAATTTGTATGCTGAAGCATGGCTCTTGTGACTGCAATTCAGATCAGAAGTAACAATGCCACGACAAGCATGAGTAAAGCCTCAGAAATTATTTGATATAACTTTCAGATTCAATCACAGCTTTGCAAATGTTTGTTTTGCCTATTGACTTTACAGGTTTTGTGCTTCTGTCTCATTGATATCATGAAGGCAGGATGGATTGGATTGCATTTATTTGACATCATTTATTATTAAGCAGTGGTTTGTTTTTTTTTAATTTTAATATGTGATGTACACCTGCATCCTTCATATTGCCTAGTTATTCCTCTGTACCAGAGTCATCTGTCTCATGAAACTGCTGATCTGACCCATCATGTCTCTGCTGTCTTGTCACTGCAGCAGATACCCTGCTCTCTGCTCGCCTTCATTTCACTCTGAAGGGCTCTTATCTTCAAGCTCCTTGCAAAGCCTGCAGTGTACAACTCTATTCCACCAACCTAAGCCAAAATCACAGAACGCCAGAAGTTATAGCTAAGAAAAGAAAACCTCAGGGAAAAATTACAAAGCTCAGGGCTCTGGTGACAGCTGTTGTGACAAGCATTCATCCTCCTTGATGAGGAAGCTCTTTCTTCTTTTTTTCTTTTTTTTTTTCCTGAGGGAATTGAGAACACCCTTTGCGTGTTTGCAGATGACACTAAATTGGGTGGGAGTGTTAATCTGCTGGAGGGAAGGAAGGCTCTTCAAAGAGGTCTGAGCAGGCTGGATTGATGAGTTTAGTTCAGTTGTATGAAATTCAACCAGGCAAAGTGTTGAGTCCTGCACTTGGGTCACAACAACCCCATGAATAGACTAGACTAGACTAGACTAGACTAGACTAGACTAGAATAGACCAGGTTGGAAGAGACCTTTAAGATCATCACGTCCAACCTATTATCCAACCCACCTAATAAACTAAACCATGCAACCAAGCACCCTATCAAGTCTCCTCCTAAACACTTCCAATGATGGTGACTACCACCTCCCCAGGCAGCACATTCCAGTGGCCAATCACTCCCTCTGTGTAGAATTTCTTCCTAACATCTAGCCTAAACCTCCCCTGCCACAGCTTGAGACTGTGTCCTCTTGTTCTGGTGCTGGTTGCCTGGGAGAAGAGACCATCCTCTGCCTGGTTACAACCTCCCTTAAGGTAGTTGTAGAGAGCAATAAGGTCTCCCCTGAGCCTGAATGCTCCAGGTTTAGGGCAGAGTGGCTGGAAACTGCCCAGCAGACACCTGGGGTGTCGGTTGACAGCTGGCTGAATAAGGCAGCAGTGTGCCCAGGTGCCAAGAAGGTCGCCATCATCCTGGCCTAGATCACGAATATTGTGGTCAGCTAGGGTAGGAAAGGGATTGTATCTCTGTATTCAACACTGCACAGGCCACATCCTTTGAGTCCTGGGTTCAGTTTTGTGTCCCTCATTATAAGAAGGATATCTTGGGCCTGGAGCACATCCAGTGAAGGGCAGCAAAGCTCTAGGACAGGTCTGGTGAGAGCTCATTGCTCTCTGCAACTCCCTGAAAGGAAGTTGGAATGAAGTGGGGATCAGTCTCTTCTCCCTATTATCAGGTGACAGATTGAGAAGAAATGGCCTCAAGTAGCACCAGGGGAGATTTAGGTTGGATATTAGGAAAAAATGCTTTACAGATAGAATGGTCAGGCGTTGGAACAGTCTGCCCAGGGAGGTGGTGGAATCACTGTCCCCAGAGGTGTTCAAGAAACGTGTGGATATGGCATTTTGGGCCATGGTTTAATTGCCATGGTTATGTTGGGTTGATCCAACCAAAACAGTTCTATGATTCTGTGATTCTTTAAATGCCACGTACACGCTGATTGTATTGAATCTGTAACATACAGTATCTGCCATGAGCTTTTGTGTGACGGGAATAGAATTAATTCTGGTTTCCTTCTTGATATTCTAATGTGATGTGCTTTTAACTAGTTGATTATGGACTGTGTATACTGCATAATCTCTATTTATCCCTTATAAATATGCTTGGTAGATGTTTTAGCCATGCCTGTCCTAGCAATCTGAAATCTTTGATTACCTGCTTGCTGAGTAAAACATTTCACAGATGTTTCCATTACAACAAGGCTTTCAGAATGAGGCCCTAACTGTAGCACAAAATTTATCACCACAGTAATGTCAGGTGCTAGGTGTGTGAAGAAATTGGTATACATCTGGAAAATCTGCATGCCAAAGAGGAATAATACTTGTTTTCTAATCCAGCGTTGTTTTAATTACACATAATCAGCCACTGTAAACATCACCTGTGATACTTAGGAGGGCTGATTAGTAAATCATAACAATTCTGTTTTTTACCTAGTAAGCTATAAAGCATGTATATTGTAGACACACCATTGTGAAGAATCTATTTTCATTGGGAAGAAACAAATAACAGCTTGAAGGTAAGAACAAATTGACTGTAACCTGTGGGTACATAACATTTATTACCAGTTTGCTCCCACCTCCACATAAGTAATCTTGCTTCATAACCTTGAAAGTATGCTTTGGAGGTTGTCACACAGTGAAACACCTTTGCTAGGAGAAAACCAAGCCAAACCAATAAAATGAAACAAAGAAAACCAACAAGATACCATAGAGACCTTTGAATCTGCTATAAACCAATGTATATATTGTTTGTTAATAAAATTTCCATTTCCCTTCCCTCTCCCTCTCTCCCTCCCCCTCCCCCTCCCCCTTTTCCCTTTCCCTTTCCCTTTCCCTTTCCCTTTCCCTTTCCCTTTCCCTTTCCCTTTCCCTTTCCCTTTCCCTTTCCCTTTCCCTTTCCCTTTCCCTTTCCCTTTCCCTTTCCCTTTCCCTTTCCCTTTCCCTTTCCCTTTCCCTTTCCCTTTCCCTTCTTCCAATTCAGTTTCACTTGAATAACAGTTAATTATATAATCCTTAGAATAGTGGAATCATAGGATGCTAAGATCATAGAATAATTCAGATTGCAATGGAACTGAGGTTGGAAAATAGCTCAGGACATCTCTTTTTCAGCCTCCAGCATAAACATCTCTGAGATCACACAAGATTGATCAGTGTTGGGTGTGTTGTCTTGGTCCAGCTGGATCTCAAAATCCCGCAGTGATGGAGACTGGATATTTGGAAACAGAATCTTAGGTCAGAGTTTGCAGCATGAAATGGAATTTGTGTTTAGTTACTGAGGGATTTATTGAGTTTCGTTGATATTTCTTGCGTAGTTACTTCTAGTTTTGATATAGTAAGATCCCAGAATCAAAGACTTGTTTTGGTTGGAAAAGACCTTTAAGCCTGCAGTGACCAGACTAGGGGCAATGGCTTCAAACTAGAGAAGAACAGATTTAGATTGGATGTTAGGAAGAAGTTCTTCACTATGAGGGTGGTGGAACACTAGAACAAGTTGCCCAGGGAGGTGGCTGAGACCCCATCCCTAGGGATATTCAAGGTGAGGCTCTATGAGACCCTTGGCAACCTGGTCTAGTTGAGGATGTCCATGGTGACTGTGAGGCGGTCAGACTAGATGACCTTTGGCCAGACCCTTCTGGCCTGGACCATTCTATGATTTTATGATTCTGTGATCAGAAGCCCAACCATTAACAAACTCTACTAAGTCTGGTGCTAAACAATGTTCACCAGCACCACATCTCTGAAGAGTTTAAACACCTCCAGTGATGGGGATTCTACCACCTGCCTGGGAACCATGTTACAGATGATGTGTGCTTGCAGGAGAAACTCATGCAGAGTTCACAGTTTTGCCATTCATGAGATGAAACTCAGTGATTTTGAAATATTTTCATTTTTATTTTTTGCTAAACCAGAAACAAAAAGTGAACCTTGGAGAAGGCGTGGGACAGAAGGTGCCAATTCTCATGGATCAAACCCTAAGAAAATATTCACACCAACATCCGTGAAAGAAAACTGTGAAGTTTCTCACACAGCTGTCTGCAGAATACATTTTGTCGAGGCACTGAAGCATTAAACTTTTCTTTTTCCCTTGGACTGCATTTATTATATCATCTTTGTCATCTTTCTACTCTTCCTTTTACCCACTAGAGAAAGTCAGGCAGACTCAAAGAAATCTTGATGTGGTTTTGAGAAAAGCATTCACATGAAAAGCAAAATACCAAAATCTGATTAAGGTGACTCTGAATCTTTTGAAGAAAACTTGGGCAAAAACCTTGCTAAAAGCTAACAACTTTACACAAGATTTCACATGCCATGATTGTAACTTTTCTTCACTGAATCCTTCCTCTAATTTAGAAAG
Organism: Picus viridis; assembly: GCA_033816785.1. Classification (NCBI taxonomy): domain Eukaryota; kingdom Metazoa; phylum Chordata; class Aves; order Piciformes; family Picidae; genus Picus; species Picus viridis. Next base: position 32,047,863 of record CM066582.1, on the reverse strand, counting down.
ATGCAGAATTCTGACATAAGTAATATAGATCATTATGACTTTGTTAAAATCCCCACACTTTCCCCCCAAAATGTCAGACTGTTACAATTAAGTGTATCATATTGTGGTGTGGGTCATATCAATATGTTGTCATGGGACGTGGTACCTTGAATGCTGTGTTCAGTTTTGGGTCCCTCACTACAAGAAGGACACTGAATTGCTGGAGCATGTCTAGAGAAGGGCAACAAAGCTAAAAGGTCTGAAGATTAGGTCTGGTGAGGAGCAGCTGAGGGAATTGAGGTTGTTCAGCCCAGAGAAGAGGAGCCTGAGGGGAGACCTCACTGCTCTCTACAGCTCCCTGAAAGGAGGTTGCAGTGAGCTGGAGGTTGGTCTCTTCTGCCTAGTATCAGGTGACAGAACAAGAGGAAATGGCTTGAAATTGTGCCATGGAAGGTTTAGTTGGAATATTAGGAAAAATTTCTTTCCTGCAGCAGTGTTCAGACATTGGAACAGGCTGCCCAGTTAGACGCACTGTACCTGGAGGTGTTCATGTAGACATGGCACTTTGGGACATGGTGGTGTAAATTTGATGGTTGGGCTCCATGATCTTAGTGGTCTTTTCCAACCCAAACAATTTTATGATTCATGATTCCATGGTTTAGCACCAGACTTGGTAATGTTAGATAATGATTGGACTCCATGATCTTAAAGGTCTTTTCCTACCTACACAATTCTGTGATTCTCTATATGTCATACATTGCTTAAAAAGAGCATTGTCATATTAAGGAAATTAGGATTATGTACAGATACCATAGATAAAGCAAATCATGGTGTGGTAGGATGCTGGCAAAGGCAGAAACCAAGTAACCAACAGTAACCAAGGTAACAGAAAATAAGTTCATTGTCTAATGTTTGATAATTGCAAGTATTAATTGATCACTGAGCAAAGGCTCCACTGTATTGTTCTTATTTTTTTGTGACTTACTATTCCATTTGGACTATTTACTGAAATTTTAAGTAAAAAAAAAAAGAAAATGATTACATGACCTCAAGATTTAAGAGGTGAGAAGTGCAATATTCTGTGACTGAAACATACAATGTTTTCTGTTTAGTAAACTAACTGGGATTGGTTTCACTCCTTGTCCTTACTAATGTATAGAATCCTAAAATCATTAAGGTTGGAAAAGACCTAGAAGAGCAAGTCCAGTCATCAACCCAACACTACCATGGCCACTAAACCATGTCCCAAAGTGCCATGTCTACACATTTTTTGAATGCCTTCAGGGAAGGTAACTCCACCATTTCCCTGGGCAGTCTGTTCCAATTCCTGAGCACTCCCTGGAGGTGTTAAAAATATGTGTAGTCATGGCATTCTGGGACGTGGTTTAGTGGCCATGGAAGTGTTAAGTCGATGGTGCAATTTGATGATCTCAGGGGGTCTTTCCCAACAAACAATTCCAGGATTCTATGATTTCTCTTCCCAGTGTAATTCTCATGAGCCCTGTCATGAGCTAACTTGGATTTTTCACCAGCAACATTCTTTTAAGCATTTCATCCTGTGCTTACTTTTGCACTATAAGAGGAGCAGAAATGAGCCCCAAGGCTTTATGTCTATTGCTGTGAAGAAGGCAATCACCATTTACAAGTGGTAGTTCTGCCTGGAGTCTACCAAGGACTGAAATGAAAGAAAATCATTCAAGTCTGAAATCTACAAAGGTCACTAAATAAATTAAATTTAGCAGTCTCTCTTTGAGTAAACTAAGAGTGCAGCATTCAGATCACAGCTCACTCCTAAAGCTAATGCTAATTTAGGTGAATTATCCCTGTGAGATTCAGGGGAAACTGATTTCCCAAACTTTAGAACTAATGGGATGCATTCTTAATGCTGATATAAATGCACCATCCTCCTAGCTCTGCTCTGTCCTTTTGCAATAGAAAGGTCCTTTTGTCACCTTTTGGTCTCCTAATCCCAAATCATGCTGCACACTTCAACCATTCCATTAATTCTTGCTGTCCTTTAAAAAACCCCTGGGACTGCTGATTGCTTGTGTCCTTCAAATTCTATATTAAAAAAGGAAAAGGGAAGTAGGGTGATTTGCCTTTTTAAGTTTATGGGAGTTTTTTTGATTGGTTGATTGATTAGTTGTTTTATTTACTTTATTTGCCTGGCTGACGAAGTTGTTGACCTTCTATCATCTCACCAATTGAAAATTCTCAAAAAAAAAAAAAAAAACCCTTGTTGACTCTACAAACCCATAAAAAGTACCAATTAAATATGTAAAACATGTACCACATTTTCTCGGTCCAAAGAGGGAAAGAGACTCAGTCCTTTTGAATATTCCCGTGTTGTGAAATGAGAGGCACAAATGAGGCCAAAATATCAACAGCTAGACTATTTATTACATAAATAAAGTGGATGGATCAGAAGGGGAGAGAGAGAAAATAGAGAAGAGAGAGAGAGAGAAGAGGAATTATATTACCACACCCCTCACCACCACCCCACCCCCCAAGACAGTTTGAGTTTGTGGAGGAAAGGTGCTGCAGGAGATATTGGGTCAGCAGAGAAACGGTGCTGAGGCTTTGGCTGTAGAAGAGATGTGGTCCTCCGAGCAGCTTCTTCAGCTCCATGAGTTGCAGCAGGCGGAACGTAGGACACGGAGAGAGGGTTTGGTCTGCTTCTTCCAGGTTCCATGGCCTCTTTTCTTCGGAGCAGCATTGTCCCAGGCTTTTCCTTCTCTCGTGCTTTCCTTCTCAGCGGCATTGTCCTTCTCCTGTGTTTTTCTCCATCAGTGTTTTCCTTCTGTGTTTTTGGCTCTCCGTTTTCCTTCTGCTGAGCCAGTAGTTGCTCAAGTCTTTTATACAGTTTTTTAGTCCTTAGCTATGTGTCCAAGTATTGTCCCTCAGGAAATCAGGGGCTAGGTAATCATCCTTAGGTAAGTATCCAGGTATCGTTCCCCAGGAAATCTTTCTGTGTATTCCTGTGAGTTTGGGCAGGGGTCTGGATGGAGGGGAGAGGGGTGCCTCTGCCTCCTCCTTTTCCATCTACCTGCCCACACACTCATTACACATCAGGAAACAGGTGGTGAATCCATTGTCTCACCATCCTCCTTTTCCAGGGTACTTGATGGGTGGAGATTATCTTATTTCATGCATATTCCCAAAGGTGGCCTGAGTCCATTGTTGTGAGGCCAGCTGTGGTCCAGTGAGCAATGTTATCTTTGCACCTTCCAAGAGTCCTTCCAGTGGCTCTGCCCAACACACATCAGCTATTGTCTGGGCAAGCAGCAAGTGATTTTATCTTTGTTGAGTCACACCAGGAGACACAAGCTTTTAGTCTCTCACACACATATGCACTGCAAAAAAACACACCAAAAAACCCACAAAATAATAAAAATTAGAATATACTGAAATAATATAAATTACTAAGTGTAAGAAATAATAGCAATTTGCTTGTTTAAAAAGTATTTGTCTACTAGATCAGAGAGAAATCTGCTCCTGTATTAAATTTGGTTAATTCAACAGTGTCATTAAACATGGACAACAGCAATTTTTCTTACACAACCTTCATAATTTCTCATCAAATCAGGGGTTTTGAAGCTGAAATTTTTCATTGTTAAACCACAACAAAAGGGGGATGATGGTGATAATGACAGCAATGATGATGATGATGATGGTGTTGATGATGATGATGGTGTTGATGATGATGTTGGAGCAGGTACAGAGAAGCGTAGCTAGGGAGGATTTTGCACAGCATGTCTTATGAGAGAGCCTGTTTAGCCTGCAGAAAAGGAGGCTGAGATGAGGCCTCATTGCTCTCTACAGATACCCCTGAAAGGAGGTAAGTAATGACAGGATAAGAGGAAGTGGCCTCTAGCTGCACCAGGGGAAGTTTAGGTTGGATGTTAGGAAGAATTTCTTTAATGAGAGAGTGGTCAGGCAGCAGAGCACACTGCCCAGGGAGGTGGTGGAGTCATCATCCTTGAGAGTGTTTGAAAAACCAAGTAGATGTGGTACTTTGGGACATGGTCCAGAGGTCACAGAGGTATTGGGCAGAAGGTTGGATTTGATGATCTTAGAGGTTTCTTCCAACCTTAATGATTCTGTGGTGATGATAATGATGATGATGATGATATTATCATTACTATAATGACAACTATTATTATTTCTGAATTATGTATTTTGAATTATTGATGTTTTAACACACTCAGTGAATACATGTTCATAGTCAGACTGAAACTGAGTAAATTTCATCAAGAATGAATTTTTTTAATGGACATATTAAAGACTTTCTTATAATGGAGTTTTCTAATGGAAGTAGTGTCAGGTCCTGAGTTATTGTTGTGCTGTTGGACACATAATGAATGTTGCACTCTGGAAACTAATGACAAATATACTAGGTAATGGGTGTTTCTATGGAGACCATGGTGTACATATCATCTGTGTTGAATATTTGTTAGTACATGAAATTTAGATTACAAAATACACTTAATCATCCTTTATTACAATGAAATCTCACTGCCCTGTGAACTTCTAGGACAAAGCTAATAAGAAAACCCTGACAAAAATGATAACAATAGCAATTTAATATGGAAATGGCACAGATTTTGGAACTAATTTCCCCTTGCCCCCAGTTTTTTCTTTAAAAAATCTTAGTTGATTTTCAAGGAAATAATTATAATTATTAGAATAGAACTAGACTAGACTAGACTAGACTAAACCAGGTTGGAAGAGACCTTCAAGATCTTCATGTCCAACCCATCATCCAACACCATCTAATCAACTAAACCAGGCATCCTATCAAGTCTCCTCCTAAACACCTCCAGGGATGGTGACTCCACCACCCCCTCGGGCAGCACATTCCAACGTGCAATCACTCTCTCTGTGTAGAACTTCTTCCTAACATCCAGCCTAGACCTCCCCGATGCAGCTTGAGGCTGTGTCCTCTTGTTCTGGTGCTGGTTGCCTGGGGGAAGAGACCAGCCCTTGCCTGGCTACAACCTCCTTTCAGGTATTTGTAGAGAGCAATGAGGTCTCCCCTGAGCCTCCTCTTCTCCAGGCTAAGCAACCCCAGCTCCCTCAGCCTCTCCTCATAGGGTTTGTGTTCCAAGCCCCTCAACTACTTCATTGCCCTTCTCTGGACACGTTCCAGCAATACAACATCTTTCCTAAGCTGAGGGATCCAGAACTGGACACAGGACTCAAGGTGTGGCCTAACCTGTGAAATGTACAGGGACAGAATGACCTCCCTGCTCCTGCTGGCCACACTGTTCCTGATGCAGGCCAGGATGCCATTGGCCCTCTTGGCCACCTGGGCACACTGCAAGCTCATATTCAGCCTACCATCAACCAGCACCCCCAGGTCCCTCTCTGTCTGGCCACTCTCCAGCCACTCTGACCTTTGTTTTGGTTTTTTGCATCTCTCTTCCAAAGTCAGTAAGGATATGATTTGTCTCACTTCCACACCCCAATCCCTCACACATTTCAAAATGGACATTCAAAAAGCCAAGGAAGGATCTAATTTTGTTGAGTGCAGTAAATGGGAAATGAAATTTCAGTTGCAATGAAACTCTTCCTGAGATGACCAGAAATAGGAAAATGGTCATTTTCATGCTTTAAAAGCATCACTACATTAAGTGAATGAAAACAATGTTGGAAAGATCCTGTAGGCTGTTCCAACACCCCTACTAAAAAGAAAAAAAACACCACAAAACCAGACAAAAAAAAATATATATAGAAAAAGAGAGGAAATCAGGGCAGAAAAGAACAGCTGGATATATTCAAACTAACTTTCTTTCTTTCTTTCTTTCTTTCTTTCTTTCTTTCTTTCTTTCTTTCTTTCTTTCTTTCTTTCTTTCTTTCTTTCTTTCTTTCTTTCTTTCTTTCTTTCTTTCTTTCTTTCTTTCTTTCTTTCTTCCTTTCTTTCTTCCTTTCTTTCTTCCTTTCTTTCTTTCTTTCTTTCTTCCTTCCTTTCTTTCTTCCTTTCTTCCTTCCTTTCTTTCTTTCTTTCTTCCTTCCTTTCTTTCTTCCTTTCTTCCTTCCTTTCTTCCTTCCTTTCTTCCTTCCTTTCTTCCTTCCTTTCTTCCTTCCTTTCTTCCTTCCTTTCTTCCTTCCTTTCTTTCTTTCTTTCTTTCTTTCTTTCTTTCTTTCTTTCTTTCTTTCTTTCTTTCTTTCTTTCTTTCTTTCTTCCTTTCTTTCTTTCTTTCTTTCTTTCTTTCTTTCTTTCTTTCTTTCTTTCTTTCTTTCTTTCTTTCTTTCTTTCTTTCTTTCTTTCTTTCTTTCTTTCTGTGTGGAGTTTTGGACAACATCACAGAGCAAAAAGTATAATTAACTTTTGCTGTTGTTGTTTAAATATACCAACTGAAAATTCATTTTTATTTTTGAAACCAGTAAACTTAATTCTGGACAGAACAGATGCCAGAACACTGCAATTAAACAAATAACTTTAAATTACGTTCATTAATCCCACAGCCTTGATTTAGACTGGGATAATCCCAGGTTTTGGACTTAAACCCAAAGAGGCTTTGGAGATTCACATTAACCTTCTGAAGGACATAGCACAAGGTCAGAGCCCTGTCACAAAATGAAGATAATGTCAGGGGAAGCTGTGGAATGAAACATTGCCATCATTGACATTTTGGGAGCACCATTTAAAAGAGGGCTTATGGGAAATGATATAGCAAATAGTTGGCTACAGGCTCCCTGGGGACCAGGTTGCTGTGAACTGTGGGGATGAGACACTGGAACAGGTTGCCCAGGCAGGTGGTGGAAGTTCCATCCCTGGAGGTTTTTAGGGCCAAGCTGGATGTGGCTCTGAGCAACCTGATCTAGTGTGAGGTTTTCCTGCCCGTGGCAGGGGGCTTGGAACTAGATGATCCTTGAGGTCCCTTCCAACCCTACCAATTCTATGATTTTGTGACGTTCCTGGGGGTGGCAGGGCAGGACTTTGCCAGGCAGGACTGGTCCCACAACCCCAACCAGGAGTAGACCTTACTCTTGCAGGTTTTTGGGTCAGTCCTGTCTGCACTCTAACCCTTGGGCACCTAGAGGTTTCCCTTTGTCCTATCACTAGACACGCTTATGAAAAGTCACTCTCCAGCCTTCTTAGAGGTGCCTAAAAAAGTTAAGTATGTAAAGTATGATGGAGACAACATTGGAAAAACCACAGTGCCTTGACAAAACAGTGTCAGTCTTCCAGTTCTCAGGTATTTTTGTTCATTATTTTGTAGCATTCTTCTAAATGCTAAGAGAAAATACATACTACCACTTTAATTCATAATAGACCAATGTTTCTCTATTATAGTAAAGCTGATTTGGAAATGGAGGCCTAAATTTATAATGAGTATGTTCAAGATTGCTTGTGACATAGTTGGGAAAAACTTGAGTTTGAGCTATTTATCACATTTTTTGCCAAAGGATTTGTGCATTATTTCTTATTCTGTACCATAAAAATAACCTCCTGGAGGAGCTGGGAGGATTCCCAGATTATCACAGTATTTCTAGGGTCTGGACACTTTAAAATGATCAAATATGATAGCTTTATGTATTTAATAACAAGGTATTTTTATGGGTTGCTATCAGGTAACTTATTGGAGTGTTTCCTCCCCCAGGACAAACAAAATGTGTTTTGGTGTAGGAGGAAATCCCTTAAATTTCTGTATAATATCTTTTTCCCCCTTTTTGTCATTTATTTCACTTTTATTCTTTCTTATGCTTTTATTCTATTTTTGATCTTTCCCCTTTTAGCACTTCAGGAGACTGAAGTTAAAGGCATTATTTGTGTGACTGACACCTTATCAGGCTGTGCTGCCATTATGCAAGACCTGGACAGGCTGGAGAGTTGGGCAGTGGTAAACTTCATGAAATTCAAAAAGGTCAAGTGTAGAGTCATGCATCTGGGCAGGAACAAGCCCCTGCAGCCCTACAGATGGGGAAGTGACCTGCTGGAAAGTTGCTCTGTGAAGAAGAGTCAACCTGGGAGTGCTGGTGACCAAGAAGATCACCATGAAGCAGCTATTTGCACTCACGGTCAAGAAGAATAATCATCTCCTGGGGTGCATTAAGAAGAGTGTGACCAGTAGGTTAGAAAGGGAGGTTCTCCTTCCCCTCTACTCTGCCCTGGTGAGGCCATACCTGGAGTATTGTGTTCAGTTCTGGGGTCCCCAGTCCAACAGTGACAGAGAACTACTGGAGAAAGGCCAATGGAGGGCCACAAAGTTGATGGATGGAGCCTTATGAGGAGAGGCTGAGAGAGATGGGGCTATTTAGCCTGCAGAAAAGACTGAGAGAGAATCTTTTTGATGTATATAAATATCTAAAGGGTGGAGGTCATGAGAAAAGGGCTGGGCTCTTTTGGTGGTCTCTGGTGACAGGGAAAAGGGTAGTGGACAGAAACCAGAGCACAGAAGGTTTCACCTGAACTTAAGGAAAAACTGGCTTTCCTGAGAGGGTGCTGGAGCACTGCCCAGAGAGGTTGTGGATTCTCCTTCTCCATAAACTTTCAAAAGCTGCCTGGACATTGTATCATAGTATCAGTCTGAATCTCCCTACCTCCAGCTTCATTCCATTCCTCCTAGTCTTATCACTACCTGACAACCTGAGAAGTCCCTCCCCAGCCTTCTTGTAGGCCCCCTTCACATACTGGAAGGCCACAATTGTCATCCTGTCCAACCTGCTATAGGTTACCCTGCTTCAGCAGGGGGGTTGAACTAGATGATCTCCAGAGATCCCTTCCAGCTCCTACTATTGTGTGATTCTGTGACTGACTGGTTTACCTGCTAACAAGCAAATGCCCTTTTTTAGTTTCTTCCCCCTTTGAGTCCTCAGCTAATCCTGTGAGTCAGATGCACTTTGGACTGGTGGGAATGTAAGTCACGTTTCAAAATCAGTATCAGTGCTGCAGATATGTCTGCATACCAAGGAGCCTATAAGCATAAGAGTTTTGGCTGCAAAGTTCCTTAAGCATTGAAAGTGCTGTCATTTTTTTAAAGTCATTTTGTCAGAGTTGGGACAGCTCTCGATCTATATTTCATCTATAGCCAACTAAGATTCATTGATCTGAATAAGAAAAAGTGGTCAGGCCATGCCTAATGCCTTCTGCAAAATACATACCTCTTTGCTTCCAAGACATCAATGAAAAAGTATAGAAACTATCTTGCTATGCCAAGTCAATAACTATTTACTCAGCAGTATGACTGAGTTTCTTTTTGGTCTGAAATAATATCAGTGCACATGTTCTAAAAAAAGCAGTTAATCACAAGTGGGCAAGGCTGAAGAAGCAAGTGTCCTTCATCATTCATGTGGAAGTTGCTCCAAAGTGCAAGGGGAAAAAAAAACCCCAAAGAACTCAGATTTCTTGTGACAGTTGGAAACCTAAGTGTCAATAAGTGGCTCTGAGAATTCACAGTCGAGCAGAGCATTAATCATTAGGAGAGCGGTCATCTTTATTCCTGAGAGTCTTTCTGAACCTCATCTCATAGCCTTTCATGAAATCATGTACCCATCTTTGTGCATGTGATCCTGTCAAGATCAAAAATTGTGCCCTGTATGAAAGAATTTTTAGCAGAAAAATCACAAAACTGCCCAGGTGAGCATTCTGTGCTGAGGTTGCTCTTCCATTATTATAGTGTAAACATCACACTTCAAGCACTGGCTTCTCTTTTGGGGCTGTCACTTGCAAGAAGGACACTGGGGTGCTGGAGCAGGCATAGAGAAGGGCACTAAGCTGTTGAAGATTCTGGAGAACAGGTCTGGTGAAGAGCAGCTGAGGGAACTGTGGCTGTGCAACCTGGAGAGAAGGAGGGTGAAGGGAGACCTCCCAGCTCTCTAAAAGTCCCCCAAAGGTGGGTGGAGACAAATGGGCGTTTATCTCTTCTAGTAACAAGTTATAGGAGAAGAGCAAATAGCCTCTTGCCAGAACAGCTTTAGGTTGGATATTAGAAGAAACTTCTTGAGTGAAAGGCTTCTCAAAGACTGGAACAGGCTTAACCAGGGAGGTGGTTGAATCACCATCCCTGGAGATGTGTGAAAAAGAGGCAGAGATGTGCTGAGGGATGTGTTTTAGCATCAGACATGGTAGAGTTAGATAATGTTTGGACTAGATAATCTTGAACTTCTTCTCCAACTGAAACAATTATGTGATTCTAATTACTGGGTTCAACCTACATGCTAGAATGGACTTTTCCTTTTTTTGGGGGAAGCTTGATTTCTAATGTTTCAACTTCTAACCTGTGTGGGTATTAATTAAAATCATGTTTTGTCTGACTTTGTCTTTCAGGACTTTGCCTTTGTTGACTCTTTCCTTAAATAATGTTGCAAATCAATTTTTATTTTCAGACATCTTAAGGGAACCTATTCCAAAAGGCCTTGGTAAGCACACATTGTATATGACTTCATCAGCTCTGTGCTGTGATAGTCAAAATATTTTATAGAAGGAAGCTCACCAGTCATTTCAGGTATATCCATAAGAGCCCTTTGTAGAATAGGCCTCCAAAACTATCCTTGGGGACAAAGAAAATATATTTCCACAGTATCATTATCTTTACAGTTTGATGACAATGACTACAACCATAGTTCTATTACTACTGACACTACTAATACAAGTGTAATATACCACAGCAGATTGTGACATTTCCTAGGCTATTGTAAAGCCTCTAGAAGCCATCAAGGATTTGCTTAGTGTATCTCAGAACATGTCTGAGCAATTAATTTTATGAGACAAGGTACCACTGTGAATAAAACCACCTCCAGCTTTCTAACTGAATGCTTTGTACCCGGTGCAGTAAAGCAAGAATTCAGTTAAGCCAAAGGAATATCTAGTCTTGTTTTCCCACATATTAGAATACAAAAGAACAAAGCACATAAAATGAGAATAAAAATTACTGATGTGTATTATGGATATGTCAAACTTTGATGCCTAGAGAGTAGATTTGAAGTAGGAAGGAAAAGATCCCGTTTTGTACATGAATCATAAACTTGTTTGGGTCAAAAGAGATGTTTAAGACTGCCAAGTCTAACTATTCTCTATCTCTAGCAAGGCTGGTGTTAAATCTTGTCCCTCAGCACCACATCTCTGCATTTTTTAATGCCTCCAGGGATGGGGATTGAACCACCTCCTCAGGAAGCTTATTTCAGTCTTTGAGAAGCCTTTTATTTGAGAATTTTCTTCTAATACCCAACCTAAACCTTCCCTGATGCAACTTGAGGCCATTTCTTCTCATCCTATAACTTGTTACTAAGAAGCAGAAGCCAATCCCCAACTGGCTTCAACCTCATTTCAAGAAGTTCAAAGGATGCAAAGATGTGATGTTGAGGGATGTGGTTTAATACCTGACATGGTAGAGTTAGATAAGGGTTGGACTCAATGACATTGAAGCGGTTTTCCCAATTAAAATGAGATTCTATGAAAAATTGAAGGTACACATGATTTCAACCTCTTAAACTCCCATTTCTGCAGAGAGCTGTGAGTCAAACACAAAATGTATCTGAAAATATGCATCCAAAACCATTTTAGAATAGAATTAACCAGGTTGGAAAAGACTTCAGAGATCATTGAATCCAACCTATCAACCAACACTATCTAATCAACTAAACCATGGCACCAAGTGCCCCATCCAGTCTCTTCCTAAACTCCTCCAGTGATGGTGACTCCACCACCTACCTGGGCAGCACATTGCAATGGCCAATCACTCTCTCTATGAAGAATTTCTTCCTAACATCCAGTCTAAACCTCCCCTGGTGCAGCTTGAGACTGTGTCTTCTTGTTCTGGCGCTGGTTGCCTGGGAGAAGAGACCAACCCCCACCTGGCTACAACCTCCCTTCAGGGAGTTGTAGAGAGCAATAAGGTCTCCTCTGAGCCTCCTCTTCTCCAGGCTAAGCAACTCCAGCTTGCTCAGCCTCTCTTCATAGGGCTTCTGCTCCAGGCCTCTCACCAGCTTTGTTGCCCTTCTCTGGATATGTATCCAAACTTTTTTTTTGGGGGTTGCTTAGAGAACCTTTCCCTTTACTACAGTAGCAGTTATTCATAAGTAAGACATATTATAAAAATATATCTTTAAAAAGCAGTATTTAACATAAGAATGTGAAACTGCACTCAGGTGAAAATTCCTTACAAATTTCTTGCTGTAATCTTTAAATGGGCAATCTTTACCCATTATGTATGTTCCCAATGGGATTTCTTTTTTAATGTATTTTTTTTTCAATGCTCTCAATAAATGCATGGCAGGCAAAACACCTCAGAACTCCTTCAGGGGAAAGTAATATTTTCTATTCTTAACTGCTATTGAGAAGAAAGTTGATTTTCCAGGGTATTACTTCTAAGCTATCTGATATTCTGAATTCATGGCTCCCGAAGTCAGTTTACCTGGGAATGTGTCTAACATCCAGGAAAGGGCACCAGATACATGACTGGAAATTCAGATTTAAAATATCTTCTATCTAGTTACAAAACCATCTAAGGAAATGATAAATTGGCAGATGAATTTCCCTTTTTTTTTAGAAGTTAGGAAAGAGGTCTTTACTTCCATTTATGTTTCTTAAGCACAAAAATACAATACAATACAATACAATACACCAGGTTGAAAGAGACCTTCAAGATCATTGCATCCAACCTATCAACCAATCCAACCCACCTAAACAACTAAACCATGCAACCAAGCACCCCATCAAGCCTCTTCCTGAACACCTCCAATGAAGGTGACTCCACCACCTCCACGGGCAGTCCATTCCAATGGGCAATCACTCTCTCTGTATAGAACTTCTTCTTAACATCCAGCCTAAACCTCCTCTGGCACAGACTGAGACTGTGTCCTCTTGTTCTGGTACTGGCTGCAATAAAAACAAAACAAAAACTGAGCTAAACAACCCAAACCCACAACAACAAAAAACACCCCAACCAAAAACCAAACCAAATAACCTGAGCCCTCAATAACAAAAAACACCCAAAGCAAAACCAAACAGAAAATCCAAAACAAAATAAACCAAACCGAGCCAGCAAAATGCAGAAGATACCCCTTAATATGTAATCATTCTTCTAAAGTGTACAGGTGGTAATCTAACATAAACCCATCTTTTGGAGCCCACTGCCTGCCTTCTTCAAATAAACCTATTTATTTCCTGACACTCTTGATATTGCTGTGGGTGATCCTCTCAAACAGTCCTGAAAAACTCTGCATTAAACAACACAAGGCCTTCCTCTTGATCTTTGCAACCTGCACTTGAAGAAGTGGCTTCACAACCCCTGAGTGGTAAAGTCAAAAGCTCCTGAGAGCAGCACTGACAAGTCTAGCATAACACCTTGCTTTTGTGTTGTTGGTTTTCAGCCTGGCAAAGGCTGCAGTGGTGACTCCAATCAAATGCAAAATTTATTCCTTAGTAGTGTCTTTAGATAAATAATTGCAGTTCTAGCACATCCCAAAGAATGTGAGAGAAGTGGTTAAACAATTATGTATCACTATTTTATTTATTGATGAGTAATAATTATCCAAAGCAAGTAATTAAAATACATTAACATTTGATTTTTCTAACAGTCACACCCTTAAGAATGATACCCTACACAACCACACAACAATCATTAGCAGCAGCAAATGTATTAATGCACTCCTCATTAATATTCATTTCTATTTTTGTGAATTATATCTAAGCTATGAATATCTCAGACTGTTTTTGTCCATATCCTCCAAAACAGCCCAATCATCTGAAACATTTTCTACAATAACTACTAGAACTTTGATCTTACTGTGCTAAATGTCAGAATCACTTTATTTCTATTCCAGAAGTACTTGGTAACTGTCCTACATTATTACAGCTACAGAAATTTGCAGATATTCAGTTACTGTACAAGCACTAGTGCACAGCTAAAGAGTTTTAATTCTACAAATCACAAATAGTCATTTACAATCACTGTAGAAATTGCCAGCTAAAACCTGTAGTGTACAACACACAGAAATTTGGGATCATGAAAGTCACAGTATCACAGTATCATAGTATCACTAAGGTTGGAAGAGACCTTGAAGATCATAAAGTCCAACCTGTCACCACAGGCCCCACAACTAGACCATGGCACCAAGTGCCACGTCCAATCCACTTTTGAACACCTCCAGGGATGGTGACTCCACCACCTCCCCAGGCAGCACATTCCAATGGCAAACTACTCTCTTGGTGAAGAATGTTCTCCTCACCTCCAGCCTAAAATTCCCCTGGCACAGCTTGAGACTGTGTCCTCTTGTTCTGGTGCTGGTTGCCTGGAGAAGAGCCCCACCTGGCCACAACTTCCTTTCAGGTAGTTGTAGAGAGCAATGAGGTCTCCCCTGAGCCTCCTCTTCTCCAGGCTAAACAACCCCAGCTCCCTCAGCCTCTCCTCATTGGGCTTGTGCTCAAGACCTCTCACCAGCCCTGTTGCCAGTGCGAGGATGCTTTGTCAAGCATCATATTAAATTAGTTTCTTTTTTTATAACAATTTATCTTCAAGACCAGATTGATTCATAAAGTGCTCTTGGTGTCTTCTATTATTATGTCTCATAATTTCGTGTATTCTGTTTTCTGACTGCAGATTTTTGAGTTCCTTCATGTATCGTTTGACCTTGTTTTTGTTCTTTGACGTCATAGTGAAATCTGTTCTATTTTCTTTTCTTTGAGATAGCACAGCAATGCTGATCCCAACTCTATCAGTCAAACCTAAACACCTTGTTGTTTCTCCAATCAGCAATACGTTCCCTCTGGCATTTTCAATCCTCATGTCAAAGATTGTTTCGGCATAATTAATCTGAGAGTTACCAGAGAATCACAGACTCATGTACTGCTATTACCTTCCACTCTTGGAAGGAGGCTTCAGGAACGCTGGAGAGGGATTTTTGATAAAGGCATGCATTGACAGGAAGAAGGATGGAAGAATGGAAGAAGCTGGATTGAGATGAAACATGAGGAAGAAATTCTTCCTCATGAGGGTGGTGAGACACTGGGAATAGCTGTCCAGAGAAGCTGTGGAGGCTCCAAGGCTGAAAGTGTTTAAAGCTAGTTTGGGTGGAGCCTTCAGCAAGCTGGTCTAGTGGAAGGTATCCCTGCCCTTGGCAAGGGGATTGGAACTAGATGACATTGAAGATCCCTTTCAACTCAAACTGTTTTATGAATCTATGAATGCAGAGTATAATAAGAACAGCAGAATGCATTACATAGTATTAATAATATTAGATTATATTCTTAATATTAAATAATATTAAGAATATTTTTAATATTAGAACATTTCCCTCATATTAAAATGTGAAGAAAACTGCAATAACATTTTAATTTTAAATAAAGCAGAGAAACTTACTTTCAGCTGATTCATTACAAGTCAGGAGTGGTTTTATTCTGAGGTTTTCTTGCTGCTTGTTCCAAAATACACAACACAGATGCACAGAAAAAAAGTATTTCTTACTAAGGCAGCAGAAAATTCTTTAATTCCTTACTTCAGCAATATAAAACATATGAAAAGCTTTCAGAATTCCTTGCTATGGGGAAATACTTGCTAGCACAACTTTTAGAGGGGAAATTTTGTATCTCCTATCAGTACAGCCTCTGCAATAAGAGGGCGAGCAGGAGATGAGAAGATGTTGTTGAAGTGTAGCATTTTTATCAGATCTTCAGCTAGTAAAGCAGCTAAATAAATTCTCTAAACTCAAAGTGATCATGGAATCATTTTTGTTTGGAAAAAAACTCTCAGGTCATCGAGTTCAAGTGTCAACCTAAGACCACCATGACCATTAAAACATGTCTTGAAGTGCCATGTCCACACTTTTCTTGAACACCTCTAGACATCCCCTATTTCTTTAAAATACTAATGTTCATACAATAGTATGTTTAGATATATTTTACATACTGAACAGTAAACAGCACTCTTTATAAACTAGATATTGTAGATTTAGATTGGACACTAGGAAGTTCTTTACTATGACTGTGATGGAACACTAAAACAGATTGATCATGGAAGTGATGGAGGCCCCATCCCTGGAGACATTCAAGGTCAGGCTCCTTGAGGTTCTGAGCAACCTGCTCTCATTGGGGATGCTCCTGATTACTTCAGGGAAGTTGGACTAGATGATGTCTAGAGGTTGCTTCCAACCCACTGTATCCTATGATGCTATAAAAACTAACTCCAGTACAAATTTCAGTCTTGACTTGCAGTCAGCCTGTAAGTGGTCCTTCTTTATTATATTTGCTACATGAAAATTGCTCTAAGACACAGCATATGATTGATCAGACTGTTGTATACCAGAAGCAAATGACTACAGGGTATGGTAGTGAATAATGGAGTGAAATTGAGTTTTGGAAAAGGAGAAGTTGGAAAAAGATGCTGTCTTGAAATTGGGATTTTGTTGTATTACTTCCCAAATTTACCTTAATTTCTGTTTTGTCTGTGTCCTTATATTTATCTTGAGCCATGAGCTCTTACATCCTTCTTCTGCTGCAGGGGGAGTGAGAAGGTGAAAGATATGTGTCTGACAGTTGGCCAGGGTCAACCAACCACAAGAAGTGATGAACATTAGTCAATGGCAAAGACAAGAAGATGAAGATACTAAGATCTGGAAATGCCAAGAAGTAACAATATTTAGGAAGTGATGGTAGATAGATGTAATGGAGGCTTTGTTGTGGCCTTTCAGTATTTGAAGAGGGCTTGTAAGAAAGATGGAGAGAGATTCTAGAATCTGTGGTAAGAGTACAAGAGGCAACAGTTTTGAAGTGAAAGTTATAAAGTGATTTAGTCTAGACCCAAGAAGAAATTTTTTATGATCAAGATGGTGAGACACTGGAACAAGTTGCCCAGAGAAGCTGTAGATGCCCTGTCACTGGGAGCACTCAGGGTCAGTGTGGATGGGCCTTTGAGCAACCTCATGCTGTGAAAAATGTCCCTGTCCAATGTAAGACGGAGAAGGTGCACTTTAAAGGTCTCTTTCAACTCAAACCATCTCATGATTCTATGAAATGCTTAAAGAAGAGCAGTTAGGTTCACCAAACAAGACAGAGAGTAAAAGTATGAGTGTATGTATATGTACACATGAATACATATTTAAATGTTCATATATATACACATACAAATACATATGCTCATATTCATATTTATATACACATATTTGTACTTTTGTAAATCTCTTTTCACAGGCACAGATTCCAGATTTGAAATTGTGCAAACAAGTAAGTAAAAGTAAGTAAAAGTAAGTACAAGTAAGTAAAATAAAAGCAGCTTCTAATTGTTCAAAGTTAATAGTTCAAATTAGTTCTAATCTGCAAATTCAAGATTTGTTTTATGAGAATGCTTGAAACCCACTGTCTCAGGAGGCAATGCAGAAGCTGATGGAAAGCCATTTAGGGACATAGATGGTATTTCTTTGGAGTCTGAAGCATGATAAGTATTTTCTTTATTAATAACTCCAGCAATTTAGTTGGAGATCATCTGCTAGTAAAAATCAACGTGATTCCATTAGCCATATTGCTTTTGGAACACAGAGCTCTTCTGTTTTAGAGCAGATAAGAGTTCAATACTTTTAATGTTGTGCTCACATTTTTCACATCTAAGCTTTTCTCAAGCATACATATATAGGTAGACAGAGTTGCTCTGGAGATTTGTAGACATGAAAATTAAACCTCAGAAAACTGCAGGCAGAATAAAAGCATTAGATATCTCAAAGGCTGATTGGAAATGTCACCTTTGAAGGGGAGATGTTTTCCCCACAAATGCAGACATCAAGCATGACAAATACCAAAACCTCACATTTCCACTCACCTTAGAAGTTTTGTCTTCCTACATTTTCTATCAAGACTATAAATGGGGATATCTTTCCTGATATTGTGGTTAAGTCTCCACTTCTGGAGACATTCAAGGTCAAGCTTGATGGGGCTTTGAGCAACTTGATCTAGCTGGGGCTGCTCAACCTGGAGGAAAGGAGGAATGTGGGAGACCTTATAGTGGCCTTCCAGTACATGAAGGGGGCTATAACAAAGCTGGGAGAGACTTCTTACAAGGGCTTGCACTGATAGAACTAGAGGAAATGGATTTAAGCCTGAGGAAGGCAGACTTACTCTGATTATTAGTAAGAAATCTTTTACAGTAAGTGTGGTGAGACACTAGAATTTGTTGCCCAGAGAACATATGTGTGTCCCCTCCCTGTAGGTTTTCAAGGCCAGGTTGGACAGGGCCTTGAGTAATCTGATCTAGTGGAAGGTGCCCCTGCCCATGCCAGAGGGGATTAAAACTAGATAATATTTAAGGTCCCTTCCAACCCAAACCATTCTATGATTCTATGGTTCTACTGCATGGAGCTTGGACAACATGACCTTCAAAGGTCCCTTCCAGCTCAGCACATTCTGTGTTTCTATGATTATACAATGAGAGATATATACTTCAGGCATTGTGAGAAATGAGAAAACAAGTGAATTTTTGAAGCAGGCAACACAAGAAAGAAGGAACAAAATAGTGATGGGACATAACAATAAGGTTGTGGTTATGCCCAGGGACGTGGTGGAGTCGCCATCACTGGAAGTGTGTAAAAAGAGACTGGATGAGGCACTTAGTGCCATGGTTTAGTTGATTAGATGGTGTTGGCTGATAGGTTGGACTTGATGATCTCAAAGGTCTTTTCCACCCTGGTTAATTCTGTATTCTGTATTCTGTAATGAAAAGTCTGACAAAGCTGTGTTGCAACAATAAGAAAACATACACAAAAGTTTGGGAATAATTCTGAAGGGGACTGCCTGCTTTGTACATGGATTTCCTGCATTTTGAGTCAAGGAAAATGAAACCCACAATTTTCTAAATACCCTTTTGTAAACGTTTTCCCTTCTTTACCTTAAGTCAAGAGCACAATATATTCATTCTTGCATGAAACATAAAAGAACTTGAAGTCTGAATTTTAAAGACTAAAGTTTGTCCATCCTCCCTTTAGAAACAGCATTTTGTTGCTGAACTTGGTGCCATACAATTTGTTTGGAAGCTCATAGGCATTTTATGAATTTTAATAAAACTAATCAAAATTAATTAAAGGTTTGGATACAATTTCCTCAAAATGCTTTCTTATTTCTCAGTCATTATTTTAATACTATAATACTTTGCCAAAGCACAAAATGCATCAGAAATAATGAAAAGTAGGAATCACAACATAAATGCTCCATTGAAATACACTTTTTAGCTTAGGGATGGATGAGCTTTTTTTTTGGCATTTTTATCTTTTACTTGCATTATGCAATGAATGTGATTTGAAGTTCCAGCCAAAGCAATTCTATGATTCCATTCTATGATTCCATAATGTCATTCTACTTTGTTTTTTAATGAAAGCAAACAGTGTTCATTTTCTCATTGAACAGTACTAATGAAAATAAAAGATCCCCTCCTATAAGACAGAACAAAATATCTGCTAATTAGAAGTCGTAAACAGAAGTAGTTGTTTACTATGAGGGCTGTGGAACATTGAAACAGGCTTCTCAGAGAGGTAGTGGAGGCTCTGTCTCTCGAGACATTCAAGATCAGGCTTGCTGGGACTCTGAGCAGCCTGATCTGGTTGGGGATGTCTCTGCTTACTGCAGGGGAATTGGACTAGATGACCTTTAGCAGTCCCTTTCAACCCAGTTCATTCTATGATTTGTTCCATGGTAGAAACCAGAGAAATAAGTATACAGAGCCTGGAAAAGATGTTAAACAACCTATTGAAATTCATCATGAGAAATCTTGTTATTCGTATATCCATTCTATAAACCATGTGGATAAACACAGACTGTTGGAATCATTTCATTAGGGGTTGCAAAAGGGTGCCTAGAGGCTCTTCAGTAAAGATACAATTAGATGGAAACTTCATTATTCTTTAAAGTGTTATGTTTCACATTAGACAGTGATCAAAGGGAAAAAAAATCCTAAAGGAGATTTGTAGGATGCAAGGATTGATTACAGACTGATTCAGCACTGCAGTCACTGTTTGGTGCAATCTCAGCATGAATGGAGTCCCCAGAGAGTGTGTTGCTATCTGATTGCACCACAGTAAAAGAAAAAAACCAAACTGCTTTGAGAAGTGAATTGGTTTGGGTTGCATTGCACAGGAAAGCATTCTAGCTGGGATTAGCATTCTTCCTGGGATCCAAAAGCAGGGCTTCTAAAAGAGAATATCAGCTTCAGCAGTTCATAAAACTCAAAACTGCTCAGTTACTCTGGCAGAGCTATGAGAATCTTCTCTGTTATTCTGTGTGAAACAATATATTTCTTTTGTGTTGCTGTGATAGATTCAATTAAGAGTTCTTTTAGTAAGCCACTTGAAATATCTTAATTCTAAATTTTGTGTGAGCTTTAAATTTCCTTTCATGTTATAAATTCCTTCTGTCTTTCTTAATTCTTCCTTGCCCAATAGAATTTCACATCTGGAAAATTTAGACAAGAATTATCTATTCCAAGCGCAGAAGTGACTTGAAGTTGTAAGGCACTCGTGTAAATTATCTGCTGTAATAAATCAGCAAGCAGCCACTGAATCAAATTCCACAGCATCTGTTAAAATCAGGAATGCATTTTTCATTTAAAGCAATGGCATGCAAATTTCCTCCGGGAACATGACTGCTCAGGAACAGCTCTTATATTTTGAGGAATAAGAGTCCAACATTTAAGACTGCAGAGGAGCCTTGAAACCCTTTGCCGGCGATGTGCTGGCAAACGAATTTGAAGGCAATGGATGTCTTAGAAAACTTATCTTTCCTTCAGAAAGGTAAAGACATTTGGGAAAATAGAGGTGAAAAAAAAAAATGAGCATTTTCATAGAAGTTTCCTTCTTTATTTTACACCAAATGTTTGTGATTGAATGATGTACTATACTGGAATATGGCACTAGTTCTGTGTTTAATTCTCTAGGTAATTACCCACGATTCTCTAAGAGTTTTGCAAAATTAATAGTGTTGATTTCTGTAGATTTCAGTTGCTTTGAATGAAGCTATTCAAAAATATGTGCCAGAGCAGCATGCTTGCTGTTTCTGTATTATTAGCACTGACTCTGTAACGCTAATATTCCAAACAACCCAACTAAACCATGTCCCAGAGTGTCATGCCTACAGATTTTTTGAACACCACTGGGAGTCTTGACTCCACCACCTCCCTGGGCACCCTGTTCCAATGTCTGACCCTATTTTTGGCAAAGAAATTTGCCCTAAGATCCAATCCAAACCTCCCCTGTTGCAACTTGAGGACATTTGCTCTCATTCTATCACCTGTTACTAGGGAGAAGAGGCCAACCCCCACCTCATTCTCACCCCCTTTCATTTAGTTGAGAGACAGAAGATAGAATAGAATAGAATAGAATAGAATAGAATAGAATAGAATAGAATAGAATAGAATAGAATAGAATAGAATAGAATAGAATAGAATGAAGCAGGTTGGCAAAGACCTCAGAGATCATTGAGTCCAACCTATCATCCAACACTATCTAATCAACTAAACCATGGCACCAAGCACCCCATCCAGTCTCTTCCTAAACACCTCCAGTGATGGTGACTCTACCACCTAAGATCTCCCCACAGACTCCTTTTCTTCAGACTAAACAACCCCAGGTCCCTCAACCACTCCTCACAAGACACGTTCTCTGAACCCTTCACCAGCTTCATTGTCCTTCTCTGGACATGCTCCAGCACCTCAATATCTTTCTTGTAGTGAGGAACCCAAAACTGAAACCAGTACTGAAGTTGTGGCCTCACCAGAGCAGAATACAGTGGGACAATACTGCCCTGGTCCTGCTGGCCACACTGCTCCTGATCCAGGCCAGGATGCTCTTGGCATTACTCCCAGAAGGTCACAGGAAATGCATATTCCATTTCCACTACTACAGTAAGGGAGAAAATGAATGGCAAATGGTGAATGCAAAATTAATAAAAGGCAGCATCCATTTGTTATCCCCTAGTAGTAAACCCTAAGAACATTGTCAACAGAACTGGAAAATTAATTGAAAAATTCCACTGAATAGATAAGTTTATTTCCAAACTGAACAGCCCTTTATCTTTAAAATGCCACTTGATCTCAATAAAGAGTTTACCTTTTAGCTCAACAGAGACTCACTTAGAAAAGCCTTTTAGACTATTTCTGGCCATCAGGAATAGTGCAGTGACTTTACAATTCATGCTCTTTTTGGATAAATAATCCTTAGTACATTATTGTGAAAAGCTCACAATTATTGGTGATCCTACTTTTAATTATACATAGTTCAGTTTACAGGATATTACCTGATATTAGTTTAATATGATGTTTGACAAAGCATCCTCACACCGGCAACAAGGCTGGTGAGAGGTCGTGAGCACAAGCCCTATGAAGAGAGGCTGAGGGAGCTGGGGTTGTTTAGCCTGGAGAAGAGGAGGCTCAGGGGAGACCTTATTGCTCTCTACAACTACCTGAAAGGAGGTTGTGGCCAGGTGGGGCTCTTCTCCAGGCAACCAGCGCCAGAACAAGAGGACACAGTCTTAACCTGTGCCAGGGGAAGTTTAGGCTCCAGGTGAGGAGAAAGTTCTTCACTGAAAGAATGATTTGCCGTTGGAATGTGCTGCCCGGGGAGGTGGTGGAGTCACCATCCCTGGAGGTGTTCAAAAAAGGATTGGCCATGGCACTTGGTGCCATGGTTTAGTTGTCAGAAGGTGATTCTAATAGGGAATAGACTAGACTAGACTAGACTAGACTAGACTAGACTAGACTAGACTAGACTAGACTAGAATAGAATAGAATAGAATAGAATAGAATAGAATAGAATAGAATAGAATAGAATAGAATAGACCAGATTGGAAGAGACCTTCGAGTCCAATCAATAGGTTGGACTTGATGATCTCTGAGGTATTTTCTGACATGGTTGATTCTACGATTCTATGATTCCTTTTTATCTTGTACTATCAGCTTTTTTATTATTTTTTTTGTACTTTATGTATATCATTTGGTATTAAAATAAAAATAAAAATACTTGCATGTATTTCAGAGGAAATTCTACCTGTCAGTGCTGTGTTTCATTCCTCAGAGAGAGAAAAATGTCAGCATCACAGAATTACTAGTGAAATGGAACAGTGAGCTTCAATACTAACCAGCCATCTTTCTCCACCTAGTCACCTGGAGAGTTAGGCCAAATACTCAACTGGACATCAACATTGCATCTTGGGGTGAAGCAGAGACATACATGATGCAGGTGCAGGAGAGAGAGCTTTCCTTTACTCAGCAAGATAGCTGGGTGATTTAACAAGGAGGTCAGACTGCTCAGGATTCTGAATAGCAAGACAACTTCAGGAACCCTTTGGATGGCTCAGAAAGGCCAGATGGGCAGGTGGCAACTTGAGAAGTTCGCCAGGTTTCACACCAGCCAAGAAGGACATCTGGGTAGTAAGCAAGCTGAGAAGCCAAGCATCCTGCCTGATTTCTAGCCAGCCTACCAGCCTGGGGTCCAGTTGGCAAGATAGCTGGTGAGCATGCTGGCAGAAAATCAGAAAAGCTAGCAGCTGGCTCCTTGGTCAGACTCTCAGCCTGTCTGATTTTCATTGGTGTTTTTGACACAATCTACATGTTCCTGAGCAATAATTCAGTTCAATCCAGTCAGGTGTTTTGGTTTTTTTTTTCCCCTGCTGAAACCTATTTAAAAATAACCTCACCACGGTGTTCTAACAGTTAGCATATAGAGTAAATACATGGTGGACAGCATTTTTACACTTAATCACATAGAATTAGTTGGTTTTTTTTCTTTATGCGATTTTCTGGTACCAAGAATAGGTGGATTCTTCATCTCTAAGATGTCTGGTTTAGGCCTAGTTCTTCAGCAGTAGCTTCTCTATTCAAAAATACTTGCTATACTTTGCCTCTTTTTAATCTTCCCCATGCAATGCTCTGGAATTTGGGAAGAGTGGTTGGAAAGGTGCCCAGCAGAGAAAGACCTGAGAGTGTTGGCTGACAGACAGCTGAAAATAAGACAGCAGTGTGCTCAGGTGGCCAAGAAGGTGGCCATCAGGAGCAGGGAAGTGATTTTCTCCCTCTGCTCAGCATGGGTGAGGCCATACCTTGAGTCCTGGGTTCAGTTTTGGAGCTCTCACTTCAGGAAAGACATTGAGATGCTGGAACAAATCCAGAGAGGAGCAACAGAGCTGGTGAAGGGTGTGGAGAACAAATCTTGTGAGAAGCAGCTGAAGAAACTGGGGTTGTTCAGCCTGGAAAAGAAGGAGGCTGAGGGGAAAATTTCTGGCTCTTTATAACTCCCTAAAAGGAGGTTGTAATGAGGTGAGTGTTGGTCACTTCTCTCTAGTAACAAGTGATAGGACGACAGACAATCACTTCAAGATGGACCAGGGAACATTTAGATTGTATAATAGGAAAATTTTCATGACTGAAAGGGTTCTCAAACACTGCAACAAGATCCCAGAGGAGGTGGTTGAATCCTCATCCCTGGAGGTGTTTAAAGGCGCAGAGATGTCGTGCTGAGCAACATAGTGGTGGAGTTAGAGAATGGTTGGACAATATGATCTTAAAGGTCTTTACCAACCCAAACAGTTCTATGATTCGATTATCTTCCCTCTTGTACCTATAGTATTCCAGGAGATCAAAAGTAATTTGCACTAGTTGTCATTAGTAACAAAAACCAAAACAATCATATTCTCTCAGGCTTATTTTCCAGCCATCAGTCTTGAAACAGGTATTTTCTTTTCCTCCTCATCAATTCTGACACTATCATAAGCATTTCCAAAATTTGGTGTAACATTTAAAAACTGGAAGCAGCAAAAATATAAATAAAATATATATTGCAGTTATTCATAATTGTGTGTAATTTTTATATACATTTTTTTTAGCATCAGTGTCCTTATCCCTCTAGCTACTTATTGCTGTGACAGTTACTGACACATGGCTTGACAGAAATGGAATTTTCTAGGCAGCATAACTGAGCAGTTGAGCACTCAGCAGTTATTGAGCTGTTTCCTCTCCAAAATAAAGCCATGGGGAAAATAGTCATCATCCTTGTCAAGATCCAGCCCAAACAGTTTACATAAACAGCACATTTTTGGCACAGAAATCTGCAATCTCAGATACTAGTTGGTGTAAACCATTGCATTGACTTTTGAGCCAATTAACTGTCCCTTATTACAACTTAAACATCTTTTCCAACCTAATTGATTCTATGACTCTTACTTTGTGTCACATATATTTAGGCAATGAAGCATCTCTTTAAAGCTTCTTTATAATATTTCACAAATACTTTAATTAAACAACCTTCAAGTTGTTCAGAAATGAGATGGTGAATTCTGGGGCTTGGTGACAGAGACCAGAGATAAATTTATTCCTTCTCAGTTCTAGTGTCTTGCCATTTAAATATCTATGTTCAGAAAATCAAAAAGGATCTGAGAGTTTTGTACCTATCATCTCTATTAGGAATAGTCTGAGAAACCCAATAAAACTTGGTGACTTGGAGCTGTGTAGCAAATCATTCCCCTCATGTTTCCAAGCAGATGGGCACAGATGATGTTCTCATGAAGCTCAAAGAAGAATGTAAGGGGCTGAACACAAGTGCTATAAAGCAAGCTGAATATATAACAGCACAAAGAGCACAAGAGGTTTAGAAGGTGGGATTTGTTTTGGATAAATGGCTGCATAAGTTAAGGGGATGAACTAGCTATATCTAATAAATGAGTAAACTGGTTGTGTTATCTTCCTTGATTTAGTGAAATCTTTCTTGATTTAGTGGAAGAAAACCCAAAAACTTGTGAATATTTTTGAGAGCCAGCTAGCCCAGCAAAGGGGGAATTCACAGATTCACAAATTGCATCAGGTTGGAATGAACCCTCAAAGGTCATCTTGTCCAACCCCCCTGCACTAAGCTGGGTTGCCTCCAATGAGACCAGGCTCCCCAGGGCCACATCAAGTCTACTCTTGAAAGTCTTCAGGGATGGGGCCTCATCCACATCCCTGGGCAACTAGAGATGAGTATATGTTGTTCAGCCCAACAAAGAGTATAAAAACTGAACAACCAATAAAATTAACTTTGAAAAGAGCAATGAGCTTTAGCTGGCTTCAGTCCATCTGGTCTTTTCTCCCAGGCAACCAGCACCAGAACAAGAGGACACAGTCTCAAGATGCACCAGGGGAGGTTTAGGCTGGATGTTAGGAAGAAGTTCTTCATAGAAATGGTGATTGGCCATTTCCATGGGCTGCCCAGGGAGACAGTGGAGTCACCATCACTGGAAGTGTTTAGGAAGAGACTGGGTGGGGTGCTCGATGCCATGGTTCAGTTGATTATATAGTGTTGGGTGATAGGTTGGACTTGATGATCTCAAAGGTCTCTTCCAACCTGGTCTGGTCTATTCTATTCTATTCTATTCTATTCTATTCTATTCTATTCTATTCTATTCTATTCTATTCTATTCTATTCTATTTCTTTCCAGTAACTGGGGACACCCAGTGTCATGATGGTGAGAATATTTTAGACTAGCCATGGGAATCAGACTGTGTTGTGATCCAATTACCTATGTGTTATGATTTTAGTGCATTGCTTTGTCACTGATAAGTCAAATCTCTTGTCATGACAAATAATTTTAAAGGAGGAAAGTTGGTATGCAGACTTTAAGCTCTCCTTGTGTGGAACATCTAATAGAACTTGTTCAGAGAGTATTGGACACTGACAAGTTGTTAAGAAATTGCTGTTCTAAAAAAATTGCTGAACTGAATACTGGTGTGTGTGTATTAATAATATGGTGTCACAATCTTGACAGACCAGGGAGGATAACTGATTGTTCAAACTAATGAGACTTGTGGAATGGCCTAGACTTATGCTAATGGCCTTGTAAACTCAATCCAGAAAGTTCACAAAGTTTGGAGAAACAACTTCTTGGAAATAGTTAATGGTAGTTAGAATCATGAAATGGTTCATTTGGAAAATAGCTTTAAGATCACTGAGTCCAACCATTCTTGAACTCTACCAAGTCTGGGGCTAAACCAAATCCTCAGCATGGCATTTCTGTCTCTTTTAAACACCTCCAGGGACTGGGATTACACCACATCCTTTTAGAACCTTTTTCAGTGCTACATGCTACAAAACTAGACAAATTTAAACATTAAAGGATCAGATAGTGACGATTCCCAGTAAAGAAAACCATCTTTTAAACAGCTCTGGGGTTGGGGATTCACCACCTGGACACACACTGGCCCATGTTCAGCCACCTGTAGACCAAAACCTCCAGGTCGTGTTTTTCCAGGCAGCTTTCCAACCACTGGTCCCAAACCTGGAGTCTTCATGTGGTTGTTGTGACCCAGCTGCAAAACCCAACACTTGGTCTTGTTGAATCTCATATAACTGGCCTCAGCCCATCCATCCATCCTATCCAGCCATCAACACAGGAGTTCCTAGCCACCTTTAGTACATTAGCTAAAAATTATCACAGTGATGAGAAAATGCAAGATTGCACTTAGTAGCCAGATACCAAAGAATATTCTGCTAGAGCTATGCTGTGTGCTCGATTGAATCAACAAGTTGGTAAGAATGCAAGAGCTGCAGGGCCATAATGAGGACAAAGATGAGGGAGGATATGTCAGTAAAACCAGTTAGCACTTTTCAACTGTGCTGAAATGCCTCCTCAGAGGGCTGCTGAGATGTCAAAGGAAACATCTCCAGTGCCAACTCTCATGAGACACATTAAGGTGATTAATTGATTGAAATCCATATGCAGTCTTAATATTTTTTGTCTCTCTGTTTAGCTAATTGCTCTCTAATGTTCTTTGCTTCATCCATCCTTGGTGAATGTATTATGGACCAAGGAACAGTCTGTCCAGAGAAGTTGTGGAGTCTCCTGCTCTGGAGACTTTCAAAACCCGTATAGATGTGTTCCTGTGCAGCCTGCCCTAGGTGATCCTGCTTTGGCATGGGGGGTTGGCTCAATGGTCTCTTGAGGTCCCTTCCAAACCCTAAAATTCTGTGGTTCTGTGAACAGCCTTTTTTTAAAACAGTATATTATGTTCAAACCCTGCGTATTTTCCCTTCTTCTGTGCCTCATTCTACTTTGTCTGACTGTAATGTAGTATAGAGTGGAGTTTCCTTACTTTTATGCAATATTCTGCACTGTAATATTCTGGTGGGCTGAGCTTCATCTCATCTATCATTAGCAATCTAAAAACTGCTCACATACTTCTAATTAATCATCCTGGCTTCCTCTGTTGACTAAAGAATGACACTGAGAAGGTGATCCATTCCATCTATTAAAGACATCAGTGTTATGTTGGGATGACTTGCCTTCTGAAATGTTTACTTTCTCCCTCACTTTCCTTCTCTCAGCAGCCCAGAGCTGAGTTAAATTTTTAGATGTCACTCAGTCTGGCTCCTATATAACTAATTTTAGGTGAACTGTATCTCATTCTTTGTTCATAAACATTGTAATCATGAATGTAAGTTAAGATACTCTGTTAAAAAAACTCAAGTAAGTTATGTTTAATAACTAATGTTTGCAGGACATCTAGTTAAACCTCCCTG
Organism: Picus viridis; assembly: GCA_033816785.1. Classification (NCBI taxonomy): domain Eukaryota; kingdom Metazoa; phylum Chordata; class Aves; order Piciformes; family Picidae; genus Picus; species Picus viridis. The sequence goes on along the minus strand of CM066582.1, from coordinate 32,019,426 downwards.
CTGAAGAAGGTTTACCTAGAGCAGGTTGCAGAGGAATGCATCTAGGCGGATTTTGAAAGTCTCCAGAGAAGGAGACTCCACAACCTCCCTGGGCAGTCTGCTCCAGAGCTCCAGCACCATCAGAATAATGAACATACATGAACTAATTCAATGTAGTTGTTGAAGGGTCTGAAGAAGATGTCTTGTAAGGAGCAACTGACATAACTGTGATTGTTCAACCTGGATAAAAAGAGTCTGAAAGGAGACCTTACTCTTTACAATTCCCTGAGAGGAGGTTGGAAAAAGGTGGGTGTTGGTCTCTTGACTAGTAATAAGTGATAGGACAAGTGGCAATGGCTTCAACTTGGGCCAGGGGAGGTTTAGGTTGGATCTTACGAAAAACATTTTGTCTCAAAGGGTTCTCAAAGTCTGGAACAGGGTGCCCAGGGAAGTGGTTGAATCGACATCCCTGAAGATGTTGAAAAGCCACAGAGATGTGGTGCTGAGTGATATGGGATAGTTCCAGCCTTAGTGGACTTAGAAAATGGTTGGATTTGATGATCTTAAAGGTCTTTTCCAACAAAAAGGTTCTATGATTCTATAGTACTCAAGGAAATCAAATGTCATTTACACAATTTGTCATTGGTAGCATAAACTCTTAGTAAGCATGTTCTCTCAAGCATTTTCCCCCATGTATCAGTCTTGAAACAGATATTCTCTTTTCCTCCTCCTCAAGTCTGACACTACTTCCAAAATTTGGTGTAACTTTTGAAAACTAGAAGCAGCAAAGATGTAAATAAAAGTATATTACAGTCATTCTTAAGGTATTTGTCTGTAGTGCAGAAGACCAAATAAAACATGATAACATGTAGTCTGAAGTCAGTGGATGGTATTTTATGATCGCTGAGTGACATATTCTGTGGTACAACAGTGTCTATGGTTATGATATTAGTATGCAGGACCTGTTTTACTGAAGAGCTGCGAAATATATGCCTTCTCCCTCCCTGCAAGGTATTCTTAGGAAAAAAGAAGCAGTAAATAAGTATCTTTTAAAAGATTTTTTTTCACCATTTCATAAAAGCCTTAATTGTATTTAGATTAAAACAAAACAAACCAAAACAATAAATCAAACACCTCACAAATTATATTATCCAGTGGCACAAGTTCTCTCCTCTTACATCTTAGATCTATCTTTCCAAGGATATTTTCATTCATTGGGTGTCAGAAATAACTAGTTTGTTTGGGAAATGCACAAAGAACCAATTTCTTCTGTTACCACATTTAGTTGCTTTAAATTCCAGTTAACTCTAAGCATAGGCAGGAAGCATAAGACTGGATATTTTAATTAGCTCTTCAGTAGACATTTTGCTAGAGATAATCTAGGCTATCAAAGCTGCAAGGAAATGTTTCAGAGCAACAACTCTTTATGCTTTAGGTGATAGAGTTCTGTGTTGCCTCATGCTCATTATATAAAGCATTGAATAAAAAATACAAAAACAAAAAGAAGGAATGAAAAAGTTATAGTGTGCCCTTAACATCTTCACAATGATGCATTTTTTCACCACTACAGAGACATATCCACTAATGACCTGCAAGTTGAAAATGAAGGTAAATAAAAGCTAATTAAAATTTTCAGCTCCATTTCTTAGCTCAGGCTTAAAGTTTGCATCACAGATTTTATTGTTTTCTTTTGTTTCATTTTTATTTTAAAGGAGTATAAAGTCTTTGTGACCCACTTCTGGAATTTATCTGCTTTTCATTCACTGGCTGCTGAAAAGAGTGAGTGCTGTGGAGATCTCTGGAGCATATTGATAGAAGACTCTCCTGAAGTCTAATGTAGGCTGCTGCACGTGAGACCACACAAAGGAAAGGGAAAAGTAACAAGAAAATAAAAACTGCTGTGGAATTCTATTTCAGCTTTATTAAGAAGTTGTCTATTCCACCACTTATTTGCAGTTGGTATTTATAGTATATCTCTAAATTACTCTCTAAATACTGAAATTCTCTTGCTACAACATTAATAACCATTAATCATTTCGTGACAAAAAGAGAAGTGAAAAATAGCGGAATCATAGGACTATAGAATACACTAAAGTGGAAAAGACTCTCAAAGGCTATCTTGACAAATCCCACTCCAGTCAGCAGGGACATCTCCAGGTACAGCAGGTTGCTCAGGGCCCCATCAAGTTTGAGCTTGAAGGTCTCCAGAGATGGGGCCTCAACTATATCTCTGAGCAACCTGTTCCAGTATTTTTCTACCTTCACTGTGAAGAACTTCCTCCTAATGTCCAACCTAAATCCCTGCTTCAATTTAAAACCATTGCTCCTTGTCCTATCCTCACAAGTCCTTCTAAACAGTTCCTCCCAAGCCTTCCTGTAGGTCCTCATCGGATATTGAAATGCAGCTATAAGGTGTCCCTGGAGCCTTCTCTTCTCCAGGCTGAAGAGCCCAAACTCTCTCAGCTTCACCCCTCTCAGCTTCAGCCTACTGATCATCTTTGCAGCCCTCCTCTAGGCCTACTCTAGCAGGTCCAATTCCTTCTTGTATTGGGGGCTCTAGAGTTGGACACAACACTCCAGGTGAGGTCTCACTAGAGCAAAGGGACAGAATCACCTCTCTTGACCTGCTGGCCACACTTCTTTTGATTCATTCCAGGATGCCATTGTCCTTCTGGGCTGCAATTGCCCATGCTGGCTCATGTCCAGCTTCTCACCCACCAGTATCCCCAAGTACTCTTCTGCAGGGCTGCTCCTAATCTCATCAACACCTAGCCCTGATTGATATTGTGGATTACCCTGACCCAGGTACACATCCTTGCATTTGTTCATATTGAACCTCATGTGGTTCTCCTGAGACCACGTCTCTAGCCTGTCTAGGTCCCTCTGGATGGCATCCTGTCACTTGTACACCCATCACTTGTACATATGTAGAAAAACTATTTGGTAACATATTTCTCCCTAGAACTTGGGGAGGGACAGAGGGAATGTAGCATAACATTTCAGGCAGTCTAGTTTACCTGTTTCAGGTTGAACTCTTTCCAGGAAAGTGATTTGAAATTATTTAAGAGCGTGACATTTTAAAAAGGCTTTAGCAAACACATCCTGCTCATTTCATCTTTACATCCCAACTTTATGAAAACTATTCAATCATTTGTGTGACTCTGTGATTTGTGGCCCTCTGTTGACATCAAATACTCATTTCTGCCACATCAAATGTGGTCTCTGCCTCGCTAAGAGGTACAGCTCTCATTTTTAGTTCAGTGTATTTAAGATGAAATCCCAGATTTCCTTTTCATTATTACAACTAGGCTGTGATACTGCCATTAAAAAAATGTATATAAATATTAAATATATTATTATTAAATAGTTTTTAAATGGATCATTTTCTTAATAACGGGGCGGGGAGGAAAGTCAACATTCTTGGAAATGTCCCATGACAAATTTCATCTTCACAAGGTTTTGTTATGAATTAGTCTTTATTGAAGACCATCAAAGGATATTATTCCCATGTGCAAAATGTATTTTCTCTTCTGGCTCTGTGGATTCAGATGGATGGAGCACCTTCCCTATGGGGAGAGGCTGAAAGAATTAGAGTAAAGAAGGTTCCAGGGAGAGCTTATAGCAGGTTTCCAGTACCTGAAGGGGCCCTAGAAGGAAACTGGGGAGGGACTTTTTTACTGGTACTTGTGACAGGATGAGGAGGAATGGAGTGAAACTGTAAGAGAGTAGATTTACTGGATATTAAAATAAATTCTTTGCAGTGAGAGTGGTGAGACTGTAGAACAGGTTGCCCTGGGATATCATTGGATGACCCCTCCTGGAAGTGTTTGAGGCCAAGTCGGATGAGGTCTTCAGCAATCTGACCTATTGGAAGTTGTCTCTGCCTATAGAATGGTGGTTGGAACTGGGAGATCTTTAAGGTCCTTTCCAATGCAAACCATTCTATGATTTTACAGTTTCATCCATAAGAATAGCATTAGACATCCTTAAGAGTAGAAAGTTAGCAATTAACCTGAGTAATATTTCAGTGTTAAGCTGTATTTTGACCTCTCATTCCTTAGTCTTTTTTATTAACAACATGAAGACCTTTCTGATTATGAAAGGGCAATCAGAATACCTTCTTCCTCTCAAAGTTACACACAACAGAAAAGGACTGCTTATCCCAATAAACCTTCATCATAAAATTTGTTCAGTGCTTTGTTTTTACTTCTAAACGTGGTAGAAGATCTGGAACTTAAGTGGACTGGTGAGTGGCAAACTTCACTTACTCAGTTTTGGGTAGGGAGTTGGACCATCAAGTGCTGATCTCTTTAGGGAAAGGAATGAGTCAGCCTTCCCACAAGAGTTTCAATGATGTGTAAATCTTCTGGGGAGGATTTCCTTTGAAAGGCAGACACACAGAGGGATAAGAAAAGAATAAAAGTACTGAGAATTTAGGATGGCAGTCAGAGGATCTCTACCACAGTTTAGCCTTAGGTAGCTGCAAATATTAACATTTGCAGAATAGAATAGAATAGAATTACTTTTGAAGATCATCAAGTCCAACCTGTCCAACCTTTTGCTAGGATAAATTTTATTATTTTCTTGTGGATGATAAAAGGCATTTATTTTTCACTTATCTTGACACTAGCAAACTTCTGTCACCCATCCATATCCTTACAAATAAAAATGCAGAATTAACCAGGTTGGAAAAAAACCTTGAGATCATCAAGTCCAACCTATCACCCAACACCATCTAATCGACTAAACCATGGCACTTTTTAAACACTTCCAGTGATGGTGACTCCACCACCTCCCTGGGCAGTCCATTCCAATGGCTGTACTCTCCTTCTGTGAAGAATCTTCCTAATATCCAGCCTAAACCTCCGCTGGCACAGCATGAGACTGTGTCCTCTTGTTCTGTCACTGTTGATTTGAAGAGTGGCAAGTGACTGTAAATGGAATTGAAATAGAACAAAAATCATAATTGATTGTTCAATGAATCGTCCATAAAAAAATAATACAACATTTTCTATGAAAATTGATTTAAATGGGTGGATTATACTTACTGTAGTAAAAAGTTCTAAGCTGTGAATGTTGAGAGCTAAATGTAGGTAAACTAATAGTAAAGATTCATGAGAACATATCATTGCAACATAGAGATCTGTCACAAAGCTGTCATCCTAACTGAAGTATGAAAAGCTCATAAAGGTGTTGCATGTTTAGTTGTTTTTCCATTTTCTAGCAGAAAGGTTGCAAAGAAAAGCAGCAATCAAGGCTACCATGCTCTCCAGACTTTCCTACTACAACTTGAAGCCATTTCCTCACATTCTGTCATCTGTTACTGTTGTGAAGAGGTTATTAAATTTATGAATATGAAATATGAATTATGAAAATATGATTTTTTTATTCAGTGTCAAATTATTAATAACCAATGAATCAACAACTTATATACATGTTCTAGTGCACGTTCGTGAAATACATTCCATAAATGGCTTAGTATTATGATTAGAACTTAATTAAACTATCTACAGACTATCTCGGTGTTTTATATAACCAGGGGTGCAGTTCCGCTGCTGGGCCACTAGATGGCGACGCGACGGAACGCGGGCGGCTTCTGGCTAATATACAGCGATACTGCAATCTTTGTGTGCGTCAGCGATGACTGCCACACGCGGAGACTTTGAACTGAGTGCTAGTGGGTGGAAAGCACGTGGAAGATATTCTGTAGCTGTTGTTTGTAGCAAGGTGGGGGTCCGGCTGGCTACTGCCGCTGGACTGGTTCCTGGTCGCGTTCGGCCCGTGGGGTCGGCCCTGGGAGTCGGCTCGCACAGCAGGGCGAGGCGACGATTGCCGATGGGCGGGCTCAGAGGTTCCCGGTCTGACAATAGCTATGGGGTCGGCCCCGTGGCAAACGGCCTTAGAGAGAGAATGCGGCTTCTCCGTTCCTGGGCTTAAAGGAACAGCGCGACGCTTGAGATAGTCCCTTCTCCCCAACAACTGGGCAGATCTTACCCTCAGGGCTGGTCCAGTCCTCCGATAGCACGATGGGTTCCCCTGGAGATATGACCGGCTATAGCGACGCTGGCTTCTCGGGCTCAGCGAAGGTCCTCCTCTGGGCTGATCCTTCTCACGATGCAGAGGCTTCAGTATGCGTGCATGTATGATAGAAGCTAAAAACAAGCTCAACGGCAGAGGCGGTGGCTCGATAGCTGCTCTCCCGAGCAAGTACAGAGGCAAAGTGAAGAGGAGGCAACTTGTTTTCCAACAGGGGTAATATTTATAGGTTCCTCGAGGCTGGGTTTGACCAATGGGCACTCTGATAGACAACTGGCGTCAGTCTATAGAAAGGGTGAAGCTGGAATTATGCCCATACTTGGTAATGGTCTTCCTCCTGAGGGAGGGGAGACCTATCCACATGCTGGGGGCCAGATCTAGTATCTGGGCAGAATGTGCCTTCACCACAGTTACTAGGGAGAAGAGACCAAGAGCCACCTCACTACAGTCTTCTTTCAGGAATTGGTAGAGTCAGAAAGTCTCCCCTCAGCCTCCGCTTCCACAGACAGACCTCCCTCAGCTGCTCCTCACCAGACCTGTTCTCTACAACCTTCATCATCTTTGTTGCCCTTCTCTGGACCTGCTCCAGCACCTCAATGTCTTTCTTGGAGTGAGGGCTCCAAAACTGAACCCAGGACTAAAGGCAGTGCTGAATCCAGGGGGAAAATCACTTCCCTGGTCCTGCTGGTCAAATTATTCCTGATCCTGGTCAGGATGTTGCTGCCCTTCTTGGCCACCTGGGCACACTGCTGGCTCACCTTCAGCAGCTTTTAACCAACACCCCCAGGTCTTTCTCTGTCAGACAGTTTCCAGCCATTCTGCCCCAAACATGGAGCTTCAATGGGGTGTTGTGACCCAAGTGCAGAAGATTGCTTTGTTTAAAACCATTCTGTTCCCACCTGTTGTGGCAGCAAATTAGTTGTTTTTCATATTGCAGATCCTGCTATAGGGTTATTTATTCCATCACAGGCATGGCAAGAAAATGCTCCACCTTCAGCTCTTTTAACAATTCAGAGCCCAACACTACTAGAATGCAGCATTCTTGCCTTCTATGCTTACTGAGTTCTGAAGAAATTATGGGATTAGGATTACAGGTGGGCAGATTGTTTTTTCATTTTTAGGACTTTTGTTTTGATCTGTTGTTGGATTTTATTGTTTTTATTCAATTTTATTTTTTTCCTTATTTTTATTCTACTTTTTACTTAAATAGCTACATTGCATTTTCTTTATAATCTATTTGTGGTTTTGAATTGGAGTGAAGAGCAATACAATATCCTGTCTTCCCTCCTACTTAGCCACAGGGGTCAAGCTCTGCCCCTCCTCATGTCCATATCTTCCTGGAGTTGTCAGCTATAACTTGCTTCACCAGTTATTCAAATTACTTCCAGATAGTTTGTTACATCTACAGCATCAGAAGAACATCTGTCACATTATGCTGCACAGAAGCCAACAGTGACTTTGCTTCTAAAACTTACTCTCTCGCAAATTTTGTTGCAATTTCATGCTGATTATACCTCTCCTGCCTTTGTGAAACCCAAAATTTCATTGGATTAGGTTACAGAAATATCAGAAAGAAGATTTATTTAGAGGATAAACAATGTGGTGGATTGAGGGAGAAAAGGAAGCTGAGAGGAGACCTTGCTGTCTGAAACTGTCTGAAAGGAGGTTGAAGCCAGATGTGAGTTTGCCTCTTCTACCTAATGACAAGTGATAGGCCTGAAATTGTGTCAGGGGAGGTTTAGGCTGGATATGAGGAACAATTTCTTTCCTGCAAGAGTGGTCAGGCATTGGAACAGGCTGCTCAGGGAGGTGGTGGAGTCATCATCCCTGAAAGTGTTCAAGAAACATGTAGACACAGCACTTTGGGGCATGGTTTAGTGGGCATGGTGCTGTTGGGTCAATGGCTGGACTACATGATCTTAGAGGTCTTTTCCAAACAAAACCATTCTATGATTCTAGGACAATTATAATTAAATGTGCAAAAAATATATGCTAAAATTGCAAAGAAATGCATTACACAACTCCACCACTTCCATGCAATTTTGCATAGATTATTCTGGGTATGCTCTGTCATCTGAAGGTGCCAAATAACCTCTTAAGAGAGAAAAAAATGAACATTTAGTGTACTGGTCATGTATGTTATACCAGTGTATGCTTAGAAATAAGTGGTGGACAGAGGGGTGCAGAATTATTAGCTTTTATATTTAGTTATAAAATCATAGATTCATAGAATATTTTGGGTTGGAAGGGACCTTAAAGATCATCTCATTCCAACCCTCCCTCCTTCTACTAAACCAGGTTGTTCAAGGCCCTGTTGCCATTAGATGATTTCCAACATATGGCAGCTGAAGTGAGCTCTCAGTCTGCTAAGTGTGTTAGCATGACAACAAGCATATAGAAATGGCTTTAATTTGAATTAAATACATAATAATTTGGAAGAAAACAAACTTCAGTCCAGTATTTCTCACTGTGTTTGCTCATGGGTTTAACTGTGTTTTCTTGTTTTCTGCTGCTAAAGGTTCAGGTAATTTTATAATTGTGTCGATTGATGGAAAAATAATTAAAAACAAACAAGCAGAAAAAAGCTTTTTAAGTGCTTATTAATATTGGAGAAGTGTCCTGTGGATATGTGAATTCTCCCATCTGTGCCCCGTCCACTCTGTTATGTTTCTCTAAGTAAAAAGCCAAGTTGTTGGTCGCTAGAGGGCATCAAATCTGTGCCCTAAGAGAGAAAGAGAAAAGCTTCAACTGGTTTCATAAAACAAAGGGAATTTGCATCTCGGTAGCCTGGTGTTATAGATCATAAACCAAGTCATGTGTGGTTTTAAGGACACTTTATGCCAGGTGAGACCCAAGTCATAACATTTTAGAGTAAGGAAGCATTCAAGAAAAAAAAAAAAAAAATCAATCAAACAAACAAAAACCCAGAAACACAAAACAGAACTAAAACAAAAGAAAGCAAACAACAACAATAACAAAAGGAAACAAAAAAAGCAAAAAAACCCCTCCAAACTAATACAAAGGAAGTAAAAAAAAAAAAAAATCAAACTCCAACAAATGCAAAAAAAACAAAACCACAAACAAAACTAAAATTAAAAAAAAACCCACTCTAAAACCAAGGAAGCAAATAAGAAAATAATCCAAAACAAACAAAAAGCCACTAAATAAACCCAAATCAAAACAAAATCCCCCAAACTATTAACATTAAATGTCTGACTCTCTCTAGGGAAAGATTCATGTAGAGCTAAAAGGTGGAAAGACAAGAAAACCTTGAGCACCTTCCACTGCTGTTTACCTTCAAGTCAAGCTCATTGCAGAAAGACAAAATATGGGTAAAGAAATGCAAATCTTGACTGTGTTTCATGTCCTTTGCTGTCTTCTAAATACAAGTTTTTCTTCAAGGGCATTAAAGTTGCTTTTACAGTACCCTTTAAATCTGGACTCCTTTAGAAGTATCTTTATGCCCATTCTTTATTCATGGGCAGATGTCTTCTGTGTGTTTAAGATACACTTCTCTTCTGGAATTGGACAACTTTCATCTACTACTTTTATATACCTGCTGGGTCTTTAGTGCCTAGAAAAAATTCTGGAGAAGAGGTCTTAACATTTTATCACATAGAGGGAATAAGGAAAGGTCTTAATCATGGAATAACTGTGTGGGTTGAAAGCAACAAAGATTTGCAATAAAGTTTTTTGTTAGATACTTAATAAAGTTTATTGTTAAATAGCTAGTTAAATTAATGAGTTAAATTAATATTGCAGGTGAATTATGCAAGTTTTGATGCTTTGCTTAGTGTTTGACAGATTTTAACCAACAAACCTAAGTTGCTAAACCAATAAACCCGGGCAACTGTAGTTTTCCAGCTCAATATAAGGTAACATCAATCATATTTATTTGATATTGTCTGTTACTGAGCTACACCAAAGTAAGGCACACAGCTACTCATTTAGAAAATTAAGATAATGATTTTGTGCCTTGCTCATCATTTACCTGGCAGATTGGATTTTAGCCATGTTTACCAGGCAAGTAATAACTGGTTTAATTTGAAGTTCCAAGATATAAAAGCATCCAAACTTTTCTCCACCCCAAAATCTTCTAGGAAATGGTTAGCATCAAACCAGAATAGGTGGAAATAATAATAAAAAACTCCCAGGTAATATAAGATTCTTGTGGAGGGGGGGGAAATAATATATATATATAGAGAAGATACTACAGCTATTTCCTTTTCTGAATTCTCTGGGAAAAGACAGTACATACATTACACATGGGAGATAATTATACAGGACTCTGAGGTAGTAAAAGGTGACTTTGATAAATACGAAGCATATCTCGCCTCTCAAGGTTTCATTTTTGTCCTATATCTCTAACTGTCAATAGAATACAAGTATTTCAGAAAGTCTTAAGGGAGGCTGTTATTCCTTGAAGTTTTAAAAATTATTATCCAGAAGAGAAGGGAGTTGATAAATGCATTCTCTTTTCTCTTGCATTACTGCAATGGTTGTATTTCTGTCACATTTACCAGGACACTTACAAGGGTACTAACCTGCTCACCTTTTCAATAAACTTCCATTCCCAGCATTTTTTGCCTTTCTCTGTAAAGTTTAGAAGTCAATACTTTAAATCAAGCAATACCTTAAGGGTTAGATTTTTTTTTCCCTTACTGCTGTTCTAAATGTGGATATGAGAGTGTAGAGAGCTGCCGTCTTATCTATTTTATAGTCATAGAATCACACAGTATCACCAAGGTTGGAAGAGACCTCAAAGATCATCAAGTCCGACCCATCACCACAGACATCATGACTAAACCATGGCACCAAGTGCCACATCCAATCCCCTCTTGAACACCTCCAGGGATGGTGAATCCACCACCTCCCTGGGCAGCACATTCCAATGGCTAACAACTCTCTCTGGGAAGAACTTTCTCCTCACCTCAAGCCTAAACCTCCCCTGGCACTGCTTGAGACTGTGTCCTCTTGTTCTGGTGCTGGTTGCCTGGGAGAAGAGACCAACAGCCCCCTGGCTACAACCTCCCCTCAGGTAGCTGTAGAGAGCAATGAGGTCTCCCCTGAGCCTCCTCTTCTCCAGGCTAAGCAATCCCAGCTCCCTCAGCCTCTCTTCATGGGGCTTGTGCTCGCGGCCTCTCAACAGCCTCATTGCCCTTAGTTGCAGTTTTTACTTAACAGTGAGCTCCTCATCAAGGCAACTTTGTCTAGCAGGAGGTGTCCCTTGCCCATTTCAGGGGGTTGGAACTAGATGATCTTTAAGGTCCTTTTTAACCTAAATCATTCTATGATTCTATAACTGAATGTAAAAGGTGATAATTCTGCACCCTTCTCATTCTGTGATAGGTGCTCATGACAAAAGATCAAATAATCATTCCACATTTCTTATAGAATTCTATCGTTTGCTCAATCTCATTAGAGTAAAAAGATCACCAGAACTCTATAAAAGTCTATACTTCATGAGGTCATACCCTGTGTACAGCATTGAGTTTTGGGGCCTTCACTCCTAGAAAAACATTGAGGTGCTGGAGTATGTCCAGAGAGACTCAGCAAAACTGGTGAAGGCTTTGGAGAACAGGTCTGATGAGGAGTGGGTGAGGGACTTGGGGTTGTATAGTCTGGAGAAGAGGAAGCTGAGGGAAGACCTTCTGGCTCTCTACAACTCCCTGAAAAGAGGTTGGAGTAAGGCACGGATAGGTCTCTTCTCCTTACTAAAAAGTGATAGGGCAAGAGGAAATGGCCTCAAGTTGCACCATTGGGGGTTTAGTTTAGATACTCGGAAAATTGATTATACTGGAAGCATTCAAATAGGGTGCCAGGGAGGTGGTTGAATACCTGTCCCTACAGGTGTTTCGAAGACCCTGAGATGTGGTGCTGTGGGCATGCTTTAGCACTGATGATGCTTGGTTTTGATGCTCTGAAAGGTCATTTCCAAATAAAGCGATTCTGTGATTGATTCCATGATTTTATTAGCAAAGCACAAGTGGTTTGCTATTCATGTGCAAATTGTAAGTGTAATTTAAATAATGAAAGCCTTATTTAAAACCTTAAATGCAAGCTGATATTGGAAATTTCCATAAGATTCCACTTGTTATATATATATTAACAAGAAGACATCATATAACACTGAAACTGTTAGAAACTATTGCTGTTCTCTAATCTAAAGAAAAGCTTCTTGATAGACTGCTTTAACACTTCTATTTCTGCCTTTACCATTTGAGCAGATGCCATTTTCTGTCTGAACAGCAGAATAGCATATGGAATACCTTCCAAAGAAGTGAAATTAAGGGTAAAACACATTTCAATGTCAGCATTTAGTGAAGCTGAGTGGGTGCAATTTGTGTACTCTTTTTTTTTCAAAGAAGACAGCTCTTTATAGGCTGTTGTACAGAAAAATACTTGACTTCTGTAAGTATAGTATGCTCAGTAAACACTGAATTAATAATCAAGATGGAATTCCATGTATTTTTACTTCTCAACTACTCACTATAGGCTTATATTATTTTCTTCTATCTTCATTTTCAAACAGTAGCATGTAAACTATCTGGCTAATATATCTCATAGTCGTAACTTTAATAGTAGAAATGGAGCAGAAAAACTCTCAAAACCAACCAGTGTAAAATATTAAAATGGTCTTGCTGATATCTAGAGTTAGTTTCTTGCATTTTCTTCTCTGAATCCCTAAATTTAGAATAAGAGTTCCTAGGCTGCTGCACTGCATTGCAAATGACATCTGTTCTTGGGACTGAGAGAAGACAGAGTTGAAATCAGTGATTCTAAGTTCCTGATACAGGCCAGGATGCCATTGGCCTTCTTGGCCACCTGGGCACACTGCAGGCTCATGTTCAGCCTACTATCAACCAGTACCCCCAGGTCCCTTTCTGCCTGGCCGCTCTCCATCCACTCTGACCCCAGCCTGTAGCACTGCATGGGGTTGTTGTGGCCAATGTGTAGAACCCGGCACTTGGATGTGTTAAGTCTCATGCTCTTGGACTCTGCCCATCTGTCCAGCTGGTCAAGGTCCCTCTGCAGATTTCTGCTTCCCTCTAATAGATCAACACCTGCCCCCAGCTTGATGTCATCTGCAAACTTGCTGATGATGGACTCAATGCCCTCATCCAGATCATTGATAAAGATATTAAAGAGCCTGGGGCCCAGCACTGATCCTTGGGGAACACCACTAGTGACTGGCTGCCAGCTGGATGTGGCACTGTTGACCACCACTGCAGCAGCAAAGATTTTTTTCTTAATATCCTTGTATTTCTCAATATCCCAGAGCTTGGTTGTCTCTGGGCCCACTGATTATTATAGAACCATCAAATGACAGGTTGGAAGGGACCCCAAGGATCATCTGGTTTAACCTTAAAATATTATTAAATCACTAAATATCCTAGTGAAATGTGTCAATGGGGCTGTTTGATTTAATAGTTGCCCAAAAGGGAAATGATGTTAAAAGGTTATTACTTTAAATGAGTGATGAAAATCTTCCTTTATCTGCTTTTGTGTCTTCTAACATGATCCTACCATTAGTAGCATAAGAAGCATCCAGAAAAAGTACATGAAAAGATAAGTAAACAAATCAGTGAAGAACAGTTATTGAAGTGCAAGATTTATTCAGCAAAAGTAATGTTTCTGGTTCTCTGACTACAAATTAAAGCCCATCAAAACTTCTTGTGCACAGGCATCTCCACTCCTTGCTGAGAAGGAGTGAGATTATTAAAGGAAACATGAAAAAGGCAGCTGAGTCTGCTCTGAGATGCTTCATTTAAATTAAGGTTTAAGGCTGAGGAGTTTGCTTTGTTAAGTTCTAAATGGCTTCCAGAACACAGTTGGATGATATAAATTTAGCTGATGAGAATAAAAAATGATAGACTATAATTTTCTGTTTAGATCAGTCAAATTGTTAGAGGAGTCCTTGACCACTAAATCTTAAGATAAATAACAAAGATTAATAAAATAAAATAAAATAAAATAAAATAAAATAAAATAAAATAAAACAAAATTATAAAATAATGCAAACCAAAAATTAATTAAATAAAGAGACAGTGGTTGAATTTTCAGTCCTGTTTGGATGAATCCAAAATTTAAGTCACAGTGGTAAGAAAATGCTCAGAGCACTTTGAAGCCATATTCAAAATATCAAAAGATGCAGCAAAAGATGTGTGGCTGACAGGTCAAGAGAGGTGATTTGGACCCTCTAGTCTGCTTTGATGAAACCCCAGCTGGAGTACTGCCTCCAGTTCTGGAACCCCCAACATAAGAAGGGCTTGAATTTGTTGTGGAGGGTTCAGAGGAGGGCCACAAAGATGATCAGAGGGCTTGAGCACCTCTCCTACAAGAACAGATATGGAAGATGGGTTTGTCCAGCCTGGAGAAGAGAAGGATCCAAGGAAACCTTATAGCACACTTCCAGTACCTGAAGGACTCTCCAGGAGAGCTGGGAAGGGACTTAGTGTAATGGCATGTGATGATGGGACAAGGGGCAATGGTTTCAAACTGGAGCAGGGTAGATTTAAATTAGACATTAAGAAGAAATTCTTTATTATGTGGGTGGTGAGACACTGGAATGGGTTGCCAAGAGAGGTTGTGGCTGCCTCAATTCTGGAAGTGTCTATGATCAGGCTGTATGATACTTAGAGCAACATAGTCAAATGGGAGGTTAGAATTAGGTGATCTTTAAGGTCTCTTCCAACTTAAGCTGTTTTATGATTCTATGATTCATGGGTAAAATCCTGCACAGGGAGAGATTTCAGGCCAACCTTTCCAATCTTTGCCATTAGTCATGCAGTATTTGTGCAAAATAAATGCAGAAAAAGAGTCATAGAACTACAGAATCACATAAATGTTGAGTTAACAAATACTTGGAGATCTGCGGTCCAAATGGCTCAAAACAGGATGAGATCAACACTGCAGTATTCAGGCACCTGTGCTGTTGTATACCTGAATCTTGAGTCTTCCCTAAGTGGAAGCTGACTAACAGAAGCCCCCAAGAATGTAAATCCCTCAGCCTCTCTGGAAAGCCTTTATTTGGTGCACCAAATTCCTGGTGGATAAACTTTTCCTAACTTCCCAAGATAACATTCCTTCTTCTTTGCCCTACTCATTCTTAGTGCCTACAGTCACAGAACCATAGAATTGATTTGGTTGGAAAAGACCTCTAAGATCATTGAGTCCAACCTTCCACCTAAGACTACCGTGGCCATTAAACCATGACTCAAAGTGCCATGTTCACACATAGGAGTCACCCCCAGATCAAATGAATTCATGATCACACCACTTATTTCCAGTCCTTTTGGATATCCAGGAGAGCAAAATCTTATCTTATCTGAGATCATTTTCTGTAATCCAATCACACCTTTGTGTTTTCTGTCAGATGGTAGCACAAAATGAGCTTTATGGTTTTATCTGCTATGTCTCTGTAATGCATACTCCAGTAAAGTGTAAAGAGCAGTACTAGAAACATTTCCAAATGAGAGATGAAAACTGATGTGCTGACTCTATTTACAATAACATAACCTGATAGTTCACACCACCAGAAGTAAAGTGAAAGATGATAGCTCCTCTCCTCCCTCTGGCAACTCCAGAGCTGCCATGCTTTCAACATCCTACGTTTTGATTGCTTACTTATCTTGTGGCTCTGGTTTCTTCAATATCTTTTCTGAATGAATTCCATGCATTCATTCATGACAAAAGTAGCCATCTTTTAGGCCTGTGCCTTTTGTTTAGTTTGTTTTGTTTGTTCATTTTATTTTATTTCATTTTGATTTGTTTGTTCATTTTATTTCATTTTGATTTGTCTGTTTGTTTTTCTGTGTTCATTTTCTCCTGAGAAAGTGAGTTAAATCACCTCAGTGAGCAGTCAGTCCAACAAATGGAGATGACATAAGATTTCCTGGAGTGGGTTCAGGGGAGGGCAGAAAAGCTAGTGAAGGGCCTGGAGACCAGGTCTTGTGAGGAGTGGCTGAGGAAACTTGGGTTGTTCAGTGTGGAGAAAAGGAGCCTGAGGAGAGACCTTCTCATTCTCTACAGGTCCCTGAAAGGAGGTTCAAGCCAGTCACTCTTTTCTCTAGTAACAGTTGATAGAATGAGAGGCAATGGCCTCAAGTTGTACCAGAGGAGGTTTGGGTTGGACATTAGAAGAAACTTTTGACTGAAGGGGAGGTCATGCACTGGAAGTGGGTCCTGAGGAAGGTGGTTGGATCCCAATCAATGGAGGTATTTCAAAGACATGGAGATGTGATGCTGAGGGATATGGTTTAACACCAGACTTGGCAGAATTAGAGAATCATTGGAATTGATGATCTTAAAGGTTATTCCCAACCCAAACAATTCTATCATTCTGTGATAAATGCAAGGCATGGAATAAGAAAGGGGAAAATAGCTTAGAGAAGACTAAAAGGTGGATCTGTGTCTTTCTGATGGTGATGAACTGTTAGATTATCTCCTCATCTACTAAAGATACAGTCTGTATCTTAAAAAATAGAAATGACTTTAACAGCTACCACTTAACTTCACAGTGTCTTCAACAGCAATCACTTCAGCAACTTGCTTGTTGAAGTGGAAAGATTAAAGTAAGTCAGTAAGGTACAAAAATATAAAAAATGCATTTGAATGTAAGAAAAAGAATCTAAGTATGCAACTAAATTATCTAAATAAGAATGAATTGCTGAAACTGAGCACCACTGAATACACGCATTTGGTCCTTCTGGAGAACTTAAGAAAGGTCACATAAATTGGCATGATTGTCCAAAATAAAAGAAAAAAAAAAAAAGCAAAGGTTTTCTTTACTGGGTGCAATCTCCAGATGCAATCAGATGGGGCAGGTGATCAATCACAACACTGCCATTAAATCTTACTTCCTCCTCCCCTTCTCCCAGTGAAAGTTACGCCTCATTTCTTGTGCAGGCTCTGGCACACTTTTGACCTCTTGGTGAGCAGTTCAGGCTCATTATGTCAACAATCAGCTACCACTTCCTTAGTTTTTTGTTGGATCTGTTTCTGTTGGACTAGTTTCTGTTGTTTTAGTGGGTGGAATTAGCTCACTGGGGAACAAAGACATGCAAAGGATGAAGCCAGGAGTCTAGAGATACAAGAGTAGGCACTTCTTTCAGCAATGAACTATAAAATCAGCTCAACTGACCCCTCTGAACTCTACCCTGAAGTGACTTTGGCAGCTTTGACAAGTCTAGAGCAAGTTAGTCGGATAAAAGAAAATATCTTTTCTCATCTAATCAATATGCAAGTAGATAAAGACTAATCATCACTAATATCTTTCTAAACATTGTGAACTATTTGCCTATGCTATCATTATCAAGCTGTGAATTTATCTGAACACTTCTTAAGTATTAAACCCAAAAAACTTTGTAACACCTTAAAGAAAAGAGTAAATTGTGTATTTCATGGAATATCTAAGAGGAAATAAAAAGACTCTTTTAAAGAGCAAAGATTCAGATTTAGATGCAAAGATAATGAGATAAGTGTCTTCCAACAATTTGTGGTAGTATGAAGGACTCTCTGACTTGTAGCAAAATAATGGGGAGTTTAATTTAATATTCAGAATTCTGATAGAGTTTTCTTGCCCATTCTCGAGGAAAGGAACAGGTAATGTAAAATATTCACATTCCTCCAGATCATGGAATACTCTCAGGAATTCTACTGAAAGCAGGAAATTTGACAGAGAAACCACTGAACATCTTTTAATGAGAACAGTGAAGACAGTGGATGTTTATTATCTGTACTTAGCTTTTATTAATAAGCTAATTTACAGTGAATTATTGTGTTATCATGCTTTTTTCTGGGTTTAGAAGTAGTGAATATCTATATTTTAGGGAAATACCATTAACTGATTTGCATCAGAAAAAAAGGAAAGTAATTAAATTACACCAAAAACATAAGATAATAAAACATAAGATAATAAAATGTTATTATATATAAAAAATATAAAAGATAATAAATATACATTTTTAAATAGAAAATATTATATAAATAAATAAAATACTTTAAAATAATTTTATTCTTACCCACACATGAAGTTGGGATTTCTTTGGTTAGAAAAGATCTCTAAGATCATCAAGTCCAAACACCTTTTCCCCCTTGCCTTCCCTTCCCTTCCCCTTCCCTTCCTTCCCTTCCCTTCCCTTCCCTTCCTTCCCTTCCCTTCCCTTCCTTCCCTTCCCTTCCCTTCCCTTCCCTTCCCTTCCCTTCCCTTCCCTTCCCTTCCTTCCTTCCTTCCTTCCCTTCCTTCCTTCCCTTCCCTTCCCTTCCTTCCCTTCCTTCCCTTCCCTTCCTTCCCTTCCCTTCCTTCCTTCCCTTCCCTCCCTCCCCTCCCCTCCCCTCCCCTCCCCTTCCCTTCCCTTCCCTTCCCTTCCCTGAAAGGGTTATCAAAAGGGCATCTCATCAGCTAGAACAGTACTGAATTTTTTAGTGAAGATTAATTATAAATCCATATAGCAGGCTTTAGCAAGGAAGGTATAAAAAAATGTCAGATGAATGTTTTTTAGGGAGGAAGAAAAGAGGAGAAGAGAAGAAAAGAGAGAAAAGAAAAGAGAGGAGAGGAGAGGAAAAGAGGAGAGGAGAAAAGAAAAGAAAGGAGAGGAAAGAAAAGAAAAGAAAAGAAAAGAAAAGAAAAGAAAAGAAAAGAAAAGAAAAGAAAAGAAAAGAAAAGAAAAGAAAAGAAAAGAAAAGAAAAGAAAGGAAAAGAAAAGAGGAGAAGAGAAGAGAAGAGAAGGAGAGGAGAGGAAGGAGAAGGAGAAGGGAAGGAGAGGAGGGAAGGAAGGAGGGAAGGGAAGGAGAGGAGAGGAAGGGAGGAGAGGAGGGGAAGGAAGGGAGGAAGGAAGGGAAGGGAAGGAAGGAAGGAAGGAAGGAAGGGAGGGAAGGAAGGAGGGAAGGGAAGGGAAGGGAAGGGAGGAAGGCAGGAAGGCAAGGAGGCAGGAAGGCAAGGCAAGGCAAGGCAAGGCAAGGCAAGGCAAGGCAAGGCAAGGCAAGGCAAGGCAAGGCAAGGCAAGGCAAGGCAAGGCAAGGCAAGGCAAGGCAAGGCAAGGCAAGGCAAGGCAAGGCAAGGAGAGGGAAAGGAAAAAGAAAGACTATAAAAATAAATATTAAAAAAATTACAAATAGCATAAAGCATCACCCTGGTTGGTCAGCAAGTTGGAAAATTAAGCTCAGAACAGAGATACACAGTTTTCATTTCAATGTGTTCTATTACCACCCAAAGAAGGAAATATTCCTATATACCTTATCCCACCATAAGAGACAACACCACCACAACAAATAATAACACCTAACTAAACCCATGAAGATTTGATGGTTTAATTACCACTTAACTGCAGGAGTTAAATTACAGTGTCAGTCAGGTAATAAAGTTTGATGAAGAATTTATATCTTTGCAAATAGAATAACAGAGCTGACTGATTCTGAGCTGTTAGAAATCTATTTGCAGCTTTAAAAAAGGTGCAGTCTCCCCCCACTATGTTTATGATTTGCATTGTCTGTGTTTAGAATTAATTCTCATTTTATTTGTGGGTTAAAAGTGTTAGAGAGAAAAAAGAAAAGAACAGCAAACAAATTGATGTTATTTTAATATCATAGTATCATAGTATCAGTCAGGGTTGGAAGGGACCACAAGGATCATCTAGTTCCAACCCCCTGCCCATGGGCAGGGACACCCCACACTAGATCACGCTGGCCAGAGCCTCATCCAGCCTGCTCTTAAACACCTCCAGGGACGGGGCCTCAACCACCTCCCTGAACAACCCATTCCAGGGCTTCACCACTCTCATGGTGAAGAACTTCTTCCTCACATCAAGCCTGAATCTCCCCACCTTCAGCTTCATTCCATTCCCCCTAGTTCTATCACTACCTGATAGCCTGAGAAGTCCCTCCCCAGCCTTCTTGTAGGCCCCCTTCAGATACTGGAAGGCCACAATGAGGTCACCTGGGAGCCTTCTCTTCTCCAGACTGAACAGCCCCAACTCCTTCAGTCTGTCCTCATAGGATAGGTGTTCCAGCCCTCTGACCATCCTCGTGGCCCTCCTCTGGACACCTTCCAGCACGTCCACATCCCTCCTGTAATAGGGACTCCAGAACTGGACGTAGTACTCCAGGTGGGGTCTGACCAGAGCTGAGCAGAGGGGAGAATCACCTCTTTTGATTAATCTAAGGGTATGGTTCATCTCTGAAGTCTTTTAACCAATTAGCAGAAAATCTTGGCTGGTTCTTTGTCATAAAATGGATCTTCTTGTCTTTAGTTATTCTGACAATAATTTACTTTCCGTTCCATCCCACCTCAACCGTCAGAAAGACTTTCCCCGCAGTGCTGGGCATATGGTCATGTTCTAACTCAGTTATGAAGATGCTGCATTGCAGAACACAAAATCAGTGATTTATAGTAAAAGCTGTCCTGATACCTGGGAAAGAGTAGGCAGATTTATTATAAGTTCCTATTGATGCATAAGAAAAAGTGAAGAGCTTAAGAAAAGGAAGCATTTGAAAATGTTTGGGTTTGTTTCTCAATGTGTTGAATCATAAGGAGACCAAGCTGTGTTCTATCAAATCACACTGTTGTAGGAAGAATTGCAAAGAATAAAATTAATTTTAGTAGTAATAAAAAAATCCAGGTATTATATCTTTATTGTGTCTGCTCAGTCTCATGCCTGGATTTGAAGCAATGCCCTTAAACTGACTGGGAATTTTGAACTGATATTAGATTGTGTCAAAATCAAAGTCGGAGAGATCTAATTTTCTCTGACTCTTCAAATTTTCAGGTAAGAAAAAGGGAAATGAAAATGCATTGACTGTTCTGGATTTCACTCAGATTAAATAACCCCCCATATCCCAAAATAACTCCCAGTGCTTTTAATTGCAGATCAAATGCAAAACATTTCAAGTCAGGTTCATTTTGTATCCCACCACGTGAAATTCTGGGCTCTCTTTGTCCTTGTTTTCCTCTTTGGGGGAAAAAGATGGTTGGGGAATAGAATAGAATAGAATAGAATAGAATAGAATAGAATAGAATAGAATAGAATAGAATAGAATAGAATAGAATAGAATAGAATAGAATAGAATAGAATTAACCAGGTTGGAAGAGACTTTTGAGATCATCGAGTCCAACCTATCTTCCAACACTATCTAATCAACTAAACAATGGCAAAAAGTGCCCCATCCAGTCTCTTCCTAAACACCTCCAGTGATGGTGACTCCACCACCTCCCTGGGCAGCCCATTACAAAGGCCAGTCACTCTCTCTGTGAAGAAGGAGAAGAGACCACCCCAGCTACAACCTCCTTTCAGGTAGCTGTAGACAGCAATAAGGTAGATCCTAGTATAGACAGTGGCTCCTATATATGACAATTTTTCACTGCAGTTTTCAAAGTAAGAATGCATCAGGAGGTATTTGGACATTGGTACTTTAAATCCAAAGTGCCTCATGCATTGTTGTGGCCCTGGTGAAGCCACATATTGATTACTGGGTCTCTCACTACAAGAAGGATATTGACATGCTGGAGCAGGTCCAGAGTAGAGTAACAAAGATGCCAAAGGGTTTGGAGAACAGGTCTTGTGAGAAGCAGCTAAGGAAAGTTGGGTTGTTTAGCCTGGAGAAAAAGGAGGCTGAGGGGAGACTTTATTGCTTTCTACAACTTCCTGAAATAATTTTGTAATGAGTGAGTGCTGGTCTCTTCTCCCTAGTAACAAGTGATAGGGTGAGAGGCAATTGCATCATCTTGCACCAGGAGTGGTGGATCTTAGAAAAAGTTCTTGACTGAAAGAGTGAAAGAAGCTTTTTTCCTGCAAGAGTGGTCAGGGATCAGAACAGACTGCACAGGAAGGTGGTGGAGACACCATCCTTGGTCATGTTCCAGAATGTGCGGACATGACATTTTGGGACATGGTTCAAAGGCTGTGGTGGTGTTGGGTTGAAAATTGGACTTGATGATCTTAGAGATCTTTCCAACTGAAATAATTCTGTAAACTGTTATAATCACAGAATGAATCAGAATGTTCCAAAAATCTTTGTGATTTGGTGACTAAATGGTAGCATTCAGGAATTTTCAATCTTTTTATCACAATAGTTTATATTATACACCTCATGACATTGATTCTTTAATATTTATCGTGCCAGTCAACTTAGATTCACTTTGCCAAATCCTCTCTTGGAAGAACCTGCAAATTACTCATAATAGCTAAACCAGCTCAGAGCAAAGCAAGGTCAGACTATAACTGAGGCCTTGGTTTTTCTGCTCCATATATAGCCTGTGGCTTTTTTAATCACAGAATGGTTGGGGTTGGAAGCTGCATTAAGGATCATCTAGTTCAAACACCCCTGCCATGGGCACAGACATCTTCCAATAGACCAGGGTGCTCAAGGCCCTGCCCAGCCTGGCATTGAGCACCTCCAGGGTGGGGGCATATTGACAAAAACTGGATTCATTTGCCTGCAATAGAGATCTTCTTGATCACTCTAAATATATTATCTGCCTTGGTAGTTTACTGAAGCAAGCAGAGACTTCTCTGAGTCATCAGGGAAGGCAGAGGTATGTGGGAAAATGTCTGCTTCATTTGGTAACTGACTTTCTAACCTACTTGTCCACATGTTTAAGCTCTACTGATCCAGGGGAGGAAAAAAACCAATAATAATAAAAAAAAAGGAAAATAAACATTTGAGTAAACTACTGCTTGAAATGTTGATTTCAAGCAGGCACCCACTCCTTAGCTTAGTAACCTACTTTTGAGTTACTTGCTTCATGTTCCTGTAAATCCTGAAAGTATGACATGGCCTCATCTTACTCTAATCAGAGGCAGGGAGACCTTCCTGTGCACATGAGCTCAAAGGCTGATCTTCCTTGAGCTGTTCATAATTCATGCTTGCCATCTGTTTTTACTAAAACAAACTAACCAATTTGCTATTTAAAGCTACATTTCTGGGCAGGAGAGTTATTAGAAAAAAGATTGAAAATATGATCCTGAAAGGCTTAAGCTTTCAAATATTAAAAAGAAAGGGGAAAAAAAAGATGTTACAAGTGATTGAAAAAGCAATAAAGACCTTAATGTCATGTTGATTTTATTATAAACCCTGGTTCTTACATATTAGTAGTTGTCTGATAGACAATGAAATTCCATTTCACTTCTATCTTTGTACCACCAATCCATTTGTCCAGGCACTTGTCCTCATAGACTTCAGTAGTTTCTGATGAAGATTATGGAGAATTCAACAGCACTTAGTATCAATGACGAGATCAGGCAACCAGGCTATAGGGAGGGTGAATGGATTCTAGCTTTTAGCTTTCTATTTCCTAAAGTAACTCACTCAGGAAGAATTGAAATTTACACTAAAACACAGGAACAGGTGAGTAAAAGTGCTGTCTCTACACATTAGACAGGGTAAACGACCTACTCGAGGTGAGGAGAAAGTTCTTCACTGAGAGAGTCATTAGCTATTGGAATGGGCTGCCCAGGGAGGTGGTGGAGTCACCATCCCTGGAGGTGTTCGAGAGGGGATTGGACGTGGCACTTGGTGCCATGGTTTAGTCATGAGGTCTGTGGTGACAGGTTGGACTTGATGATCTTTGAGGTCTTTACCAACTTTGGTGATCCTGTGAAAACAGGGTCTTTTGTTTCTTGACTTCTTGAGACTAATGTGGTAAAAGGTAACCCAAAGAGAGTATTCCTTTCACTGGAAATCATTTTTCTTTCATTCCACTTTTGTTTTCATTTATACAGGAAATTATTCTAAAGAAAAATACATCTTAAATCATACTTGTCTTGACAGTTAAAAATTGATTTTTCTCCTTTATCTTTGAGAGGAAAATACAAAATAATAGCAAGAACAATTCATCACCTTGATCACCAAACATCCTTCCTTTTTCTCTTAGATATTGATATTCAAATCTGTGATTGTACCTTCCCCAAATGATTATGTTGCTACCACGAAAGACATTCCTAACATTATCTTGTGATGTTCTTTAGAAGCACAACCTACTTATCTTAATGGCTTGGAATTTGAAACAGAAATGACTGTGAAAATTCAGAATTGGAAAACTATATAGGGGATTGTCAAGGACATGGGGAAAAAATCAACAGTATCACTCTTTATTGATACAATTCTATATTCCAATCCTATTTATTCCTTGAGATTAGAAGTGAAAAAGTAACCCCAAAATTATTTCTTTTTTCATAACTACTTCCTCAGAGCTCTAACTTCAGTTTAAGGTTTAAATTCTTTCCACTGTTAACATTTCCTATTAAACCTTTTAGAAGGTGAGAAATGGTAAATTATATATAAGAGAAAATGAAGTCTTAGGTGGCAGAGCTGTTTCAAGGATTGAAAACTGGGGTAGACCAGATGATGGAAAACTCCAAATTTGAACTGGAATATATGTTAGAAGAACTATGCAGATAGCTAAATTAACACCTTCGTTAAGACCTTCTTAATGGAGACTGAACATGTTACTCTCTTTCAAAGGTGACAGCAGCTGAGGTTCATGGGCACTATTCTGAACAGAAAAAAGTGTTAAAATACCTGGAGTTTAGACAATGAGCAATACCAGCAGAAAATAATACAAAAACTTGCACCAGGGAGGTTTAGGTTGGATATTAGGAAAAGTTCCTTTAATGAGACTGTTCAGGCATTGGAACAGGTTGCCCAGGGAAGTGGTGGAGTCACCATCCCTGGAGGTGTTCAAAACACCTGTAGCCATGGCACTTCAGGACATGGCTTAGTGGGAATGGTGTTGTTGGGTTGATGGTTAGACTTGATGATATTTGAGGTCCTTTCCAATCTTAATGATTCAATGGTTTACAGGATCATTTAGACAAATATTCACTTCCTGTGATTTGTAAGGGATTTTTTTCCCCATTTGTAATCCAACTGCAGAAAGGGAAAAGTTTTAAAATACACGTGTTTAGTTATTTCCCACCCCCTTTTATTTAATTGCTTTTATAGTCCTAAGGCAGAAGAAGTGGTTATTGAAAAAGCTTTCCCTATCAAAACATGCAAACAAAATGTGGTAATCTGTGTAATCTAGTGCAGGTGATCCTGCTCTGACAGGGGGGCTGGACTGGATGATCTTTGGAGGTCCCTTCCAGCCCCTGAAATTCTGTCGTTCTGTGATTCTGTGAATAATCAAAGTAGCATAGCCACAGTAAGATCAGAAAAGGTGACTGTTGTCTAGACAAGTTCTAAGATCCTCATTCAACCTCTCATGAGGGGTCTGACTGTCTCTTTGGCAAAAAACAAGCAAACCATGTTTTAGTGGGTTTCAAGAGTGAGCTAAAAAAATCCAAGCTTACCAATCTCCCTTTTGTATTGAACCAGATGTAGTTTTCACCTAGAATGAGATCATGCCACACCGCTCTTCAAAATATTGCTTTATATTTATGGATCTTTGTTGAAATTCCCAACGGACTCCGTTGTGCAATTTTTTTCTCTCTTTTCCCTTGTCTTGTTCTTCATTGTGAGCCTAGTAGTATATTCAGCCTTTTGATAAAAGGAAGCTAGGAGACAACTGTTATTGAGCTTGGGTGTTGTGATTCAGTTGTTTGCTGGGGGAGAAAACAGAGCATTTTGCTATACCTCTATTTGGCAGTCATTTGCTGACTGCTGTCCTAACTCTATAATTTGAGTTCATAGGAAATTACATCTCTTTCCACATGATGTCCCTTATCAAGGTCAAGGTTTCAGAAGCGAGGGTTGCTAAGAAACTGTGGGGACAGTACACTCAAAAAATTCCCAACCCTCTGTAAGTAAGAAATAAGCTATTTTATTTCTACACCAGCAAAAAAACCCACCCTGCTTGCATTTTTAGTTCTATTTCCCCTCCCATTTCTGTCATGTGTTTTGCTGCAAAACCTGGCAGAGTTCTGTAGTTTCTCATCTTGGGACGTAGTATCAAACTTAATGCTTGCAAACTGTTCTCATATTCATGCTAATTAATTCCAGATATTAATTTCCTGCTATTAGTAAGCCTTTAATAACTGCTTCTATGATAACCACTTCCCAATATGATATTGTGGAATAATTTTTCTCAGCTTGGCGCTGCTTGAAGTTAGATATCTTTGGAAAAGTTTCTATTGGGGGAAAAAAATAATAAATTGTTTCTAGAACATCACCTTAATCATTCTGAAACAGAAATAATTGATAGTTAATGTGGTAAGCTTCAATTCTAGCAAGGAACTGGCCGTCACTGAGGAAAGTTCTGTTTTCTAAAAGGAAATGCTTCTTTTCATTTATAGCATCATAGAATTGTTTCAGTTGGAAAAGACCTCTAAGATGATTGAGTGCAACCATCATCCTAAGACCACCATGGCCATTTAGCCACGTTCTGAAGTGCAATGCATCTTTGAAGTTAGCTAACTGATTGTTTTTTTCCTTCTTATGGCCTGTAGAAAATGGACATTAAGGAGGATGCACTGCAAATCTTACTTGAACTTTGTAACACAGTTGCACGAAGTACAGCCATGCGTGTTTGAAGAGTCTGAGTCATCTGCTGCTTCTACCAAAGAAGTCATCAGGCAACTGTCCCAGTTTGCACTAGAGCAGCACTAATTCTGCTCATTGATTTCCCTTCCCAGCTCAGTCTCTGCTCAGGGCTGGCACATTCTACAGCTCAAGGAAAATTTGCACACACAGGAGCTGCTGCTAGCAGTGAGAACCTGATGGGGAAAGTTAGTGCCAAAGGGTGGGCTGCAGACCAAGGCCTGTACCATGATGGGGTGCCAGCAGTCAGAGGAGGCACCTGTAGGGAGAAATGAATAGGACAGGTAACCCTCAACTGACCAAGGAAGGATTCCATCCCATGGATGGCATCTTTGGTGTAAAGCTGTGGGGTCACCTGGGTCAAGCCTCATATTCAATGGTGCATGTCCGAGGAGGACTCTGTCTGTTCACCTTTGATCCTGATCCCTGAGTTCCTGAATCCAGTTCCAGCTCCTCAATGCAGTTCCTGTCTGCCGCTGAGTCCGTTCTGGGACTTCTGCCACATCATTAGTGGTGATGGTGACTAATTGCCATCAGGGTTTGCATTCTATTTGTATCTATCTCATTTCATTATTACTATTTTCCTTAAAGCTATTTTAGTTTTCTCTTCTGTAATTTTCTCTCTCTTATGCCATTTCATCAAGACACACTAATAGATCAAATTCAAATCTGTATTTCTTCTGAATATGTTACTGACAGTAAACTCTGACCTCTAGGGGATTGGTTTCAAAAAGAATACTTTTACTTAAACCTCAGCCTGTTTAATATCACTGAATACTGAGCTGTAGTTATGAATACAGCATTTAATTTCCAGTGGTATCATTTGGAAGTGCAATGATAAGGCATTTGATCATGAGAGAAACTTCAATCTTTCAAGCACAGAAAATAACATTGAAGTTGTTGGTCCAAAGTTCTCCAGCTTTTCTCTTTACTTCTTGGTCTTCTCTCCTCTTTTCTCCTCTTTTTTTTTATTCCCCCTTTTTTTTAATGATTCATTTGGTTTAAAGAAGTCTTTCAAACACTTAATTAGCTGCTGTGGAATGACATACTTATCATCAAACATTAAAAGCTCCCCACTCAAATCCCTAGTTAAAATGATAACTTAAAAAGGAGTTTAAAGCAGCCTGCTAATTTGTTGGAAACCTAAACACATATCAAAGCTGCAAAGAGGCTTATACTGTAAATATGTTAATTAAACAAAACAGAAAATGATCTAATTACCCATATTACTCATCCTAACTTTTTCATGTTGTCTATTCAGGAGCAGAAGGCATTCAGTGTGGAGTTCCTAAATCACCTCTCCCATTGACTCCATCTCATAAACACTTACTGGCTGTTCATATGGTGGCCAATCCACAAATTTCCTTTGGATTTGTATTCTACATCATGTTTATCTGTGCAATGTCCCCTCTCATCAAGAAATTTACAGGGTCATCACTTTGAATTAATTTACTGATGAAGCAGCAAGCAGGAAAAGGTATAATAGCATGCACTCTTTGTTAATACCATCCTTCAGCAAGACCTGCATTATCCATTAGCATGAACCGAGCGTCTCAGTTCCTAATACACTTGAACTTCCATTAGTTTGTAAAAGTAGAGGGATCAGTGTTCTAGAAATAGCAGTGCTGTTCTGTGTTCAAAACACTTGAGATTGTGTTTTTATTTGATGTTTTGTTTTCTTTTTTTTTTTTAAGAAACAAAAGTCAAGGGCTTTTTTACTTCTAAGCATGCTTTAGGCTGGGAAACAAAGTAGTAATAAGATGCAGTGTAAACTCAGGTTTTCCAGCATTTATTGACTCCTTTTCAAAAGGTACCACAGGAAGAAAAAAAAAAGAATAATCCTAAGGCATTTTTTAGCTCCTAATCCTTCTTTCCCCCCCCCCCATTCATGCTAAAATAGCTGCATAATTTTTTTAAAAAAATAAAATAAGAGCTTTTTATTCATCACCATAACCAGATAGCATAATGAAAAAAGATATAATTTATAACTACAGAATCACTAATCTGTTAAATTAAAAGACTAGCAACTCAAAAACATTAACACGTGGTCTTCTGTATGTAAGAAGAGGGACAGGGATTACAAGACAAGGCAGAAAATCACAGAATAGTTTTGGTTGGAAAAGACCTCTAATATCATCAAGTCCAACCATTGTCTGACTCTACCAAATCTGATGCTAAACCATGTCCCACAGCACAGCTCTGTAACTTCCAACACCTTCAGGGATGGGGATCTGACCACCTCCCTGGGCAGCCTGCTCCAGTCTTTGAGAACTCTTTGAGGAAAGAATTTTTTTATTCTAATATCCAACCTAAACTTCCCCTGGTGCAACTTGAGGGCATTTCCTCTTGTTCTATTATTTGTTACTAGGGAGAAGAAACCAGCACCCATCTCACTTGAACCTCCTTTCAGGGAGTTGCAGAGTGCAATGACATCTCCTTTCAGCCTCCTTTATGTTTACTAAATACGTTAATTAAGAGGTTTGATATCAGCACGAGAGGGGAAGAAGATGAAAAGATCTCCTTTTAAGATAATCTTGCTCAGTTATGCCTGAGCAGGTGAGATCTTCACCATTTTATTGTGATCTTTCAAATACTTGGTAAGCTTTCTAACGGTTTCTGTGTACATGGCAAGGCCAAAATTAGTTTGGTCACTTGCAACAAGAAAATTCACAGCTCTGAATGAATAACTGCATAGCCAACCCTCAAGAGAAAGGAAAAAACAGCACATCCCCCAAGAAAGAAATAAAACCCAACAGTCATTGCAAATCAAAATAAAAGGTAACACCCTCCCCCAAAAATTTTCCTTAAAAGATTTTTTAAATTATTATTATTTTTTAAATCTCTTTAGGAGAGTTTAGAAGAGGAAACTGACCCTCTAAGGAGACATCAGAACCTACTTTCCATTGTACTGTCCACTGTATGAGACATTATCTATTATTCTGCAACTCAGTTTCAGCTTAATTTATGCCTGTCATGGAAAAACCTTCCTGATGTCAGGTCTGGCTGTGTGTAGGGCTGTGCAGAGGGATCAAGCTGTGCTAGTGTTTAGGATCCCTGCCAAACAAGTGACATTTCCCAAGAACATAAGCAGAATTTTAAGAAGTTGTCTTTGTCCTTCTGAAAGAGTAGGGCTAAAGGGGACCTAAGGAGAAGAAGAGGAGGAGAGAAAGAAGACGAAGTGATAGCAGTACATTGATGGTAAGAAGGAAAATAACAAAGATATTATAAGGAGGGGGAAATGTTCCCTTTAAGAATGAAGTGTGGAGATTTATAGTTTGTCCTTTGTAAATGGCTTAATTTCCTATTGTAAAGTATAAGATAATTAGAATATATCTGAAGCCAAGTATTTAAATATTTAGCAGCACTATTAAATCTGATGAAAAGAGCAAGACTAGATTTAGAGTTTGTCCTATCTACGGCATGGATACAAGGACCAGTGACTCACCAGGAAGACCAAGGACAGCACCATAAAAAAACCCTTAAAACTAAACTGTAATTTATCCTTTGAATATTCATTGAGTAATTTAAGTTTCTGAAATCGGCTTTTTCTATTCATGAGCTCCAGTAAAGTTTTGTCCACTCTTTGGGCCTCTTCATCCAAGCATTTTTTTACCTGTCAGAGTACACTCCTCCAAGCCATGAGCAGCCAGACTCTCCAGAAGCAAAATATGTGAAACAGTATCAAAAGCATTACTAAAGTACAGGTAGAACCATAGAATCATTAATGTTGGGAAACACCTCTAAGATCACTGAGTTCAACCATCAACCCAACACCACCATGTCCACTAAATCATGTCTTGGAGTGCCACGACTACATGTTTATATTTAATACCTCCAGGTATGGTGACTCTGCCACCTCCCAGGGCAGCCTGTTCCAATACCTGGCAATTCTTTCAGTAAAGAAATGTCTCCTGGCATCTAATCTAAACTTCCCCGAGGCCATTTACTCTTGTCCTAAACAACAGACAGATAGACAACATCCACAGTTTTTCCCTCATGAACTAAGCAGATCAGCCTGTCGCAGAAGGAGACCAGGTTAGTCAAGCAGGATCTGCCCTTCATAAAATATTCTATACTTTATAAATGTTCTATTGATGATGGAAAGTAGACACAGGTAAGAACAAATAAATATCCCCCCAGAAAAATTAAGATCCTATTTCAGGCAAATGAGAGCCCAGATCTGAGTTGTTTTGAGTTTTAGTGATGAGTCCCCACAAAGTTATTCACCCAGAGTCCTTCATAATGAGTACTGTGTCCAGTTCTGGGCCCCTCAATTTAAGAAGGACATTGAGATTCTTGAACATGTCCAGAGAAGGGCAACGAGCCTGGTGAGAGGCCTTGAGCACAAGCCCAAGTTTAGGCTCGAGGTGAGGAGAAAGTTCTTCACAGAGAGAGTTGTTAGCCATTGGGATGTGCTGCTCAGGGAGATGGTGGAGCCACCGACCCTGGTGGTGCTCATGAGAGGATTGGACATGGCATTTCGTGCCATGGTTTAGTAGTCATGAGGTGTTGGACTTGATGACCTTTGAGGTCTTTTCCAACCTTATTGATTCCATGATTCTATGATTCTATGATAATCCCTAAGGGGATGTAAGTGCTAGCTAAATAATCATGGCAAGTAAAACAAATACAGTTGTGGTCTATGGAAGAACAAAACAAAACATAAACTAACTCAGAATAATCAGGTATGAGATTAATTTCTGTTACCTATTTTTATCATTGTGTGGTTTTGAGGAAATCTTTTGTCAGATGTCAGCTTATAAAAGACCACTGAGTATGAAATACCTTTTGTGTGAGCTGCTTCTAGAGAAGTCCAGACCAGGACGAACATTTTAAATGACTCATCTTTTCATCTATAATTTAGAATCAGGTTGATTGTAAATGAGAAGAGAAAAAAAAAGTGTAATTCACTACCTTATTCAATATTAATTCAGAAGGAATTAAAGGTTTTGTAAGTAGGCAATGTGAGAAATTTTCACTGAGCCCTATAAAACAAAGAAAATAGATTTTAGAGGAGCTATATTTAAAAAGGAGAATTTAATCTCTATTTATATATTAATGTCACATTTTTAAAGACCTCTCTAGATCTTTAATTTGCTGTTTTCCTGAACACTTTCCTAGTGTGTGACAGAAAACCTTCCTCTACTTTAAAGCACAATGCTATTTCCATTTCAAATAATTGAGGAATAGGAACAACCACAAATATAGAATTCTTACAGGGTAATAATCTTTGTTAAATGTCCTGTCACCATGATTTGATGACGATTTGAGCCTACAGAAACAATTCCGCACAAAAAGATTGTTTCTTTTGAGAGCTCTGTAGAGAATTCTTTTGTTCCTAGTCTTTGTTACTTTGCTCCAAAGAGAACAGATGAAACAAGATGAATGTGAGAGGACATAGTTTGAAATTAAGAGATGAGAGAAGAATGTCCCTGTTTGTTTCAATAACAACAATATTCTCTTTCCATAGTATCACTAGGCAGGTAGGATATTTTTTTGGCTGCTCTGGGTGGATTTTTGATGCATGGATTTAACTAGTTGTTGTTACCATCCCATCATTGTTTTAACACTTGAACAGAGGATAGTATGATCTCCAAAGTTCATGAATTTTCATAGGTCTAATAAATGTGCAATGAAGTGACAGCAATCTATTCTGCTAGGTGGGTATCAAGAAGAGTGTGGCCAACAGATTGAGGGAGGCTCTCCTCCTCGTCTTCTCTGCCCTGATGAGGCCTCATCTAGAATACCGTGTCCAGTTCTGTGCTCCTCTGTTCAAGACAGGCAGGGACCTTCCTGAAGATGGTACAGCAAAGGGCTGCAAAGATGCTGAGGGGACTTGAACATCTCTCCTATGAAGGAAGACAGGGAGAATTGGCTCTTTTTAGTCTGGGAAAGAGAAGACTGAGGGGGCATCTTATTAATGCTGGTCAATACTTCAAGGGTGGGTGTTAGGAGGACGGGACCATTCTTTTTTTTTTTCAGTGGTGTCCAGTGATAGGACAAGGGACAATAGACACAAACTAAACAGTTTCATCTAAACATTTAGATACTCATATCAGGGCTCACAGCTGGGTGGACAACGTTTTCTGGGTTTTTTTTTTATTATTGTTTTGTTTGAATTATGGAATCATAGAGTCATAGAATCATTTTGGTTGGAGAAGGTCTTTAAGATCAGCGCCGCCAACCACAGGGTGGACACATGTTGGCATTAGGTCATTGGCTCTTGCAGTCTCAAATTTAAAGGATCTATCTAGCCAAGATAGAAACCTTTTTATTTTACTTATTTTGAGATGCAGATTTCAAAGCCCCATAAAATCTGGAAAAAAACAAAACCCAAACTTTACCATGGCAAATTAATTAGTCATCTACTTTCCTGTCATGAAACCTTCTGTTTCACCTTGAAAACTAACTTACTATTTTATTTTAAACACAAATTTAGCTTTCGACTTTTGCATTACTCTGATAAAACTGACAGGTTCTTCTTACAGTAAAAGCCTGATGTTGTGCTTAAAAAATACAGAAATCCACAGACTGTTGTAAAATTTGAAACATCTTCCTTCAGATTGTCTTTCTTAATGTTCACAAATATATGCAACAAAATGATGAATTTGTCTCTTTTTTTGTATAATGTAATACCAACATTTTTGTACACTGAGTTAAATATCTTTATTAAGGGAAATAAATCTGCAGAGTCTAAATCTGATACTGGATTTCATCTAGTACTCTAGGGCCAGAAGCAGCAATTTATTGTATACCTGTATCATCATCACTTTATATTGCAGTTCATGAGCAGCAAACGGCACACAACATCAGACATAAACCCATGTGATTTACACACTCTCCTTCATCTTTCCTGTTGCTTTATCTTTGCAAAAAGTGACACAGAATTAGATCTTAAAGAGGAATTAAACAAAAATAGAACATTTAAATAAGACATCATTAAAATTGCAAATAAGAAGGGCACTGTTGAGAGATGTTAGAAAAGACAGCAGTGACAATTTCACAGCCGTGAGATCCTCTTCCAAATGTGATAAAATCACAAACTTTTTAGTGCTGATACAGACCCACCAAAAATAACAGGTTTCACTAAATTTAACAAATACAGCATGTTTTCTAGTTTAATTTTAGGAGCAGTCACAGCTAATTGTCACTTAGACACTTAAATAAGGAATACTTCAAGGTATGTGTAAACAACTGAAGATCAAAAATATCTTTAGTTATTCTTATAAACTATGCTGGAAGGGCAAAGCCACATGCATGTCTAGAATCCAGTCATTCTAATTTAGATGAACCTCCATCTGAAATACTTGACCTCAGAAGAGGAACATAGTGGTATTTACTCAACTAAAAATATTCTCCATAATTCTTTCTCAAGAGGAATGGAGAATCAGTTTGTATAATTTAAGTTCTTTCATCTCCCTGTTTTCCTAGAAGAAACATGTCAGAGGTGTTCTTTAGCTGCATTCTTCATATGTCTTGTAAAATATATACATAAAAAAATTATATTTCCAATGCTTTATTTACTTGAGACCAGAATAGTTGCATTTTCCCCAAAATGGGAGCCTAACACAACAGGCCTGAGCTCTTCAAACCTAACCTTTTCCTACAGCCACAGCACATCTCCCTGGGCAACCTGTTCTGGTGTCTCAACACTCTCACTGTAAATAATTTCTTCCTAATATCCGGTCTAAATCTGCCCTCCTCAAACTTCAATGCTTTCCCTCTCATCCTATCACTACAAAACCTTCTGAAAAGTCTCTCCCCAGCTTTATCGTAGGCCCCCTTCCAGTACTGGAAAGCTGCTCTAAGGTCTCTGTAGAGCCTTCTCTTCTCCAAGCTGAACAGCCCCAACTCTTTCAGCCTCTCCCCATAAGGGCGGTGCTCCAGCCCTCTGGTCATCTTCTATTTAAGATGTATAGAGACAGAAAACTACAACAGGATTAAGTTCTGTGAAAGTCTAAGTCAGAATGTTAATATTCTCAAAGTTAGACCTTTGACTTCAACTGTATATCAGCATCTCTCATACCATTCTAGTTAATTCTCCTTGATAAATTAGCAAGTTTAGAATATGGTGTGGAATATTCCATTTTCTGTTACAGTTCAAAAGGTGAATTTATAGGAACTTCAAGGTCAAGCTTCAGTTCTTATTAAGAACAGAGTTTTTCAAAGTTCCATTTGCTCTGTGGTTGAATTCCCAGTTGTTCTGTCTCTGTAGAAGAAAGAAAAAGGGCGAGAAGAGGTTACATCCTCTATGCTATTTTTACATGTTTCACAACAAAGCATCATTCTGTATATCACAGAATGATTCTGGCACTGATTCTGCTTCCAGTTGGTATTTTGCATTGACGTTAGAAATGTATTGGCCCTTTTGGAACAAGATATTCTATTTTAGCCTTGTATTTAATAGAATCATAGAATGTTTTGAGTTGGAAGGGACCTTTAAACATCTAGTTCTAACCTCTCTGCCACAGGCAGGGACACCTTTCCACTAGACCAATTTGCTCAAAGCCTCATCTGGTCTGGTCTTAAACACTTCCAGGCCCCAACTTCTGTGGGCAACCCATTCCGTTGTCTCCCCGGCTTCATAGTAAAGAACTTTGATTTGATTTGTAGTATTTTCTTTCTTCCTTTCTTTATAATTTTAAAATATTACATTTCATATGATCAAATAGACTATTTGTGGTGGAGTAGGAAGGTTCCTCCACACACACAAAAGAATTCCACAGCTAACTCAGCCGGAGAAGCAGATGAAAGCTGTATTTTACAAGCAGATATGGAATGCAATGAATATGTACAAAAACATACAATATTTACAATATATATAGAAATATACAGCAAAGTATATAATACAGGAAACCTTTCCCAAACCCCCCTGCGGCCAGGGGGTTCGGCCTGCCGCTCCCTTCTCCCTCCCTACCTCCCCTTTTTCCCAAAAGGGTTAGAGAGAAAGAGAAAGGAAGGTAATTAAAAGGGGAAAACTTGTTAAAGCTCAAAGCGGATGCAAAAGTTAGTTTTCTCTTATCTGGTTAGCAAGAATCGTAGAGAGACACGAGCCAGCTCACAGCACA
Organism: Picus viridis; assembly: GCA_033816785.1. Lineage (NCBI taxonomy): Eukaryota > Metazoa > Chordata > Aves > Piciformes > Picidae > Picus > Picus viridis. The sequence continues at coordinate 31,983,871 of CM066582.1, read as the reverse complement.
GGGGGAAGAAGAAGACGACTACTGACTGCCCTCCCCCGACTCAAAGACTAAACAAAAAAAGCTACAACTGGGTTCCACCAATGAAATTGGATTAGCATATCATTGTTTTCATTCTAATATCAAAACATTCGGCTAGAGTGTTCAGAAAGTGTCTCTTTCTTAAAGGCACAGCCTAAACCGGTCACACTATTGTAAACTTAAATCTACACAGGCCAGTGAGGAAAATCCAAGCACAATGTTACAGACCTCATACAAAATCATAGAGCTGTTGAGGTTGGAAGAGACTATGAGATCATCAAATCCAACCATTCACCTACACCTCACAATCCCACCAGTACCACTAAGCCACTGCCACTAAATCACATCCTTCAAATATCTCCAGGGATGGTGACTCACTCACCTCCCTGGACAGCCTATTCCAATGCTTGAAAACTCCTTCAGGGAAGAAATGTTTCCTAACATCTGACCAGAAATATCCTCTCTTGCTTCCTCTCAGCCCATCAGTTATAGATATTTTCCAGTTAAAAACAAGAAAATGTTTCATTTATTTCCATAATTTTGGTGTGTCTTGTGAATTGTCCTATCTTGGGCACAGACTTCTGGAATTCCTGTTTCCTTCACAGTTGTTTTAAGGCCATTTGAAAAAAAAATATTTAAAAACTAATAAAAAAGAGAGCCTCTCTGGCTCTTTTGCTGAACATTATCTAAGAAAAAGAGCCAAGTTTGCCTGGTGTGGATTCTCTGGTGGCTAGTTATGGTTATCACAGTATCACAGTATCACTAAGGTTAGAAGAGACCTCAAAGATCATCGAGTCCAACCTCTCACCATAGACCTCATGACTAGACCATGGAACCAAGTGCCACGTCCAATCCCCTCTTACACACCTCCAGGGACGGTGACTCCACCACCTCCCCGGGCAGCCCATTCCAATGATTAATGACTCTCTCGGTGAAGAATTTTCTCCTCACCTCCAGCCTAAACTTCCCCTGGTGCAGCTTGAGACTGTGTCCCCTTGTTCTGGTGCTAGTTGCTTGAGAGAGGAGACCAACCCCTTCCCGGCTACAACCACCTTTCAGGTAGTTGTAGAGAGCAAAAAGGTCACCCCTGAGCCTCCCTTCTCCAGGCTAAACAATCCCAGCTCCCTCAGCCTCTCCTCATAGGGCTTGTGCTCAAGGCATCTTACCAGCCTTTTTGCCCTTCTCTGGACACGTTCAAGTGTCTTGATGTCCTTCCTAAACTGAGGGGCCCAGAACTGGACACAGTACTCAAGATGTGGCCTAACCAGTGCAGAGTACAGGGGCACAATGACTTCCCTGCTCCTGCTGGCCACACTATTCCTAATGCAGGCCAGGATGCCGTTGGCCTTCTTGGCCACCTGGGCACACTGCTGGCTCATGTTTAGGTGGCTGTCAACCAGCACCCCCAGGTCCCTCTCTGTTTGGGAGCTCTCCAGCCACTCTGACCCCAGCCTGTAGCTCTGCATGGGGTTGTTGTGGCCAAAGTGCAGCACCCAGTACTTGGACTTGTTGAATGCCATGCCAATGGACTCTGCCCATCTGTCCAGTCGGTTGAGGTCCCTCTGCAGAGCCCTTCTACTCTCTAACTGACCAACATCTTCTCCCAACTTGATATCATCTGCAAATTTGCTGATGACTGTCTCAATCCCCTCATCCAGATCATCAATGAAGATGTTAAAGAGGATGGGGCCCAGCACTGATCCCTGGGGGACGCCACTGGTGACTATGCATCCATTTTTGCAGGGCAGCACAACCACAACTAGTCTGAGTACATTAAAAAATCTAATCAAACAGAGGAATATACAATAAAGTCATAGAATCATAGAATCAATGTGGTTGGAAAAGACCTCAAAGATCATCAAGTCCAACCTGTCACCCAAGACCTCATGACTACTAAACCATGGCACCAAGTGCCACGTCCAGCCCCCTCTTGAACACCTCCAGGGATGGTGACTCCATCACCTCCCTGGGAAGCCCATCATACAGGTCAGTAGGGAAAATTCAAAACCAGTATTACAGGTCAAAAATGTTTGAATGCAAGACCAGGAAAACAACTGTCCTACAGTCACAGAATCTTTTTGTGTATAAAAATGGTATTATTAAGTGACAACACCCATATCGTGTTTCTAAGAAGTTTACACTCTCTTTAAAACCTTCTGCTTCAAGAATTACTTCATAGCTGCTGGGAAAATATTTTCAATCTTTGAATTATATTCAATTGATGAATTATATTCAATTTATAAATTATAAATTGAATTTCATATCTTTTGCCACAACAGCAGTATGCTGATAGTGTTCAGCAGCAGAGCTGTTACATGAACTGGAATTAGTTGGTACAGTCCCAGCAGGGAGTTCAAAACACCAGCCAGAAGATCAAGGGTTGTATCCTTCTTTTTAGATTGAAAACTGAAGAATTCATACATTGTCAAATCTGCCTCAAAGCCTTCTCTTTGTGGAACATAATTCTCTTCCACTTAGTGAAATTTTAACCAGGGAGGTTTAAAAGATGCCATCCAGAGTATTATATTATTGCCTTTGCTTTTTCTCCCTCTATATATAAATATTCAAAGCAAGTTACTGCTTTTCATGCAGTGCAGATATCTTAAAGCTTGGTACATGTGTTCACACTGACTGAGACAGAAAATCTAGGAATGGCAGAGCAGAAGTGAGGGAGCTGTGATGGATGTAATGAGAAGGGAATCTGGTTAGATGATTCAAATAATGGTAAATATATTTGAGTATGTCACTGTTACTGCTTCTGCTCTGGCCTCACACTGGTTCTCTGTGATGGGGATTACTAGATCATAGCAGTATCTGTGGCTGGAAGAAGTCCATAGAAGTCACTGTCCCTGGAGGTGTTCAAGAACCATAAGGATATGTCACTTGAGAACATGGTTTAATGGTCACAATGGTGGTTGACAGATGGTTGGACTTGATGATTTTAGAGGTCTCTTCCAACCAAATCTATTCTATGATTTTGATAGCAGTCAAAGGGGGATGAGGGAATAAAGTGTTCACTCAGCAAGCTTGCAGATGACTCTAAGTTAGGAGGGAGTGTTGACCTGCTTGAAGGTAGGAAGGCTCTGAAGAGAGATCTGGGTTCTTTTTCCTTGAATCAGAAAGATTTCATAGAAACACAGAACTTTAACAAGCAACAGTTATTACTCTTTGCTATCTAAAGGTGAAGGTCAGGCAGCTATATATAGATATTTTTATTTATTTATCTTTTAAAATCTTCTACAGTTCCAATGATAAAATATCAAAGTATTACATATGCCACACATTAATTTTCATGTTATCAGGAATAAGCAAATAAACTTTTCCAAGTATTTTAAAGCACTTCACCAACAGAAGTGAACATAGCCTATCACAAGTTCAGTTTTAAGCTGAAAAGAGAGTAAATTTAGATGAGACATTAAGAAGAAGTTCTTTATTGTGGAAGAAGATGGTGAGACACTGGAACAGGTTGACCAGAGAAGTTGTGGATGCCCCCTGTTCAAGGCCAGGGTGGATGGGAATCTGTGCAATCTGATCTACTGAAAGATGTCCCTACCCTTTCTAGTGGGGTTAGAAATCTATGATTTTATGTCTCCCACACAGGTTGCTATCTTTCTGTACTCTCTCTGAACAGCAGATAACACTGCTCTACAGGAATGTTTTAAGGATAAGTACTACGACACATCAAGGCATCATGAAGTTTGCTTCTGTATAGACAAGGGAAACAAGATGAAAATAAAAATTTACAGCACCAACCTTTATTTTGGTTGAAAGAAATGTGACTTCCTTTCTTAGAAAGCAGCAGAAAGAGAAGAATCGACTGCTTAACAAAATGAAAAGGTCATATTGTATTTTTTTTCCTGTCACTAGTAGTAACTCCTTGTTCAAGGTAGCCAATCCAATCATATTAAGGATAGTAAGGAGACAGCAGAGTAAATTTATCTTAATATTACTGGGCAAAAGATATCAACATATGCACTATTTTGGCAACACTGACAGCATTTTTTGCTCCAGCAAAAAAGAAAGTGTGACCTTGTAACAATTATTTCCTTCATTGTCAGAGCTTGAAACCATGCACATCTTTAGTAATTGTGTTGGATCACAGCTAAAATACCAGCTCAGCACTATTTTGTTAGTGCAGAATTCAGCAGGGGACTTGAAGGATAGGAAAAGAAGATCAAGACTTTCTGCAAGTATTTCAGTTGCATTTCATTTTCATATAGGTTGCAGCTGTAATTTGGTAAAAAGAAAATCAGACCATAAACCCAACATATTACTCTCAATTATTTGAAAGTTATTTGAAATATAATGGTTGTTTGGGAATGAACAGGGGAAAAAAAGCCCCTAGACTATGAGCAGACTGGTAGCTGCTCTCCAGGTCATTGGATTTTAACAGTGCAAGACTTACAAACAGCTCTTTTAGGAGTGACTATGCTTTACAAGGTACAATCATCATGTTATTATGAGTTCTGTAAAGTTTTAATGAACATGTAGCACACACCAAATCCCAGAAGTGCCTTGGTTGTCTTGCTAGTGCTAATCTGGGTATGTACCACTTCAGGAAGGATGTAGATGTCATAGCAGTACTGCCTGGTACTGAAGAAGTACAAAGGTTCTCTGAGGCATGGATACCTAACTAATACTGGCATTAGACGTCAGCAAGAATAAAAGTGAAAGAGCCTGCACTTAGAGTTGTGCATCAGATCTGGTTCTACCTGCAGCTAACAGAGGTTGTTTAGTTCTAGTTTGGTTGGCCACTATAAGTTAGATCTGGCTTTGGTAAGCCTACATAGCACTACATAACTGTGCTTGTTTAGCAGTTAAATACTAAATAAGAAACAAATACAATGTTTTATTTCTGGTTCCTTGGTAAAGGGGCAGTCTATGAGCAAGAACTTAGAGAATCATAAAATCAAAACAGAATTGTTTTGATTGGAAAAGACCTTGAAGATCATATAATCCAACCATTATCTAACTCTGCCAAGTCTGGGGCTAAACCATGTCCCTCAGCATCACATATCTGTGGCTCTTGAACACCTTCAAGGATGGAGATTCAAATACCTTCCTGAGGAACCTGTGAACCCTTTCAGTTAAGACCTTTCTTCTAATATCCAGTCTAAATCTCCTCTGTTGCAACTTGAGTCCTCTCCTCCTATCACTTGTTATTAGAGAGAAGAGACCTACCTGTGGCATCTCCAACCTCCTTTCAGGGAGCTGTAGAGAGCCAGAAGGTCTCCCCTCAGCCTCCTTTTCTTCCAGCCTAAAAATCCCATTTCCCTCAGCTGCTCCTCACAGGATCTGTTCTCCAGACCCTTCATCAGCTTCATTGCCCTTCACTAGTCCCCTCCTGCTAGCTCAACAAGGGCAACATAGATGTAAAAATAGCCCAGCACATTGGACAATCTGAAAGCCTTCTGTGATGATGGTGGTGGTGTAGTCTGCTTGTCTTGTGATTTTTATATATTCAACTAGTTAAGGCCATGGCTTAACTTATCTAGTCCTGGTCACAGTTTTTATTTTAAATTAAAAAGAACTGGTTTAGTTGAATGGGAGGGATCTTTTGAGTTTACAGTGTCTGTGATCCTATGAATATTAACACTGCTTTATTTCAATGGTTAAAATTGATGCTACTCATATAATTGATAATATATTATTTCATGGTTTTTAGGTAAATGACACCTTTTGTTTCAGCTTAATGCAAATTCTTCAGATACTGAACAGATTTATGATTGTCTTAGTTTTATTTTCCATGCTTTAATGGTTTCTTCAAGGACATTAGTTGAGGTTGTTTCTACCTACTTGGAGGTTGGAGCACTGAATACAGAATTAACCAGGTTGGAAAAGACCTTTGAGATCATCAAGTCCAACCTATCACCCAATACCATCCAATCAACCATGGCAATAAGTGCCTCATACAGTCTCTTTTTAAACACTTCTAGTGATGGTGACTCCACCACCTCCCTGGGCAGCCTATTCCAATGGCAAATCACTCTTTCTATGAAGAACTTCTTCCTAACATCCAGCCTAAACCTCCCCTGGTGCAGCTTAAGACTATGTCCTCTTGTTCTGGTGCTGGTTGCCTGGGAGAAGAGACCAACCCCTACCTGGCTACAACCTCCTTTCAGGTAGTTGTAAAGAGCAATAACGTCTCCCCTGAGCCTCCTCTTCTCCAGGCTAAGCAACCCCAGCTCCCTCAGCCTCTCCTCACAGGGCTTGTGCTCCAAACCCTTCACCAGCTTTGTTGCCCTTCTCTGGACACGTTCCAGCGCACTGTTGGTGTTGGTCTCTTCCTCCTATTATCAATCCCCCCAAGCATCAAAGTTCTTTATTATGTGGGTTGTGAGATACTAGACAGATTGCCTAGGGAGGTAGTGGAGACCCCATTTCTGGAGATATTCAAGGTCAGGCTTGATGAGGCTCTGAGCAATCTGATCTAGTTAGGGATGTCCCTGCTGACTACAGGGGGATTGGAGCAGATGACCTCTAGAGACATATTCCAGCTCAGTGCATTCTATGAATGCATGATTCTATGGGTCTAGGACTCTTTGATTCTCCTTCTGTGCTTCCTTGATTCTATGATTAATGACTTGATTCAGTGTAAATGATTCAGGTTCTTTTTCATCTTAGTGTCTGTCAATTCCACAAAAAAAAACCAACAAAAAAACCAAAAGGGAACGTTCTTGTAATTAAAAAAAATAATATTTGGTCATTTTTTAATGTGTTGGAGTGTACAAATTGTAAGTGTTTTTAGAAGTTGCACAGGTTTCTTCCTATCCTATAGCATTGTGTCTCTTTAAGCTATTCATTGGGTGTGTGAAACTATCACATCATGATTCTCCACTGGCATTCTGTCAAAGTGAACTTGTACTGCTCATGGTGGTTGGTATTATAACCTGCTTGGCCCCTTGAGAGATTCATTGATTCATTTTCTTTTCCCAGCCCATTCTCAGATTGTCAGTATTGTTTCTTAATCTAGTTCATATGGACAGTGAAAATCTCTGAGGTTTAGCTTACTCACACAAAGATATGTGCAGCCAGCCACACAGAAATCCAAGGAGAATTATCTGCTCAGAGCTATAAATCCTCAAATGTAACCTGGTATAATGGAGACACTCAAATAACCTTTATCTGCTGTGTTGCTTTGTAGCCATTGACACTGGAAGTCCTTTTGTCTTTCCATATCTAAACCAGTGCCCCACTATCTAGGACAGAGGATTTATAAGTGTGTTTTCATCAGCAATTCAACTCAGCCATTACATTTGATGATCAAAATTAAAACTCTTTGCTGTAGGATGCAAAATTTAAGCAGACCTACTAGCTGTGGCTGTGCCCACTTTAACAAGCAACACCATAAAAACAGAATCATAGAATCACAGAATCATAGAATCAGTCAAGGTTGGAAGGGACCACAAGGATCATCTAGTTCCAACCTCCCTGCCATGGCCAGGGACACCCCACACTAGATCAGGCTGGCCAGAGCCTTGTCCAGCCTGGTATTAAACACCTCCAGGGACGGGGCCTCAACCACCTCTCTGGATAACCCATTCCATGGCTTCACCACTCTCATGGTGAAGAACTTCCTCCTCACATCAAGCCTGAATCCCAGGTGATGCTCTGTAGACCAAAAGGTTATAAGGATCTGATATCCCTGATTTAGACATTTTGGAGAGGCTTTTCTCAGGATTAGGAGTTAAAGCTCAGTGAGAGTTCTTTGAATAAATCTTCCTGATTATTCTCAGCTAAAAGAAATGCAATTTTCTTTTACTCACTTCAAATTTTTGATGTATTAAAAACAAACAATCAAACAAACAGTTCTGTTTAGGTTCCTTCCAGAAACAAACAGGCAAAGGAATATTGTCATTATTGTTCTGGTAAAGTTCATCTCAAAGATTTTAAAGCCATGTTTGGAAGTAATAAGCATAGAATCATAGAATTGTTATGGTTGGAAAAGCCCTCTAAGATAATTGATTTTAAACACCAAGCCAACATCACCATGGCCATTAAACTACTGACCCAAATGCCATGGCCACACATTTCTTGAATATCTGCAGGGATGGCTACTGCACCACTCCCCCTGCAGCCTGTTCCAATGCCTGACCACCCTATCAGGAAAGGAAATTTTCCTAATCTCCAGCCTAAACTTTCCCTGGTTCAACTTCATGCCATTTCATCTATTTCTGATAGGGAGAAGAGATCACCCCCTGCCTCACTCCAGTCTTCTTTCAGGGAAGTGTAAAGAGCAATGAAGTCTCCCCTCATCCTCTTTTTCTCCAGACTAAACAGCCCCACAGGGATGCAGACAGATAATGCAAAAAAATTAAAGGCATATAGAGTCCTTCCATGGGTAAATTGCTGTATCTAGAGAAATCCTACTGTGTGCTTTAGCTATTCTTTAACATTGTTAAATATATAGATCTTTATATGTGAGGCAAACAAGTGGAGATCATTTATTTTATCAGATTTTGTGGATTTCTGTTCTCAGATTAAAAAGAATACAGACAAAACAAACACAAACCCACAAACCAAAACAAAACACACCAACAAAACATCTCTTAATCAGGTCAATATTTGATCACACCAGCAATTATCCTACTTTATTCCCTAGAAGCAGGCCAGCTAAAGCCCATCTGTCCATCTTTGGATTGACATTGTGCTCATCCAGTATAATTATAATTGTAACTTAAGAGCAGATTACTCAAATCACAAGCCACATGTCAAGCTAGAGATATGCACCTTGCCTCCTAGCTCACTGAAAGCTCTGGATCTTTCTCTAGCTGGGACACCATCATATATGTAATTGCCAAAACTGGAAGAAAAGAAGCTTTCATGATGCTGTTATCAGCTTTTCTCACAGCACTGCAGGACCACATATGCCGTTGGGGTTTGTGCAATATGTTACACTATACACTTATATCATCAGAATAATTCTGTAAAAATAAAGTTATTAATGTCAGTGTGAAAGTTGAGGAATCAGTAGCTCATGTTAGGAATCATCACTGCAAAATTGGAAGTTTGAAGCCATATTTCCTCCCCTCCCCCCCCTTAACTGTTTCTTAATTCATGCATTATTTGTTCTATTATAAAATATGGAATGGAATGGAATGGAATGGAATGGAATGGAATGGAATGGAATGGAATAGAATAGAATAGAATAGAATAGAATAGAATAGAATAGAATAGAATAGAATAGAATTGAATTGAATTGAATTGAATTGAATTGAATTGAATTGAATTAACTAGGTTGGAAAAGACCTTTGAGATCATCAAGTCCAACCCATCACCCAACACCATCTAATCAACTAAACTATGGCACCAAGTGCCTCATCCAGGTACTTAAGCACTTCCAGTGCTGGTGACTTCACCACCTCCCTGGGCAGCCCATTCCAATGGGCAATCACTCTTTCTGTGAAGATTTTCTTCCTAACATCCAGCCTAAACCTCCCCTAGAGCAGCATGGGACCGTGTCCTCTTGTTCTGGTGCTGGTTGCCTGGGAGAAGAGACCAGCCCCCAGATGGTTCCAACCTCCCTTCAGGTAGTTGTAGAGAGCAAGAAGGTCTCCCCTGAGCCTCCTCTTCTCCTGGCTAAGCAACCCCAGCTCCTTCAGCCTCTCCTTACAGGGCTTGTGCTCCAAACCCCTCACCAGCTTTGTTGCCCTTCTCTGGACATGTTCCAGCAACTCAACATCTTAACTTACCTGATCCTGCAAGATATATGTGTGTGTATATATATATATATATATATATATATATATGTACACATGCACCCTGCTGTATTTAATTCTCAGTTTTTTTGTTTTTTTTACTTAATTTTGAGGTAGATTCACAAAACCCTTCAGAAGAACAGCTGCTTATCTGTTTAAAACATTGCAAAGTGATTTCATCAGACTCCAGGCAGTGCACATATACATTTTTTTGCCAATTCAAGGGATGAATTCTGCAGTCAATAAGAGGAATTTTGAGTTAATGGTGGATGCTGGAATGTGCTTTGTCCCAACTACAGCATCTTTTTAATGCACATGTTGCCAAACCTCTCATGACAGGGGGGTTGGATCTAGGTGATCTTGAAGTCCTCTTCCAAGCCAAACCATTCTATGACTCTATGACAAATTTATTTTTAGGCCTTACATGCGTGTTTCTCAGAATCACAGAATCACCAAGGTTGGAAGAGACCTCAAAGATCATCAAGTCCAACCTGTCACCCAAGACCTCATGACTAAACCATGGCACCAAGTGCCATGTCCATCCCCCTCTTGAACACCTCCAGGGACGGCAACTCCACCACCTCCCTGGGCAGCCCATTCCAATGGCTAACAACTCTCTTGGTGAAGAACTTTCTCCTCACCTCCAGCCTAAACTTCCCCTGACGCAGCTTGAGACTGTGTCCTCTTGTTCTGGTGCTGGTTGCTTGGGAGAAGAGGCCAACCCCCTCCTGGACACAGCCACCCTTCAGGTAGCTGTAGAGAGCAAATAAGGTCTCCCCAGAGCCTCCTCTTCTCCAGGCTAAACAGTCCCAGTGTGTATATCCATCCTGGTTTTCACATTCACATCTACTATAGAGCAAACTTGGTGGTGCTGCTGGTTGAGATGCTTGACATGAGTCAACCACATGCACTGGTAGCCCAAAAAAGCCAGCCGTGTCCTGGGTGGCATTGAAAGATGGATGGCCAACAGATCAACGGAGGTAATTCTGACCGTCGACTCTTCTCTGAGAGACCTCACCTGGAAAGCTGCAGCCAGCTAATGAGCCAGAAGGGCATGTGTTTGCTGAAGCAGGTCCAAGGGAGTGCCACAAAGATGAACGGAAGGTTTGAGTACCTCTCTTACAAAAACAAGCTGGGAGAGTTGGGGCTGTTCAACCTGGAGAAGAGAAGGTTGTGGGGAGAACTTATAGTGGCCTTCCAGTATATGAAGAGAGTTTACAGGAAAGCTGGGGATGCACTTTTGTTAAAAGCATGTGGTTCTAGGACAAGGAAGAATAGTTTTAAACTAGAGCAGGGTAGGTTTTGATTGTAAATTAGGATGTTCTTTACTATGAGGGTGGTGGAACATTGGAACAGGTTGCCCAAGGGGTTGGGGGAGACCCTATCTGAGGAAGTGTTTAAGATCAGGGTGGATGGGGCCTTGAGCAAGCTGCTCTAGTAGGAGATGTCCCTGCCCATGGCAGGGTATTTGAATTGGATGTTCCTTAAGGTTCCTTCCATGCCAGGCCATTCTGTGGGTCAATGATTCTACATCAAGTAAGGATACAGAATAGAATTGCAGAATGCACTGGATTGGAAGGTACCTCTAGAGGTCATCTTGTTTATCCCCTCGACAGTTAAAAAGGAAATCCCCAGCTAGATCAGGCTGCTCAGAACCCCATCACACCTGATCTTAAATGTCTCCAGAAATGGGGCCTCCACCACCTTCCTGGTCAACCTGTTCAAGCGCTTCACCACCCATATAGTAATGAACTTGGAAAACACTTGAAATTTTTCTTGCCTAGTCCTTCTTTTTGTTTCCAATTTAATATTGGAACTTGGCTGTTGTAAAAATCCTCTAAGTTCATTTTCTCTTCCTTTTTGAAAGGGGAGCAGTATCAGCATCATTTCCTGAAGAGGAATAAAAGTGCTCAAATTTGGGGGGAATATCAGATCTTGTGGGAATGTGGATTGTTGGATGTGTTGAACTCTACTGTGTGCAGGTGGCGAAATGTTGGCAGCAGGAGGCTGCAGTATTGGCCTCTATGAGGAGAGGTTGAGGCTGCCCCATGCCAGACACAATTGGTTCCAGGTGGCTTCAACAGACCCACCACAGGGCACAGCTGGGCCCCTCAGCAGAGCTGGTGGTGCCTCTGGAAAGAGATGTTTAAAACACCAGAGAACACTGAGGAAAATAAGAAAGAGCCATGTGAACCACAAAGGTCAGAGCACGTGAAAAGGGAGCAGGTATTCCCCTGCAGCCCATGGAGAGAACCATGCTGTAGCAAGATGTCCACAGTACACACCAGGGAAGACTCTACAACAGGTGAATAATTCCTGAAGGGATTGCATTTCTGTGGAGACCCTAAGCTGGATCAGAGGGAAAGTGTGGGGAAGAAGGAGCAGCAGAGAGATGGCTGTGTTCTTTTCTTAATTTCTTTTCTCAATTTCTTTTCTCAATTTCTGTTTTCTCTTTGAAAAGAAATATTAGCTACTTTATCTACCCTGAAAAATCTGCACTTTTTTTTTTTTTTTTTTAATCCTGTGAAGCTGTGTCCAACTCTCACATCCTATTTTTCCATTATCTATACTTTATAATATCTGTACATAAAGCATATTCTATGATTCTACATGCCGTCTCCTTCCTGCATAAAGATGCCTTTGTGCCACCTTGGCTGAATGCATTGTGCTCTCTGGTGAGCAGCAGTTCTGATAGAAACATGCTCCCTGAAGCAAGTCATGTCTGTTTGTCCTTGTTCTATCCCTCTGGCAACAACAGCAAAGAACTGACGGCATGCAGTAAAGCAGGGATGAATTGTTGCTTTCTGTAACCACTGTGATCAAAGGAAAAACATAGAATCAGAGAGTCATTAAGGTTGGAAAAGATCTCTAAGATCATCAAGTCGAACCAGCAACCCAATACCACCATGGCCACTAAACCATGTCCCAGAATACCATGTCTACACATTTTTTAACACCTCCAGTAAAGGTGACTTCACCATGTCCTCTGGTAGCCTGTTCCAATGCTTGTCCTGTCTTTCAGTAAAGAATTTTTCCTAATATCCAGGTGAACAGGTGATGTCTGAGCTCTTCCTGATATTGGAACAAATAGTCCACTACCTCCCTCCCTGGCAACCCAGAGTATCTGTTTTGGGTTTAAAGGTTTCTCTTTCATATTAAGCCAGAAAAGTATTTTACTAAATAAAGGCTTTCTTGAGAATGTTCCATGAGTAGGACAAATATGAGTAGGTACAGTGTAACCAATTGCTATTAACTATTATGACTTAATTATAATTACAGGGAATGCTTTTGATTGCACAAAATGTTGTCATGATATTTTGTAAGTAGGAGTGGAATAAACCTTAGAAATTGTAACTTGAACCTGCATTTTATTATAAAGTCATTGAATCCTTAACGTTAGAGAAGACTTCTAAGATCATCAAGTCCAACCAGCAACCCAGCCCCACTATGCTCACTAAACCACAGCACAAAGTGTCATCTCTACACATTTGTCGAGCCTGTCCAACAGTGGTGACTCTACCATCTCCCTGGGCATCCTGTTCCAATGCCTGAACACTCTTTCAGTATTTCTCCACACATTCAATCTAATCCTAGGTGGCTAAGAAGGCTAATGGCATCCTGGCCTGTATAAGGAATGGTGTGGCCAGCAGGAGCAGGGAAGTCATTGTGCCCCTGTACTCTGCACTGGTTAGGCCACACCTTGAGTACTGTGTCCAGTTCTGGGCCCCTCAGTTTAAGAAGGGCATTGAGACTCTTGAACATGTCCAGAGAACAGCAACAAGGCTGGTGAGAGGCCTTGAGCACAAGCCCTATGAGGAGAGGCTGACGGAGCTGGGGTTATTTAGCCTGGAGAAGAGGAGGCTCTGGGGAGACCTTTTTGCTCTCTACAACTACCTGAAGGGTGGTTGTGTTCAGGAGGGGGTTGGTCTCTTCTTCCAGGCAACCAGCACCAGAACAAGAGGATGAAGTCTCAATCTGTGCCAGGGGAAGTTTAGGCTTGAGGTGAGGAGAAAGTTCTTCACCGAGAGAGTTGTTAGCCATTGGAACAGGCTGCCCAGGGAGGTGGTGGAGTCACCATCCCTGGAGGTGTTCAAGAGGGGATTGGACATGGCACTTGGTGCCATGGTCTAGTTAGTCATGAGGTCTGTGGTGACAGGTTGGACTTGATGATCCTTGAGGTCTTTTCCAACCATACTGATTCTATGATTCTATGATTCTGACCTCCCCTGGTGCAAATTAAAGACAAAAATAGAGGAAATACGAACATGCTTTAAAAAAGCATGAAGACATGACACTTTTGGACATAGTTTAATGGCCATTGTGGTGTTGAGTCAATGGTTGGACTTGATGATCTCACAGGTATTTTCTAACCTGAATAGGATAGGATAGGATAGGATAGGATAGGATAGGATAGGATAGGATAGGATAGAATAGAATAGAATAGAATAGAATAGAATAGAATAGAATAGAATAGAATAGAATAGAATAGAATAGAATAGAATAGAACAGAACAGAACACAATACAATAGTATAGAATTAACCAGGTTGGAAGAGACCTTTGAGATCATCGTGTCCAACCCATCATCTAACACCACCTAATCAACTAAACCATGGCACCAAGCACCCTACCAAGTCTCCTTCTTAACACCTCCAATGATGGTGACTCCACCACCTCCCCAGGCAGCCAATTCCAATGGGCAATCACTCTCTATGTGTAGAATTACTTCCTAACCTCCAGCCTAAACCTCCCTGGCACAGCTCGAGACTGTGTCCTCTTGTTCTGCTGCTGGTTGCCTGGGAGAAGAGACCATGATTCTATGATTCTCTGAAACATCAAAGCCAAACATGAAGGGGGAAAAAAAAGAAAGAAAAAGAAAAATGTAGAAGAGAGAGTTACCCAAGTGTGTGCTTTCTGTGGAGACAGGGCTTTATTGATAACACTGTGCTATGAGATAAAATAAAAAAGGAAAGGCACTGCAAAACTACAGCATAGCAGACTGATAATCAATAACACCATAAATAAAATTGTAGCAGCTAGACCTACAATAGAATTTACCGTGTTGTTGCTCTTATATTTTTATAGATTAGATACAGGTCTAGTGATATGTTGGACATAAAGCAGATGTAAGCTTTTAGAAATCAACATATACTGAACAAGGCCAAACTGATTGGGCATCACTGAGTTCATTTTCCTCCATTTTTTGACAATTATGCAGGAGACTGCAGGAGATTGTTGGTTTAGATGGTTTAGAAGTGACTGTTTTCTACTTGACCACACCAATTAAATATTTCTCAGCACTTATATGGAAAATACATGACCTGCAGAAAAGAATCCTGCAAATTCACACCTCTAATTTGATCCCAGAGGGGAACAGAGAATATAAGGGTATTGTCAAAACCTCAGCTTACCTGAGTTGTAGAGAACAAGAAGATCTCCCCTCAGCCTCTTTTTCCCCAAACTAAACAACCTCAGTTCATTCAGCTGCTCCTCACCAGATCTGTTCTCCAGATCCTTCATCAGCTTCATCGTCCTACTCTGGACCTCAATATCCTTCTCGTATTGAACACTCCAAAACCAAACCCAGTACTCAAAATTAATCGCTTTTGGTACGCAGAGTTATTGTAGCACAGGATACATCCCAGCTTCTTAGCCTTATCTATTCATTACTTGTAGAACAATCAGTATATAACTTCTCCTTATCTGAAACTAAGCACAATGCTAAAGTCTGTAAGTGGTACATTTAAATTGAATATCCTTGTCCCACCTCTTCAGTGTCTCACACAATATTTACTGGACCATCTCCTCCAGTTTTTGCTGGCATCCTTTAACTGCTGTTTCCAGAGAAGAATGTACAGTGAGCCTCTGTAGACTTACACCTATGGAGATCTGAGTAGGAGTATCCTGATCTTTACTTAGGTTAGAAAAAAATCTAAGCAGTTAATCTTCCTGCTCACTGATCTGTACCTTTTTTTCTTTATCTGAGACATGCCCTCCATACATACACTTAACTTCCTTCTATTTTTTCTTGCTTCCAAAAAGAAAGGCTCCACCTCAACCTCATGTTCCTTACCTCCCCTCATTCCTCAATAATCACAGGGTTGGAAGAGACCTCATGGATCATCTAGTTCCAGCCATGGCAGGGACACCTCACACTACATCAAGTTGCTCAGAGTCACATCCAGCCTGGCCTTAAAAACCTCCAGGGATGAGGCTTCTACCACCTCCCTGGGCAACCTGTTCCAGTGTCTCACCACCCTCATGGTGAAGAACTTCTTCCTAACATCTAATCCAAATCTACCCATTTCTATTTTTGTTCCATTCCCCCTAGTCCTATCATTACTTGAGACCCTAAAAAGTCCCCCACCAGCTTTCTTGTAGGCTCCCTTAAGATACTGGAAGGCCACAATAAGGTCTCTTCAGTGCTCAAATTTCTGCACATTGAGAGTTATACTGCTCTTGTTACTTCTTGTTATTTTTCACTTTCCTAGCCAGGAACTTAAAGCTGCCTACGAAAGTGGAAGATACCAAAAAGGGCTTCTTTAAATACATCAATAGTAAAAGGAAGAATAGAGGAACAATGGGAAACATGGTGACAGATGATGCAGAGATGGCATAATCACTGACTGTTTGCTGCTTTACTGCTAAGACGGGAATCTCAAACACTAGAGGTAAGACAGCAAAACTGGAGGGAGAAAGACTCTCCACTGGTCAGTGTGGACTGGGCTAGAGATCACTTGGATGGAATAGAAATGCACAAATCCATGGGCCCTGGTGTGGTGCATCCGTGAGTGATGAGGGAGCTGACTAATGTTGCTGTATCACTCCACACTGTTGCTGAAAGATCATGGAGAACAGGGGAGGTGCCTGAGTACTGGAAGATATTCAGTGACACTCTAGTCTTCAAAAAGAGCAAGAAGGAAGACCCAAGCAACTACAGACTAGTCAGCCTCACCTCTGTCCCTGGAAAGGTGATGAGGCAACTCTTTCTGGAGGCCATCTCTAACCGCAGGAAAGAAAAGAGGGTTATCAAGAATAGGCAGCATGGGTTCACTAAGAGGAACTCTTGCTTGACCAATGTGATAGCCTTCTATGAAGGCACGATCAAGTGGATAGATGAAAGGAGAGCAGTGGATGTCATCCATCTTGACTTCAGTAAGCCTTTTGATATTGTCTCCCATAAATTCTTTGTAGGTAAGCCCAAGAAAAGTGGGTTAGATGATTGGACTGTGAGGTGAATTTGCAACTGGCTTGATGACAGAGTTCATACAGTTGTGATCAGTGATGCAAAGTCTAATTGGAACCCTGTGGCAAATGGTGTTCCCCAGTGATCAATACTTGGTTCAGTTTTGTTCAATATCTTCATCAATGACCTGGGTGAGGACATTGAGTGTACCCTCAGCAAGTTCTCTGGTGATATGAAAATGGGGGTGGGGGGAGGTGGCTAACACACTGGAAGGCTATGCTACCATCCAACAAGATCTGGACAGGCTGGAGAGCTGGGTGAAGGCAAACCTCATGAAGTTCATAAGGATAAGTGCAGAGTCCTATATCTTTGAAGGAATAACACCAAGCATCAGTACAGACTGGAGGTTGTCCTGCTGGAAATCAGCCCCATGGAGAAAGACCTAGGAGTCCTAGCATACAGCAAGTTTTCAATGGAAAAACAATGTGATCTTGTGGCCCAAGGGTCAATGGCATCCTGGGGTACATCAGAGAAGTTCTAGGGAAGGTCTAGGGATGTTCTCCTCCCCTCTAATCTGCCCTGGTAAGGCCATATATGGAGTATTGTGTCCAGTTTTGGACTCCTATGTTCAAGATAAACAGGGATCTGCTGAAAAGAGTCCAATGAAGAGCTAAGAGGTTGATTGCAGGACTTGAACATCTCTCCTATGAAGAAAGACTGAGAGAATGTGGGCTGTTTAGCCTTGAGAAGAGAAGGCTGAGAGGGGATCTTGTCAATGTCTAAATAACTGAGAGATGGATGTCAAGATGAAAATGATAGCCTCTTGTCAGTGGTGCCAAGTGATAAGACAAGGAGCAATAGATACATGATAGAACACAGGAGGTTCCACCTCAACATAAGGAGACACTTCTTTATGGTGAGGGTGACAGACCATTGGAAGATGCTGCCCAGAGGGGGTGTGGAGTTTCCTTCTCTGGAGACTCTCATAACCCACACTGGGTTCCTGTGCGGCCCACCCTAGGTGATCCTGCTTTAGCAGCAGGGTTGGAGTCAATGATCTATGGATTTCCCTTCCCACCCCTAATATTCTTTGATTCTGTGATATTCTTCTCATAAAGCTACTTTTAGATTTTTGTTGAATTAGAAGGTAAAAGAAAGAAGCGGAAAGAAAAAGGGAAGAGAAAAGGAGAGGAGAGGAGAGGTTCAGAGAGGAGAGGTTCAGAGAGGAGAGGAGAGGTTCAGAGAGGAGAGGTTCAGAGAGGAGAGGTTCAGAGAGGTTCAGAGAGGAGAGGAGAGGTTCGGAGAGGAGAGGTTCAGAGAGGAGAGGAGAGGTTCGGAGAGGAGAGGTTCGGAGAGGAGAGGAGAGGTTTGGAGAGGTTCGGAGAGGAGAGGTTCGGAGAGGTTCGGAGAGGTTCGGAGAGGAGAGGAGAGGAGAGGAGAGGTTCAGAGAGGAGAGGTTCGGAGAGGTTCGGAGAGGAGAGGAGAGGTTCGGAGAGGAGAGGTTCGGAGAGGTTCGGAGAGGAGAGGTTCGGAGAGGAGAGGAGAGGTTCGGAGAGGAGAGGTTCGGAGAGGAGAGGTTCGGAGAGGAGAGGTTCGGAGAGGAGAGGAGAGGTTCGGAGGTTCGGAGAGGAGAGGAGAGGAGAGGTTCGGAGAGGAGAGGTTCGGAGAGGAGAGGAGAGGAGAGGTTCGGAGAGGAGAGGAGAGGTTCGGAGAGGTTCGGAGAGGAGAGGAGAGGAGAGGTTCGGAGAGGAGAGGTTCGGAGAGGAGAGGAGAGGAGAGGAGAGGAGAGGAGAGGAAAAAAAAAAAGAGGAGAAAAGAGGAGAAAAGAAGAGAAAAGAAAAGAAGAGAAAAGAAAAGAAAAGAAAAGAAAAGAAAAGAAAAGAAAAGAAAAGAAAAGAAAAGAAAAGAAAAGAAAAGAAAAGAAAAGAAAAGAAAAGAAAAGAAAAGAAAAGAAAAGAAAAGAAAAGAAAAGAAAAGAAAAGAAAAGAAAAGAAAAGAAAAAAAGAAAAGAAAAGAAAAGAAAAGAAAAAAAGAAAAGAAAAAAATCTTTGTTCCAACATAAGAAACTATTGAAAAGAAGGTTACACCTAAACACAATAGTACCAACAGTAAACTGTTGAAATATTCAGTGAAACAGTGATAGAAGAATTACAGATAAAGAGGATGCAACATGCACACACACAAAATAGCTCCACTGTCATAAAAAGCTCAAATTTGCCAAGTTTCACAACTGATCTTGTCAAAGAGACCATTGGGTATGTTTAAAATGCTACCACAAAAAATTTTCCAAGATCCTTACTCTGGCATTCTTCACACTTAAACGTAAAGAAGCTTAAACAAGTCTTCCTTGTTCCACATTTGCATGGCACTTTCTTCTAGGAATTAGATTATACACTAGCTTGAAGTAAATTCATGCAGTTAATGTATTTATCTTTAAAGGACCAGATGGTCATTTTAGTATTTAAAACACAATTTGAACATTTCAATCTGAAATTAATTTTGGTCTCCAGTATTTGTGAGTTTTATGCCTTAAAAATACGATCTTAGATGTAAAATGGGTGATATTTCCGTTCATTTTATATAGCTATTTATATATATGAATAAAAAATTAACCCCAAAAGTATATATTGTGTTCTGTCCTTCATGGTTCTTCCTTCTCTTCCCCTCTTATGCATTTTTGGAGTGTGTTTGCGGTCAGTTTCATTACATCAGCTCTCTAGCATTCAGATTGCATTGCTATTTCTTTTTGACAACAGTAGCTCTGTCTTGCTTGAAGAAAGGAGATTTTTGTCTCTGAGCATCAGTGTGTTTTTACCTTCTTTCACAGATTCACAGATTGCATTGGGTTAGAAGAGACCCTCAAAGATCATCTTGTTCAACTCCCCTGTAGTGATCAAAGACACCTCCAACTAGATCAGGCTGCTCACAGCCACATCTAGCCTGACCTTGAACTTCTCCACAGATGGAGAAGTGTTCCAACATGTTCCAGTATTTCACCACTCTCATTGTGAATAACTTTCTCCTGATGTCCAGCCTAAGTCTACCCTGCTTCAGTTTCAAACCATTATCTCTTGTCCTAGTGCTACAAGCCCTTCTAAAGAGTCCCACCCCAGCCTTCCTGTGGGTTCCTTTCAGATCCCTGGAGGTGTTTCAGATCCCTGGAGGTGTTTCAGTCCCTGGAGGTGTTTAAGACCAGGCTGGACGAGGCTCTGGCCAGCGTGATCTAGTGTAGGGTGTCCCTGCCCATGGCAGGGGGGTTGGAACTAGATGATCCTTGTGGTCCCTTCCAACCCTGACTGATTCTATGATTCTATGATTCTATATCGAAATGTAGCTGTAAGGTCTCCCACTAGCCTTCTATTCTCCAGGCTGAACAAGCCTAACTTTCCCAACCCTTTCACAGGGGTTGTTGGCGGGGCTTTAGAACTAGATGATCTTTAGGGTCCCTTCTATCCCACAACATTTCATGATTTCATGGTTGTTGGCTCATGCCTAGCTTCTCATCTGTTAGTACCCCCAAGTCTTTTTCTTCAGGGCTGCTCTTTTTCTTGTTAACCTGGTCAAGAATGCTTCTCAAAATACATGTTTATATTTAATATTCAGCACATAAAAGCAAACAGGCAAGCTTAGCCATAATAAAGGGTGTTATAAGAGCACTGGATAAGTAATTTAACAGCAATAAGAGCTTATTTAGGCACTGTGATTTTAAGGGAACACTTTGAACTTTACAGAACAAGAGCTCTCCAAAGTATATTAAGATCACAGCCTTGCTACATATAGTTGGTTTTTTGTTGTTGGTTTTTTGTTTACTTACCTCCCCAAATTTGACCTTGATTCTTTTCTTCAGGCTGCATTCCAAGAGGCTCTGAGTGAATCAACTTTTCCTTGTTCTGGCAGCCAAATGAATGAGATGTGGAGGGGAAAGAGAATTGTGTTCCAAATGGGTGTGCTTTTTCACCAAGAGAAAAATGAAGAGCTCAAAAGCATAAGAAAGGCAGAAAACAAGGCTAATTTGTTTTGTCTTTCAAAAAGAAAAGAACATAGATTAGAAATGCATTTTAAATCTATGTCTCTGTGTCTGTCCCTTCCTTAGTCCCTCACAACCCCCTACTGCAGAGATCATCCATGTTCCTTTGAAATCTCCAGGGAATATTTTTTTCCTGAACTTAATCAGTTTATCACAGCTGCAGTCCCTCAAGACAAGCAAAGGAATGTGAAATTCCTTCTGGAGCTCATGGGTGAATCTGAAGGACTCCATAATTATGCCCCTTAGCATGATTGCTTGGCACTGCTGCAGCAGGATTCCTGGTCCAGCTGTTTTCAGAAGAACTCCCAAAACCAGAAGAGTTCAGAAAGTTTGTCATTTCAAACAACCTCCCTTCTATAGAGGAAGACATGTTAATTACTAGATGATAGGACATTAAAAGTCCATAGATTGTAAACAGCAAACCGCATTGCTCTCTACAACTATGTGAAAGGAGGTTTGGTTGAGTTAGCGGTTGGTCATTTCTTCCTAGTACCAGATGATAGAATGAGATGAAACGGCCTGAAGTTGTGCCAGGAGAGGTTTAAGTTAGATATTAGGAAAGATTTATTTCCTGCAAGAGTGGTCAGGCATTGGAACAGGCTGCCCAGGGAGGTAGAGGAGTCACCATCCCTGAAGGTATTCAAAAAACATGTGGACATGGCACCTTGGGAGATGGTTTAACAGCCATGGTGGTGTTGAGATGATGGCGTGACTCAGTGAACTTTGAGGTCTTTTCCAACCAAAACAGTTATATAATTCTATGATTCTATGGTGTAAATGAAATTAACAACGATTACAATAACATAATGGATTGACCGGCTGGACAGATGGGACAGATGGGCAGAGTCCAAGTGCCGGGTGCTGCACTTTGGCCACAACAACCCCATGCAGAGCTACAGGCTGGGGTCGGAGTGGCTGGAGAGCTCCCAAACAGAAAGGGACTGGGGGTACTGATTGACAGCTGGCTGAACATGAGCCAGCAGTGTGCCCAGGTGGCCAAGAAGGCCAATGGCATCCTGGCCTGCATCAAGAATAGTGTGGCCAGCAGGAGCAGGGAAGCCATTGTGCCCCTGTACTCTGCACTAGTTAGGCCACCTTGAGTACTGTGTCCAGTTCTGGGCCCCTCAGTTTAAGAAGGACATTGAGACTCTTGAACGTGTCCAGAGAAAGGCAACAAGGCTGGTGAGAGGCCTCAAGCACAAGCCTTATGAAGAGAGGCTGAGGGAGCTGGGATTGTTTAGCCTGGAGAAGAGGAAGCTCAGGCAAGACCTCATTGCTCTTTACAACTACCTGAAAGGTGGGTAAAGGTGGGTTGATCTCTTCTTCCAGGCAACCAGCACCAGAACAAGAGGACACAGTCTCAAGCTGCACCAAGGGAAGGATAGGCTCGAGGTGAGTTCTTCACAGAGTTGTGAGCCATTGGAACAGGCTGCCCAGGGAGGTGGTGGAGTCACTGTCCCTGGAGGTGCTCAAGAGAGGATTGGACATGGCACTTGGTGCCATGGTTTAGTAGTCATGAGGTCTGGGGTGACAGGCTGGCCTTGATGACCTCTCAGGTCTTTTCCAACTTTATTGATTCTATGATTCTAAATTAGCACATGAAGACAAGGGGTGATGGCTTCAATCTGGAAGAAGCTTGATTTAGATTACACCTGAGAAAAAATTATTCCCCATGAGAGTGGTGAGGCATTCAAACAGGTTGCCTAAAGAGGCTGTGGTGGGTCAAAGCCTTGGAGTGTTGAACGCCAGTTTGCATGGGGCCTTGAGCAAGCTGGTCTAGTAGAAGATGTCCCTGCCCATGGCAGGCTGGTTGGAACCGGATGATCTTGGAGGTCCCTTCCAGCCCAAATCATTCTGTGATTCTATGAAATGGTAAAAATACCTGACTTCTTACTTGCCACCCTTCAAGGGAAGACTATTAAAGGGAGTGTATTAGAAATCACACAGAAACAGGCCTGAAGAAAAGAAAATAGAAAAGAGAAATCTTTTCTTATACTAATATAATGAATTAAGTGCTTTGAAAGAAAATATACATTAACTAGTTCCTTGTAAGACAAACAAAATGGAACACAGTTGTCAGAAATGTAATTGCTCTTGAATTCACACTGTTGTTTTAAAGCAATTATCTTTTAAGGAAAAGACATTATTTTCCCTTTTCTCATTTTCTTTTTTCTTTTTTTTAAATCTTTTTATTTTTTCTTTTCTACAATTTTCTTTCCTCATTGTAGCTGTTAAAAGGCTAATCAGTTTTGTTTGTTAGCTTTGTAGAGAGGCTTTCTGGTCTGCTGAAGCTACCATTTATACTTGACATTCACTTCGTGCTCCCTGAATTTCTCTCTGCAACAGATTTTGAATGAAGCTTCTTCCTGGAAGCACTCCACATTTTTATGATTGTCAAATGTGGCTGCAGCAACAGGGTTCCAAATTTAGAAAGTCACCATGAAATTCAGCCCTTTTATTTTAGAATTTCATGTTCCTAAATACCTGTTATTCTTAATTTGGTTCTTCAGGTATATTCATATTAAAGTGGTTAAGTATAGTGATGTGGGATTTGGTCTTTTCTCCCTTATATCAGCTGACAGAATGAGAGGAAATGGCCTGAATTTGTTCCAGGGGAGATTTAGGTTAGATATTAGGAAAACTTTCTTTCCTGCAGGAGTGGTCAGGTATTGGAATAGGCGACCCAGGTTGGTGGTTTAGGAAGGACATCGAGACACTTGAACGTGTCCAGAGAAGGGCAACAATGCTGGGGAGAGGCCTTGAGCACAAGCCCTATGAGGAGAGGCTGAGGGAGCTGGGATTGTTTAGCCTGGAGAAGAGGAGGCTCAGGGGTGACCTGATTGCTCTCTACAACTACCTGAAAGGTGGTTGTAGCCAGGAAGGGGTTGGTCTCTTCTCTCTAGCAACCAGCACCAGAACAAGAGGACACAGTCTCAAGCTGCGCCAGGGGAAGTTTAAGCTCAAGGTGAGGAGGAAGTTCTTCACCGAGAGAGTGATTCACCATTGGAATGGGCTGCCCAGGGAGGTGGTGAAGTCACCATCCCTGAAGGTGTTCAAAAGGGGACTGGACGTGGCACTTGGTGCCATGGTCTAGTCATGAGGTCTGTGGTGACAGGTTGGACTCGATCTTTGAGGTCTTTTCCAACCTTGGTGATACTGTGATACTGTAATACTGTGGTGGAGTCACCATGCCCAGAGGTGTTCAAGAAACGTGTGGACATGGTACTTGGGGGTGTAGTGCAATGGCTGTGGTGATCTTAGGTTGATAGTTGGACTTGATGGTCATAGCAATCTTCTCCATACAAAATAATTCTATGATTCTATTTCATAGGAAGGTTACTGCATTAGTAAATATCTGTACTTGGTAAGATTTATTGTGTTATACTGTTCACCATTTTCTCAGTAGCAATATTTTCTTTTAGATTTGCTCCATGTACAGACAGTGCAGTCAGAGTAAATGATCTGCAAAATCATAGACTTGGTCTCTATTGGTTGCTAGAGTGGAAGATTCCCTGAAAATAAACTTCTAATATTGTGCTTGTCAAGGTTGCATAAAAAAAGAAAAGACAACACTGGAAAGAAAAAGAAAACCCTGAGGGACTGGAGTGAAACTGAGAATGGACAAATGAAATTGGAAAGTTACATTAAAACACTACAGATTTGAGAAAATATAAAGATGAAGAGGAAGAGAGAAGGAGAAATAGAGAAAGAGAAGGGAAAGAGAAAGAGATAGAGAAATTGATAGAGAAAGGGAAAGGGAAAGGGGGAAAGGGAAAGGGAAAGGGAAAGGGAAAGGGAAAGGGAAAGGGAAAGGGAAAGGGAAAGGGAAAGGGAAAGGGAAAGGGAAAGGGAAAGAGGAAAAGGAAAAGGAAAAGGAAAAGGAAAAGGAAAAGGAAAAGGAAAAGGAAAAGGAAAAGGAAAAGGAAAAGGAAAAGGAAAAGGAAAAGGAAAAGGAAAAGGAAAAGGAAAAGGAAAAGGAAGGAAAAGGAAAAGGAAAAGGAAAAGGAAAAGAAAAAGAAAAAGAAAAAGAAAAAGAAAAAGAAAAAGAAAAAGAAAAGAAAAAGAAAAAGAAAAAAAAAAGAAAAAGAAAAAGAAAAGAAAAAGAAAAAGAAAATATCCCTTGAAGAATGAAAGCTAGAAAATTGAATGAAAGCAAAAAATGCATTATTATTATTATTATTATTATTATTATTTAGCCAAATATAAATTGATATATGGATCTAGGTACGTTTTGTAGATACAGACTTAATCTTGAAGCTGGATCATTGCAGCTATTTCTTTGAGCATCTGAACAACTCTGAAGTTTGGTGTGATTCTGGGCAGCCCTAAAGGCAGAAAAATGCATTTGCCTGAAGAGCAAGTGAACAAATATCCAGCTGCACAACTAAAAGAAAAGGGTTTAAAAGTGCAGCTTTTCTGCCCAACATGAAACTGTAGCCTTCCTGTCTTCAAAATCCCAGTTTTTATATGAATGTGCTGAAATGTACTGAAATGATTTTGCTGGAGAGATACTCAAAACATAAATACATAAAGCAAATTGCTAGTACAGATTACAGAGCCTTATCTAAGTGGCTACTATTGTCTCTGAGATCTCTACAGCATTTATGAACCTGGAAAACCCACCCTGAACCTTCATGGACTTCAAAACCTACCATCAGTAAGTACCACAATATGGGAAATTATAGTATGGACATGGAGCTGTGGCAGAGGGTCCAGAGGAAGGCTGCAAAGATGACCAGAGGGCTGGAGCGCATCTCCTGTGAAACAAGCTGCGGGAGTTGGGGGTGTTCAGCCTGGAGAAAAGGCAGCTTCATGGAGACCTTCTTGCATCCATCCAACACTTGAAGGGGGCTTACAGGAAAGCTGGAGTGGGATTGTTTGTAAGGTCTGTGGTGACAGGAAGAAGGGCAATGGTTTTAAACTAAAGTAGTGAGATTTAGGTTGGACATTAGGAAGAAGTTCTTCATTGTGTGGGTGGTGAGACACTGGAAAAGGTTGCCCAGAGAAGTTGTGGACTCCTCATCCCTGGAAGCATCTAAAAGCAGGCTGGATGACAACTTGAGCAACCTGGTCTAATAGGAAGTGTTCTTGCCTTCTAGGACAGGGCAGGCTATTTGGAACTAGATGATCTTTAAGGTCCCTTCCATCTCAAGCCATTTTTATGATTCTGTCAGTAAGTACCACAACATGGGAAATTAAAGAATAAAGACTTCAATTTCCTAAATCAGTGTTGGTTTAGGACTAGTGGAATTGTGAACTGAACATAGACAACCCTTAAGAGGAAAATTTCTTGTTGTGTGGGGGCACTGCCTCTGCCACCAGCACCATGGGTGTAGAAGGGGCAACACCAAGAGGTGCAGCAGCAGTTGGGAATGGTGGATGAGATCTGCTTCTTTTCCGACACCCAAGACAGGGACAACCTTCTTGTTAAGAATTGGACCTACTATATCCAGCTGGACTTTTGCTGCATTTCTATTACGTATTAGAGGTATTGCAAAGATTTACATCTCCAACTGTGTTGGATGTTATCCAGGATTTATTACCTCAAGCTCCATCCCTCGCAATTAGTGTATAGAATAGAATAGGTTGGAAGAGACCTTCAAGACCATCGTGTCCAACCCATCACCCAACACCATCTAATCAGCTAAACCATGGCACCAAGCACCCCATCAAGTCTCCTGCTAAACACCCCCAATGATGGTGACTCCACCACCTCCCCAGGCAGCCCATTCCAATGGGCAATCACTCTCTCTATGAAGACTTTCTTCCTAACATCCAGCCTAAATCTCCCCTGGCACAGCCTGGGACTGTGTCCTCTTGTTCTGGTGCTGGTTCCCTGGGAGAAGTGACCAGCCCCTGCCTGTCTACAACCTCCCTTCAGGTAGTTGTAGAGAGCAATAAAGTCTCCCCGAGCCTCCTCTTCTCCAGGCTAAGCAGTCCCAGCTCCCTCAGCCTCTCCTCATAGGGCTTGTGCTCCAAACCCCTCACCAACTTTCTTGCCTTTCTCTGAACACGTTCCAGGAAGTCACCATCTTTCCTAAACTGAGGGGCCATCTGCAACCCCAAATCTGTTCTATCTGTTCCTTTAGTAAATAAAACCAATTTGATTGTTTTAACTTTCTGAACCTGTCTCAGTGCAAGTCCTGATTGGGGCATTGAGAAAAGAGAGGCAAACGTTAATTTGGTCAAATAATTCCAGTAAGAGTCCTGGGGTCTCTCTGGGACAGTCAGGCTTTGAGATCTTACCCATAAAACAATGTGTGCAAACAAATTCAAATAAGTTACAAATTAATATTAATTGTAATTTGTTTGTGGGTAGTTCATGAGAACATAAAACATTACACTGCAGATTAATTTTAATAATGTGTAATTTGTCTCCATATTTTATTAAGGGTTTTGATGTCTTTTCATTTTAAAGCCAGAGAAACATGCAGTGATCAGCCATAGCAGCAATAAGGAGCTGATAGCCAGCCGGGGTGCAAAGATTATCTGCAAACACAGGAAGCAGCAGCTTTATTTAATAACAACAAGGAACTGGTGTCCAGAACTTGTGAAGATTTGCTAATAAGGCAAAACTTCTAAATTAATGATGGATATCCTTCCCCACCCCACCTACAAACTACAGAATCACTCAAGAAACTAACAGTGTGCATCCCCTGCCTCGACTTTCTCCTTCACAAAGAACTTGAACTTCTCCAGGAGTCCTTCCCTAAGTATATTTCTTTCCAGCTGACCTTGGACCACTCCTGAGGATTAGCAAGGTGTTAAATAATTACGTCCAAGAAAGAACAGATGCAGTCAAAGGGGAACATTTAATTTCTTCTTCCTACTTGTAATAAATCAAGTGATGAGCACACTTAAAGACAGTCCAGGAAAAGAACATGAAACTGAAAACTCAGTCAACTTTTAAAAATTGAAGGATGTTACCTGAGTTTCCCTAATGCTATTGACTTCCTTTAAGCAGGGATGACAAATGCCATGGTCTGAGGTAATAAGCACATCTATCTGCTTTTGGTTTAATGGAAACTGAAAGTGTCCTCTGCAACAGGAAGGAAAAGAGCTCAGAAACAAATAACAACTACAAAAAAACCCCACTTGTGAAAGAATAAGTGAGGACATATTTAAAGCCACAGTAACAACCCAACCCAGGTTACGAGATGTCATTCATTTCTATCACCTCTTAGGCTTATAAATATGAATATAATGGCACCAGTCATTTGTTAATGTTAACAGCAACCCTTTTAAAAGTTTGTACTCAAACTCAGCTGCTGCACGTCTGAACGAAAAAGTTAGCTGCTGCTTAGAAAAGGGAGAAGAGATTTCAGATTGGATTGTATATTAATTAGAACAAAACCTCATTCCTGTGTATAAGTATTCACAGGAGAGACCCATAATTGCTGCCAGGCTTTTCCAAAGCCCAAGGAAGAGCTGATTTGGCTCAGCATAGCCTGAAGGTTGGAAACCACTGCTCTAGGCAAAAGACATGACGGATGCTCATCCGTTAGCCTCTCTGTGTGTGTGTGTGTGTGTGTGAGTGCATGAGGTTTTTAGCTGGGAGAAAAAGAAAACAGAAAAAATTTTCCAGGGACTTTATTTTTAGTCTAACACTTGAGGGTTAGTTTCTAGGTTTGAAATTATTCAAAACAGCTCTCGTTTGTCAAAGGGGAAAAAAATTGGGCTAGATAGGTATAAATTTACCCTCATTTGAATTCCAGTTTCCAGCAGATTTATATTTATTAACAGAAATAGATGCATTATTCTGAAAACTTCATAGTAAAATTTACTAATAGCCTCCGTTCCTAGTGACCTGAATTTAACTTTGCAAATTAGCTTGCCAGTATTTATAATTACAAAATTAAGTTATACAAAAAACTTTGGAATTAATCCCTTGCATGAAAGCTCAGTAAAAGGTGTTATTTAAAGGCAGTAAGTCAAAGCAGTCAGGGACATGAAGCGAAAAAACATAGAATCACAGAATATAGAATCACTAAATCATTGAATGGTAGCAGTTGGAAGGGACCTCTGAAGATCAGTGAGTCCAACTGCCCTGCGAGAGCAGGATCACCTTAGGGAAGGTCACACAGAAATGCATCCAGATGAGTCTTGAATAACTCCACAACCTCTCTGGGCAGCCTGGTTCAGTGCTCCATCACCCTTACCATTTTATTTTTGCACCAACACAGTGCCCTTGGTGTGGATGCTTAGGAAAGATTTCAGCAGAAATTGTGAATTTATGTGAATATTCAGAAATCAGTGAGACAACTTGCTACCCCTAGTTATGCTTTCAAGTTTATGTCTAGAGGTGAAGCTTAGTGTGTGGGAGTTGGACCAGATGACTTCTAGAAGTCCATTTCAACCCAGTGCATTCTACAGTTCTATGAAAATGAGTGATATTGAAAGAGAAATGGAGTTAGAATCACAGAAAAGTTTTGGTTGGGAAGGACAGCTTGTATTGGGTTTGGCTGAGCTGGAGTTAATTCTCCTCAGAACATCTTTCTCGTGCTGTGTTTTGCAGTGCTGTAGCTGGGTGTTGATCTCACAGCAGTGCTTTGGCTACTGCTGAATGAACACCCAGGCTGTGCTTTTCCAACATTTCCCTGCCCCAAGAGTACACTGAGGGGTGGGCAAGATCTTGGGAGGGGACACAGCCAGGCTAGCTGACCCAAACTGACCAAAGGGGTAATTCCATGCCATATGATATCAGCTCAGGCATAAGAGTGAACAGAAAAAAGGAAGTGTGGAGATATTTGTTGATGGCATCTGTCCTTCAGAGCCACCGTTATGCATACAGCCCTGCTTCCCAGGACTGAACATCATCTGCTGATGGAAGTAGAAAATAACATCTCTCTTTGATTTTGCTTCTGTGCATGGCCTTTGCTCTTTGCCTGTGCTTAGCATTATTAAATTGCTTCTACTTTTTAAATGGCTTTTGTTATATTTTCCCCTCTCCCCTGTCCATCTAAGAAGGGGAGTGATAGAGTGGCTTTGGTGGGCATTTGGTCCCCAGCCAGGGCCAAACCACCACACCTTTATGATCATCAAGTCCAACTATTACAACCAGCAGGTCAAGAAAGGGATTCTTCCCCTATACTCTGTTCTTGTGAGACCCCACCTGGAATACTGCATCTAGTTCTGGGGTCTCTGTCATAAGAAGGACATAGAACTGTTGGAATGAGTCCAGAAAGGGCCACAAGTATGATCCAAGGGTGGGAGCAGCTCTGCTATAAGGATAGGCTGGGGGAGATGGGTTTGTTCAGCCTGGAGGACCTTATAGCTACCTTCCAGTACTTGAAGGGAACATGCAGGAAAGTTGGAGACTGAATTTTCAAAAGGGTGTGTAGTGACAGTACAAGGAGCAATGGTCTTAAGCTGTGGGAGAGTAGATTTAGACTGGATTTTAGGAAGGAGTTTTTCAGTATGAGGGTGGTGAGACTCTGGAACAGAGTGGTTGCGCATGTGGATGTCTCCTCCCTGTAGGTGTTCAAGGCCAGGTGGGATGAAGCCTTGAACAGCCAAGTCTAGTTGAGAGATGTCCCTGACCATGGCCATGGCATGGAGATTAGAGCAGATGATCTGTAATGTCCTTTCCAGTGTAAGCCATTCTATGATTGCCTAGCTCTACCAAGTCTGGTGCTAAACCACATCCTCAGCACCACATCTCTGCATCTTAAACACCTGTGCTAATAAGACCCCTGTTTCCCAAGTATAGGACTTACTATTTGTTCTAGTTGTAATTCAGGAGCAGATGTTTAGATTGGATATTAGGAAAAATTTCTTTACTGAAAGAGTGGTCAGGCATTAGAATAGGTTGCTCAGGGAGGTGGTGGAGTCACCATCACTGGTGATGTTCAAGAAATGTGTGGACATTGCACTTTGGGATATGATTTAATGGCTGTAACAGCTGGACTCAATGATTTTTGGAGGTCTTTTCCAGCAGAAAAAATGCTATGATTCTATGAAAGATAGCCATGGTTCATCCTAGATTATTTGTATCTCTTTCAGTTTATGGTCCTGTGTGGATCTGCTTTAATACTGCACTCATTTGCACAGGACACAGACAGGAAAACAACGCCAGTATCTCTGAGCTGGGTTTGCAGCACCACATTTAAGTAAAGAGGTCCTAATTAGAAGAAATCCTTATCAGCTTGCTAACATGGCTTTTGTAAAGCAATTACATAACATCTGGACCCAAATAATAAGCATACTCAGCACGACATATACTTGCTCTTCATCTCGTCTTTATGAAGCATCATTATGGAGAAGATTTACTAACACGAGGGACACACTGAAGTCAAGAAAATGATTCCTAGTTAATTATTAAAGCAGGCAAATGAAATTAATTATAAATATTTTATGGGATGAGGCAACATCATGACCTTGTGGTCACATTTCCTAAAATTTGTTAAAAACTGGGAAGCTTTCTATTCAGACTGTGGAGATTACGACCATCTTTAAAATCATTTTGGTTCAGCGGTAGCATTTTTCTTCCTTAAATCAGACTTTTATATTTCCTGCAGTTTGTGCTTTGTGGTAAAAACACTACTAAATTTTGCTTTAGGCCAGAAAGCACAGCATATTCCATTTTACAGCAATATCTTCTTCTGATGTTCTTGTTTCTTGTGAATTACCAACTCTGAATGTTAACTAGAGTCCTTTATTTCCCTTCCAGGTTTTTGAGGGGGTTTTAGGACAATCTACAAAACCTGAGTTTAATTTAGATGAATTTTTTTTTTTGGTACAATATTGAATTTACTCTTCACTTCACCTCCTTGTATATATAGACTTATATGTGTTGCAAAAGACCTGCAAGATCATCAAGTCCAACCATTATTCAGAATACAGAATTAACCAAGTTGGAAAAGATCATCAAGTCTATCACCCAACATCATCTAATCAACTAAACCATGACACTAAATGCCTCATCCAGTTTTATTTTAAACACTTCCAGTGATGCTGACTCCACCACCACCCTGGGCAGCCTAGTCCAATGACCAATCTCTCTTTCTGGAAAGAATTTCTTCTTCACATTCCACCCAAACTTCCCCTGGTGCAGCTTGAGACTGTGTCCTCTTGTTCTGCCACTGTTGCCTGGGAGAAGAGACCAACCACCACCTGGCTACAACCTCCCTTCAGGTAGTTGTAGACAGCAATATAAGGTCTCCCCTTAGTCTCCTCTTCTCCAGGCTAAGCAACCCCAGCTCCCTCAGCTGCTCCTCATAGGGCTTGTGTTCCAAACCCATCACCAGCTTTGTTGCCCTTCTCTGGACACATTCCAGCAACTCAACATCTTTCTTAAACTGAGGGGCTCAGAACTGGACATAGTACTCAAGGTGTGGCCTAACCAGTGCTGAGTACAGGGTCAGAGTCTGAAGCTATTTTAAGTGACTGCTTAATAGCTCAGTGCAGTCTAATCACATAGTTCCTTTGGGAAGAAAAGAGAAGGAGAGCACAAGTTGGGTTTTTATTGTCTGGAGCAATGACTCTTTGAAAATAAAATTCACCAAACTTTTGGAGGTTGAACTTGATGATCTTAGAGGTCTTTTCCAATCTTCATGATTCTGTGATTCTTAAGTAAAAGTTTGTTTGCTAGGTTGAGTTAAAATGTGTTTACATCTTCTGGTCATCTCTTTACAACTACATGAAAGGAGGTTGGAGTGAGGTGATGGTTGGTCTCTTCTCCCTAGTAACACATGATAGGATGATAGAAATGGCCTCAAGTTGCACCAGAGGAGGCTTAGATTTGATATCAGGAGAAATTTCTTTCCTGCGAGAGTGGTCAGTCATGAGATCAGGCTGTGCAGCTAGGTGCTGCATTCACCATCCCTGGTGATGATCAAGAAACACGTGGATGTGACATTTTGTGATGTGGTTTGGTGGTCATGGTGGTGTTGGGCCAAACTCGATGATCGTAGAGGTCTTTTCCAACCTTAGTGATTCAGTTTTTCTGCATAAAATGCTGTATGTAGTTTCTTACCATGTATTTTCCCTTCACACTAAAGGCTACTGAAACCTTAGTAAAATATTTTTATATCTATCACTCTCAAAGAATTGGAGGGGAAAAAAAGCACCGAATACTTACATATGTAAAGACAAAGTTGCTCTCACAATCCTCTGTTTAATGTAAGAGAAGACAAAATTATTCCTACATTCTTTGGGGCATACAAATACTTTTAAGACAACCATACAGAAGCAGGCATTTGTTTTTTGTTTGTTTGTTTTGCTTTGCTTTATTTTTTCCTTCAGGATGCAGGACTCTTAAATCCACAAAGACTATGGTAGGACTAATTGACACCTCCGACAGACATGCAGCAGTGGATTAGAATTGAACGGCTGAGACCATTTCTGCCCTGGGCACTCCTCTGTGCCCTCCTGATCAGTGTCACCTCCTCAGAGGCACTGATGTCAGATGTGTCTGTGAACAAGTAGAACCACAACCTTATAGAATCATGAAAGTTGGAAAAGACCACTAAGCAAACCAAGGTGATTCTGGAGATGACTTAGACCTTGACTAGATGTGTCTACCCAGAAGGCAAATATGTTTGTCAGTGGGATGGGAAAGACGAGTGGGTGTGGTGGGAGCTGCTACTGAGTAATTTATGTCTGCTACTTATATCTGTTAAGAGCCCTAAGAGGAGGAATATCATCTTTGATGACTTCCCTCTATCTTTCCTTTGTGTTCTTCACTAAATCACTATCGTTGGAAAAAAGGCCTTTAAGAGCATCAAGTCCAACCTACCAGGGCCACTACTACACCACTTCCTTGAGCACCATATCTAGATGGCTTTTAAATACATCCAGGAATGACAAAAATTCAGCCACATTCCCCTGGCAGCCTGTTCCAGTCTTTGAGAGAAGCCTTTTAGTATAGTTTTTTCCTAATGTCTAACTTTCATTTCTCTACCACAAAGTTATTGCTCTCCTTCTACCTGGAGCAGATTTTTTTGTGATTGGAATATTGAGGAGGATGATGATGATGATGATTAATGAGGTATTTAACACTTTCTGGCTGTTCAAAATGGAAAATAATTGAAATGGAACACAATTAGAGATTAATAAGATCTCTACAGTGATAGGCCTGATTCTAATTCATTATTTAAATATAACTCAGTGAATTGATCTGAACAAATGGGGGATTTAAGCAGTGAGAAAAGTCAACAAATACAGATGTTAATTACATGGAATCATAGAATTGTTTTTGTTGGGAAAGACCTCTAAGAATATTGAGTCCAACCATTATCTAACTCTACCAATAAAGTCTGGTGCTAGATCACATCCCATGGCTAGTAGAAGTTATTATACCAGTCCCCCTTGAATGTACTTTATGCAAGTTTAGCAGTTTGCCAAGCACAGGACACAGAAAAAAACCACAGATTGCATTTCTAAATGTTCCTGCTCAGAGCCATTCCTAAAGAGTAAGGGTGATTTAATTATCTAAATAGTAATTAGGAAATTAAATGGAGTTGAAAGATACATTCCTTTGAGGCTTAGTTCTTGGCAAATGGGGGGGGGACCGGGGCGGGGGGGGTTGGGGAGAGAACGCTTTTCTCCCTGATTATTTCTTAAGGGGTATGTGGTAATGTAAAATTTCAGAAGAAAGTTTTTGGGGTTTTTTCCCCAAAAGAAAATTAAGGATGGATATTTTAGGATGAAGAAAAAAAAAGGAAAGAAAGAAAGAAAAAGGAAAAAGGGGAAAAAAGTATGTTCCATATAGATGTAGAGAAGCTTGAAAACTGAAATTAGTAAAAGAGACTTCAAATTTTATAATCATAAGCGAATCAAAATGTTGTTCACAAAACTCCAGCTCCATAAAAAAACTGTAACTTTTCCTGTGTACTGTACACTGGATTATCTCCACGTAAATTATGTTTTATTGGGAGTGGGCTGCCCAGGAAGGTGGTGGAGTCACTGTCCTTGGAGGTATTTAAAAGATGTGCGGATGTGCTACTGAGCGCAATGGCTTAGTGGGTTGTGGCTTAGTAGTAGTGGTGGGATTGTGAGCTCTAGGCAAGCACTTGGACTTAATGATCTCTAAGGTCTTGTCCAACCTCACCAGTTCTATAGTTCTATGATTCTAACAAGGAAGGAAGAAAGCAGCTAGAGATGCACAATAAACATAACAATGACAATATCCTGAGGATAATGACATGAAGAAAACCCTTTCAGTTACAAGGAATGTATTGCCTGCATCATATTTTCTTTCCTATGTGTGAGCACTTCATAACATTTATCTAGTTTTAAGCTTCCTGACAGATCTTTGTTGAAATTTCCTTGTTCATGAATATGGAAAATTTTATTAGTCTTCTGATGGAAATACGACTTGTCCATGTGTCCCCTTTAGGGATTCCTTCTTAAGGAGGCAGGGGACTAAAAGCCTGAAGAGTTTCATGAACAAAGTTTATAGCATCTCAGCAAAGATCTGCCAGAATCTATTTCTCAAGAGACAGGAATCAGATGAGATAGGAAATAGGACTTCTACGTCACATCTTTTGTCTCTTCATCTCCTTGACAATAGCTTGTAAGCTCACTAAGTTCCTTGAGTTCATATTCCCAATTTTGTCATAAAATTAGAAATCTTTATTTAACTTCTAAATCTCCACAAGAAGAAGAAAGGGAATAGATCCTCATAGGCTATCTTTAGCCATAACCAATGTTTAGTTAGTTAGTCATATAATATGTTATATGACAGCTCTACTTCAACTCTGCTAAATTGTCACAGAGCCAAATAGAAAGAGCCTGATCAGTTCTATGACACCAGTTCTATAGCTCAGCTGTTGTTTTCTGAAGTATCAGTTGTGATTAAAAGCTGAGATTTGCCTGTTTGTTCTCTGAGGAAAAATACAATGAAAGGAAAAGGAAAAAAAAAATCTCTCTTGAAGGTCCACATGCTAAAAATGAAATTCCACTAAAAATGGTGAGTTTCAGAAGATCATCAGCAATTCATCAGTGAAAGCAAGACTTACAATGAACCTCACCATGGAATAACCAATAGTTTTGTGCATGGAAATGGAATGATAGTTTGTTGGGGTTTTTTGTTTGGTTGTGGGTTTTTTTTTTGTTGTTCTTGTTGTTCTTGTTGTTTTGGTGGTTTTCTTCAATTTGATTTTATGTCTGCACAAAAAGGACTTAGATATAATATTTCTGTAGCTTCCTCATGTTGCAGCTGAACAAATCTAGCCTGCTGCTTATTCACTTCAGTAGAGGAATTCAGAGTCAAAAAGTCGGTATTAATGTCTAGAATCTTTACATACCTCATGGAGAGACTCAAGCACCTGAACGTCTTAAACTGAAAATATTGATTAAACAATGCATTGAACTTTGGTCCAGTGAGATATTGGAAAGTTAAACCCTCAGACTATAAATTTCAGCAAAGACATTCTCCATAATCTAAATCAAATTATCATAAAACATGTACAAAACTATCTAAAAAGGCCTATTTGGAGAGCGCTTTTAAAGAGTTCTTAATCAAATAATTAATTATCTGGGGTTATGCAAGGGTCTGTGCTGGAAGAGCAACTGTGTAAGGGAGACATAGTTTCATTCAGTACCTAAATGATGAGATACAGAGTAAGATTATTATGTTTGAGGATGATAATAGCATGGGAGGCAAAATAAATATATTGAAGGAAAGGATGAGAATTTAAAATTATCTTCATAAATGGAACATATTTTCTTAAAACGGTTGCACTTTACTAATCAGAATCAGTGAGTTGAAGACATTATAGTTCCGTTACCGAGATGGATGAGGCTTTGAGCATCCTGATCTCATGAAAGGTATTCATGAAAGGTATTCCTGCCCAGGGCAGGAAGGGTTGGAAGGAGATGATGTTTAAGATTCCTTCCCACTCAAAGCAGTTGTGCTGAGTTGAAATTCCACCCTGAAACATTAAATTTGCCAGACCAGCTCAGTATGGAAGCAAATGAAAGCTGTATGCACAAGCAGAACTACAATCTACAATGGAATGCAATGAATATGTACAAAATATACAGTATTTACAATATTTACAGGTATTTACAATTAATAAACAGCACAAGAATCCCCCTGGTCCAAGACCAGGGGAAGCTACTAGCTTCTCTTTCTCTGCCCTCTCCTTACTCCCCTGTACAAAAGGAGGGACAAGAGAAAGAAGAAGGAAAGATAATGCCAAAACAATGCAGCTAAGGTCAAGCAGAAGCAAGTCAGTATCTCTCCCAGAGTGAAGAAGTGAGAAGAGAAGACAGATTGCTTTGGTACAACTAGTTTTAGTCCCTAATCTCTTTCAGTGGGATTGATTAGAATTACCCTTATTTTCTTTTTTACACCTAATAGTGATTTGTTTACATTTTACTACTGTCTGTTCAAGATCTGTGAAAAAATTTCAAAGGCATAGCCTGAAACTATCACATCAGTCCATGTTTATGATTCTAAGTCAGAATAACCAAAATTAATAATAATACAATACAATACAATAAACCAGGTTGGAAGAGACCTTCAAGATCATCGTGTCCAACCCATCAAACAGCTAGATCATGTCACCAAACACCCCATCAAGTCTCCTCCTGAACACCTCCAATGACAGTGACCCCACCACTTCCCCAGGCAGCCCATTCCAATGGGGAATCACTCTCTCTGTATAGAACTTCCTCCTAATGTCCAGTCTATCTAATAAAGATTAAATAGTGATTTTGGGGACTAAATATCAGATATACTAATATAGAAAAGGCTATTTTAGTTCAAAGGAGCCTACAACAACCATCTACAACAACTGCCTGACCAGTTCAGAGCTGACTAAGTTAAAACATTTTAAGGGCATGGTTCAAATGCCTCCTGACAGACTTGAGGCATTGACCACATCTCTAGCAAGCCTGTTACAGTGCTTGAGCACTCTCTTGGTAAAGAAATTATTTTTAATGTCCAATTTACACCTTACCTAGTGCATATGATCTAGTTATAGACATCTCTGCTTGCTGCAAGAGGGTTGGAAAAGATGACCTTTGAAGGTCCTTTCCAACCCAATGATGATTCTAGATTCTATTCTATGAACCATTCCCACAGATCCTTTCACTGGATTCCTGGGACAAGTCCTTGGCCACTCCCCGTAGGACATTCCTTCCAGCCACTTCACCAGCTTTATTGCCCTCCTCTGGATGCATTCAAGGACCTTAACATCCTTATTCACTTGTGGGGCCAAAGTATCAGTCTTTACATCTTGGGTGAGTGGTAGGTGTTGGACACCCACTATAACATCTCCTTTGTTTTCCATGCCCTTAATCCTCACCTGGAAGCTCTCAACCCCATCACCACTGTCAAATTTCTGTCTCATGTTTAACATGACACCATTGCTAAAGATCTGTTGGATATGAGTCAACAAAAGGCAGCTGTTTGTTTCTACATGGCCTAATGACAAGAAAAAAGATCTTTTTGTTCTATTCATCATTGGTAAGACATCAATAGAGGCTTTATGCCAAGTTCAAGACAGATGCAACATTTCAGATCAATAAAAGTGAAAAAAAGAAAAGAAAAGTGTCAGTTAAAAGAAATAGAGGTACAGAGATCAGGGAGGTGATATCTTGAGGTGTTTCCTAGGTTACTGGTTCTTTGAGTCTGTGTTACAAGCATTATAATCAAAGAGACCAGACGCAAAATGAGCAAACAAAATGTTTATTTTACTGTTAGGTTTTCTATTCTCCATTTTCAAGGGACAAATCTGGGAGAAATTTTAAACCTTCTCTAGTTTGGTCACAGAATAAAATGGCTACACTATCCTGTAAGCATAAGAGTACATCACACACACACACACACAAGATTGCACAATTAAACTATTAAAGTGTAAATTCCCAAGGGAAAAGAGAGGGAACACTGTGCCAAATGTTGTCTTTATTTTTTGAAGTCATCTAAAAGTCCAAGTTACAAAATGATTAACTGATACACCCTCCAGACACAACAGATGGAAACATTCTGATCCTGCTTGGTTGCCTGAAAGATGGCTGATGACTTTGTTCACTTTCCCTGACTCTTTTTTTTTATTACTATTATTATGCAGTGCCATGGACATCTTTTGAAGATCCATTTCTTCTGTTCCAAAACCTTTCTTGATTGCTGAAGAGAATCATTTTCTTCAGCAGTGTGCTAATTGAGTTTGACAGACACAGCTGCAGCTCCTCCTTCAGTTGCAAGGACTGTAGCTCATATTTCTAATTATTCAGAAATAGAGACATTTTTATTACTATCTGATGCTGTAAAATTCTTTTTGAAGAGTGGGAGAACCTTTAAGCTCAGAATCAAAATCAGCACCTAAATTGCTGTCCTGATTTGAGCTAGCCCAACACTGATCCTGCTCAGTGTTTCCCCTTTTCACCTCAGTCTCTGCTCAGGGCCAGCACTTTCTGCAGCTCAGGGCAGGTTTGCACACACACGATGATACTAGCAGTGAGAACCTGATGGGGAGAGTTAGTGACAAGGAGTGGGCTGCAGACCAAGGGCGCTGCACCATCTTGGGTGTCACCTAGGGTTGCAAGAGGTTGGCCTCTTCTCCCAGGCAGCCAGCACCAGAACAAGAGGACACAGTCTCAGGCTGCGCCAGGGCAGGTTTAGGCTGGATGTTAGGAAGAAGTTCTACACGGAGAGAGTGATTGCCCATTGGAATCGGCTACCCGTGGAGGTGGTGGAGTCACCTTCACTGGAGGTGTTCAGGAGAAGACTTGATGGGGTGCTTGGCTGTATGGTCTAGTTGTTGGGTGGGTTGGATTGTTTGATGGGTTGGACGCGATGATCTTGAAGGTCTCTTCCAACCTGGTGTATTGTATTGTATTATTGTAAAGGCCCGTATCAGGAACAGTGTGGCCAGCAGGAGCAGGGAGGTCATTGTGCCCCTGTACACTGAATTGGTTAGGCCACACCTTGAGTACTATGTCCAGTTCTGGGCCCCTCAGTTTAGGAAGGATGTTGACTTGCTGGAACGTGTCCAGAGAAGGGCAACAAGGCTGGTGAGGGGCTTGGAACACAAGCCCTATGAGGAGAGGCTGAGGGAGCTGGGGTTGCTTAGCCTGGAGAAGAGGAGACTGAGGGGTGACCATATTGCTCTCTACAACTACCTGAAGGGAGGTTGTAGACAGGCAGAGGTTGGTCTCTTCACCACAGTCTCAGGCTGCACCAGAGGAGGTTTAGGCTAGAGGTTAGGAGGAAATTTTACACAGAGAGAGTGATTGCCCATTGGAATGGGCTGCCCAGGGAGGTGGTGGAGTCGCTGTCACTGGAGGTGTTCAGGAGGAGACTTGATAGGGTGCTTGGTTGCATGGTTTAGTTGATTAGGTGGTGTTGGATGATAGGTTGGACACGATGATCTTGAAGGTCTCTTCCAACCTGGTCTATTCTATTCTATTCTATTCTATTCTATTCTATTCTATTCTATTCTGTAAGGGAGAAATGAACAATTCAAGTGACCCTCAATCAACTGAGGAAGGATTCCCTCACAGGTAATGCTGAAGGGTCACCAGGGTCAAGCCTCTTCTTCTATGGCTGGTGTCTGAGAAGGATGCTGTCCATTTTGATTTTGAC
Source organism: Picus viridis (assembly GCA_033816785.1). Lineage (NCBI taxonomy): Eukaryota > Metazoa > Chordata > Aves > Piciformes > Picidae > Picus > Picus viridis. The sequence continues at coordinate 31,943,410 of CM066582.1, read as the reverse complement.
CCTGAGTTTCTGAACCCAGTTCCCATTGGCTGCTGAGTCCAGTTTGGAACTCCTGCCACACCATCAGTAGTGACTGTGACTAATTGCCATCAGGGCTTGGGTTCCATTTTGCTTTGGGTAGTAAATATAATATAACATAACATAATCCAGAAAAAAACAACCTCTCCACTGTCCTATGGACAGCTCAAGTTACCTCAGTCCTTTCAGAAGCTGAGTAACCTCAATAAAAAAAAACAAACAAACAGGAGAAACTCCTGCTATTCATTTTAGATATTGCTAACATCTGCTTCTTTGGAAAAGTGTAGGGATCTTGATAGCTTTTAGCTCTATTTACAGGTTCTCCCTGTGTTGGCATTTCTATCCTCATTAGTTAGCAGTTTGGCAACAATGAATGGATGAAAGACAGTACAAAATAATTGTGATACAAAAGACCCAAGATGAATTTGTGGCACCTAAAGCTTCAGATTAAATGGCTCAAAATGAGGCATTAGCATGAAATGCTGGCGTTGCTAATTCCTCAGGACAAGCTGCAGCTGTTTCAAACTGACAGGTGGAAATGATATCAGTTCTTTGTGGTTAAAAAAAACACACCCAAGAAACAAAAACCCAGGAAGGATGGAAAGGGGTCTCATGGGTCCAAAACTAATTCCTGAAGTGTTAAAATTGTTACATAAAATGTCAGAAAGCTTTTTGGTGAAGACAGGGACAAAAAGGGATGGGTAGATGTGGAAAACTACTCAGCTTAGAATCATAGGATGTATTGGGTTGGAAGTGACCTTTAAAGGTCTAGTCCATGCTCCCTGCAGTAAGCGGGGACATCCCCAACTACAACAGGTTGCTCAGAGCCCCATCTAGCCTGACATTGAATGTTTCCAGTGATGAGGCCTCCACCACCACCCTGGGCAGCCTGTTCAATTTTCCACCACCCTCCTAGTAAAGAACTTCTTCCTAATGTCCAATCTAAATTTAACCTCTAGATTCAAACCATTGCCCCTTGTCCTATTGCTACATGCCTTTGCAAACAGCTCCCTTCCCAGCTTTCTTATAGGCCTCCTTAAAATACTGGAAAACTGCTATAAGGTCTCCCTGGAACCTTCTCTTCTCTTCTCCAGGCTGAATAACCCCAACTCTCTCAGCCTGTCTTCACAGGGGAGGTGCTGCACCCCTCTGATCATTTCTATGGCCTCTTCTGGACGTTCTCCATCAGGTCCAGGTCCCTCTCGTGTTGAGAGCCACAGAGCTGCACACAAGTGAGGTCTCAGCAGAGCAACAGAACCACCTCTTGTGTTCTGCTGGCAAAACTTCTTTTAATGCAGACCAGGATGCAGTCAGAATACTGGGGCATAATCACCAATTTGTTGTGAAAAGTATATAATTCATGTTTGGCTTTCTTTTTCCCCCTGAACACAGAACTAACCAGGTTGGAAAAGACCTTCAAGATCATCAAGTCCAACCTATCACCCAACACCATCTAATCAACTAAACCATGGCACCAAGTGCTTCATCCAGTCTTACTGTAAACACTTCCAGTGGTGGTTGCTCCACCACCTCCCTGGGCAGCCCATTCCCATGGCCAATCTCTATTTCTGTGAAGAATTTCTTCCTAATATCCAGCCTAAACTGCAAAATTGTTTCAGAATCATAGAATTGTTACGGTTGGAAGGGATCTCAAGGGTCAACGGGTCCATGTCCCAATGGAGGCCAGTGACAAGCGGAGTCCCTCAGGGATCAGTCCTGGGACCTGTCTTGTTCAACATCTTTGTGGGTGACATGGACAGTGGCATCGAGTGCACCCTCAGCAAGTTTGCTGATGACACCAAGCTGTGTGGTGCAGTGGACACGCTGGAGGGAAGGGATGCCATCCAGAGGGACCTGGACAGGCTGGAGAGGTGGGCACAAGCCAACCTCATGAGCTTCAACAAGACCAAGTGCAGGGTCCTGCATCTGGGTCAAGGCAATCCCAGGCACAAATACAGGCTGGGCAGTGACTGGCTGGAGAGCAGCCCTGAGGAGAGAGACTTGGGGGTGCTGGTGGACGAGAAGCTCAACATGAACTCTCAATGTGCGCTTGCAGCCCGGAAAGCCAATCAGATCCTGGGCTGCATCAAGAGAAGTGTGACCAGCAGGTCAAGGGAGGTGCTTCTCCCCCTCTACTCAGCTCTGGTGAGACCCCACCTGGAGTACTGCGTCCAGTTCTGGAGCTCATATTACAGGAGAGATGTGGACGTGCTGGAGCGTGTCCAGAGAAGGGCCACGAGGATGATCAGAGGGCTGGAGCACCTCTCCTATGAGGACAGACTGAAGGAGTTGGGGCTGTTCAGTCTGGAGAAGAGAAGGCTCCCAGGTGACCTCATTGTGGCCTTCCAGTATCTGAAGGGGGCCTACAGGAAGGCTGGGGAGGGACTTCTCAGGCTCTCAGGTAGTGATAGGACTAGGGGGAACGGAATGAAGCTGGAAATGGGGAGATTCAGGCTAGATGTGAGGAAGAAGTTCTTCACCATGAGAGTGGTGAAGCCCTGGAATGGGTTATCCAGGGAGGTGGTTGAGGCCCCGTCCCTGGAGGTGTTTAAGCCCAGGCTGGATGAGGCTCTGGCCAGCGTGATCTAGTGTAGGGTGTCCCTGCCCATGGCAGGGGGTTGGAACTAGATGATCCTTGTGGTCCCTTCCAACCCTGACTGATTCTATGATTCTATGATTCTATGATCATCAAGTTCCACCTCCCCTGCCATGGGCAGGGGCACCTCATAATACATCAGGTTGCTCACAGCCACATCCAGCCTGGCCTTAAATCTTCCAGGTATGAGGCTTCGACCATCTCCCTGGGCAACCTGTTCCAGTGTCTCACCACCCTCATGGTGAAGAACTTCTTCCTAACATCTAATCCAAATCTACCTATTTCTATTGTATTTTTTCTCATTGCCCTTAGTCCTATCACTCCCTGACACACTAAAAGTCCCTCCCCCTCCCAATCTTTCCCCTTTTTCCTCTCAACCCATAGCACATGGGCTCTGTTGGAGTCTCCTCCCATCCCAGATGTGGCCAATTTGCCCTCCCCACCCACTCCCCTTTTTAATCCCCCCAGGAAAGGCAGAAGCCCCAAGCCAAGCCCATTTGGGCTGAGAGATCCTCCTCTCATCTCTGGTGAGTGCCCATGGTGCACACTGGGTGATGGTGGTGGTGACAACAAAGGCCGGGGGGCCTGGTGGCCCCCGGCTGTTAGGGACAGACTTGATTGCTACTCCAATATCATCTATGGGTGCTGTCTGGGCCTCCTCACTGGGACTGAGCTCCTCTGTGTGGTCTCTTCTAATCATAGAATCAATAAGGTTGGAAAAGACCTCAAGGATCATCAAGTCCAACCAATCACTCAACACCTCATGAGTGACTAAACCATGGCTTCAAGTGGCTTCAAGTGCCACGTCCAATCCTCTCTTGAACACTTCCAGGCTTGGTGACTCCACCACTTCCCTGAGCAGCACATTCCACTGGCCAGTAACTCCTGTGAAGAACTTTCTCCTCACCTCAAGTGTAAACCTCCCCTGGTGCAGCTTGAGACTGTGTCTTCTTGTTCTGGTGCTGGTTGCCTGGGAGAAGAGACCAACCCCCACCTGTCTACAACCTCCCTTCAGAAGTAGTACATGCCCTACACAAAGAAGTAAGTTTCTTGCTTTTGTGATTCCAAAGGAAATACAATCCAAAGAAATAATAATGATTCCTTAGTTGCTGCTGATTAAAGAAGATTGTTTAGATTTGGGGGAAATCTGCCTCATACATAACTATTTGAAGCTGGCAGTGGTAACCCATCTTGTTTTTTCTCCACTTAAAATTTCTACAGGCTCTTTGCAAAGTAATCATGGTACTGACAACACACAGGGACCTGAGTCTTCCCTATATGTGCAAGAGTTCACAGATATGGCATAATCTGGGCAACAGTTTAAGGGCAACAAAGCTGATGAGGGGTTTGGGGCACACGCCCTATGAGGAGAGGCTGAAGGAGCTGGGGTTGCTTAGCCTGGAGAAGAGGAGGCTCAGGGAGGCCTTCTTGCTGTCTACAACTACCTGAAGGGAGTTTGTACCCAGGGGATTGGTCTCTTCTCCCAGGCAACCAGCAGGGAGGTTTAGGCTGGATGTTAAGAAGAAGTTCTTCATAGAAAAAGTTATTGGCCACTTTGAATCAGGCAGCTGATGTTACACTCAAAAACCTTGTTATGAAAAAAAAAAAGGGCAGAGGTTGTGTATATGGAGTGAAGGCTTTTTTTGGTTTGTTCCACTGTTCAAATCTAATCTAAATGGAACAGTCTTTCAGTTTACAAAAATCAATAAAATTATCAATAAAATAATGGTTGGACATGAAGACCTTAAATATTTTTTCCAACCAAAATGATTCTATGGTTCCATGATATAAACTTACCAGTGACATACTTTTTTGCTCATCTTCCCAACATTTCTCTCCATCCTTACCAAACAGTTGGGAGATGAAAGATTTTATGAGAAGCCCAAACCTTCAGAATTTCTTTGGCAAAAAGAATTAACTTATTTTTCATGTATTTCTTCCTAGCACTACTTGTTCTGGTTTTCTTCTTTTCATTGGTTTCCTAATTCCTAGATGGTGGTTGTGGTGGGGTTTTTTTCTGTTCTTCATTATCTCTAAAACTGGGTTTATGTGATGCTCAAAGTTGTACTTTCTGGTAAGGACTAGTGGCAGTGATTTGTGTTTGCAGTTGGAGATTTCTGTCTTGCATCTCCACTTTTCCACAGCATATGTAGTTATAAGATCACACCTGCACTCCCCTACAGAACAGTTTATTCTGAGATCACAGACAGCTCAATTCACACAAAACAAATACTTGGTTTTCCTGCAAGCTAAAACATTTTTTTCTTCTTCTTCCAGCAGCAGCAGCTACCTGACAGTTAAAACTAGTTTAAATCAACTCAGGCCAAGACAAGCTGAAAGAAGTCCTGAGACCTGTGCTGTCAAGTCAATGTAAAGCCTATGTGCTTGATGGACCTACACTGGCAATTGTATTAACATACACTGCAACAGAAGAAAATTATCTTTTCCAGGGATGTGTAATTTCCCTGTTTGCATGGCTAGGAGAAATAAATGTCCAATGAAAAAAATATTTTGATGACAGATATAGGATGATAGGATCAAAATAATTCATGAACTTGACCTACAAATATCCACCTGGATCCAACCTCCAGCTGAAAACACAGTCAGGTATGAGGTCAGGCAAAACTGCTCAGGGTTTTATCCATTCTTGAATATAATTTACAGAAGGGGATATAGCATATAAAAATCTTACAGACATCAGGGTAGAAGGTATCTAAACCATCTGAAAGTATAGTTGAATTTCATAAGGCTGACTCATTCTTCTAGCCTATATCACTCTGGAGGACTACTCTCGGAGTATACACCTAATATGGGGCTGTTCAGTCTGTAGAAAAGGCGGCTCTGAGGTGACCTTATTGTGGCCTTCCAGTATCTGAAGGGGGGCCTACAAGAAGGCTGGGGAGGGACTTCTTAGGATATCAGGTAGTGATAGGACTAGGGGGAATGGAATGAAGGTGTAGGTGGCGAGATTCAGGCTGGACATGAGGAGGAAGTTCTTCACCATGAGAGTGGTGAAGGTCTGGAATGGGTTGTCCAGGGAGGTGGTGGAGGCCCCGTCCCTGGAGGTGTTTAAGACCAGGCTGGATGAGGCTCTGGGCAGCCTGATCTAGTGTGAGATGTCCCTGCTTATGGCAAGGGGGGTAGAACTAGATGATCCTTGTGATCCCTTCCAACCCTGACTGATTCTATGTATTCAGTGTCATCTGCCAACTGAATGGGAAAGCTCTCCATCCAGGTCTTTGATAAAATGTTAAACAGGACCAGAACAGGACAGATTTTTGAAGGACTTGGTTTGTCACTGGCCTCCACATAGAGTGTGGTTCATCTGTCTCTAGGGTCTGTGCCTGAGCATCCAGTCAGTATTCTACCAAACTAGCTGTGCATCCATCCAGACCATCATAACCTAACTTGGATGCAGCAGTGTTGTAGAAGACAGCATTGAGAACCTTGTTAAAATCAAGGTAAACAACACCCACTGTGCTCCCCTCATGGGGAAATGCAGTCATTTTATTGTCGAAAGTAATCAGATTGGTTAGGCACGATTTGTCCTGGGTGTACTGTTACCAGTCACCTTCTTCATGTGCCAGAATTAAGAGCCAGGAAAACATTTCCCAGGGATCAAAGTGAGACTAATTGACCTCTAGTTATGCAGGCTCACCTTTCAGCATGTTATGAAGACAGGTATAACTGTTGCTGCTCTTCAGTTTGCAAGCATCTACCTTGATCCCCCCAGGCAACTAGGGCTGTTTAGTCTGGAGAAAAGGAAGGTGGGGGGCTACCTTCCTGCTCTCTACAACTCCCAGAAAGGAGATTGGGGCCAGGTGGGGGTTGGCCTCTTCTCCTTGGTAACAAGTGATAGGATGAGAGAAATGGCCTCAGGTTGCACCAAGGAAGTTTTAAGTTGGCTATTAGAAGAAACTTCTTGACTGAAAGGGTTCCCAAAGAGTGGAACAGGCATCCCAAGGAGATGGTTGAATACCTATCCCTAGAGGTGTTTAAAAGCCACATAGATGTTGTGTTGAGGGACATGGTTTAGCAACACACTTGGCAGAGTTAGATACTGGTTGGAATTTTCCAACAAAACAAGTCTATGATTCTGCATATGATTCTCTGATCTCCAAGAACTTTAGAACATAGCATGGAGTAGATGTCTGAAAAGATACATTTTTTTCCTGGAGTAGTAACCCCTCTGATACAACCCTCTTCAGAGGAGTAAAACTGTCAGACTTAAGCTTTTTATTTCCCTTTTATTTAACATTAAAGGACAAACAAGCAAACAAAATCAAACCCACTTAACACTAACAAAGTTGAAAGTTTATGGTGTTTTGGGGGAAGACAAAGTTCCAAATTGATCAATAATTATCCAGGATCACCTTTCTTAGTTGTTGAAGACACAGTAAATTGGCAGAACTCAAGATTTATTCTCTTTGAGATTAAGAGTTATGCTTGATTGACAGTTTTGATTCCCCAGTTTAACAGAGACATTGAACAATTGGAGAGGGTCCAACAAAGAGCTGCCAATATCATTAGAAGGTTGAATGACTTGGCATATGGGAAAAAAGAGGTTAAAGAAATTTGGTTTACTCAGGCTAGAGAATAGAAGACTCAGAAGGAAACTCCTAATCATGGTCTTTGAGTAGCTAAAAGGGAGTTACAGAGAACTTACAGAGGTAGTCTTCTCACTACGCTTGCGAGGCGACAGGACAAGATGCGACAGATGCAAGTTGCTTCAGGGGAAATTCTACCTAAATATAGGGGAGAAAAAAAAATCCTTGTCATGAAAACCCAGATGGAGCTCCCATGAAAACATGCAGCCACTCAGGTCACAGGCTGCAGGGAATGCCAGAGCCTTTCACTGGTAACGGGTGGCAGTAGTGAGAACAGCCATGTGTGGTATGACCAGCTGGACCATCTGCTCAGCCCAGTGGCAGAGCTGCAAGAGGAGCTAGAGTGGTTAAGGAGCATCAAGGAGGCTGAGAAAAGATAAAATGGTGGAGTCAAGTCTTGTCCTCCCTGAAACAGAAACAGGAATATCCACCAGAAGGAAGTTGATCTTGATATATGCAGGGGGATGATGTATCCTCTCCCCTGCCAGGCTGAATGCAGCATCCTAAATGAAAGAAGTGAATGGAGGCAATTCCATGGTCAGAGAGATAGAAAAACTCACAGTTGCCCATCTTGTCCCCTCAGGTAACTGTACAACAAGTAAGAAGCTCAGTCAATGGAGTATGCTCTTCATTAGACCTGTTCTCCAGACCTTTCACCAGCATCATTGCTCTTCTCTGGACACACTCCAGCAGCTCAATGTCTTCCTTGTAGAGAGGGCCCTAAACTGAACTCAAGACTCAAGTTGTGGCCTCACAAGTGCTGAGTACAGGGGAACAATCTCTTCCCTGGTCCTGCTGGTCATACTATTGCTGATCCAGGCCTGGTGCTCATGTTCAGCCAGCTGTCAATCAACACCTCCAGGTGTTTCTCTGATGGGCAGTTTCCAGCCACTTTGCTTCGACCCTGGAGCATTCATGGGGTTATTGGGACCCATGTGCAGGACCTAGCACTTGGCCTTGTTGAACCTCACACAGCTGGCCTCAGGCCATCAATCCACCCTGCCCAGATCCCTCTGTAGATCCTTCCTACCCTGAAGCACATTCCCTACATGAATCTTAGAAAACATTGTGCTACTGATGAGCTGATGCTGTGAGACGCAGGATGTTCAGCAAGCACTGTCAGAGGCTGCAGGTGGTTCAACATATCCATTATATGGAGAAAGAAGGAATGGAAACAGGGAACAGCTTGATTTATTTTACTCTCCAGTTAATCTTTTATTGCAGGTACTGATACTTGGAGGTTGAAGTTTTAAGAATGGTTGAAATAGACAAAGATGTTTAGCTATTTGCATGCTAAAAGTTATACACTGTGATAGTCCTGGACTATTTCATTTGTAACAGAACTTCTGAGCAGGATATATCATTACCTATGTTATGGTTTCTGTTTCTCTGCAACAACAGAACAACCTGGCCAAGCTACAAAGAGAAATTGGAGCCTCAGGAGGTAGTGTTAGAGTGGAAATATTGCCATAAATTTCAGGTCCAGTTTTCAATTTAGTATTTAATATCTTTCAGAGAATGTTCAAAGATCAATATTTTTCAAAGGTAACTTTTGAAAGCAATTTTGGATGTTGCCAGTCTTGAGAGTCCAGGTTCAGAGGACTTGCAGGAAATCTGAGTTTAGGAGACCTGCTGATTTATACTTCCTGAAAACCTTGGTTCCGTTTGCCCTACTCGGCTTTAGCAACTGAATGTAAAAGAATGTTTTTACAGGGTTTTAAATACTAATAAGCATTGGTTGAAGTTTTGGAAGAGTCAAATACCTAAGCATCTCTAACGAAATGTTCATCGGTCCTTCCTGTGTCTTTAAATTGTTGCTTTTGTAAAAACGATCTTTTAGAATAGTAACATATTTTTAAATTAGTAGATAAAATTTATAGCATATCAAATTTCTCTTAAGCTACCTGTCCTGGTTTCATAGAATCATAGAATTGTTAGGGTTGGAAGGGACCTCCGTGATCGTCTAGTTCCAACCACTCTGCCATGAGCAGAGACACCTCAGGCTTGATCAGGTTGATCACAGCCACATCCAACCTGGCCTTAAAAACTTCCAGGGATGAGGCTTCCACCACCTCCCTGGGCAACCTGTTCTATTTTTGTTCCATTCCCCCTAGTCCTATCATTACCTGACACCCTAAGAAGTCCCTCCTCAGCTTTCTTCTAGGTCCCCTTAAGATACTAGAAGGCCACAATAAGGTCTCCTCAGAGCCTTCTCTTTTCCAGCCTGAGCTAGACCAACACTGATTCTGCTCATGGGTTTCCCTTTCCACCTCAACCTCTGCTCAGAGATTATACTCCTGCAGCTTAGGGCAGGTTTGAACAGACAGGGGCTATGGCAGTCAGAACCTGATGGGGAGAGCTATTGTCAAGGGGCGGGCTGCAGAGCAAGGGCACTGCTTCATCTTGGGTTCCACCTTGGGCTACAGAGGAAAAGGCTGAAGTTGTGAACAGGAGTCAACAGCTCAGGTGACCCTCAGCTGACAATGGAGGGATTCCATCCCATGGATGTCATCTTTGGTGTAAAGTTGAGAAGTCATCTCTTTGAATCTATTTGATTTTATTATTCTTATTTCCATTCCAGCTGGTTTAGTTTCTTTCTGACCTGTAAGTCTTTCTCCATTATTTCCCCTTTTTTTCTCTTTGGGAAGTCAGAGGATTTGATAGACTCTATCATTCTTTTGGTGGTCAGCCCAGCCCTGACCCTTGAAACTGCCTATACTGAATATCTAAAATAATGGGTTTTATACTTCTAGGTCATCATCTAGCTGGGGGGAGGGGGCGGGGAGAGGGGGAAGAAAAGGAAAGCAAGAAAAGTGAAGGAAGGAATTCAGAATGGAGAAGGAAGGAATAGACAAAGAAAAGAAGGAAGGAAAACAAAGAAAGAGAAAGGAATAAAGAGAAAGAAAGAAGGAAAGAATGAAGGAAAGAGACAAAGGAAGGAAGGAAGAAATAAATATGAAATAAGAAATAAAAAGAAAGACAAAAATAAAAAGAATTACAAAAGGAAAAGAAATAAAAATAAGGAAAGGGAGAAAAATAGAAGAAAAAGACAGAAAGAAGGAAAAAGAAAGACAGGAAGGAAGGAAGGAAAGGAAAGAGAGAAAATAGAGGGTAAAAACAAAAAAAGGGGGGAAGGGGAAAAATAGAGAAGATAAAAAATGCAGTGTGACTGGACTTTTATCCAGCTTCAAGAATCTGCAAGGGAAAGGATTTTGTCTGGTCAATTTTTCATCATGTGGTAATTTCTACACCATGAAATGCTTGCCTCTATTCTTTCTGTAAAACTAATGTGATTATGTTAATTAACTACACGGTCAGGGAGAGTGCCTTCCACCCTGTCTTACAATTTGTCTCTTACTTGTAATGTTCAGAAGGTTAACTTTTGAAGACTTGTCATGGATACAGGAGTTAGTTCTCCCCCGAAAGCACTGAATCCATTTAACCAGTTACAGCAATATCCTTAATTTTGCTGAAAATCAAAGGTCTGTTAAACTTATAAAGAGCGTTTCAACTAAATGGCTGTTGGACAGAAGCTTCAAGGACAAAAACATTTTCACTAATGAGTGAAAAAGGCAAGAAGTTTACAGAGAGATTTGAGTAACTTGAACTGGAGGCTAACATAATTAACATCTAACTTAAATTGCAATTAGGTTCTGTATGTGTTTAGCTCACCCAGGGTGTCCATGTTCAGATCACTAATAAATTTTGATAATGCTTCTGTGGTTAATCCTTTAAAGAGGGCAGCTTTCCTTCACTGGAAGCTGGGGTGCAAAGTAACACAAATAGCAGAGTGCATCAACCTGATAAACAACAAAGGCATCGTAAATAATTAAAAATATGCTTTCTTGTGCTGTCAGTCTCAAAATGTCTACCTTCACCATGAAGATCTGCTAAGGTCATCAGTTTTTTATTGTGTGCAACACAGTGTCTCTTAAATTGTGCTACATAACAATATATACATATGACTATATATTTAATAATGCATAAATAATAAAAGTCACTGGAGATGTTTTAGTGTCATGACTTCCTTGGCTTCAAAGGAACCATGCTGACTTATGCCAACTGGGAATCTATCCCTTATGTCTCATATATTTTCAAAAACCATACAATTCTATATTGGAACTGGCAGCCTAGGGAGGATCACAGAATCTTTAAGGCTGGAAAGGACCTCTAAGATCCTCTAGCACAACTGTCAACCCAGCACCAACATGGCCACTAAACCATATCCTGTACCTACATGTATTTTGAATATCTCCAGGGATGGAGACTCCTCCACTTCCCTGGACAGCCCATTCTAATGCCTGATCACTCAGTAAAGAATTTTTTTCTAATGTTCAACCTAGACCTCCCTATTTCTTCCTATCTTGTGACTTGTTACAAGGGAGCAGAAACCAACATCCCTACCTTTCTCCAACCTCCTTTCAGGGGGATGTAGAAAACTAGAAGTTCTCCCTCACTCTTCTTCAGGCTAAACAACCTGAGTCCCTCAGCTGCTCCTCACCAGACCTGTTCTCCAGACCTTTCACCAGCTTTGCTGCCCTTCTCTGTATCCACTCCAATACCTCAGTGTCTTTCTTGTAGAGAGGATCCCAAAACTGAAGGCAGTACTCAGGGTGTCCCCTTACCAGTGCTGAGTCCAGCTGCTCCATCACTTCTCTGGTTCTGATGGTCACTCTATTCCTGATCCACACCAGGGTGCTGTTAGCTTTCTTTGTCAGGGCTGTTGGAGTCAATGTTCTGCAGAGGTGCATTCCAGCCCTTACCATGCTGGGATTCTGTTATTTTCAGTGCTAGAAAAGCAGTGAAAACAATTGATGTTGTTTAAATTCTCATGTTAGTTTTTGGGTGGGGGTTTTTTGGTTGTTTTTTTTTGTTGTTGGGTTTTGGGGGTGTTTGGTGTTGGTTGGTTGGGTGGGTTTTGGGGTGTTTTTTTTTACAGGAGAGTTTGTCTCTCAGGTAGCATGTAAGCAAGATTGAAATAAATATAAGGTTTGAAATCAGGAATCTAGGGATATTTCTGTTATTATTCTGGGAAAAAGAAATGCTGATGTTCTGTATGTGTGTATATAGGTACACAAAATAATTGAATTTGTTTATAAATGTAGGAGAGTTTGACAACAGGAAGATGGAATAAATAATTCTCGTGGGCTGATCTCAGCCAGGAGCCAGGCACCCACAGAGCTGCTCACTCACTTACCTGCTTGTGGCAGGATGAGGAAGAAAACAGGAAGGAAATACATGGGTTGACAGGTTGGGGAAAGCAAACTCTGCACGCACAAGCAGAGCAAAATAAGGAATTGTTATTTTTTTTTCACTGCTTCCCACAGGCAAGCAGATGTTCAGCTGCTTCCTGGAAAGCTGAGCATCAGCACACATAATGCTTACCTGGGAAGACAACCCACATAACCACAAACTTCCTCCCCACCCCCTCCTTATTTTCCCAAGGATTTTATTGCTGCCCATGACATCACCTATTATGGAATATCCTTTTGGTCAGTTTGGGTCATCTCCCTCAGCTGTGTCCTCTCCTAACTCCTTTCTCGCTCCCAGTTTGCTCTCTATGGGGGGCAGAGTGTCAAAAAGAAAGCCTGAGGGCTGTGCAAGCACTGTTCAGCTGTAGCCAAGATGTTATTTCAGCACTGTTTCAGCCACAAATCCAAAGCACAGCACCACACATGCTGCTGTGAGGAAAATTAACTCCATCCCAGCTGGACCTAGCACAGCAGTGAGTGAAGGAAATACCTGAAGTATCATAGAATCACAGATTCATTTTGGTTGAAAAAAACACTAAGATCATCGAGTTCAATCATTATCTAACTCTTAATGAATTAAATGAAATTAAATTATTTTACAAAGTTCTCATTTGGATGATTTTTTTTTTCTATCTGCTTCTACTCTGTTATATTACAGAATCATAGAATCACTTTGATTGGAAAAGACCTTTAAGATCACTGAGGCCAACCATTATGAAACTCTACCAAGTTTGGAGCCAAACCATGTGCCTCAGCACCACATCACTTCATCTTTGAAACATCTCAAGAGATAGTGATTCAACCACCTCCCTGGAGACCCAGCCTTTGAGAACCCTTTCAATCAAGAATTTTCTTCTAAGATCCAAACTAAGCCTCCCCTGGTGCAATTTGAGGCCATTTCCTCTCATCCTATGACTTGTTACTAGAGAGAAGACATTGACACCCACCTGGCTCCAGCCTCCTTTCCATTCCAGAACTGTTCAAGTATAAATAAAATCACAAACCTCGCAGGATCTTTCCCTTTTTGATCAGTTACAACTCACAGACATGCAGGTTCTTTGTGCATGTAGGGAGTACTGAAAAATGTGATTCCAGGACAGAAACTAATTTTGTAATTCATGTTTACTTCCCTCAGTGATATTTCCTGATTATGGGAAAAGAAATGGAATAATAAAAGACATAAATTAATAAAACCCACTAAACTGAAGCTTTAGGCTTTCCTTGTCTTTGGCTGGTTTTGCTTCATGCATTTTCTTCATGTCTATGTATTTATATTTCAAATCACCAGTCTACCTGAGAGTTTCATGCAGTCATAGAATGATCTGGGTTGGAAGGGCTCTCTGAAGATACTCTACTCCAAGCTTGGAGACAAGGAGGCTGAGGGGAGACCTTCTAACTCTCTACAATTCCCTGGAAGGAGGTTGTAGCAAGAGGCTCAAGGTGAGAAGAAAGTTCTTCACAGAGAGAGTTGTTACCCATTGGAATGTGCTGCCCAGGGAGGTGGTGGAGTTACCGTCCCTGGAGGTGTTCAAGGGGGGATTTGATGTGGCACTTGGTGCCATGGTTTAGTAGTCATGAGGTCTTGGGTGACAGCTGGACTTGATGATCTTGGAGGTCTTTTCCAACCTTACTAATTTTATGATTCTATGAGTGTTAGTCTCTTCTCCTTTGTGACAACTGACTGGATGAGAGGAAATATCCTCAAGTTGCACAAGGGCAGGTGTAGGTTGGATATTAGAAGAAATTTCTTCACTGCAAGGATTCTCAGAGACTGGAACAGGTCCCCCAGAGAGGTGGTGGAATCCCCATCCCTGGCTGAAATAGAGTGGGCTCATTTAGTTTTTCTAATAATTTATGAAGGGGAGGTTTAGGCTGGATGTTAGGAAGAAGTTCTTCATAGAAAGAGTGATTGGCCATTGAAATGGGAGTCACCATCACTGGAGGTGTTTAGGAAGTAACTTCATGGGCTGCTTGGTGCCATGGTTTAGTTGATTAGATAGTGTTGGATGATAGGTTGGACTCTATGATCTCAAAGGTCTCTTCCAACCTGGCTAATTTTAATCTATTCTAACTACAAATTGACTTGGTTTTTTTTTAGAGAAAAAAAGTATTTTAAATCAATAAGTAGGATTCCTTTTTATTAAAGTGCTTTATCATATTTTATCTTTTTGAGAAAAGACTACTAAAGTACCAAAAAAAAACCCCTCAAAATAATTATCCCCTCCCTGGGGAAAAAGAAAGAACAAAAAAAAACCCCAGATTTGTCAGCAATATCCTTATTATAAAATAATTTATTATCTTTGAAAAGCTAAACATAAAATACTTAGAAAGGTGTCTTTTGCTAAATGTTAATCATGTGTCAAGTGATGACAGGTGAGGTCCACAAACTGAGAAGTACGTGTTCCTTGTCATTTACAGGAGCAGCCACTAGAACCTTTTAATAATTAAGCTAGTGGGGGAAAAAAAGTCACAGAAAACACAGAAACCATGCTCTGCCTGCTTGTTGGAAATCATCTCTTTATTGAACATTTCCTTCTCTAAAAGGAAAGCACAGATCATCAACAAGTGCTTTTCTTCCCTTGTTATTGTGCTCTTTCACCTTTCTTCCTCAAATGGAAAATAAATTGTTGCAGGTTGTTGTTCTCATTATACTCCTTCAACAATGTCATTTAAATTTACAAATGTGTTGGGGGTTGGGTTTTTTTTTTTTGTTTTGTTTTGTTTTGTTTTTTTCTTTCTCAAGTCTCATTCTCTTTCTAAATCATTGTATGGAAACAAAAATTGAGATTTTGCTTTATTATTTTTGCCACTTTCTTTGCCTTTCTCTGTTTAATCTCCTTTATTCCCATTCCTTCTTCACAGGAATATAACAGGAAAACAACAAATATGGATCTCTATATCCATAAACATCCAGGAGAGGTTTAGATTGGATATGAGAAGAAACTTCTTGACTGAAAGGGTTATCAAACACAGGTTGCTCAGAGAGGTAGTTCAATTCCCATCCAAGGATGGGTATTAGATAATGGTTGGACTGGATATTCTTAAACGCCTTTTCCAGTCCAAATGATTCTATGATTCTGTGGTATTTGTGAGAAATAAAACACCTCACTGGAGTTACTGCATTTTTTCTCCATAAATCACAATAATGGGGCTGCACTCATTTCTAGACACAAAAGTACACTGACAGTCTCACCCTGCAGATATTTATGGCTGCCGTTAATTATGATCTGTTTGTCCTTTCAGAGGCTGTTGTGGTTTAACCTGGCAGGCAGCTAAGCATCACACAGCCATTTACTCACTCTCCTGCCATGGGACTGGGGAGAGAATAATACAAATAAGAATAAAAAATAAAGATACAATTTATGAATTAAGCTAAAGACATTTTAATAGGGGAGAAAAAGTAAGGAAAATAATAATGTTGATAAAAGAATATACAAAGTAAGTCATAGAGAAGTAGAATCATTGATTCATAGAATCATTTTAGTTTTAGAAGCATATTAAGATCATCAAGCCCAACCATCCTCTATCTCTGCCAAGGCTAGTGCTAAACCATGACTCTCAGTACTACATCTCTGTGGCTTATAAACACCTCCCTGGGCAGCCTGTTCCAGTCTTTGAGAATCCTTTCAGTCAAGAATTTTCTTCTAATGTCCACCCTGAACCTCCTCTGATACAACTTGAGGCCATTTCCTCTTGTCTTAATATGCTGTATTGCTACCTTCTGGTTTTATTCATGAGCTTTAGCTGCTGTGTGTGTTCAAAGTTTGAAATACTAGGGTTATTTTTATCATTTTCTCACATCATCTACAAGATTAATATGATTCCTACCAGAAACATGAAATATGCACATTTATTTCCATCCTACCCTCCCCCTCCCCCTCCAAAGCTTCACTCATTCCTCTCTGGAGGTTGTCAGCATCAGTAATTCATAGTTAATCACATTTTCTTTAACTAATATCAGAGAATCAACAAGAAACACATGCTGAATTGCAGACATGCAAATAGATTATTTTTTATCCTGGAACAGCACTCCCTCATGCCTTAGGCTCTTTATAACCCAGAATTCCTACTGAAAGACAAAAATAACTTTTGTTTCAAGTGTTCTAAGGAATATATGACTTACTAAAGTGGATAAACAAACCCGTTTGGTTAAGCAGCAGAGGCACTTAAGTGAACCTTCTCCTTGTTTAGAATAATCTCCATTTTTCTGCAAACTAAATCAAATTGTAGAGTCTTAATAATGAACAAATGTATTCCTTGGACGGAAAACAAAAAAAGCCCAAAAAGAATCTTTACAACATGTTGGGGAAAAGTTGTTGTTATTATTATTATTATTATTATTATTATTATTATTATTATTATTATTATTATTATTATTATTATTTTGTATTTGAAAATGCTAAACATATCCCATAGTAGTTAGAATGGAATGGAATGGAATGGAATGGAATGGAATGGAATGGAATGGAATGGAATGGAATGGAATGGAATGGAATAGACCAGACCAGGTTGGAAGAGACCTTCAAGATCATCGCGTCCAACCTATCATCCAACACCATCTAATTGATTAAACCATGGCACCAAGCACCCCATCCACTCTCTTCCTAAACGTCTCCAGTGATGGTGACTCCACCACCTCCCTGGGCAGCATATTCCAATTGCCAATCACTCTTTCTATGAAGAACTTCTTCCTAACACCCAGCCTAAACCTCCTCTGGTGCAGCTTGTGACTGTGTCCTCTTGTTCTGGTGCTGGTTGTCCTGGGAGAAGAGACCAACCCCCACCTGGCTACAACCTCCCTTCAGGTAGTTGTAGAGAGCAAGAAGGTCTCCTCTGAGCCTCCTCTTCTCCAGGCTAAGCAACCCCAGCTCCCTCAGCCTCTCCTCATAGGGCTTGTGCTTCAAACCCCTCACCAGCTTTGTGGCCCCTCTAAATTATTAGATATAAATAAAATTGGTTTATTATTTTTATATCTGGGCATGGTTAAATGGGCTATGTACCAGATGAGTGGAACACTGCACTTGTTTTTGTCCTTTTGGCACATATAATAACAAATTCTACATCAAGTGCAAAAAGGAAATGGGTTCATTGCATCAGGAATACATGGGAATTTAAAACATTTAATATTTTAAAAGTAATTACTGTTTAAAATGTGGTTTGGGGTTAATGAACTTAACGGTGTTTAGGAGGAGACTTGATTGGGTGCTTGGTTCCATGTTTTAGTTGATTGGATGGTGTTGGATGGTGGGTTGGACTTGATGATCTCTAAGGTCTCTTCCAACCTGGTTTATCCTATCCTATCTATCCTATCCTATCCTATCCTATCCTATCCTATCCTATCCTATCCTATCCTATCCTATCCTATCCTATCCTATCCTATCCTATCCTATCCTATCACACACACAGCTTAAGTTAGATGTTTGTATATTTTAACTGAGAATCATTACTAATTCATGTAGGACTTTGGGATGTTATTTTAAAGGGTGCTTAAACTTGAATACTTTGGGGTCAGGTGGAAGAAATTAGAAGGTTGTGGAGTCTCTGTCTCTAGAGGCATTCAAGACTAGCATGGACATGTTCCTGGGCAATGTACTCTGGGTGATCCTGCTCTAGCACAGGGGTTCTACACGATGATATCTCCAGGTCCCATACTATTTTGTGATTCTGTGATAAGAAAGATGTGAATGAGTAACAATAAGTAGTCTAACATCCAAACAATTCTTCACATTTAAAGCTTCCCCCAGAAGCCACATTTTTTTGTGTTTACCTTCTGTTTTGTAGCAGATTTCTCTTTCAGGTGGAGTATGTAAAAGCCAAACCAACACAAAAGGCCTTTTTGCACAGTCCTCAAATACAATTTGTTACAGTAATAGCTCGATGGCAAGTTGAAAATGCCTTAGAGAGCTT
The DNA here is from genome assembly GCA_033816785.1 of Picus viridis. Lineage (NCBI taxonomy): Eukaryota > Metazoa > Chordata > Aves > Piciformes > Picidae > Picus > Picus viridis. The sequence continues at coordinate 31,925,030 of CM066582.1, read as the reverse complement.
CAAAGTAACTTCATTTACTGCCTTTGATTGCATCCCCCAAGAGTTTCGGTGTGGAACAGAACAGGGGAACAGTTTGAAGAAATCCACGTGGATTTAAAATAGGTAATTATTACCCAGTGTTTCTATTCATAGCTCCAGACAAATTCAAGGACACATCAGAATGAGCAAAGACACTTAACAAACTCACATTATTATGTTATATAATTTCTTTGTGGTGGAGTCAAGCTAAAATTTTTCATCCAAGTCCAAGAGCTTTATTAGTTTTTCCTATTGTAGTGATTTTATTTCTATTTAATTCACTTTCATTTCTCCCTCTTCAGCTCCTTTCAGTGGTCTTTAAATGTTAAGTGAATTAAATGACAAATATTTTGTAGGTTTTGGTCACTGCTGTAACACAGATCAGCTGAGCTTATATGCAGCTAGGGATATATCCATGGCATGTGGAACTCTGGGTCATGTCCCCTTTGTTTCTAACCCCCAAAAAATAACTTATTGGGATTGCTGTGGAGATTTTATAGCCTTTGGGATTGTGCCTGTGAAATCAGAGTCTCTCAAAGGTGCAGTTCTTTTGCTTTCAGGAATGTGCTATGTAAGAGCTGCTGTAAAGCAGTCCAACTGAGCTCCAGATTTGGATCTCTTTCACTTCAAAGGAGAAGCCATTAAAACACAATAATTTCCTTTTGCAATTGTGTTTCAAATGCATATTAAAACGGAAATTATACTTGCCCCAAGCCCCACTTCAATCTCATTTTAATTGATAGTCATTGTTTGTATTAGAGAGATGTACACAGATAATGAAGTTACAACCATGAAAGTCCCTAATGGAGATATGTTAAGACATAAAATGGGACTTATTTTAACTATCAAGATCTTTTAATTTGTCTGGAGAACTAATAAATATTGTCTTCAGAGATGAATTGAATCCATCTCAGATAAAACTGCACAGAGGTTCAGTACTTACTGAAATGTGTGTTGGAGAAGTAGTTCAAGCACTGGGCCTTAGCAAAGTTGGATGGGGCCTTAAGCAAGCTGATCTAGTAGGAGGTGTCCCTTCCCATGAGAGGGGTTTGGAACTAGATGATCTTGAAGGTGTCTTCCAACCCAGACAATTTTGTGCTTCTATGATTCTATTTAAAGCACTGTGCATGGAAAAGAGAGACTTAAGAAGAAAACTAAATTAATTTGGGGTTTATTGTTTTGTTTTCAGTAAAAGTAATGTAGGCTTCTATCTGTAAATCTCTACTATAAAGAAACTGTATGATGTAAGCAGGAGGAAGGGCTTGTCAGTGCAAACACTGGACAGGATTTGGAATGGACAATATCAGGAGTGCAACTTTATGGAATCATGGAATCATTGAGGTTGGATAATACTTCTAAGATCATCAAGTCCACCATCAACCCAACACCAGCATGACCACTAGACTATGTCCTGAAGTGTCATGTCCACAAGATTTTTTTAACACTTCCAGGGATGGTGGAGGTGGGCAGCCTGTAGTAATGCCTGACAACTTTTCCAGGTTGTTTTGTTTTGTTTGGTTGGTTTTTTTCCTAATATCTCTAAACAATCTCAGTTCCCTCATCTGCTCCTCACCAGACCTGTTTGCCAAATCCTTCACCAGCATTGTAGCCTTTCTCTGGACATGCTGAAGCACCTAAATGCCTTTCTTGTTATTACAAGAAACTCAAACCCAAAACTCAAACCAGTTCTCATGGTGTAGCCTCACCAGTGCTGAGTACAGGAAGACAGTCACTTCCCTGGTCCTGCTGGTCACATTATTGCTGATCCAGGCCAGGATGCTCTTGGCCTTCTTGTCTACCTGAGCACACACAGACTTATGTTCAGCCAGCTGTCAATCAACATCCTCAGGTCTTTCTGTGTTGCAAAGTTCCAATCCCCTCTGCCCCAAGCCTGGAGCATTCATGGGGTGGTTGTGATCCAAGTGCAGGACCTGGCACTTGACTTTGTTAACTCTCATACAAATGACCTTGCTTAAAACAGAGACAGAAAATGTCAGTTCAAAGCTCTTAACTAAACATAGAGTCTCTTGGCTCTTCTGAGGATTAAAGACAATTGTTGACTCAAGTCAGGACTACAGATTCCACTCCACTTTTGTATATCTGCAAAGTCTGCACTTGTGCTACCTAAACCCCTTGCGTATTCTTTTGCTCAGGCATGTAGAACTGGGTCAGCACACCCTGACTGCAAATATTTCACTGAACAGAAACTTGGTGCAATTAAACTGCAAAGGAGGAAACACCCCATATTTCTCCTCCAAGTATCTTTAGAGCCAAAAGATTGAATTTTCCCCATCTTTAATAAAAAGAAATGCAGAAGGTGGCAATTCTTGCTGAGGAACTCCTGCAATGCAGATTGCTAAGACATGTTTTCTTACCTGGGGTATCCTCTCTGCTTACTGACATGAGGGGAATTTTGAAACTCAGCAGGAGGTAAGTAGAATGAAAGTTGTGCAAGGACATGTTTGAGAATGATTAGAAACTAGAAACAAATGGACATTTCAGAGCATTTAAAGACTTTTGGGTTTCTTTTAGTCACAGAAGTAACTTTTTTTTTTTTGCATTAGTTTATGTTTGTTTTAAGGGAAAATTGATTTGTTTCTTATCTTTAATTTCTAGGCTGTTCTACTTTTCATTTCGCACACACTCTAAGCGATTGCATATTACTTGCTAATTCTGATAGATTATCCATAGGTATAGTGGTTTGAGGCTTAACTGGGACTTAAGAGCTCAGATGGGTGCAAGGCTGAGAATCCCTCCCCCACTCCCCCTCCTTCCTCCCAACAGAGAGGAAAAAGAAAGGGAAGGAGCAAATCCACCAAGAAATAATTTGGAGTTGGCTTGGAAGCAGAGAGGTAAAGAGTTTTCTTTAAATTATATATATATATATATATATATATATATATATAAAACAATAACAGATAAGGTTCACAAGGGCAAGGAACAAGGATGGATGGGAGGGAAAAAACCCAAGAATACAAAACCAGTCTTCCTGAAGAGGCACAGAGGCAGCAGGGAGAAGGATCATGCCTGACCATGTAGCAAAGAAGCAGGGAGCCACCAGCAGTCCTCGTCCAAGCAAAGGCAGGGCCCAAGAGAGCTAATGGCTGCAGTGTCCTCCTTTTTATACCCTTGCTGCACAGGGGAGGGGAGTGGAACAGATTAGCTGTTTCCCAGGGGGAAAACGCCCTGCAGGGAAGGCAATGCTCTTACAAGCCCTCCTCCCCCTGCTTCCAGGATGGGCGCTAACCCATCACAATAGGATTTCATAACCAAATATTAGAATGGAATGAACCAAATATTAGAATGGAATGGAATGGAATGGAATGGAATGAATAGAATAGAATAGAATAGAATAGAATAGAATAGAATAGAATAGAATAGAATAGACCAGACCAGGTTGGAAGAAACCTTCAAGATCATCATGTGCAACCTATTGACCAATCCAACACACCTAAACAACTAAACCATGCAACCAAGCACCCCATCAAGTCTCCTCCTGAACACCTCCGATGATGGTGACTCCACCACCTCCCTGGGCAGCACATTCCAATGGGCAATCACTCTCTCTATGAAGAATTTCTTCCTAACATCCAGCCTAAACCTCCCCTGGTGCAGCCTGAGACTGTGTCCTCTTGTAAGGAGTAGAAGAAGTTGAAAAAATATGTCCTTGCTCAACCTATGAACTCTCTGAAAGCATAACATTTTTACTTTAAAAAACAAACACCCAAAACACCAACAAAGCCACAAACAAACAAAACCAACCAACCAAAAACAAACAAAAAAAAGCCAAACTTTTGAAGGGAATTGCATGGATAATTTGCAGATTTCTGACAATTTCAGAAACAAAGCATTAGGGATTCTGACAACTCCATGGGTAGCAATAAATAAATAAAATCCTAAATAAAATAATTCCTTTCCTCAAACCTAAGCTTCTAGTTTCATATGAGATTCCTTGAGATGTGAGACATCCTCACTGTTCTCTTAGACATGATGCAGGACCTATGGGAAACCTGTGCACTTCTGGAGTGGCACCTGATGGCCAAGCAGAATACCCTTGTTACCTCGTTTTCACAACCAAATCCCACCTTTACTGACAGGATTGGTGCCTCTGGAGACTGACCAATATAATCAAGGGAGGGAAGTTTAAAGTGTTTTGAACATACTGATACAAAACCAGGAGTCTGTCCAGAGAAAGAAATCTGTCAATGGCTAGAAGAATATAAAGGGCAAATAAACAGCACGGAGAAGTTAAGAACTCAAGATGTAGAAGGGAATTAATTTATCATTCAATAGACAGTTGGCTAATCTTTTTATTAATCACTCTGTGTCATAAATGAAATACACTGATGATTAGAACTATGAAAGCAGTGCATTAATTTTGTTCCCTAAAAAAATTACTTTAAAAACACATCTTGCTAATTTAATTGCAAAATCTTAAATGTCCCTTAACCTGTTAACTTTCAACAAATTAATATGAACTTTTATTTTTAAAATGTAATATGGCTGCATATATTATATATTGCATTTTATTGCACTATATTGTGTTATATTATATTCAGTAATAGATTCACAGATTCATGGATGGTTTGGGTTGGAAAAGACCTTGAAGATAATATAGTTTTAACCCCTCTGCCATTGGCAGGGACACCTTCCACTAGACTAGGTTGCTCAAGGCCCTATCCAATCTGGCCTTGAACACCTTCAGGGAGGGGGCATCCACAACTTCCCTAGGCAGCCTGTTCCAGTGTCTCACCACCCTCATTGTAACCAATTTCTTCCTAGTATCCCATCTAAATATGCCCTTCTTATGCTTAGATCTATCCCCTCTCACCCTATCATGACAAGCCCTTGTAAAAAGTCCCTCCCCAGATTTCTTGTAGGCCTCCTTCAGAAGGCTGCTCAAGGTCTCCTCAGAGCCTTCTTTTTTCCAGGCTGAAGAACCCCATCTCTCTCAGTCTGTCCCCATAGGGAAGCTGCTCCAGCCCTCTCATCATCTTCATGCTTCCTCTGGACCCAGTCCATCAGCTCCATGTCCTTTTTTGTGTCGGAGACACCAGTGATGGTTACACTGCTCCAGGTGATGGCTCATGAGAGCAGAGTGGCAAAATCACCTACCTCAACCTGCTGGTTGCACTCCTTTTGATGCAGCCTGGGACACAGCTGCCTACTGGGCTGCAAGTGACCATTACTGGCTTGAGGTTTTCAACTCACACACCCGTGTCTTTCTACTCAATACTGCTCTTGAGCCACTCCTCACCCAGCCTGTATTTGTGTTTGGGATTGCCCTGAATCAGCTGTAGGACCTTGCAGTTAACCTTGCTGAAGTTCAAGAGGTTGGCTTGGGTCCACCTCTCCAACCTGTCCAAGTGCCCCTGGATGGCATCCCTTCACTCCAGTATATCAGCTGGACCACTTATCTTGGTGTCATCTGGAAACTTCATGGAGTGTTTTGATTGAAAGAGTTAAAAAGCATAATAATATATTGTGACCCAACAATCTATGTACTGAGTAGAACTCCCATCAAGAATTAGTTAGATTTTCAAGTAATCTGTTATATTTAAGAGCCAGAAGCAAGAAAAGACTAATTCTAGACACAGTATCAGCCATTGTGATGCTGTTTAATTTGTGCAAAGGAAAGATGTGTTTTCTTTTTATGCTCTTGCAACATCAGACAAGTGATCATTAACCTTTGAAAGCAAACAAAATAGTGCTGATTTCATAGAACACATTAGGGGATTGTAAGGGATAATCTGAAGGAATTAAGTCAGAAAGTAATCCTTAAAACCCCAGAGAAGCTAATTTTGACAAACTGTGTCTCCTAATGATGAAAAGTTTGCGGTGTTGTATGGAGAAGGAATTTAAACATCAGAATGTAGTTTACAGATGGTAAAATCTTCTTCTGCAGTCTAGCCACACAATCTTTGTGATTCCACATGAATACCAGAGAGATTGTGCTGAAAAATTACCCATACTTCCAGATACTGTCCTTCAAGATATGGCTGTTTAGAGAGGAGGAACCGACTTACTGGTTATGAAAAAATTGGACCAAGAACAAATCAGAGAGCACCAAGTCAACCCCATGCAGGGCTACAGGCTGTGTTGAGAGTGGCTGGAGAGTGGCCAGGCAGAGAGGGACCAGGGGGTAGTGGTTGATAATAAGCTGAATATGAGCCAGCAGTGTGCCCTGGTGGCCAAGAAGGCCAAGGGCATCTTGGCCTGCATCAAGAATAGTGTGGCCAGCAGGAGCAGGGAAGTCATTGTGCCCCTGTACTCAGCACTGGTTAGGCCACACCTTGAGTCCTGTGTCCAGTTCTGGGCCCCTCAGTTTAGGAAGGACATCGAGACACTTGAATGTGTCCAGAGAAGGGCAACAAGGCTGGTGAGAGGCCTTGAGCACAAGCCCTACGAGGAGAGGCTGAGGGAGGTTGTTTAGCCTGTCTACAGCTACATGAAGGGAGGTTGCATCCAGGTGGGGGTTGGTCTCTTCTCCCAGGCAACCAGCACCAGAACAAGAGGACACAGTCTCAAGCTGCACCAGGGGAAGTTTAGGCTGGATGTTAGGAAGAAATTCTTTGTAGAGGGAGTGATTGCCCATTGGAATGGGCTGCCCAGGGAGGTGGTGGAGTCACCATCACTGGAGGTGTTTAGGAAGAGACTGGATGGGGCGCTTGGTGCCATGGTTTAGTTGATTAGATGGTGTTGGGTGATAGGTTGGACCTGATGATCTCGAAGGTCTCTTCCAACCTGGTCTGGTCTATTCTATCCCATCCTATCCTATCCTATCCTATCCTATCCTATCCTATCCTATCCTATCCTATCCTATCCTATCCTATCCTATCCTATCCTATCCTATCCTATTCTAATGTCATCAACCACATCAGGTAAAGTTCACATAGGCAGAGGTGTTCTTCTACCTAACTTGTTCTACTTCCTATGGGACTTAAGATATCTTCACTCATATGGTCTTCTGCCTGTTCTCCAGTTTTAACTTTTCTTCTGTCCTGTTAGTTCTAGAAGTGGAAAAATATAAGCAAAACAAAGGAAACTCCAAATAGCAAGCAATTACTTACAAGATATAATCACTTCTCTTAATAAATTGCAAGTCATTTTTTGCTCCTTCATACTCTCTGATTGTTTTAAAAGGGAATTTTCAGAAGGATTTGGAAATATTATATCATGAAAGAATATAAGGTAGAGAATATTCACCAGAGCCTTTCAAATTTTGATGGTTCTGTTTTACAGGACACAGCAGATAGCAGACAGAGCAACAGGAAGGACAGAAATACACCAAGAAAAGGGTTTTGGAGAGCTTGTTTATGAGACATTATTTCGTAACACAGGACTTTAAATCATGAAAGGAATAATTTGAGCTCATTAAATATGAGAGTGACTTGCAAGCACTTGTTAAGGGTGAAAAAATAAAGAAAAACTCCCTCTGTAATTATGACAAATCAAACCAATCATGTGATGTGTAGTGGGTTGAGGCAACCCCCTCCCCATGACAGGCAAAATAACGACTCTGACAAACGGATTGCAAAAGTGATGGAAAAGTTTAAATAGAAAAAGGTGAATGTGCACAAAAGAACCAGAAACAGTGACAGAAGAAACCCAAAAAAACCAGACCCGGATACATCCCATCCCCACCTGAGGGGTTCTTCTCCCCACTGCTAGGCTAGTCTCAGCTGGCCAGGCCTGAGACTGCCCATCCTCCTGGCCTTGGGCCTAGCCAGGCCCAAGGCCGGGAGACGTCTCCCCCAGCTACTGGGTGCTGGCGAGGAAGAAAGAGAAAGAGGCAGACCCCACGCTAGATCTTATAGCAGTGCAGGGGATTGTGCTAGGAGATACACAGTTTCCTGTGTCCGCCCACTGGGCTGGACTTCTGGACACAGGAAGTGCACCAAGCAGCATAGGGCACCCAGCCCAAACCACCACAGATGTTTATTGCATTTCTTATTAATAGAATCATAAAATCCTTAAAATTGAATAAGACTTCTAAGATGGTCATCAAGTCCAACCATCAACCCAACACCATCATGGCCATTAAACCACATCCCAAAATGCCATGTCTATACACTTCATGAACATCTCCAGGGATGGTGATATGTCCCATGGAGTCAAAGAATCACAAAATCATTTTGGTTGGAAAAGACCATTGAAATCATCAAGTCCAACTATTATCTAGTTCAACCAAGTCTAAGCCACGCTAACCCATGTCTACAGCACCACATCTCTGTATCTTCTAAACACCTCAGGGATGGTGATTCAACCACCTCCTGTAACATCAAGTCTATGACAAAAACATATAAATCCCCAATAAACTATCAGCTCTATGAGATTTTAAGAGTTTCTTATACTCAAATAATATTTTTCTTTAAAATTCATCATCCTTTTATTTAGTTGCAAGTCAATCTAGTTGTACATGACCTAAGACATGACATGACTCAGTCTCCATGTTGTTAAATTTAGTGTCTTTGCCTATAAGGGAACCACAGAACTTTGGGCTCTATGGAGATAAAAATCGTAGAAACTTAGAATGATTTGGGTTGGAAGGGATCTTAAAAGTCATGTATTTCCAATTCCCCTCCCCCCATTGCTCATGTCCCTGTCCTACCTGGCTTGAACACCTCCAGGGAGGAAGCATCCACAACCTCCCTGGACAACTTGTTCCAGTGTCTCACAACCCTCACTGGAAAAAAGATTCTAATATCCTGTATTAATCTACTCTTCTCAAGCTTCATTCCATTCCCTCTCATCCTGTCACTACAAGCCCTTGTAAAAATTCCCTCCCTAGCTTTCTTGTAGGTCCCTACAGCTACTGTAAGGCTGCTCTAAGGTCTCCCCTAGGCCACAGAGATGCCTTCAGGTACCTGAAGGGGTATTCATAGAAGCTGTGCTAGAAGGGTTTTTTTGCCTTAAAACTTTGTTTATGTTGTCTGAACATAGCATGATGCTAAAATACTCTGCAAATAAGTGATGCTGGATGAATTTTTGGAATCACATTCCCTTCAACTGCAATCATGGCTTGAAATGTGCACAAAACCAGAAATAACCTGCCCATTAGAGGAGGAGATAATATGCATCTGTTTTGGTTATGGAAACACATGTGGCCTGTTCAGAGTACTCATTTTCTACTTTCTGGGCGAATGGCATTAGTGCTTCATCCCAGAACCACCACAAAACATCCTTTCTTGTTGCTTTAGAGAGAAAGCAGCAAGCAAGTGCAATATGGTAATTATGGTGAGAATTGTCAAGAATATTACAATGATTTATGCCTGTGAAGAATAATTTAGCTTTCTTTCCACAAAGATCTTATAATGATTGCCTCTTCTTCAGGAAATGCTCTACCAACTGTCACTGCTCACTCTGTAAATCCTCTTGACCCCATCATAATAACTCATATCCTGAAAAGCTTTCAAGGCTCTTCCTTCTTGACCTTCCTTGTCCTTCCTTGGTCTGGATCGACATGATACCTAGAAACCCATGCTAAATGCATAATGACATGCATTTCTCAGTAATTTATTCCAGTGTAACACTCTTTTCCCCCCTTTTTTTACAATCTGCCTTCACATAACATGTCAGACTTGGTATAATTTAATCATCAGTAATATTAGCAGAACATACTGAAATTATTAAAAAGGATTATGCTTACTCAGCTTCTGTCCTATATTATGTGTGAAGAGAATGTCACAAGGGAATGTAGATTACTTAATTAAAACAACCCAACTTTGATGAATGGCTTTTGATTTCAGGAAATAAGAGAACAGGTGAATATTTGCTTAGATTATTGACTGTGAAATCAAACCCCAGTGTCTCTGCTCTGTAGGAATGATTATATGTTTGTAAGAGACATGTTTCTGCTAAGTGATGTTGTAGGTTCTGGGGCCCAGGTGTTTCTCTGTCCTGGCTGCTGCAGCTCAGCCTGGAGATCCAGGAGTCCCTCACAGGCTAATGGAAGCAGCTGCTGCTTTCCCATTTGGAGCCTCAGTTAGTAGCAAGAATGAGAGTGTATGACAGAGACACACTCCTGCACACACAGGGGACACTGTGTCCCCGAATATGTCACCCCTAGGACTCATATAAGGGCAAGCACAGCATCACAGACCTCCTAACAGTCCTTGATATGAAAACCAATATGAAGCAGACACTCTCATCATAGAATCATAGAATCAACAAGGTTGGAAGAGACCTCAAAGGTCATCAAGTCCAACCAGTCACCCAAGCCCTCATGACTACTAAACCATAGCACCAAGTGCCATGTCCAGTCCCCTCTTGAACACCTCCAGGGATTGTGACTCCACCGCCTCCCTGGGCAGCCCATTCCAAAGGCTAACAACTCTCTCAGTGAAGAACTTTCTCCTCACCTCCAGCCTAAACTTCCCCTGGTGCAGCTTGAGACTGTGTCCTCTTGTTCTGGTGCTGGTTGCCTGGGAGAAGAGACCAACCTCTCTTCAGGTAGTTGTAGAGAGCAATAAGGTCTCCAGTGAGCCTCCTTTTCTCCAAACTAAACAATCCCAGCTCCCTCAGCCTCTCCTCATAGGGCTTGTGCTTGAGGCCTCTCACCAGCCTCCTTGCCCTTTTCTGGACAAGTTCAAGAGTCTCAATGTCCTTAAATTGAGGGGCCCAGAAGTGGACACAGTACTCAAGGTGTGGCCTAACCAGTGCTGAATATAGGGGCACAATGACTTCCCTGCTCCTGCTGGCCACACTATTCTTGATGCAGGCCAGGATGCCATCATCTTCCGCATTCCCTCACAGTTTATTGGTGGCTAACTTAGTAGCTAGTTTTAATAACATCTGTTTCTAGGCATGTCTGTAGAAGTGATGAGCTTGAAAATTGACAATCACTAAATTTGCTGAATAGAATTAGCTTGGAAACCTGAGGAGCTTTCTCACAAAAATGAAGGAGTGACAAGAAAAACAATTTTATCAGCCATTGAAATTCCAGATTCACAAAGATGATAACAACTGTTACATCTTAAAAGTTTGATATTCTTTGTTCTTTTCAAAGGCTAGAATATTCTCCCATTAGCAATGAAAATTAAATTTTGTATGTGGTCTTTGAACTGAATGCAATTACAAAACCTTATTAATATTTTCTCACATCTAACACAATTTTGCATGATATTCCTGCTATGTGGCTCATGGTTATTGGCTTGTTGTTCTTTTTCTTTAATACATGGCACAAATCCTGATGCAGGATGAATTATGAAGACAAAACAAAACAAACAAAACCCCAACCAACAACCAAAAAACCCAGCAAAAAACAAAGGAACAACCAACCAAAAGAACCCACCACCACCACCACCAAAAACCAAACAGCCAAAACCCAACCCAAACAGGCTAAGTGGAACTGTCCTTCCAGAGAATGGGCGACCACAACTTTTTCAGGCAACCTGTTCCAGTGTCTCGCCACCACAGAATCATAGAATGGTAGGGCTTGGAGGAAGCCTCTAGAGATCATCAAGTCCAATCCCCCTACTAAAACAGGTTTGCCTGGAGCAAGTTGCACAAGAACACATGCAGGAGTGTTTTGACAGTCTCCAGAGAAGTAGATTCCACAGCCTCTCTGGACAGCCTGGCCCAGTGCTCTGGCACCCTCACAGTGAAGAAGTTTCTCCTTAAGCTCTATTGAAATCTTTGTTCTAGTTGGTACCCATTGCCCCTTGTCCTATCCCTGAGAACCACTGGAAAGAATCCAGCCCCATCCTCATGTCCTCCACCCTTTAGCTATTGATCAGCATAGAGAAAATCCCCTCTTAGTCTTCTCCAGGCTAAAGATCCCCAAGTCTCAGCCTCATCTCATAGGAGCAATGTTCCAGCCAATCCTTGTGGCCCTCCAGTGTCTTTTCTGCAGTAGTTCTCTGTCCTTCTTGCACTGGGGAGCCCAGAACTGAACACAATACTCCAGATTTGGCCTCACCAGGGCAGAGTAGAGAAGGAGGAGGAGAACCAGTGGTCTTTTTTATAATTTATTTTTATTTTTTTCTTTCTCATTGTCATTTGAGAGGCATAGAAGCATTTATGCAAACACCCTCTTTCCTATCTTAGGTCATTAATTAGTGTAGGCAAATTGCCTCCTGGATCTTCTTCCCACTGTCTCCATTTATTGAAGTGAGGAGTCTAACTGTTAAAGTTAATAAATCCTACCACAGGTGGCTTACTGAAAAACCACAGAAGATGTCTATGGTTAAGCCAAAAACAAGACCATGTTTTTAACCCTAGCTGAGGGCCTTAGCCTTTATGAGTACCCTCCAGGCATGACAGAAAATTAATAATAATTCAGTGAAAAATATTAGAGAGAGATAAAATACAAAAGGATGATCTGAAATGAGAAGTTCAGGCTGTGAGGTGCTTGCAGAGGAGGCAGGTGTTTCCCCACGTGTCATTAATTAGCAACTTGAATGAAAACAAACCCTAATCATCTTTATGGGATATTTATCTCTGTAGATATAAATCAAAGACATGATAAAAACTGCAGTGTGTTTAGGGAGGGAAGTGTCAGTAAAAAAGAAGAAACTGTGGCTACTACTAAATCTCTTCTTCAAAACAAGGATCAGAGAATCACAGAATCACAATATCACCAAGGTTGGAAGAGACCTCAAAGATCATCAAGTCCAACCTGTCACCCAAGACCACATGACTAAACCATGACATCCAATCTCCTCTTGAACACCTCCAGGGATGGTGACTCCACTACCTCCCTGAGCAGCCCATTCCAATGGCTGACAACTCTCTTTGTGAAGAACTTTCTCCTCACCTCCAGCCTAAACTTCCCCTGGCACAGCTTGAGACTGTGTCCTCTTGTTCTGGTGCTGGTTGCCTGGGAGAAGAGACCAAGACCCTCCTGGCTACAACCTCCCTTCAGATAGTTGTAGAGAGCAATAAGGTCTCCCCTGAGCCTCCTCTTCTCCAGGCTAAGAAACCCCAGCTCCCTCAGCCTCTCCTCATAGGGCTTGTGCTCGAGATTTCTCACCTGCCTCATTGCCCGTCTCTGGACATGTTGAAGTGTCTCAGTGTCCTTCTGGCCTTGTCTCTTTAGACCTTTGAAGTGTTTTAGAGAATCATAGAATTGTTAGGGTTGGATGGGCCCCTCAAGGATCATCTATTTCCAACGCCCCTGCCATGGACAGGGACACCTCATACATAGATCACATTGCTCAGAGCCACATCTGGCCTGGCCTTAAAAACCTCCAGGGATGGGGCTTCTCCCCATTTTACCAAAATGATATGAAAATGGGTATACATTCCTTGTTAAAGGGGAGAAAAAAATACCTAGGATCCTTTAAAGCAGGTTTTTCAGCCTTTGAAGGCAGACTTGGGAACCTAGGTGTCCATCATTTAAAACACTATCACTCGTAGGCATTCCTCATGCATTATGGAATATGTGGTACTTTAAAACACCATTAAATTACTCTAGTAGTCATAAAATCTTTATTACTCTATAAATTACCATTTTTTTTTAATTCTTGTTGCTACTGAAGAAATCCTTAACACTGAGAGACTCTCTTGGACTCTTCATATCTACATCACCCATGAGAGATGGTATTACAATTCTGCTGGAGCAGCAAGAAGTAGCAAGGTGATCACTGGAGAAGGGACACCATGAATCTCAGTTACACCTTTGTAGCTTTTCTGTGTTGACAGAAATACTACAGACTATTTAATAATGCTGGATAAAAAGTCCTTGATAAGCTCTTTGATAATCCAGGGTATTTGTTTCCTTACCACAAAGATGAGGTTTGGTTTAATATTTGTGTCTTTCTTTTTTAATCCTTATGGTGCAAGGATTTGAGCACAATCCAGTGAACCTTGTTCTTTTTGACATGAATATATGTCAGTGATTGTCCACTTGTACTTAACACTGGTGGGGCCACCCCTCGAGTCCTGAGTTCAGGTTTGAGGTCCTTAGTACAAGAGTTTGAGGTGCTGGAGAATGTCTAGAGAAGGGGAATGAAGCTGATGAAGGGTCTGGAGAACTGGTCGGGTGAGGAGCAGCTGAGGGAACAGGATAATGGATTCAAGTTGCACAGAAGGAGGTTTAAGTAGGGTCTTAGAAGAAACTTCTTGACTGAAAGGGTTCTGAGAGATAGGAAGAGGCTTCCCAGTGATGTGGCTGATTCCCCATCCCAGGAGGTGTTCCAGAGATGTGAAGATGTGGTGCTGAGGGACATGATTTAGCAGGAGATTTGGTAGAGTTAGCTAGTGGTTAGACTCTAGGATCTTGCATGTCTTCCAAACAAAACTACTCTGTGATTTTCATTATTACAGGATATTCTCACGGTTGTGTTCCTGAAAGTGACATGTTTGTCCTCTAGTTCCTCACTGTTGATTCTGATGATTCTGCTTACCCTGTGACAGCTTGATATTTACCCTTTTAGAGAATGTTACAGGTAGATTGGAATTGACGGAGAATAGAATAGAATAGAATAGAATAGAATAGAATAGAATAGAATAGAATAGAATAGAATAGAATAGAATAGAATAGAATAGAATAGAGTAGAGTAGAGTAGAGTAGAATAGTAGAATAGTAGAATAGTAGAATAGTAGAAGAGTAGAAGAGTAGAATAGTAGAATAGTAGAATAGTATCATAGTATTAGTCAGGGTTGGAAGGATCATCTGGTTCCAACCTCCTGCCATGGGCAGGGACACCCTACACTAGATCAGGCTGGCCAGAGCCTCATCCAGCCTGGGCTTAAACACCTCCAGGGATGGGGCCTCAAGCACCTCCCTGGATAACACATTCCAGGGCTTCACCACTCTCATGGTGAAGAACTTCCTCCTCACATCTAGCCTGAATCTCCCCACCTCCAGCTTCATTCCATTATAGAATATTCTATAATGTTAATTCTATTATAGAATAGAATAGAATAGAATAGAATAGAATAGAATAGAATAGAATAGAATAGAATAGAATAGAATAGAATAGAATAGAATAGACCAGGTTGGAAGAGACCTTCGAGATCATCGCATCCAATGTATCATCCAACACCACCTAATAATACAATAAACAATAATACAATAAACCAGGTTGGAAGAGACCTTCAAGATCATTGCATCCAATCCATCAACCAATCCAACCCACCCAAACAACTAGATCATGGCACCAAGCACCCCATCAAGTCTCCTCCTGAACACCTGCAATGATGGTGACTCCACCACCTCCCTGGGCAGTCCATTCCAATGGGCAATCACTCTCTCTGCATAGAACTTCTTCTTAACATCCAGCCTAAACCTGCCCTGATGCAGCTTGAGACTGTGTCCTCTTGTTCTGGTGCTGGTTGCCTGGGAGAAGAGACCAACCTCTGTCTGTCTGCAACCTCCCTTCAGGTAGTTGTAGAGAGCAATAAGGTCACTCCTGAATCTCCTCTTCTCCAGGCTAAGCAACCCCAGCCCCCTCAGCCTCTCCTCATAGGGCTTGTGTTTTCAATTATATTTATTTTTATTTTTTGTTAGTGGTAGGCCATTGAGACTTCATAGAGGCATTTTCTAACAGGCAGACCTCATGAGAGAGAAAAGCAGCCAAAAAATAAAATTATTTCTCAAAGAAAACTCAGGGAAAATTATATAATTCCTGGTTTTCTGCAGAAACTGCTTGAAAAATGGAAAACATTCTTCCTCTGTAGACATTGGGCTATACTAAAGAACAATATAATCGATCTGATTTGTATTCCCAGAAGATAACTTGAAAGGTCATCTGGTTCTTCATTCCATTAAACTGGAAAAACTTTAGAAAAGGTTAGAGCAATTTTAGTTCTCCAGTGGGTTTTTTTTTGTTTGTTTGTGTTGTTTTGTATTTTTGGGTTGTTTTTTTTGTTTGTTTGGTTGGTTGGTTGATTGCTTGGTTTTGGTTGTTGTTTTTTTTTCCCCCCAGCTTACTATTTGGATAAAAGAATAAGCACTTACATTATGGATCTCATAGAGAATCTCAACTCAGAACTTCTTACCTTGCTAAAATGACAACATGGAAATATATTACTTATCAGCAGGATGAATTAAACTTTCTTGTTTGCTTGTTGTTTTCTTGTTACAGTGGTTGACAGTGAACTATATCGAGATAAGGAAATTATTTTTGGGTAGTGATTATCCACAATCATAGAATTCTTTCTGTTGGAAAAGACCTCTAAGATCATCCTAAGACCTAAGACCACTATGGCCATTAACCATGTCTCATTTCAGTGCCTCACCACCCTCATAGTAAAGACTTTCTTCCTATTGTCCAATCTAAATCTACCCTGCTCTAGCTTAAAACCATTGCCCTTGTCCTATCACCACATGCCCATATAAAAAGTCCCTCTGCAGCTTTCTTATAGGTCTCTTGTATATGTGTATGTTATCTCAGTTAATGAAAATCTGCCATGCTGGCCTGCCAAACAGGTGAAGGAGGGAGTCTTGTGAAGGTAAGAAATCCCTGTTTTGTCCAAAACCAAGGAATCAAGGCTTAAAAAAAAAACCAAAACACAAAAAACATGCAGCTTTACAACAGATTTGGAAGGCTGTAGTGCCCAAATGAAAAACTCTGCCTGATTAACTGCAATTCTAGTGTGAAAGTTGATACTTTCAAGTAGGATAATCAACCAGAGAAACTACATGCAAAATACAGGGCAATGAGAAGGGCAACAAAGCTAGTGGAGAATCTGGAGAACAGGTTTTGTGAGAAGCGACTTAGGGAGAAGAGAAGAGTCTAGAGAAGAGGAGGCTGAGGGGAGACCTCATTTTCTACAACTCCCTCAAAGGAGGTTGGAATGAGGTTGGGGTGAATCTCTTCTCCCTAGTAAGAAATTACAGGATAAGAGGAAATGGGCTCCAGTTTCACCAGAGGAGGTTTAGTTTGGTTATTAGGAAAAATTTCTTTCCTGCAAGAGCAGTCAGACTGCCCACAAAGGTGGTCACCCTCCCTGGAGGTGTTTGAAAAATGTGTAGATATGGCACATTATCTGGGACATGGTCTTTTGGCTATGCTGGTAGTAAGTCAGCTGTTGGACTCAGTGATCTTAAAGGTCTTTTCCAACCAGAACTGCTCTATGATTCTATGATATGTGACTGTTGCTCAAATTGCGCTGAATGTTCACCTAGGAGGCAGACAGCTGCAAATATCAAAAGTATGAAAAAGTATCAAAAGCCATGAGAGAATCATCTTTCTGCTGGTAAAGACTGGGGATTTAGCAGAAATCAGGATGGCCAACAGATCCTCTTCCTCCTCCTATGACAGACATGTCCTTTTGTACACCCCATATAGGGCTGAATTTTTGCTGCCCTTCTGTTATATATTAGTGTTAATACAGAGAGTTTCATCTCCAACTTTGTCTGTTACCCAGGATTTATTAACTCCAGTTCTATCACCTGCAGTTAGTGCATTTATCACCAGCAATCCCAAATCTGTTTTATCTGTTGCCTTAATAAATTAAACCTATTAATTATTTTCACTTCCTGAACCTGTCTCAGTGCAAGTCCTTACTGGGGTACTGGAAAAAGAGGCTAACATTCATTTTGTCAAACATTTCCAGTAAGAGTTCTGGGGCTGTGAGACAAGCAGGCGTCAGGATCTTACCCATAACATGACACAGATACTTACAGATCTTCTTGGGATTCGCCCTGGCTGAAAAAAAAAAAATTACTCATTTTAAATAAATCAGAGTCACAGAACAGATGGGAAAACTATGTAAGGTCACTCAGTGGAAGCCCAAAAGGGAGCAGTAATGTCTCAGTTGTTAGCTCTGTGGCCAGCATAAGTAAATACCATTATCTCTTTAGCAGCAGAAGGTGAGGATGGCACTGTCATCTATGTGTGGAACATTAAGGATAGAAACAAGTCAGTCAGGTTAAAAACTTTTTCTGCTCCCCTTTCTAAAATAACCAAAGCCAAAAATGAAGTTACAAATGTTGGTGGACAGCTGTTGTGGTGAGGGATGTGTTGAAAGAGCTGTCAGACAGCTAAAGGAGGGGGAATAAGATAAAATGCTTCCTATTTTCTCTACTCCCAAAGGTACTACAGTCAGAATAGGCAAGCAGAAAAAAAAAATTAAAAATTAAAAAGAGCCACTGTAAGATCATAACTATTTCAGTTACATGTGATTTTCATCCAAAGAAGTCTTTGACCTTTGATATACCCCTGTTTTATAACAGCAAATATTTCTCAAGTGACTCCAGCACTACCACTTATGGCTCAGTTCATTAATTTAAATCTACTATAAATGCCTTTTTTTCCCCTCTCTTTCTTGTCAGTATTATTTTTTAGCAAAGTAAAAGAGATTTTAAGAGAATGAGTGTCAGAAGGAGAATGAGGAAGGGTTAGAGGGAAAGAACTGCTGAAATTGAAAGAACTTTATTTTGGAATGGCCTGACATGAGAGAGAATTCTTAATCCCTTGTTTTCCTTTTTGTTTTTCCCCTTAAGAACTGTTTCCTTTGTGACAGCATGAAGACCTTCACTGACTCCTCTTCCTGTTAGCAAAGAGTTCTGGTACATTAAACTTAAACAACAAATGAACATTACAAATTGCATGTGAATGTTGGAGTTGCATACGCTAGGGAATCTTTCATGGAGAAAGAACAACTGTGTCACTTTCTCTGCCACTGTGCTCTCTGAGGGGTGCTGCGAAGAAAGGACCACTCAGCTACATTCCAAAACGTGTGTCTTGAAGGACACTACACTAAAAGCAAACTTCTTCTTTCTTCTTAAGCTATTCAAAATAAGACTAGCTAAGCAAAAAGTAACTATCCACGGGAAATAAAAAGGGTTCATGGAATTCCAGGGGGAAGAAAAACAAAGCCTCAGGCTCTCAACAAGTATGTTTTTCACCTTTTCAATAGTAAAAACACCATTCAGCTAATGGCATTGGTCTTTACCCCAAGTAAGCAGGTACAGGGTGGGAAGAAATGGCCTCAGGTTGCACCAGGAGAGGTTTCAGTTAAATATTGGGGGCAAAAAGTCTTTATAAAGAGTGGTCAAGCATTGGAAAAGGCTGCTCAGGGAGGTGATGGAGTCACTATCCTTGGAAGTGTTCAAGAAACTTGTAGACATAGCACTTTGGAACATGGTTTAGAATGGAATGGAATAGAATAGAATAGAATAGAATAGAATAGAATAGAATAGAATAGAATAGAATAGAATAGACCAGACCAGGTTGGAAGAGACCTTCAAGATCATCCAACCAACCCAACAACTTCCAACCTATCAACCAATCCAACCCACCTAAACAACTAAACCATGGCACCAAGCACCCCATCAAGTCTCCTCCTGAACACCTCCAATGATGGTGACTCCACCACCTCCACGAGCAGCACATTCAAATGGGTAATCTCTCTCTCTCTGTATAGAACTTCTTCCTAACATCCAGCCTAAACCTGCCCTGATGCAGCCTGAGACTGTGTCCTCTTGTTCTGGTACTGTCTGCCTGGGAGAAGAGACCAACATCTGTCTGTCTGCAACCTCCCTTCAGGTAGTTGTAGAGAGCAATAAGGTCACCCCTCAGTCTCCTCTTCTCCAGGCTAAGCAACCCCAGCTCCCTTAGCCTCTCCTCACAGGACTTGTGTTCCAAACCCCTCACAAACCTTGATGCCCTTCTCTGGACACGCTCCAGCAAGTCAACATCCTTCCTAACCTGAGTGGCCCAGAACTGGACACAGGGCTCGAGGTGTGGCCTGACCAGTGCAGTGTACAGGGGCAGAATGACTTCCCTGCTCCTGCTGGCCACGCTGTTCCTGATGCAGGCCAGGATGCCATTGGCGTTCTTGGCTGCCTGGGCACACTGCAGGCTCATGTTCAGCCTACCATCAACCAGTACCCTCAGGTCTCTCTCTACCTGGCTGCTCTCCAGCCACTCTGACCCTAGCCTGTAGCACTGCATGGGGTTGCTGTGGCCAATGTGCAGAACCCAGCACTTGGATGTGTTAAATCTCATGCCGTTGGATTCTGCCCATTTGTCCAGCCTGTCCAGCCTGTTTAATAGGCATAGTGGTGTTGAGATGATGGTTGGTCTTGATCGTAGATGTCTTTTCCAACCTTAATGATTCCATGATTCCACAAAGACAAAACCCAAACAATGATGTGCAGATAATTAAAACACTGACCAGCAAGAGGTTTAGTTAGTTGGAGTTCAATGTCAGTAAGAATCATTAAATAACTTTAAACTTTATACACTGCTTGCTTTCTCTTATGTTGTATTCTCACTCAATTAAGAGAAATTATGCAAAACAAAAGAAATCATAAATTTATCACAAATTGGGAAGGAAAAAAATAAAAAAAGAGAAAAGAACCCTAGTACATTTCGAATTTATATTTTTACTAAAACTTGATTTGTGAAAAGAATGTGCTCCATATTAGAAAATTCCTGACTAACTGTTCTCAGGTGTTTAAAAATCTGGTAGTTTTGAGATGATTTGAAGGGGGTTCCAGGGAGCTGGAGAAGGACTTTTGACAAAGGCATAGAGTGACAAGAAAAGGGGGCAATGCCTTCAAACTGGAAGGAGCTGGATGAAGATGAAACATGAGGAAGAAATTCTTCCCCTTGAGGGTGGACCTGGTTTTCCAGAGAAGTTGTGGAGTATCCAAGCCTGGGTTGAAAGTGAGCTTGGATTGGACCTTGAACAAGCTGGTCTAGTAAGAGATATTCCTGTGTGGGGCAAGAGGATTAGAATTAGATGATCATTAAGGTCCCTTCCTACCCAAAGAATTCTATGATATAGTTTACAGAGATTATTCAGCTCTAAATTGGGCAGTGCAGAACACAACATTTCCCATCAGGAAATCCAATAATTTATTTATGTACTAGAGCTAGATACAAAAAACCTATTTTGTGCTGCCTTTTCTTCCCTGCTCCCTTTCTGTCTAAGTGTAAGTGATTCTTCTACTAACTAATCGGATTATTATTGCTAGGCTTCCCCCTGAATGATCTTAGAAGTCTCTTTTTTAGCCATTTCTCTGTTGCTTTCATCTTAATTGTAGTTTCAGTCAAGCAGACTGCTAGCTAAAAAAAAAATCTAAAAAGAATTATTAAAGATGTTTTGTTAGTGCCTAAGTAAGTATTTTATATTGTATGTACCTGGCTTTTAGAAATCTCTTTTCAACCCTTTTGTGGTTTTTTCCTCATTCTAACTCCACAGCCTCTACCGATTGCTCTTTGTTATGCTGCTGCTGCTTTATTTTTGCTATTAAAACTAACCGAAGAGGCAACAGAGAAATATCATTTTGTCCTACCTACTTTAAAAGGCTCCTTTACATCTGGCAGAAGCGTGCCACCAGTTTAGTTTAAGCAGGCATAAAAGTAGTCACAGGAAAAGTCTGGCAAAGATGCTGAAAATTTCAAAGGCAGCAAAGCAGATTAAGAATAAGTAGAGAAATAAATATACTCGCAGAAGTACATGTCTAATTCAGAGAAAAGATCACCATGACTTTTATATTCATGTCTGTATCAGAATATTGAAGTATGACAGTACTGACCTATTCATCTTGTTGATTTTTTTTTCCTTCTCCTTTTTTTTGCTGTTGTTGTTCTTGTTTTTCTAGGATCAATCATTACCAAGTCTAAGCAACACAGAAAGTTGTGTATGGCTTCTCCTTAGTATTAAATTACTAATTCCACATGCTATGCTTATCAACAAGTAGCATTTGATGCATCCATTGTTCTAAAGCTGGCTTTTTAATTATTTTCTTTTCTTTCTATTTTCCTCTCTACTGTGCTCTGGTGAGATCCCACCTGGAGTATTACATCACGTTCTGGCACCCCAAAAGAAGATGGACATCAAACAGTTGTATCTGGTCCAGAAGAGGCCATGAAAGCAATCAGAGGGCTGGAGCACCTCCCCTCTGGGGATGAACTGGGATTGGGTTTGTTCAGCCTATGGAAGAGAAGGTTCAAGGCAGACTTTATATCAGCCTTCCAGTACCTGAAGGGGGCCTGCAAGAAAGCTGGGACATTTTACATGGGCTTTTAGGACAAGAGGGAATTAATTAAAGCTTGAGGAGGGCAGATTTAGATTGGATATTAGGAAGAAATTTTTTACAGTGAAGGTAAAACCAGCTGAGACACTGGAACAGGTTGCCCAGGGAAGCTCTCATTGCCCCTCCTGTTCATGACCAGATTGGATGAAGCTTAGAGCAAGCTGTTCTAGTGGAAGGTGACCCTGTCTGTGCTGGGGGTATGCAAGCAGCTGAAGGTCCCTTTCAACCCAAAACCCAAATCCCTTCTATGATTCTGTCATTCTATGATTCTGATTTTCGGGTATAAATGAAGCAGGACTAGGATAACTCTTTTATTAGAGCATGTTCACCTTAGGAATTTCAGTTTTGTCTAGTTTTACTGATAATCCAAAGGCACTCATAGAGAGTTAAATCTATTATAATTTCAAATAATATCTCTGGTCTAAATGCTACTACAGGATGGATTGGTAAAAAGTTGCTACAGCTATTCCATGACAAATAAACCCATTTAGCTTTTAATTTGTTATTTATAATTCAGTGACATCAGGGACAATCAATGTTGCACTCATCTTGGAGAAAGACCTCGCAGAAACACACAGATGTTTTATGTACCCTATATAATAGCAATGTGCACTTCAGAATAAAATATTCACCAAATCTACTGCATTATAACTTCAGTTATCCTGGGAGCTATTTCATCAAAATAGCTCTGCTTAAGTGTGTAGCAAGAGGAAACATTAAAACAAAATATCTTCAGAGTTTCAGGAAGAAAGAATGGTAGGAATTTTTCCTGACAAAGAGAAAGGAAAAAGAATGGGGGAGGTTTGGATTGGATAAGGTCCCTTCCAGCTCAAACCATTCTATGATTCTATGATGCTATTATTTCAGGATAAGAGGAAATGGCCTCAGGTTGCACCAGGGGAGGTTTAGGTTGGATATTAGGAAAAATACACTTTACTGAAAGCGTGGTCAGGCATTGGAACAGGCTGCCCAGGGAGGTAGTGGAGTCACCATCAATTAAGGTGTTCAAAAAACATGTAGATGAGGCATTCAGGACGTGGTTTAATGGACATGAGATGTTAGATTTTGTGGCTGGGATTGGTGGTCTTAGTAGTCTTTTCCAACATTAATGATTCTCTGTTTCTATTCTATGAATGAGCTATCTGCAATCTTTTTCTAGGATGATTTTTTTTTCCCCCCAAATGGGGATAGTGGAATGGAATGGAATGGAATGGAATGGAATGGAATGGAATGGAATAGAATAGAATAGAATAGAATAGAATAGAATAGAATAGAATAGAATAGAATAGAATAGAATAGAATAGAATAGAATAGAATAGAATAGAATAGAATAGAATAGAATTAACCAGGTTGGAAGAGGCCTTTGAGATTATCAAGTCTAACCTATCATCCAACACCATCTAATCAACTAAACCATGGCACCAAGTGCCCCATCCAGTCTCTTCCTAAACACCTTCAGTGATGGTGACTCCACCAGCTCCTTGGGCAGCACATTCCAATGGCAAATCACTGTTTCTATGAAGAACTTCTTCCTAACATCCAGCCTAAACCTCCCCTGGCACAGCTTGGGACTTTATCAAAAGGTCTTCCATCAGAAAGCCATCAGAAATTAGATAATATTTGTAGAAAATGAGAACTAATATTTTTTTAAAGCATTCCTGGACAAACCTTCAGTAGCCCAATGAGTTTTCCAAGATAACATTTCCCTAGATATAGAGTATTTCTAAAACAAACCCCTTACTCTTATGTGACTTTACCTGTGCTGAAATGGAAATGGTAAATGTAATTAGCAGCAGACCTGGTATCACAGATATAACAGAAACATTCAAGTTAGAAAAGACTTTCAGAATCACCAAGTCCAGCTGCTAACCCTACTCTATAACCCTATCCCCAGGTACCACATCCAAACCACCTTTAAACACATCCTGGGTTTGTGATTCAACCACTTCCCTGGGCAGCACATTCCAATTCTTGATCACTCTTTCTGTGAAAAAAATTTTCCTAATGTCCAGTCTTAATGCACCTAGTTGTCACTTGAGGCCATTCCCTCTTGTTCTATCACTAATTACCTGTGAGAAGAGACCATCACCAGACTCTCCACAACATCCTTTCAGGTACTTATGTAATGGTTGCACTCAATGACCTTAAAGGTGTATTCCAAGCCACACTGTGATTGTATGAAAGTCCTGACTGCTCTTTTCTTGCAGCAAATAGTGTGAGTCTGAGGATATTCTTCTTATAAATCTGAACTGAGTTTCAGGTTTTCCTCTTATACTCTACATTCCATGACAGATATATAATCTAGTGCTCACCTACAGGGAGTGAACTCAGCAGGATATTGATGTTTGGAAAGGAACTGAAGGATGTGCTTTGTTTCCACATTTTTCCTGACACTTTCTGTAGGCAAGTTTTCAGTATTGTATTTGAGAGAAATGGAGGAGGTTGAGTGAACATTTAAAACTGTTTTATCAAAGCACAGAATATGAAAATCTTGATTCTACCAACCTGAATCAACAGGGTCATGAACAGATTAGATGACTAGCTCGGCCACTACAAGCCAGTGCACGTGGTTCCCCAGCTGACATAACTCTTGCCCATGAGATCACACTGAAGAAACTCTTCAATGATCACAGAATTAGAGAACCAGAAAAACAGAGAAGGGTTTGGGTCAGAAGGGACATTGAAGATCATCTAATTCCAACCCCCCTTAGCATGAGCAGGGGCACCTTCCACTAGACCAGCTTGCTCAAGGCCCTCTCCAACCTGGCCTTGAGCACCTCCAAGGAGGGGCCATCTAAAACCTCCCTGGGCAGCCTGTTTCAGTGTCTCAGCATGCTCTAGTCTTAATCTACCTTTTCAAGCGTTAATCCATTCCCCCTCATCCTATCACTACAAGCCCTTGTAATAAAAGATCTCTTCCTTGCATGGTTGCAGACCCCTCAGGTCTCCCCAGAGCCTTCTCTTCTCCAGGCTAACCAGTCCCAGCTCTCTGTCTGTCCCCATAGGGGAGGTTCTCCAGCCCTCTGATCATCTTTGTGGCCTCCTCTGGACCCGCTCCAACAACAGTTCCATGTCCTTCTTGTGAGAGGTGATCCATCTCTCTGAGGAATTTCAGTGTGACATTGATAAAGAACACACTCTGTGGACATTGTGAACTCTTCAAGAAATATCAAGACGTGCCTCAAGATTCAAATCGGTTTGTGTCCATGACCCCACACATTTAAGTGGTGTAAAGATTACCACAGTGATTTGATCTTTTTGAGCACTGCTGGCAAATGGTGATTATAAATGCAGGTTGTATCCTATACTAATCTGTCTATAACATGAAATCTTTGATTAAGCCCCCCTATACTCTGTGTTTCATACAGAGATTAATATGAAGTCACTGATAGAAATACAGATAAGTAATTAATTTTCTCACTCTAGTTCATCATTAATGACCCACCTTGACACCATTCCTGTGGATTCTGTAAACTGTTTTCTGCCAAATAGTAAAAATACCTCTCAGAAATTATACCTTTGTTGCAGTTGAATGTGCTTTGCTGATTTAAGTCAACTCCTGTGAAAAGCTAAAGCAGCTGAAATTGCCCCATCTCCACAATCAAATGAGTCATCTGCGTGATTAGCTTTGCAATAAGTCAGGTGAAAGGACACAGAATTAATACTTGAGAGCCTGACATTGGATACTGAAAGCAGGGAAGACTGTATCTACACCAAATATTTGCTTTCTGGATAAATTCTCATCTGCCTCTTTACACAGAATGGGAACATTATGGTTTACATCACATTTGATTTTGATGCCTCATAAAAAGTTGCCTACAGTTTTTTTGCTCTTTTCACTTTTGCTGCATTTTTTGCAATAAAATTGTAACACTTCAATAATTTTCCTTTCACTTGTGTCCAGCATCATTATGAACACAATCCATTGGAACCCAGTAGTTAGTGCTGTTACAGTAATTTCGGTTCTTCCTTCTATTGCTCTAAATGTTATCCACATTTGAAGATGAACATATTCTAGGAGAAAATAAGCAAGAACAAATTGACTTGATAGTTTTATGCTACTTATCTTCTCTATCTCAGCTGCAATTTTCCATGGACCTGAAAATCTACACAGAGATCCAGTGGAGTGCAACGATAGGTTTTAAGTTTTTCTTCTTCATGGTCCTTCACAGTAACACAGTGTCACAGTACATTAGAGGCTGGAATGGGACCTTAAGAGGTCATCAGGTCCAAAGCCCCTGCCAAAGCAGGATCACTTAGGGCAGTCCACACAGGAATTCATCCAGGTGGGTTTGGAAAGTCTCCAGAGAAGGAGACTCCACAGGCTCCCTGGCATCCTGTTCCAGTGTTCCATCACTCTCACTGTATAGAAGTTTCTCCTCAAGTTGAGGTGAAATCTCATATGCTCAAGCTTGTACCTGTTGCTTCTTGTCTTATTAGTGTGCACCACTGAAAAAAAGCTTGTCCCCCTCCACTTGACACCCACCCCTCAGAGATTTATAGACATTGATGAGATCTCTCAGTCTTCTGTTTCCAAGACTAAATAGCCCCAGAGACCTCGGTCTCTCTTCACAGGGGAAATACTCAAGTCCCCTAATCATGCTCATGGTTCTCCACTGCATTTTCTCCAGCAGGTCTCTGTCCCTCTTGAACTGGGGAGCCCAAAACTGGACACAGTATTCCAGGTGTGGTCTCACCAGGGTGGAGTAGAGGGATAAAAGAACCACCTTAGACCCGCTGGACACACACCCTTCTTGATGTATCTCAGGATACCATTGGCTCTCTTGGCCACAAGGGCACATTGGTGTTCCATGGAGAACTTGCTATCCACCAGCACTCTATGGGCTTTCTCTGTGCAGCTGCTTTCCAGCAGGGCAGCCCCTAACCTGTACTGGTGCATGTTGTTATTCCTCCCCAGAGGCAGGACCCTGCAGTTGTCCTTATTGAACTTCATGAGGTTTGCCTGCACCCAGCTCTCCAGCCTGTCCAGATCTCATTGGATAGCTGCACAGCCCAACAGGGTGCCAGCTACCCCCTCCCCCAGTTTTGTATCATCAGCAAACTTGCTGAGGGTATGCTCAATCTATTCATCTAGGTCATTGATTAATATATTGAACAGAACTGGTCCTAGTAATAATCCCTGGCAAACACCACTGGCCACAGGCTTCCAACTGGACTCTGCACTTTGAAGAGTTACAGAATCATGTAATTGTTTCTGTTGGAGAAGACCTTGAAGGTCATAAAGTCCAAACATCAATCTTAGACCACCACGACCATTAAACCATGCCCCAAGGTGCCATGTCCACATGTGTTTTCAAACCTCTGTGGGCAGCCTGTTCAATGCCTGACTATTTTTTTGTACCTTCCCTGGTACAATTTCAGACCATTCTGTCTTATTCTATCACCTTATACTAGGGAGAAGAGATCACCCCTCACCTCACTCCAACCTCCTTTCAGGGAGGTGTAGAGAGCAATGAGGTCTCACCTCAGCCTCCTTTTCTCCAGGCTGAACAACCCCAGCTCCCTCAGGCACTCCTCACCAGACCTGCTCTCCAGACCCTTCATCATCTTTGTTGCCATTCACTGGACACACTCCAGCAACTCAACATTATTCCTGTAATGAGGAGCCCAAAACAAAATCAAGGGTTCATGTCCTTTTGTCTCTTATCAGTAATAAAAGCATCTTAGACTTTTGTGTAAACTTTACATGAAAGAAGAACATTAATGGTGCCAAGTATGTGACTAAAATAAAGCACGACATTGTGCTTCCTCTACATTTTGCTCCAAGACAGCAGAAAGCACTGATAATTTTTCAGATAGCTGAAACTATTAACTGGGAAAATAAAGAAGCAGGAAAGAACAAGAAAGCAAGCTCAACAAATCAACCAGCAGCATATATAGAAAGTTCAGGCAGTACAGTCTGCAAGCATCATTTGCAAATTATAGTATTAAAATTCTAGTCAAAGGTTTCAGTGCCAATTATTTCAATGAGAAATGGAAGTGACAGAGTTGGAAAGCCTCTAGTGACAATATCTATAAATGAAGGGAAAAAAGGCTGGAAATTTAACCTGATATCATGACAGTGTCTCAGGGCTATATTTTGTGGATTTTATTCTCCTTCCTGCCCTCCTCAGAACTGAATATTGAGTTACATATGTATTTTCCCTTCATCTGTGCTTTTATGAGTTAAAACTGACCTGTGTCCATTCACATTCTGCTGATTCTATCATCTTAATAGCCTAGGCGTGTGCCCATGGTAGCACTGCATAAACTATATCCGACTTTACAGACAAGCCTGTATCTAACACAAAATGTTCATGCCAGCAAAACTCTCTGCTTGATTTCTTTCTGTGTGATGTGTTCTCAGGGCATGGAACCATTTTGCACAGTTGAATGATAACTGTCACCTCCCCCAAAAAAAAAAAAAGAATTTCTTCAGGTTCTGCAGATAATGGATTACAACAGAGTGCCTTAGGTGTGCTATCCATTTCCATAAGATGTAAGACTTGCAGGCATTAACTGGCTGGGTCCTTGAAGCACAGTTCCAAAGAGTTTTCTATTAAAATTATATTAAAACTTGCAGCAGTTATAGCTCACATGATGTACACATTGACATAAACAAACAAATCCTTTCCCATCAGTCAAGGTGATTTTTTTTCTCTCAGCACTCAAGATGAGGGCAAAATTCACAGAGTGAGAGAGATTTTAAAGCAGTTAAGGCTTGTCCAGTGAGAAACATTTGTAATAATGGCAGAAAAAAATAATATTATGAAGTCTTCAGAAGGCAAGTTACATGAAGAAAAAAAAGTAATAAAAAGTCTTATGGTTTTCAAGAAAAAGGATACAATTGTCTAAAAAAAACCCAACACTAAATAAATGTATTAAATTATCAGAAAATTATTACATTTCTACAGACTTAATAATTAATAATTTAAGTTGCAATAATTGCAGATAAATGTGATGAAGTCTTCAGAAGAGATGTTACAGAGAGACAAAAACATCTTATTCAGTTTTAAGGAAAAAGCTTACAATTTGCTACTAAAGTTATTTATTACATGAAATGTTGTTGCACAAAAGCTGTTGAAGTAGTTTCCCCCCAACACACATGCACACAAAGATTTTTCGGGAGGATCCATCTCTTGTGATATAGATTAACTAGTAGTGAAAGAGATTCTTTACAGTGAGGGTGATGAGACACTGGAACAGGTTGCCTAAGAAGGTTGTGGATGTCCCCGCCCTGGAGGTGTTCAAAGCTAGGCTGGACAAGGCCTTGAGTAACTTGGTCTAGTGGAAAATGTCCCTGCCCATGGCAGGGGAGCTGGAACTAGAAGATCTTGAAGGTCCATTCCGACCCAAACCATTCTATGATTCTGAAGAAAACTAAAAACAGATGGAGACAGAATGGAAAGAGGAAATCCACTTCCCAGGAAGCAGTAAGGAAAACAAGTGATGGAGGTCCACAGTGAGCATCCCTACTAAATGTCCTCTCCTGGGCTACAGGTGATTTCCCCTCAATCTTTTCCCAGAGTAACTATAAACTTCACATGAGGCCCTGCCCCAGATTCCTGTGGACTATTCCTATTTATAGTCATGTTCTTGGTGGCTAGGGAGTACTCAGGTCAGGAGCAGATGCTTAGAAGCTAGCAGCTTCTTAGTTTGTAGAAGCATAGACCCATAGGACCATAGAATCATAGAATCTTTTCAGTTGGAAAAGATCCTTGACCAACACCACCATGACCATTAAACCATGTCCAAAAATGCCATTTCCACACATTTCTTGATCATTTCCAGGGATGGTGACTTCAACAACACCCTGGGCAGCCTGTTCCAATCTCTGACCACCCTTTCAGGAAATAATTATTTTCTAACACCCAATCTAAACCTCCCCTGGCACAACTGGGGGCTATTTCCTTGTGTGCACACACATTATTAGAGTGCCTAATATACATCAAAAGCTACAACTGGGGCAGGAACAGTGGAGAATGAAAGAGTGATGCAGTGGAAGCAACAGTCACCTCCCAGGAGAACCCACAATAATATCAGTATTTGCAGATGCAGAGCCATGAAAAACAGGGAAAGATGTTGCCACAAAAGCTCTGGAAAATGCAGCACCACAGCAGCTTCCAGACAGGGTGCAGAGCTGCAAGTGCAAGGCAGGCTGCTGAGATATAGGTAGAGGTCTCTTAGCAATAAAAAACAATCCATCATTTTAGAGGTCTTTCCCAACCAAAACAATTCTATGACTCTATGATAAATTTTCTCTTTCTATGGATTTAGATATTTTCAATTTTGCATCTCCCTAGTATCAAGTGATAGGAGGAGAGAAACTGGCCTCAAGTTGCAATAGGGGAGGTTTAAGTTGGACCTTAGGACGAGTTTATTTGCTGAAAGAGTGGTAGACATGGCATGTGTTTTTAAACGCTACCAGGGACAGTGAGTCCACCACCTCCCTGGACAGCCTGTTCCAATGCTTGACCACTCTTGCAAGACATAATTTCTTTTCTAATATCCAGCCTAAGTCTACCCTGGTGTAACCTGAGGCCATTTCCTTTCATTGTATCACTTGTTACTAGGGAAAAGAGTCCAACACCCACCTGGCTCCGACCTCCTTTCAGAGAGTTGTGGAGAGGCAGAAGGTCTCCCCTCAGACTCCTTTTCTCCAGTTCATTAACACAACAGATAAACTGCTGCATTTTTCTGGACAGAAAAAGAATTAAGTGGCCAGAAATATATAATCCTCAAAGAGTACACATTGCTGGAAATTTAAGAGAGAGGTGCTTGAAAATGTTTTCTGCATAGAGAAGCAATTCTCCCTCCTATTTTTCATTGTCTTCCACAGGGTGGGGGAGGGAAATTCCTAAGCCAAAAACCTGCTTAGGAAACCTATTCAGACTATTTACAGAACACATAATTTAACAATGGCGTTTGTAGTATCAGTATGCACATTTCTTCAAAGATAATTGAATCCACTGGAATTCATCGATGCTTATCAGATTGCTAATTAACATATGCATTATTTTCTTGATTTTGTTCTGAATTTGTACAGGAAAAGGCTGTTCTGATGTATGTTGCTGAAGAAAAGGAGCAAAATAAGCTGCCAGTCTTTTACATGCTTATAACATAACCATGTACCCTTTAACTTCAACATTTAAAGGGTATCAGGAAGTATGTTTCAATCTATAGGTCTTAATTCAGCAGTCAGAGATGAGGCCTGGAGAAATTAAAGATTAAACTTGATGGGACCCTGAACAGCCTAATGCAGTTGGGGATGGAATGGAATGGAATGGAATGGAATGGAATGGAATGGAATGGAATGGAATGAATGGAATAGAATAGAATAGAATAGAATAGAATAGAATAGAATAGAATAGAATAGAATAGAATAGAATAGAATAAAATAAACCAGGTTGGAAGAGACCTTCGAGATCTTCGTGTCCAACCTATCATCCAACACCCCGTAATCAATTAAACCATGCAACCAAGCACCCTAGATGTTCCTAGGTGTTCCAAGCACCAAGATGTTCCTGCTTGTTGCAGAGGGGTTGGACAAGATGACCTTGGAGGGTTATAGATGCATAGATTGCATCAGGTTAGAAAGGACTCTCAATGATCATGTTGTCCAATACCCTGCAAAGAGCAGGGATAGCTCCAGGTAGATCCATGGTCTCATCCAAAACAATGCATTCTGTGATTTTGTGTTGTCCTTACATATTATGAAAATTTCCATTTATATCAGTCCCAGTTTCTGATATTCATGAAGCAAGACAAATAATCCTTCCCATTTTTTGAAGCAGAACTTTTACCATTTCACAAAACTAAATAAAGAATACTCCCATTTTTGAAGCAGAACTTTTACCATTTCACAAAACTAAATAAAGAATACTCCCATTTTTGAAGCAGAACTTTTACCATTCAGGACACACATAACTGATATAAAGCTTGCTTACTCTATACATTTAACTGCCCTGATGGCTATTTACAAAAGAAGAGATTTAGGACCAAGGAAGAGATTCTCAGATCTCTGGTAGCTAAAGGTTTTTGCAGACAAGAACCTGAAAAACAGCTGATTTGAAACAAAGATCTGGCTCATTATATTAAAGGTTAATGCAGTTGTCTTTTGCTATCTTTCCATAGAAATGGTTTTCATTCTGACTCCATCCCTTGCTTTACCAACACCAAGATATGCATTAGTCAGGGGACTTCATAAAAGTCTCCTCATGCCCAGAGCTGCCGATCTTCACTTTCTGCAGTTCAGTGGCTATTTAATTTTAATTGCTCCCCAAGCTTAGGCCATTTCTGGATGGCAAAAGCAGGGCAAGAATCACTCACTGCTCCTTTGAAGTTGGCAAAGCCTGTATTCAGATTGCCTCAGGCTCTCATTCTTACATTTATGTGAAAATGTAAGCCGCTGAGCACTTCTGTTGAACATCCACAACACTAACTTAACATTAAAAGTCTTGTAAAGTGCAACGTGATTTTTTTTTTCCTGTGGATTTCATGGTAAGGATGTTAGTTAAATAAATAAATAAATAAATAAAAATGGGGGGAGGGGGGGAGGGGTGGAATCCACAGTAATGAGTTTGGATCTGTGTAACTTTCAGATCACATTGCATAATCCCTTCACTCAACTTCTCAGCTGAGATTATTATATCTGAGTGTAGCCCCCAATTGCACACTACAAGAAAATCCCAACTAGCTCACAGTATGCAAAACTTTCACATAAAGCAAAAGCAATAAATGTTGCCCTGTTGATGGCTTCACAGAAAGATGGGAGAAAGCATTTTTACCTTGTCTCCTCATCCTTCTTTCCTTGCCAACAGCAAAATTCAGGCTTCATGAAGGAAATCACTTCGAGCTCTGAGAAAATTGAAAGAGTGAATCACTGCAGGAGGTAAGCTGAAGCTGATGGTGGTGCAGAGAATAACATATTCCCTTGTGGAGGTTTCTTCATGGGGAATGCTTTTCAACAGGAAAAAAAAAGAAGTGTACAATGATACAAAAAAATATATCTTCTCTGGGAAGGTGAAAAAGGGATGTATGAGAAGAAAAATCATAGTGAAGATGGCAATATGAAAAAATATTTTCAGTGAAATTAATACCATTATGGACTAAAGGGAAAAAAAAATACTGCCAAATGAAATCTAAGTAGCTTGTTGGTTTGGCTTTTTTTTTCCTTCACACAGAATTGGATTTTATCCATGCTGAGCTGTCCAGACAAAGGTGCAGACAAAAAAAAAACCAAAACAGGGCAGGGGTGATGTTGTCTGAACTCTGGGTACTTTCCCTGGCATTCAAGAACCAATTGACACAAAGACTTGAGATATTTCCTCTTAGCATTAGCTAAATATGAGAAAATATAGCAACTGTTATGTCTTATCCTGGGTTTCTTTTGCTGATACGCCATTTCTCAGATAATCTCTAAAACAAAAGTGACAAATGCCCTTACACAGAGTAGAAAAGAACATCTGTTAAGTAATCCATGTAACTGCACCCCGTGTTTTAGCATTATTCTTGTCTTAAAATTCTAATACTTAGCAGCAACACAAGGTATTCCTTCAAGAGGAAACAAAAAACCAATTTCACTATTAAGTTTTATGTGTTCTAGCAGCTGAAATTTCAAAATGTGAATCTTCTGCTGATTTTTTGAGTGAGTTTTGGTTCTATTTCATTTATTTTAAAGAGAATTCCTTCTTTTCAAACCCCCAGTATTTTCTAACTTAAGAAAATCAGTAGCAACACAAATCTACACTGGCTTTAATTAGAGCAACAAATCCATCCGGCCTTTCAGCCTCATACATAACCTGTCCCAGAAATTATTAGGCAATTTCTTACTTTGCTAGAAGCTATCTGGCATCCAAAGTGCCCATTCTATAGGAGCAGTTACCTATTTCTGCTTCAGTGTATGCTGCAATATATCTTTAGGCAGACAATCATCAGACTCATAAAATACCCCTAAATTTCACAATGAAAATTAATTTAATATTAAGTAATGTGAGACTCAGATTGTAAATATTTCAAAGTTAATGGCTGGGCTTGGTGAGCTCAAGGGTCTTTCCCAGTCAAAATGATCCTATGATTCTAAAAGTGTTTATAAGTAAAATCTGGATTCAGTTGAATTTTCAAGTGTTTTCAGGTACAAGAAATGAACCTCTCTTGTAAATAATTTACTTGCAACATATAAATTTTTTCATAGAATCATAGAATTATTTTGGTTGGCAATGACCTTTAAGATCATCAGGTCCAGCCATTAACTGTGAAATTTCCCAGGGAGGTTGTGGAGTCACCATCCCTGGAGGTGTTCAAGAGGGGACTGGATGTGGCACTTGGTGCCATGGTTTAGTAGTCATGAGGTCTTGGGTGACAGGTTGGACTTGATGATCTTTGAGGTCTTTTCCAACCTTATTGATTCTATGATTTTATGAAATATTTACAATCTGGATTTCATATTAATGTGATCTCATCGAGTCCACCTGTCAACCTAAGCCCTCCATGGCCATTAAACTATGTCCCAAAGTTCAAGACTAATTCTAAGTTTTAGGCAATTCCAAAGTGCTTCCTCATGTTTATTCTTGTGCCACAAAACGGTGGAGTCACTGTCCCTGGAGGTGTTCAAGAGGGGATTGGACGTGGTACTTGGTGCCATGGTCTAGCCATGGGGTCTGTGGTGACAGGTTGGACTCGATGATCCTCGAGGTCTCTTCCAACCTTAGTGATACTGTGATACTGTGATACTGTGATAAAAGAAGCTTTGGGGGTTAGTTATGTTTTCAGTGGGATTAGAATCACCTCCACTTTCATAAGAAAATAAAAGTACTCCATATTTAGAATCATGAGAGTTCTGGATACCTGCTATTAAGTGACCTTCCAGTTATGTCATTTTAATTTATTTTTTCATTTTTTTTTTCTTTCTGAATATATTTGGAAAGTTTAGGACTGGGCAGGCATCCTGATCTGAGCTAGAGCAGCACTAACTCTGCTTGCTGGTTTCCACTCCCAGTTCAAGCCTCTGCTCAGGGCTGACACTTTCTGCAGCTCAGGGCTGGCACTTTCTGCAGCTCAGGGCAAGTTTGCACATGCAGAGGCTGCTTCTAGCAGTGAGAACCTGATTAGGAAATTTAGTGCCAAGGGGTGGGCTGCAGAGCAAGGTCACTGCTACACTTTCTGTGGTGCCTGAGCTGTAGAGGAAAAGTCTGCATCTGCTGCGAGGATTGGACAGTTAAGGTGACCCTCAACTGACCAAGAAGAGGTTGCATCCCATGGAAGCATCTTTCATGTAAAGATTCAAGTCCTTTCTCTTCTTCTTTCTCTCCTTCAGTGGTTGGTTTCAGAGGAGCCCTCTGTCCATTCTGCTTTTGATTCCAATCCATGAGTTCCTGAATCTAGCTCATGAACCCATTTCCCATCTGCTACTAAGTCCAGTATGGCACTTCAGCCACAGCATCTGTGGTGATGGTGAATCATTGCCACCAGGGCTTCAGTTCCATATTGCTTTGTATATATTTATAGGTATTTCATTTTATTGCTATTAATTTTGTTAGATTAGTTTTAGTTTTCTTCCCCAACCCATAAATTTCTCTCCTTTATTCTCATTCTCTTTGTCTTCTCTTGGGAAAGCAGAAGGGTTCTCAGAGAGCATCCAGCACTCATTTAGTGGCCAGCCCACTTCTGACTCTTGACAGCAGCAAAAGTAGTTTCTTTTCCTTGTTTCCCTCTACTCCCTTTTTATAAAAAAAAAAAAAATAAAATCAAGCCTACAAGACTTGTGACTCTATTATATTCTGTTATGTGTTTAATTGTTTCCCACCTGCTGGGGCTAGGGTTCAAATTGTGCAAAGACTTGGTCATTAGTCCATGCAATTATTTCACGCATGAGAATTATCATTTTTAATTTGGCAGAAGTGAACTAGTACCCCAGCATGTGTCCACAACACCCACCTCTGAAGAGCAGTAAAATGAGTCAGCTAAGTTGATTAAGACAATAAAGCTATCAGGATAGCTTTGGGGCTAACAAAAATGCTTACTCAATCCCATTTAGTCTTTGTAATTATTTGCAGGTTTTTTCCCCCATTTTTTTTTCTAATGCCACTAATGTGGACTACTAATTCAAGGAGTAAATTAAAATGTCTATATAGTGGTAATGCATCCTATAAATTTAAGAAATCACTCATTAGAACACTAATTATGGATATATTTCAGTGCAGCATGTAACATACCAAACTACATTTATTTAGGTGAAGTCATCATTTTATCTCTATGGCGAGTATTCCCAAGTCTTCCAGGAGGGAAAGTCTAATTAAGTTACTCACAAAAATAAGGACAAACTTGTGACAAACACTTCCTTTTTCTACTCCTGCTTTCTATGGAATAACAAGATCCATTCCATGAATCTATGAAATTTCTCATCTGAGTGCTAAAATCATACTCTCTTCTACTTGAACCACTATGGACTATGCAGTAGATCTAGTAGAGCTTTGTCACCAAACCTTAGTTTTTCATGTGTGCAATGAAGTTTGAGAATCATAGAATCACAGAATGCCATGCTAGGCATGAGTTCAAGGATCACCTGGTCCAACTTCTCTAGGTAGTAGAGAAGTTTAAAATTAGAAGTTTTAAATTAGATAGCCCAGCACCCTGTCAAGATGAGTCTTAAAAGAGGCCAATGTAGGGCAATCCACCCATGGTACTGTAGCATGAGTACTTCCTGCCCGTGAAACCACCAAATCTAGCATTCAGATACATATGAAATGAACTGCATAATTAGTGTCTCTTGTTAATTAAAGTAGATTAATATTTGGGTTAGAGGGAAAATAACTGTGCAGTTAAAATTTAAACTACAGATGTATTATAATGAGTAGAAAAGGGCACAGAGCTAAGGAAGCCAGTTAAAATAATGTAAAGGGAAAAGGTCACCAGGATTCTTTCAGGATTCTTTTGCAGATTGCTGCAAACTGTTTGTTTCTAATAGAGTGAGTTATAGCATAGAATTATAGAATTGTTTGGGTTAGAGATGAATTTTAGGATCATTGAATCCAACAATGTTTTCAGGGATTGGAGTAGGTTCCCCATGTAGGTGGTGGAATCATCATTCCATAGAGGTGTTCAGTAGTGCATGGACATGGCACCTGGGGACATGGTTTAAGGGACATGGTGGTCTTACATTGAAGGCTGGCCTTGATGATCCTAGAGGTTTCTTCCAGCTGAAACAATTCTATGATTCTATGAATCTAGGTAATATATGTATGAATAACATGCGTAATACGTGCTATGGATCATTCTGTCACAACTGAAGATGCATAGGACTGATCCGAATGATATTTTTTGACTACCTTGTCCCTAGAATGCCTCCAATGACAGGAGTACCATTTGGGGAGGTACATTGTGGAGAAGTTGTACCCAGTGAAGAAACAGATACTGCAATCTGTTTGCATTAGGAAGTTGCAGAGTAGATCAAAGCCTCTGAACTACCAGCTCTGCCTCCATAAGTAATGGAAGAGACATATTCAGATGCAGAAACCAGGAACAGAGACCCAAGGAAGTTTTTGGAGTCTGTAAAAATCAACTTTTTGAAAAAGCAGATGAAGAAAGCTCATAGAATCATAGAATTGTTTAGGCTGGAAAAGACCTTTAAGATCATGGAGTCCAATCATTGTCTAATTCTGGCAGGTCTGATGTTAATCCATATCCTTCAGCACCCCATCTTTGTGTCTTTGAAACACCCCCAGAGGTGGGCATGCAACCGCTTCCCTCTGGAGCCTGTTCCAGTCCTTGTGAACCCTTTAAGTCAAGAAGTTTCTTCTAAAATCAACCTAAACCTCCCCTGGGGCAAATTCAGGACATTTCCTCTAATTTTTTTGGCTTCAGTTCTCATCAGCAAGGGCAAAATGATTGAGGGCATTGAATGATAAGGTTAATTGGGTATGAAAGATCATAGTGAATGGTGAAATTTATTTTTCAAATGGGAAAAAATATATGTTGCATAGTAAAATCCAGAGATTCAAATCAGCAGACCTCACAGGAAACATTTCTAAATACACACAGACATCAAGTCGAGGTATTCACCTGGAGCTCATGATCCTATCACTACTGCTAAGCCACTACCACGAAACCATGTTCATGATGGATGGCTCCATAAAAAAGACAAAACTTTGCTCCTCAAATCCATAACCTATTGGCAGGAAAATGCAGATATTATAGAGACACCTGCATGGAAAAAAATAATCAGGACCTCAGCAATGACTTAGGAGGAAAAAGGTAAAAAAACAAACCAAACCAAAAATTACTAAAGAAATACAATTAAAGAACAAATAAATAAATACATAAACTCAAACTGCTAGTTTGGATATAAGAGAAAAATGTCAACTGGCAGTAAAAGAACAAAACATGAACAATTTGAGAATAACCTAGCAAGAAAGGAGGAGGTTAAAAGGGATAATATGACAACTATATTATTACTATACAATAAGTGTACTTATTATAGTATAGTAACAATAATAATAAGGAAAGGATTACTTTATTACTGAATAGGAACAAAAATGCATAAATATATTACATTTTCTATCCTACCTCATTCTGGGTGTTAAAATCTATGTTCCCCACTTTGCTCATTATTTTTCCCTCTGTAGTTAGTTATTGCTACTCTTAGTGACATTAATAATGTTATTTAGGAAGAACATG
Organism: Picus viridis; assembly: GCA_033816785.1. NCBI lineage: Eukaryota > Metazoa > Chordata > Aves > Piciformes > Picidae > Picus > Picus viridis. Next base: position 31,886,398 of record CM066582.1, on the reverse strand, counting down.
TAGACAGCCCATAGCTGGGCAAAAAGGAGTCACTATGACTAACCTTCTAATTCAGAAGTCTCAGGTAACTACCTGAAATTTTATGCAATGAAATGGGGACATAATGGTTCCAGTTCATCACAAAGGAGAAACTGAACAGCTCCAGTGAGCCACAAATCACTTTTTGATAGTTTTGGTGTATCCTAAGCCCCGAAACTCCAGCAAATAATTTGACAATCTATAACGTGAGGAAGCGTGTTGGATGACAGGTTGGACTCGATGATCTCTAAGATCTCTTCCAACTTGGTCTATTCTATTCTATTCTATTCTATTCTATTCTATTCTATTCTATTCTATTCTATTCTATTCTATTCTATTCTTATTCTATTCTTATTCTATTCTATTCTATTCTATTCTATTCTATTCTATTCTATTCTATTCTATTCTATTCTATTCTTAACCTGCAAGAAATCTGACAAGGTTTCTTTAACCAAAATAATATCATTATAATGTTTATATTCTATCTGGGGGGGGGAGAGAAAAGTTAAGCATGTTTCATTTTGTTTTTTTATAAGCAAAAATGAGAAACTCAGTCTGAATGTGTAATTTGCATTGATTGATGAGGAGATTGGGATATAAATGTTGAAAAAAAAAAAAAGAACTGTTACCAATCAGAAGTAATTTCTACCTGAAACTTTCTAAGTGCAGGGAAAACAAACAAACAATCAAAACAAACAAAAAACCCTACAAAACAAAACAACAAAAACAAAACATTGAAAAATGAGCTATCCAAAAGGAAATCACCATCCAGAAAAGATTGCAGTCAGTCACAAAGTTAAAGTAAACAATGTCATAATATGTCAAAAGCTCAAGCTTATGATGTAGCTGAACATATAAACAAGAGTTTGACATGGAAACATTGGAAACAATCCACACTCTATATCTGAGATTGATAACTTGGGGTTGTGTCAGTCAGTTCTGGGCAACCATGCTTGATGTGTATGAGGCAGACGTGTGAATTAGGAAGGTTACAGAGAAAAGCAAAAAGAATGAGGTCTGGTAACATGTCCTGAAAATGTTAAATGCTTTTAGTAGGATCATGGAATTGTTGAGGATGGAAAAGACTTCTAAGATCATCAAGTCCAACCATCAACCCCAAATCACCATGACCATTGAACCATGTCCCCAAGTGCCATGTCTACATGTTTTTAAAACACCTTCAGGGATGGTGACTCCACCACATCCCTGGGTAGCCTGTTCCAATGCCTGACCTCTCTTTCAGAAAAGAAATTGATCCTAACATCCAACCCCAGCCACCCTTGGTGCAACTTGAGGCCATTTTCTTTCATCTTATTGCTTCTTTGATCAACAATACCAATTCAAACATCTTTATTGACAAACTTTTTTTTTTTTTTTATATTATTTTTAACTTTCCAATTAGGAAGTCTTAAGAATCCTTGGTAAATTAGTTATTGTGAGGTGAATTATGAATAGGAAGTGATGGGTTTGGGTGTAATCTTTTCTCTGGTGTAGCACTATTCTTCAACGTGTGGGTCACAGAGTGTTTTCAGGTGTTCCTTGTTATTTAGCTGACTGGACAAGACTGACAAGAAGTTTCTTGGGAACTCTTTAAGCTTTCTTTATCAGCAAAAAGATATCAAGGTTTCAATACCTATTCTGCTGCACTCAGCATGTGTTTAGAAAACTGCACAAGTGACCAAGTTTGGTGATACTAGAGGAAACCTTCTATACAAAGAAGCCTTCACCAGTTACAGAGAGAGCATGTTTTAGCCATAAAAAGAAAGGGCAAGAGGGTGAATTTCCTTCCAAAAATACTCAGTTCATCACCTTTCCATTACAATTTTGATAGAGGACTTTTTTTTTTTATTATCCTCTATCTCCCAGTTTTTCAAGAATATGAAGCAACTCTAAGTCAAAGTAGAGTTCACTTCAACTTCCTTTTAATCTCAACCTCTGAGTGTGATGGGACTCAGAGGAAAACAAAATGGATTTCTCCATCACTGAACATAATTAATTGTACATTGGCCCCTTTGGAGATGCCTACATATAAAAGGGCTTAATCATCATTTTCCAGGGAAAAAGGTAAACAACCACTCTTTTGATAGAAGACAAATGAGAAAATTAATGTCTGCACAAAAAGAAAGTAAAAATTAGAAAGCTTAATATGTATTTATTTTCTCTATATCTTTTTTCCCTTTTGAAAAATAGCATTGCCCCAAACACCACTTTGAAACAGATATATCTGTATATACTAAAAGAAAAACATACATGAAAGCATCAAACCAATGGAAAACGCTTAAATGCTCTTCTGTTATGTGTGGTACTCTTCTTGAAAGAGAACTGATGTAATCTGGCATTTTAAAAGATGATAAAGTTCTTTCACAAATGGGGTCATTAGTGTCTAAATCTAGCAGCTGCATGCACCTTCTACTTATTTTACCAATTAATTGCTTGAAGATTGGACTGCTTGTTGTTGACTGTATTAATTTATAAATTATGTTAGCAAAGAGGAGTGAATAATTTAGAATGCAATAGCTGCAATGAAAATGTCATCTAACAGTTGGGTGTCCGACATTAAGCAGTACTTTAGAATTAAAACTTTAGAAAAAGATCAGAAAGGTAGAAAATAGGGTAAAAGAAATAACTGTAATATCTACATGAGGTCTCAATGTTGTGTAGTATACTGTGTTTAATACTATTTATCTGCAAGTGTGCGTGTTTAGCTCTCTCTGTATCTAAAAACATTTGTTTTAACCTCTGGTAATGCACATACAATGCACAATATATTGATTTTTATGTTTCTTTTCAGTTCTAGTAATATAGAATTATATAGGATCATATCTTGTAAGAAACTGTTTGCTATTAGGAGTTTCCTTCGTTTGCTTATATTTTTCCACTTCTAGAACTAAAAGGACAGAAGAAAAGTTAAAAGTGGAGAACAGGCAGAAGACCATATGAGTGAAGATGTCTTAAGTCCCATAGGAAGTAGAACAAGTTAGGTAGAAGAACACCTCTGCCTATGTGAACTTTATCTGATGTGGTTGATGACATAGAACAGAATAGAATAGAATAGAATAGAATAGAATAGAATAGAATAGAATAGAATAGAATAGAATAGAATAGAATAGAATAGAATAGAATAGAATAGAATAAACTAGGTTGGAAGAGACCTTCGAGATCATAGAGTACAACCTATTTAATCAACTAAACCATGGCACCAAGCACCCCATCAAGTCTCCTCCTAAACACCTCCAGTGATGGCAACTCCACCACCTCCCTGGGCAGCCCATTCCAACGGGCAATCACTCTCTCTATGAAGAATTCCTTCCTAACGTCCAGTCTAAACCTCCCCTGGCGCAGCTTGAGACTGTCTAACATAATATTTCCAGTGAAGAATTTGTTGACATTAAAAAAAGACTGTAACCAAATTCCTTAAGCTTTGCCTTTTATGTAGGTCTGTATATCAGATACCCTTCTGATAGCTATTTCATTAACATATTGTAATTATTTTGGTGATTAAAAAGGTGTCACAGAACAAATTCTGGGGGTTGCATGGGGTTTTGGTTTGGTTTGGGGGTTGCGGGATTTTCTTGGGTTTTTGGTTGGTTTGGTTTTGATTTTGTTGTTTTTTAAATTATTTTGGGGGTGTTTTTTTTTCTTGGTTGGTTTTTGGTGCTTGTTGGGTTTTTTTGTTTGGTTGGTTTGGTTTTTTGTTGTTTTTTTTTTTTTAGCATCTGTTCTTTTGTTAATTCAGAAGTTGGTTATCATGGAATCATAGAACCAATATGGTTGGAAGAGACCTCAAGGATCATCAAGTCCAACCTGTCACCCAACACCTCATGACTACTAAACCATGGCAACAAGTGCCACGTTCAATCCCTTCTTGAACACCTCCAGGGATGGTGATTCCACCATCTCTCTGGGCGGCTCTTTCCAATAGCTAACAACTCTCTCTATGAGGAACTTTCTCCTCACCTTGATCCTAAACCTCCCCTGGTGCAGCTTGAGACTGTGTCCTCTTGTTCTGGTGCTGGTTGCCTGGGAGAAGAGACCAACCCCTCCTGGCTACAACCACCCTTCAGGTAGTTGTAGACAGCAATAGAGTCTCCCCTGAGTCTCCTCTTCTTCAGGCTAAACAACCCCAGCTCCCTCAGCCTGTCCTCATAGGGCTTGTACTCGAGGCAACTCTAATCTACAGGGAAGACAGCTGCCACTGGAAACCTAAGTCATAGTAAGCTGGAGAAATCATAAGTGCATCACCTCCCACAGGGGTTAAAAGCTTTGGTAGGAGCTAATAAACTTCTGTAGCTGTGCACTAATACATCTCAGAAGAGACCCATGCATCTTTCAGGGTCAGAGACTGAAAGATTTGGAAAGTGGAGTATTGAAGATAGTAAGCAGCAAGCTGAAAAGAGCATTTAAAACAAAGCATTTGGCATCTAGATATTAAGACCAGTAATTACTCACTATGAATTTCTCACTTGAAATTGAATCATAAGCTTAGTTTGGTTGTTTGGGGTTTTTTCATAGTAAAGATTTGGCCTAGTTGTTTGTGGTTTTCTATGAGTTTCTAAACCATCTGAGAAGTTTCCATAAATATGTTTTCATGTGCTTTTAGTGAAATCAATTCCTTTCTTAGAAATGTACTAAGAATTGGTAGAAATTGGAGTGCAATTAATAGCTCTATTCTCCTACATCACATGGTGAAAGTTCATTCCTGGTTCACATTCTACTCTGTCTTATCCAAGATCTTGATCCAGGGTCTTTTATGTCAAGAATGAATAGAACATTGATCCCTCTGTAATTATACATTACAATACCATACAATACACCAGGTTGAAAGAGAGCTTCAAGATCATCGTGTCCAGCCCATCAACCAATCCAACCCACCTAAACAACTAAACCATGCAACCAAGCACCCCATCAAGTCTCCTCCTGAACACCACCAATGAAGGTGACTCCACCACCTCCATGGGCAGCCCATTCCAATGGGCAATCACTCTCTCTGTATAGAACTTCTTCCTAACACCCAGTCTAAACCTCCTCTGGTGCAGCCTGAGACTGTGTCCTCATGTTCTGGTACTGGCTGCCTGGGAGAAGAGACCAACCTCTGCCTGGCTACAACCTCCCTTCAGGTAGTTGTAGAGGGCAATAAGGTCACCCCTGAGTCTCCTCTTCTCCAGGCTAAGCAACCCCAGCTCCCTCAGTCTCTCCTCATAGGGCTTGTGTTCCAAATTGAACTCTTCCTCACTGGGGACTGGGGGAGATAACAAAGCCAACCCCCAAACTACACAACAAAAGTTGAAAGAATTCAAATAATTCTCATATGAAACTGATGTGATTTAAATATAATTTGTTTTAATAGGATAATCTTCCCATCTTCACTGTGTTTCAGTTATTTGTTCACAATGACATACAGCACAGGAGTCTGGAAAGAGATTTGGAGCAAACCCACCATCCATCAAAATTTTGGCTGCATTCATTGTGTCAAGATTAAACCAAGTAACACAGATTGCCTATTCATTTCAGTAAGAGCAAAACTGAATTCATAATTTTATATTGATAAGGAGAATCATGGAGAGCTAAAAAGTGCACAAACAGAACAGACATGTAGTCAAGCAGGAGTTCTAAAATTGTGTAAAAATTTACTCCCTCAAAACATAAGATCAGCTCTGTTTGTGTCACCATGTGGATATAATTTATTCTGTCCCTCTCAATATTGTGTGGTCTTTTCTTTTCCCCCTCATATTTTTTTTCTGAATCTTTGCACATTTGTTATCACCTCCTTATTACCTTTGAATAAGCCCATGACAGTTTCCCACAGAATTCTCCTGGAGAAACTGGCTGCTCATGGCTTGGATGGGTGAACACTTTACTGGGGAGAAAATTGGCTGCATGACTGGGCCAAAAAATTCTGAGGAATGGACTTAAGTTCAGTTGATGGCTTGTCACAAGTAGCAGTTCCGACAGCTTGGTACTGGAGGTGGTTCTATTTATTATTTTTATCAATGATCTGGATGCAGGGATTGAGTTCACCCTCAATACGTTTTCAGGTGACAAAATATTGAGAGGGGATGTTGATCTGCTGGAGGATAGGAAGGCTCTGCAAAGGGACCTGGACAGGCTGCGTCAATGGGATGAGGCCAATTGCAGGAGATTCAACAAGGCCAAGTGCTGGGTCCTGCACTTGGATCACAATAACTCTATGAATGCTCCAGGCTTGGGGCAGTGACTGGAAACTACCCAGCAGAAAAAGACCTGGGGTGTTGGTCTACAGCAATTTGAAGATGAGTTAATGTGTGTGCTCAGGTGGCCAAGAAGGCCCCCATCATACTGGCCTGGATCAGGAATGGTGTGACCAGCAGGAGTAGAGAAGTGATTGTGCCTCTGTTCTCAGCACTTGTGAGACTGCCCCTTGAGTGCTTATAAATTAAATTCCAGTGGCTTTGCCACAATCTATCAGCTCAGAAGAAATGGAAGAGAGATCCCATCTGCTTCAGCCTTCATTTATGTAAAACTCCGTTTATTTTAAGCATGATCTGTAGGAACTGTAATATTCTTTAATCACTCAATACCTAAGATTTACTTTGGAAGTTTTCTGTTTCTTCCCAATATGGTTATGCTCTACAGCAAGGTACAGTGAAGAAAATAATTTAACCAAGAACTGTTTCCATTAAAAAAAAAGTCTCAGAAGGGAGCTGTCTAAAACAAAAAATACCAAGGCCTAAGTTATGTGTTAGACCCTGACTGTTTAGACAAGTGTCTGTTAAATTCACAGCTTTGAGTCTCTTCTGAAGTTGCAAACCAGAACTTTTTCAGACCTGAATTTGGAAGAAGTTGGGGAGTGGGTTGTTTGGTTGGTTTTAAGCAAAATACAATAATAGTGTCCTGGTTTGAGCTAGAACAGTACTAATTCAACTCATTGGTTTCCCTTCCCAGATCAGTCTCTACTCAGGGCCAGCACTTTCTGCAGCTCAGAGCAGGTCTGCACATAGAGGGGCTGCTACTAGAAGTGGGAACCTGATGGAGAGAGTTAGCACCAAGGGCCGGTGTGCAGGGCAAGGGCAGTGCTCCTTCTTGTGTGGCACCATGAGCTGCAGAAGAAAAGGCTATACCCGCAGGGAGGAGCGGACAGTTTAGGTGACCCTCAACTGACTAATAAGGGGTTTCAGACCATGGACAGCATCTTCAGTGTAGAGATGAGGTGTCACTGAGGTCACCAGCATCAAGGATCTTCTTAAAGGGTTGCTGTCTGAGGAAGACTCTCTGTTTATCTTTGATGCTGATCCATGAGCTCCTGAATCTTGTTCCATAATCCAGCTCCAGAATCTGGTTCCCATCTGCTGAGTCCAGTCTGAGACTTCTGATGCAGCGTCAGCGGTGACAGTGACTAACTGCCATCGGGAGTTTGGTTCCATATTGTATTTAAATTTACTTTTATTAATTTTGTTAAAGCAGTAAACCTAAACCTCTCTCCCTTATTCCCTCTCTCTTCCCTTTGGGAAGGCAGATGTGTTCATAGTGACCCTCTGTCTTTCCTTGAGTGGCACAGCCCCAACCCCTGACAAGAAGAAAGTACTACAATCTGAGGACTAAGAAGTAACATTAGAATACGGTGCTCTGAAAATGGCTATCTGAGATTTAGGCTTAGTTACCTCTTCTTGCTGCTCACCACATATGGTTAACTGGTGTAAATTCTACATAACAGGGGTCAGTCTCTGTGTGTACAGCTCATATCTTTAGTCCATGCTACTGTGCAGTTTTGCCCTTTTATTTCTCAGCTGAGCAAAGTAACATATTTCTCTAATGCTTTTTTATTCTAGACCTGTCTCATTCAGGAGAAATTTATAGCAGTTGTGATTCTGGAGATACCTTGCTCAGAGCTAGCTGGAGTATCTGTGCTTTCTGCATCACTGCTTCATGTGTACATTCCTCAAGCAAGGCATTTGCAAAGTAATTGTTCTGTGCTTCTGTTCTCTATCTGTAAATGGGAGATAACAGCGTTCCTTTTGTCTTTCTCATTTAGACAGAAGTTCTCAGACCCAAAGACTCTTTTATTACCATTGTGTGCTCAGTGGTTAAATCAATATTATAATTTTATTGAAACAAATAATTGTTAAAAATGGATGGAAGTATTTAACCAGCTAAAGACACAAATGTAATTTGGATCTACAATGGAAATTACAGGCAGGTTACAGGAGGTAACCTGTGTGGTACAAATTTAGCCCTGGTGGATCATTCTTCACCTTTATATTGCCATATGGGAAGAAATCCAATTTTTCATAGCAAACACTTCACTTCAGCTAGACTGTTAGTTAGGGGGAAAATATGCCCCAAGTGCTTTGGTCTACAGATATCTACAACTAGCCAATAAAGCTTATGCTGAGTTCATCAGTTACTCCCTTCTAAACCTCAGGCTAGGCTCCAACTGTGGTTTCTGACAAGAGCAGACAGCTCTTTAACATTTCTTCAACAATTTGTAGACAAACAAAGATGACATATTCTTCCAAATGCTGGGGGAAAAAAAAAATCAGCTTAAGGGTTTTGCAAACTAGAAGCTTTGCTTTTAATGACAGAATGCAGATTTCTCATCCAGCCTTGAACTCACACATTTTAAATACATTTTTCCCCCCTTTGTCTTTCAAATTCCTTGCTTATAAATTAAAAAAAAAAAAAAAAAGGAAAAAGAAAAGAAAAGGAAAACAAGTGAGATGTGGTTGGTGTGCTGACCATGCATCCTCTACACTGGATATTCTGCTCAAGGGGAAAAATGTTCACTTGCAAAACTAGAACTTGATTTCACGCTTCTTGGAGAAATTCCACATTCTTCAGTTTACAGCTAACAGATATAAAAGTTTAAAGTGAGAGACGTGGCTGCTCTGGATGTAGGGAAGACTGGGGAGGATCCAAATATTTTCCTGCCTTAAATGCATGTTTTCTCCTGTGGTTAGAATAAATCACTTTATTCTGGATTTTTTTTACAAAGAATAACATGATAATCTATAATGGGAACTAGACTAGGCATTGACAAATTGTATGTGTAGAGTCATGGAATAATTTGGGATGGAAGGAATCTTCAAGATCATCTAGTTTTAACCCCCTGCCATGGGCAGGGACACGTCCATCTAGACCAGCTTGATCAAGGCCCCAGCCAAACTGGCTTTCAACATTTCCAGGCTTGGAGCTTTTACAACTTCTCTAGGCAAATTGGTCAATTGTCTCACCACCCTCAAGGGCAAAAATTTCTTCCTCATGTCTCATCTCAATCCAGCTTCTTCCATTTTTAAGCCATTCCCTTCATGCTGTCACTCCATGCCTTTGTCAAAAGTCCCTCCCCAGCTCTCCTGAAACCCCTTTCAAACACTGGAAGGCTGCTCAAAGGTCTCCCTAGAGCCTTATCTTCTCCACGCTGAACAACCCCAACTCTCAGTCTGTCTTCATATGGCAAGTGCTCTAGCTCTTTGATAAATCTTTATGACTAGATATCATATCATATTATTATGAGTACATTGTTTTTCCAACCATTTCTGTTTTTCCAACCATTACCATTTCTGTGCCAGAAAATATCGTGCCATGTCAGAGACTTTATCAATGTTATTGATTAATTCATGGTTTTGAACTGTAAAGCAAGAAATATACAGGAATTTACTCATCACTGGTTAGGCCACACCTTGAGTACTGTGTACAGTTCTGGGCCCCTCAATTTAAGAAAGATGTTGACTTGCTGGAACATGTCCAGAGGAGGGCCACAGAGCTGGTGAGGGGTTTGGAGCACAAACCCTATGAGGACAGGCTGAGGGGGATGGGGTTCCTTAGCCTGGAGAAGAGGAAACTCAGGGGAGACCTTATCGCTCTCTGCAACTACCTGAAGGGAGGCTGTAGACAGGCAGAGGTTGGTCTCTTCTCCCAGGCAACCAGCACCAGAACAAGAGGACACAGTCTCAGGCTGCACCAGGGGAGATTTAGGCTGGATGTTAAGAAGAAGTCCTATACAGAGAGAGTGATTGCCCATTGGAATGTGCTGCCCAGGGAGGTGGTGGAGTCACCATCACTGGAGGTATATAGGAAGAGACTGGATGGGGCACTTGGTGCCATGGTTTAGTTGATTAGATAGTGTTGGATGATAAATTGAACTCAATGATCTTGAAGGTCTCTTCCAACATAGTTAATTCTAATTCTAATTCTAATTCTAATTCTAATTCTAATTCTAATTCTAATTCTAATTCTAATTCTAATTCTAATTCTAATTCTAATTCTAATCTAATCCTAATCCTAGCTCTAATTCTAATTCTAGTTCTTCTTACATACTTGAAGGTAACGTGTGCATTCTGAAAATGATAGTTGATTTTCATATCCATTATCACAGCAACTCTTTTGCTAATGTACAAGGGACGTGGATAGAAGTGTTTTGGTACTTCAGAATACTTCTTCTTTTAAGATATTTCAGTTCAGAGATGAAAACACACTTGTATTGCAACTTCTATGATTAAACTACACTGTCACAGACACAATGGGAAAGGGGAAAGTCAGGGCAAGAAGGAAGTGTTTGCTCCAACCAAGCAAGTAAACAATTAAAGAAAAGGCCACATAAAAATCCATTTGACATGTCCATAAGTTTTTCTCAATTTCTTTGACAGTAACATTGAAACTAGTGCAGTTTACTCACACATATATTACTTGTGAATATTTAAGACACCTTTCCCTCAGATATCAGACCAAGAGGAGAAACCTTATGAAGCTGCAAGCCATTTAAGTGAAGGTATGAACTAGTTCCTATACATAAGCATGATAAGGAGAGGCATACCAAGCAGGTCTACTTGAGAGCTTTGTAATTTATTATGCAATAGAGAATCATAGAGGCATAGAGCTCTTTAGAGCTCTTTTAGATAGAAAAGACTTTTAAGATCATTGAAACCAACCATTCTCTAACTCTACCAAGACTGGGGCTAAACCATGTCCCTCAGCACTGCATCTCTGCAGCTCTGAAACACCTCCAGGGATGGGGATTCAGTCACCTCTCTGGGAAGCCTATTCCAGTGTTTGAGAACCCTTTCAGTCAAGAAGTTTCTTCTCATGTTAAACCTAAACCTCCCCTGGTGCAACTTGAGACCATTTTGTCTTGTCCTGTCACTTGTTAGTAGGGAGAAGAGATCAACACCCACCTCACTCCAACCTCCTTTCAGGAACTTGCAGAGAGTGAGAAAGAACCTCTGAAAATTTTCGTTTCCTTATGTTTATGAGGGAAATTGGGCAAGATGAGTTTTAAAATTGAAAACTGGACTGACTTGCCAGACTTCTAAACATTCTACCATAGTAATCTTTAGGTTCCTGATATGAGTGTTTAAATATATATATATACCTCTGTGAATATGTATATCTATATCTATATCTATATATACCTGTCTGTCTGTCTATCTATCCATCCACATTTTTGTGGATCTTGAGGTAGTATAATAGAATCAATAAGGTTGGAAAAGACCTCAAGGATCATCAGGTCCAACCTGTCACCCAAGACCTCATGACTAACTAGACCATGGCACCAAGTGCCACATCCAATCCCTTCTTGAACACCTCCAGGGACAGAGACTCCACCACCTCCCTGGACAGCACATTCCAACAGCTAACAACTCTCTCAGTAAAGAACCTTCTCCCTGGGCACCCATTCCAATGTCTAACAACTCTCTCTGTGAAGAACTTTCTCCTCACCTCCAGCCTAAACTTCCCCTGGTACAGCTTGAGACTGTGAAAACCTGGTGAAAAGACTGACAAAGCTGGTGAGGGGTTTGGAACACAAGCCCTATGAGGAAAGGCTGAGGGAGCTGGGGTTGCTTAGCCTGGAGAAGAGGAGACTGAGGGGTGACCTTATTGCTCTCTACAACTACCTGAAGGGAGGTTGTAGCCAGGCAGAGGTTGGCCTCTTCTCCCAGGCATCCAGCACCAGAACAAGAGGACACAGTCTCAGGCTGCGCCAGGGCAGGTTTAGGCTGGATGTTAGGAAGAAGTTCTACACGGAGAGAGTGATTGGCCATTGGAATCGGCTACCCATGGAGGTGGTGGAGTCACCTTCACTGGAGGTGTTCAGGAGAAGACTTGATGGGGTGCTTGGCTGTATGGTCTAGTTGTTGGGTGGGTTGGATTGTTTGATGGGTTGGACGCGATGATCTTGAAGGTCTCTTCCAACCTGGTGTATTGTATTATTGTATTATTATTATTGTGTCCTCTTGTTCTGGTGCTGATTGCCTGGGAGAAGAGACCAACCCTCACCTGGCTACAGTCTCCCTTCAGGTAGTTGTAGACTGCAATAGGGTCTCCCTGAGCATCCTTTTCTCCAGATTAAACAATCCCAGCTCCCTCAGCCTCTCCTTGTAGGGTTTGTGCTTGAAGCCTCTCCCCAGCCTCTTTGCCCTTCTCTGGGCACGTTCAAGAGTCTCAATGTCCTTCTTAAATTGAGGGGCCCAGAACTGGACACAGGACTTAAGGTGTGGCCTAACCAGTGCTGAGTACAGGGGCACAATGACTTCCCTGCTCCTGCTGGCCACACTATTCTTGATTCATGCCCAGAGGCCATTGGCCTTCTTGGCCACCAGGGCACACTTCTGGAGGTGTCCTTGCCCCTGACAGGGATGTTGAAACTACGTGACCTTTAAGGTCCCTTCCAACCAAAACCATTCTATGATTGTATGATTTTTATTATTTGTTTTTCTTTTTCATTTACAGCAACAGGAAGTTCCTCTTGACAGCAACTGATTCAGAGGTGTTGGTTTCAAATCAAAATTGCATTTATTCTAAAAGGAAAAAAATAATGAAGAAGGATGCCTTGTTGTTTTAAATAAAACAGCATGTTAACATTACTATTATTTTCCTCACAATAAGCTGTTTCAGATGATTTTTTTCCCTACCATTTTGTTTGCAGTTTCTTGCCAATTTTGTACTTTCAAAGACCTTATGCCCCCATTGTAGTAAAAGGCATTTAGAGATCAACATCCAACACTTCAGAGTATATATTCCCATTGGTGCACATGTATGAAAGGGAGAATAAATTATTGATAACATAATAATAACAACTGACACCATTTAACCTTTTAGCTATAAGAAACCAAAGCACTTTGCAAAGTATATAAGTGTGTTACAAGTTCCTGACAGAAGATTCAGCTCATTTATCACTGGAAGTCAGCTACTCCTCAGTTGAAAAGTAGCAGCTTTTTAAAATGTGCTGTGACCTTACAGGACATCTGAGGAGAGCAAATAAAAGATAAATCCAGTAGAAATTATATTACCTCTGTGTGAGGCAAACAACTGAAAATGGCCAAAGGAAAAAAAAAAAAAAAAAAAAAAAACCAACAAAGTGCAGCTTCTTTCATCTTAAATCTTCTGGAATTACGAGGAGTTGCCAGGAAAAGAATGTCCAAGAGGAACATAACATTCATTAAAATTAGAGAAACAACTCATGCTGGAACCACATTAACCCATGCTTGGGGTATCTACAGTAGCTCATTCAAAAGATAGCATATATAATTATGGCAAAATTAATACAGAAAAATCATAAGAGAGGGAGTAACTCTTGAAATTCTGACCACTATGAAGAATGGAACACCCCACTTCCCCCCCAAAGGCCTTGAGCAACCTGGTATAGTGGTAGGTGTCTGTGATGGGTCATCCTGGAAGCAGAGGAGGGAGGGCTTGTGAGAGCATTGCCCTCCCTGCAGGGGGTTTTCCCCCTGGGAAACTAAGTTAGTCTGTTCCACTCCCCCTCCTTGTCCATCAAGGCTATAAAGAGGGGGACACTGCAGCCATTAGTTCTCTTGGCCCCTGCCTTTTGCCTGGATGAGGACTGCTGCAGGTTCCACTACTTCTCTGCCACGTGGTCCTCCCTGCTGCACACACACCTTTGCAAAGGACTGGTTTTGTATTTCATATTCTTTTTTCCCATCCATCCTTGTTCCTTACCCTTGTGAACCTTACCTGTTATTGTTACATAGATAGATAGATAGATAGATAGATAGATAGATAGATAGATAGATAGAGTTATATATTGTTTAAAGGAAATTCTTTACCTCTCTACTCCCAAGCCAAATCCAAATTATTTCTTGGTGGATTTGCTTCTTTCCTTTCTTTTCCTCTCTGTTGGGAAAGAGGAGTGGGGAGCAGGGGAGGGATTCTCAGCCTGGCCCCCATCTGAGCTCTTAAGTCCCAGTTAAGGCTCAAACCACCACAGTGTCCCTGCCCATGGCAGGAGAGTTGGAGCTAGGTAATCTTGAAGGTCCCTTCCTACCCAAATCACTCTATGATTCTATGAAAACACTTGGCTGCTGTAATTTAAGGATAAAGCTTTAACATCATTCTGCCTGCTGGAGTCTTGATCTGAGGTTCAATATTAATTTCTTCATTATTGTCCTTCTTCCACTTTAGATTTTATTTTTCCTCTCTCCATTGTCTGTAGAATTACAAAGTCTACAATGTTTCCATTTAATTAGGTGGTAGAATCCTATCTGAAGAGCTGGTCAGGCTCCATGGGACTTAGACCTTCCTGGTGTAACAATGACATAAGTTCATTTCCCTTATGACTTCTGAACCATAAATTGCTTAGGACTTGAGAAAACCCTTTAAAACCTTCCTTTCTCATAATAAGACACCGAACTGATCTCCACACTTGTACAAAACATATCACATGGGATTCTAGACAAAATGTACTTTGCGATGTAGAGCAGATCCTGACAAGTAGTTAGATGAAGCTTGGCACCATATAGCTTTAGCAGCAGTCTATACTCTTTATATATTGTAAGATGAGAAACAGATAAGGCATTTATTTTATTGATTCTTGGATGTCCATTTAACATGCTTTTATGCTAATGAGGTATATAGATTGATGGAATTACATAATAAATCTTAATAGAAATCATTACATCTTAATGGATGGTGGAAAAAGACGACATTCTACACTTTTCTCCCTGTTAATCAAAGTTTGTGCTTCTAACGTATCCTCATCAATTTCAAGATGCTGAAAACATTCTCCAAATGAATATGCTGTTTTTCCAACAGGCTCAGGATGAAGAATGGAGTTTTAGCACACAGTATTGAGTAAGGTTCTGACAATAACTGCACACAATAGAATTTTTGAAGAACAAGATAAAAATTATATATAAATAAATAAATAAATAAGAAGCAAGCAGCACCTGGGATTTGAAAGCAACTTTACATCTTATATGCATGTCAGTGTGGCCAGGTGGCCAAGAAGGCCAGTGGCATCCTGGCCTGTATCAGGAACAGTGTGGCCAGCAGGAGCAGGGAAGTCATTGTGCCCCTGTACTCAGCACTGGTTAGGCCACACCTTGAATACTGTGTCCAGTTCTGGGCCCCTCAGTTTAAGAATGATGTTGAGTTGCTGGAACGTGTCCAGAGAAGGGCAACAAAGCTGGGGAGGAATGGCTGAGGGAGCTGGGGTTGCTTAGCCTGGAGAATAGGATGCTCAGGGGAGACCTCATTGCAGTCTACAACTTCCTGAAGGGAGGCTGTAGCCAGGTGAGGGTTGGTCTCTTCTCCCAGGCAATATGTGACAGAACAAGAGGACACAGTCTCAAGCTGTACCAGGGGAGGTTTAGGCTGGCTGTTAGAAAGAAATTCTTCACAGAAAGAGTGATTTGCCATTGGAATGTGCTACCCAGGGAGGTGGTGGAGTCACCATCACTGGAAGCATTTGAAATAAGAATGGATGAGGCACACAGTGCCATGGTTTAGCTGATTAGATGGTGTTGGCTGATGGGTTGGGCTTGATGATCTTGAAACTCTTTTCCAGCCTGGTTAATTCTATATTCTGTATTATATGCATTAATTTTAAGTGTCTGCAGCTAGCCTAGGGTGTTAGTTGCTGTTCATCAACTATATCAATAATAATTAATTTTTCATCTAAAAGAATATTCTAGGGAGAAGAACACTGAATGGAATAAACAAATATGTTTACAATGTTACTGCAGGGTCCTGCACTTGGGTCACAACAACCCCATGCAATGCTCCAGCCTTGGGGCAGAGTCACTGGGAAATTCTCAGCAGAACCTTGGGAAGACTGGCTGAACAAGACCCAGTGTGTGTACAGGTGGCCAAGGAAGCCAACAACATCCTGCCCTGGATCATCAATGATGTGTCAAGCAGGACCAGGGAAGTGATTGTGCCCCTGTATTGGGCACTGGTGAGGCTGCACATTGAGTACTGGGTTCTGGTTTTGGGTGCTCACTAAAAGAATGACATTGAGGTGATGGAGCAGATCCACAGAAGGATAACAAAGCTGGTGAATGATCTGGAGAACAGATCTGCTGAGGATCATCTGAGAGAACTGGTGTTGTTCAGTCTTGAGAAGCCTGAGGGGAGACCTCCCTGCTCTCTACAACTCCCTGAAAAGTGTTGCAGCGAGGTGGAGGTCAGTCTCTTCTTCCTAGTATCAGGAGATAGAATGAGAGGAAATCAACTGAAATTGCCCTAGGGGAGGTTCAGGTTGGATATTGGGAAAAATTTCTTTCCTGAAAGTGTCATCAGATGTTGGAATAAGCTGCCCACAGAGGTGGTGGATTCACCGTCCCTAGAGGTGTTCAAAAAATGTGTAGATGTGACGATTCATGACGTTTTACTGGGAATAGAGATGTTGGGTTGATGGTTGGACTTGGTGATTTTATAGGTCTCTTCCAAGATATTAGAAGGAACTTCTTGACTGAAGAGTTCTCAAAGACTGGAAGAAGCTGCCTGTTCCAGCTGGTTGAATCCCATCCCTGGAGGTGTTTCAAAGCCACAGAGATGTGACGCTGATGGGCAATGTTTTAGCAGTAGGCTTGGTAGAGTTAGATAATGGTTGCCTGGATGAACTTAAAGGTCTTTTCCAACCAAAACAAAACAATTCAATGATTCGATGACTTTATACTGCTGCAAATGCACATTCAGCCTAATTTTGCTGTCACACCTTAGCCACAGCTGACAAGATTACGATGGCACATGAAGAAACACACCAGAATTTCAACCTGACTCATCACACATTACAAAGAAACTAATTATTCCTAGACTGATATCCCCTATAAATTGTAGCAGCAAACATGTGATCCAGATTTCATAAACCAGTCAATTGAAGGGAAATTAAAAAAGCTCCTAATTGCTAAGAACCACCCCCAACAAGGGGATATCACTGTTTCTCAGGCAGGTATAATCATAGAGTATTTGACATACCACTAATTACTTTGGGGATGTAGGAGGAATGGCAATAAAAGAAAGTAAAAAAGCACTGCCCCCTAAAGATATGCTTAAGGATTCCTTTTCTCTGTCTTTTTTAACTACCTCTCCTAGGAAAAGGAAGCCCATTGAAGCCCACATGGTAGTAAGGAAAAAGAAAAAAAACCCAAACCCTCAACAAAAAAAAAAAATGTCTAAAAGACAAGCCTCTTATTCTGTTTTAAGAGGAAAAACCCATTTAATGAACTCTTTAACCCAGTTTAAGGAAGCTGTTTATAGTTAATCCTAAATTCACTAATAGGACACCTAACTAAATGTTAGTTTTACTCCCTTTGGATGTTACTCATAATTACAGTTTGCTCTTTAATTATTCTTCCTCATGTAGTCAATTTATGATTAAGACCAACAGCTTGCCCTGGAGGCTGAAAATGCTGAGGTGGACACTGGTGAATCAGCAGAAATCAAGTCTTTGAGCAGCTCCTTCTACTAAGAAGCAGGCAAAAAGCAGCTTTTCACTCAAATCATGAAATTCAGAGCTTAAGATATGGGAATTCTGTTCCAGCAAGGGAATAACCTCTAAAAACTGTCTAGGGAAAGGAGATTAAATAAACAAAACTATGGCATTCAAACATATTTATCAAGACAAATTGTCTTCTGTAGGTAATTAGAACAGTTTTATCTACTGCCTGTATTGTGTGGTCAAAAGGTACCAGATTTTTGCTGCTTCATTTTGCAGTTTTATTTTTCTTTACTTAGATATCATAGAAATATAGAATGGTTTGGGTTGCAGGGGACCTTCAACATCATCTAGTTCCAATGCCAATTCCATGGGCCATCTTGCTCAAGGCTCCATCCAGCCTGTCTTTGAACACTTCCAGGCTTGGAGCCTCCACAACATTTGTAGGCAACCTGCTCCAGTGTCTCACCACCCTCACGAGGAACAATTTCTCCCTCATGTCTCATCTAAACCCAGCATCTTCCAGTTTGAAGCCATTACACCTCATACTATCATTCCATGCCTTTGTCAAAAGTCCCTCTCCACCTGCCCTGAAGGGCCCCTTCAAACACAGGAAGGCTGCTAGTAGGTCTTCTGGAGCCTTCTCTTCTCCAGGCCAAACAAGCTGAACTCTCTGTTTGTCCTTATATGAGAATCTCTCCATGGAGCCTTCTGTAGATTTGCTTTATGCCATTCTGAATCTTGACTTTTCTGAATGCTTCAGGAGAGCAATGACATTCCCAGGACATATGAAAGTTTTAGTCCAGAATTACCACAGTTTTTGAAGCCAATTCAACATATGCCAGCCAGTTTTTGAGCTGCTTAGCTGCTTAGGATGAGATCAGGTGTAAATTATCTGGACATGAGCCATAAATGGGCACTTATATCCCAGAAGGCCAATGGCATCCTGGGGTGCATCCAAAAATGTGCTGGCAGCAGGTTGAGAGAGGTGATTCTGCCACTCTGCTCTATTTTCATGAGACCTCACCTGGAGTACTGTGTCCAGCTATGAGACCCCCAACACAAGAATGGTGTGGAGCTGCTGGAGTGGGTCCAGAGGAGACCACAAAGATGATCAGTGGGCTGGAGCACCTCCCTTATGGAGACAGGCTGCAGGAGTTGAGACTGTTCTGTCTGGAGAAGGCTCCAGGGAGACTTTATAACTACATTTCAATATCTGAAGGGGACTTTTGACAAGGGCTTGTAGTAAAAGGAAAAGAGGCCATGGTTTGAAACTGAAGCAGGGTGGATTTATTTTGGGCATTAGGAGGAAGTACCTCATAATTAGAATGGTAAAATACTGGAACAGGTCACTAAGCAATATGGTTGACATGTGCCTGGGTAGGCTGATCTAGTTGGAGGTGACTGCTCACTGCAGGGAGGGTTGGACAAGATGATCTTTCTCTTCCAACCTGATGCGGTCTGTGAACCTGTGAACTGTCTCCTCCTTCACTGGAAACCTGCTGAAAAGGTTCAAAAGACGCCATGACTTAACGAAGACATAAGTGCAGCCTCTTTTTATTTCCCAGGATTTTTACTATATTCCTCATTTGGCATTGCTATTATCACTTAATCCTATACTCCTGCCTTAAAGTAATATACTGAATTATATGTATTTTATAGATGCACATGACCCAATGTGTCTATTCTTAAAGCTGCTTTTTGGGCCACACACAGGCAATCATTAATTATATTCAGTGTCCTAGTGAGTGTAATTATCTGCCTCACAAGCCATTACAAGTTCTCATGGAATATCATTATATGACTTGTTCAAAGACCAAATGATTGGAGAAAAAAAAGTAGGAAAAAAAAAAAAAAAAGGAAAAAAAGGTTGTTGCTTTTTTATTACAAAGAGAGGTTTCATATGGTGTTTATGTTTCAGTTGCTGGAGAAATATTTAGTATAAGGCTACAGGATTTTCAGACCCATGGTAATAACACAGAGAAAAAAAACAAACCAAACCCAAAAAGAACAAAGAAAACCAAAAAGCTACTGAATGCTGTCAAAATGATTAGTTAATTAGTACAGAAAAGCAATTGATTTACTATTTGAATTCAGTATTGACAAGTACAGCGAAAAGGAGCCACGGCTGAGCTTAAATTTCATTGCACTTTGTAAAAAGCTGCACTTCATGGCTATTCATGTCTGAAAACTATCCCTACCTTAAAAGAAACTTCCTATGGCTTCCTTTAACTTATGGCAGAGTGAAGAAAGCACAGTTTGCCCCCTCCCCAGGAAGAACAGTGGATGATAGGAATCATAGTTCTGATATCAACAGTGAGGAAAAAAATCCATGCTGGGGTGGACATTCCACACACACCCCTCCCCCTTACAACTCACAAATACCCTGAGGTCTGTCTGATACAGAAGGGCTGCTTGGGCATACTTCAGTAGCTCTCCATGAAAATTAGTTCTTATGACTTAATGTCAGCACTTTGAATGTTCAGTTTTATCAGTGACAGACATTTTGAGCGGAAAGAATCCTTAAGGAAGTTATAAGGTATCAGTCTATCTCGTTCAACTAGATGATCTCCAGAGGCCACTTCCAACTTCTCTGTAATTCACACACAGATCCTAGAGAGGGAAGAAAATGCACATGGCAAATGAAAGGAAAATATGTTCTTAATTTTACTTTGTGTATGAAAATCTCCCCTCAGCCTCCTCTTCTCCAGACTGAACAGCCCCGACTCCCTCAGCTGCTGCTCATCAGACCTGTTCTCCTGAACCTTTGCCAGCTCTGTTGCCTTTCTCTGAACCCAGAGAGTTAGTTATGAATGAGGTTATATATGATGAAGAAGATAGTGTGGTAGGAAAAAAATCCAAACGTATAGATCAGTTCAAGAAATGTGTGGCCATGACAAGGGCTGGAGCACCTCTCCTATGAGGACAGACTGAAAGAGTTGGGGCTGTTCAGTCTGGAGAAGAGAAGGCTCAGATGTGACCTAATTGTGGCCTTCCAGTATCTGAAGGGGGCCTACAAGAAGGCTGGGGAGGGACTTCTCAAGCTATCAGGTAGTGATAGGACTAGGGGGAATGGAATGAAGCTGGAGGTGGGGAGATTCAGGCTGGACGTGAGGAGGAAGTTCTTCCCCATGAGAGTGGTGAGTCCCTGGAATGGGTTGTCCAGGGAGGTGGTTGAGGCCCCATCCCTGGAGGTGTTTAAGACCAGGCTGGATGAGGCTCTGGCCAGCCTGATCTAGTGTGGGGTGTCCCTGCCCATGGCAGGGGGGTTGGAACTAGATGATCCTTGTGGTCCCTTCCAACCCTGACTGATACTATGATACTGTGACACTTTGGGACATGGTTTAAAGGCTGTGGTTTAATGGCTCCAGCCACAAAATGTCCTTCTTGTAGTGAGGGCCCCAAAACTGAACCCAGCACTCAAGATCTGGCCTCACCAGTGCTGTGTATGGGAGGGACAATCACTTCACTGGTCTTGCTTGTCATACTATTTCTGATCCAGGCAAGGATGATGTCGGATTTTTCAGTCACCTGAACCAAGGGCTACAAGAAGCTTCTTAGGATTGTTACAGTTACAAATCTTCTTGGTTGCTTACTGTCCTGCTTGATGTCTATATCCTCATTAGATGAACTGCATTCAGTCTAAATTCCTTCAGATATCCTAAGCATTTGACAGACCAGGATGCTGTTGGTCTTCTTGGCCACCTGGGCACACGCTGGTCCTTCTTCAGCTGACTGTCGTTCAAGACTTCTTTGAATAAACCTGAAAACTTTGGAAAATTTGCAGATAAGAAAATGAGCATGGAAAATGAGAAGACAAAGTTCACATGTGAGAAATATCTAATAAAATTTAACAAAAAAAAAAAAAAGCAGAGGATAATAGAATCTCAGCGGGGTTAGGTTGGCAACCTGGAGAAGTGGATGAGCTGGAATAATGTTCCAGTAATTGGCATATTGAGGTGCACAAAAAGTTTTAACATGAAAGATTTGTGCTTTTCAGTACAAAAGCCTTCTATATTCTTTTGGTTGCTGAAAATGCCTACAGTACAAGGAACACATTAACCTCAGAAATTCTTTCTAAATGTACACTAATAAAAATTTTAAAGACTTGACTTCTAATTTTCTTCTGCACTGCAGCCTTTTGGGAGGGCATATGAAGTGGTAAAGGAGTTCTTAACTGTAAGGGTTCAGTTTATTGGCTTCTGTAATACAGCTCTTTCCAGCTCCAGCAGAAGGTATTTATGGCTGCAGTTATAATGGTCATATGAGAGCAGTTTATTCAAATGCCACATGGCAAATCTGGAAATCAGAAGGAAAGGTAATTTTACAGTAAAATGAAGGTAATGGCGATGACAAGCTGAGAGAGTTGGGGTTGCTTGGCTTAGAGAAGTCTCCAGGGAAACCACCTAGCAGCCTTCCAGTATTTGAAGAGGGCTCCGGGAGAGCTGGGGGGGGGGACTGTTGACAAAGGCATGGAGCAACAGCATGAGGGTAATGACTTCGAACTGGAACAAGCTGGATTGATGTGAGACATGAGAAAGAATTTATTCTCCATGAGGGTGGTGAGGCACAGGAACAGGTTGCCCAAAGAAGTTGTGAAGGTTCCAAGCCTGGAAGTGTCAAAAGTCAGTTTGGCTTGGACCTTGATCAAGCTGGTCTAGGTGGAGGTGTCCCTGCCTGTGGCAGGGGGTTAGAACTAGATGATCTGGAAGGTCCCTTCCAAGCCAAGCCACTTTATAATTCTGTTGTTCTATGATCTGTCTTATTTAACGACTGATTAGAAAATATTTAAACACATGTAACCACCACCATCAGTCATTCACCAAGGTGATCAGCTGTGGTACAGGAGCGTGGTCTACAAATGATGTGTCTGAGCTGAGGAAAGCTCAGGAAAGTGCAGAACCAGGGACATTCCACTGGCAGAGCGGAGAGGCTTGAAGTCCCTTAACTCAGCAACCAGGCATCATTCTGTGATCCCCTCACAGGTCAAAGGCTCTCATCCAACCTGACCCTCAAGACAGAATGGTGGATTTTGGTCTGAGAGCTGAACATGCAGCTCCAGCTGGGAGGTCTGCAACACACACCCTAAGAACAGGTAATGCCTCCACCCAGATGTAGCTGCTGAAGGGAGCAGCTACCCAACAGACCAGATATTTCTTCTCAATCTGACTTACATGCAACATGTATGCCCAGGTGGAGGACCTTCTGCAGCAGCTGTTGAGAAGTCTGGGTAACATCAGTGAGGCTGAGAAGGAGTTAACTGGGTCCAAATGCAGTCTGAAGTGGAACACCAGCCCATGGAAGGGTTTTTCTACAGGAATCCTCCTCAGGTACATGGGCTGAAGCACAGAGGTATATAGGGCCAAAAAAATTGTGTCAGGGGTCAAAGAGCTGATCAATAACATGGAATATACCAAGATAGGTCAAGACAAACTCATAGCATTGCTCTAGAGAATCAGAGAGGAAAATTAAAGGAAACAAAAGAAAAATCATTCATATGCCTGGTGTTTTTTTAAATTTCAGTTACAACAACTGAATGTCATAAGGCAAGAAAAAGACATGAAGTTCTAACTCAGTATCAGATTTGCTCTTAATATTTCAAATCACATTGTGATCTTTTTCCACTTCTCACATTATTGCCTTGACTCTTCCCAGAAATTCATAAGTGAAAACTAATTTTAGGTTTGCTCACATCCCAAGATAAGTATGGTGATTAACAACGTGCTGATTGCTCTGTAATAACTGTTTGAGAACACTCCTTCATCTTACTTAAGAGTGAATGAAATATCATCAAAGGTGGTTCTCTTCTTACATTTTATTTCTTAGTATTGTTAATGACTGAATACAATGCATCAAAATATGGTAGTCCATGATTATCAAGCTAGCTAAACAATAGCCAGTTTAATAAATGCTGTCATTCAAACCATTATATTTATATTTAAAGCTAAAGTTAGCAAAATATGTGAGCTGCCTAAGAAATGCTCATTATGAATTATGGGTATTTCAGGACAGAAATTAAACACAAGAAGTACCTGCCTTGTCTTTCTTTTCCTCCACTTCACTGTTCTTACTAATTTCTTATATAATTTTAATCAACTAAAACCAAAAGTAAATAAACCTCTAGGAAGATGGGCAGAATCCAATGGCATGAGATTGAACACATCCAAGTGCCGGGTTCTGCACATTGGCCACAACAACCCCATGCAGTGCTACAGGCTGGGGTCAGAGTGGCTGGAGAGTGGCCAGGCAGAGAGGGACCTGGGGGTACTGGTTGATGGTAGGCTGAACATGAGCCTGCAGTGTGCCCAGGCAGCCAAGAGGGCCAATGGCATCCTGGCCTGCATCAGGAACAGTGTGGCCAGCAGGAGCAGGGAAGTCATTCTGCCCCTGTACACTGCACTGGTTAGGCTGCACCTCGAGTACTGTGTCCAGTTCTGGGCCCCTCAGTTTAAAAAGCATGTTGACTTGCTGAAACGTGCCCAGAGAAGGGCAACAAATTTGGTGAGGGGTTTGGAACACAAGCCCTATGAGGAGAAACTGAGGGAGCTGGGGTTGCTTAGCCTGGAGAAGAGGAGACTCAGGGGTGACCTTATTGCTCTCTACAACTACCTGAAGGGAGGTTGTAGCCAGGCAGAGGCTGGTCTCTTCTCCCAGGCAGCCAGCACCAGAACAAGAGGACACAGTCTCAAGCTGCACCAGGGGAGGTTTAGACTGGATGTTAGGAAGAAGTTCTCTACAGAGAGAGTGATTGCCCATTGGAATGAACTGCCCATGGAAGTGGTGGAGTCACCTTCATTGGAGGTGTTCAGGAGGAGACTTGATGGGGTTCTTGGTGCCATGGTTTAGTTGTTTGGGTGGATTGGATTGGTTGATGGGTTGGAAGCGATGATCTTGAAGGTCTCTTCCAACCTGGTGTGTTGTATTGTATTGTATATATGGAATACAAATATTAACATAGTCCACTTGGGAAAAGAAACTGAGGAACTAGAGTTTTTATTTCAAAGCTCTGTGACTGTGTAATTATACCTTAATATGGAAAAAGTAAAACAGAATAGAATTAACCAGGTTGGGAAAGACCTTTGAGATCATCGAGTCCAACCTATCACCCAACACTATCTAATCAACTCAACCATGGCGCCAAGCACCCCATTCAGTAGAGAAATAGACAATGGATAAGAAGAAACATTGATGGCAGCTGGCAGAAATTAAGAAGGTTTTTTCCATTCTTTTGAGGAAATGTTAAGATTTCAATCTCACTAAGTTCTCATTGTGAACTGAATCCAGAGTTGATTCCCTGGATGGACAAAATTCACAAAAACTATACCCCAAAGAAGGTGCAAGCTTTTTTATTTTTTAATTTCAGGCACAGAATCACAGAATTGTCAGGGTTGGAAGGGACCACAAGGATCATCCAGTTCCAATCCCCCTGCCATGGGTAGGGACACTTCTCACTACATCAGGTTGCTCACAGCCACATCCAGCCTGGCCTTAAACACCTCCAGGGATGAGGCTTCCACCACCTCCCTGGGCAACCTGCTCCAGTGTCTCACCACCCTCATGGGGAAGAACTTCTTCCTAACATCCAATCTGAATCAACCCATTCCTATTTTCTTTCCATTCCCCCTAGTTCTATCATTACCTGACACCCTAAAAAGTCCCTTCCCAGCTTTCTTGCAGGCCCCCTTCAGATACTGGAAGGCCACAATAAGGTCTCCTCAGAGCCTTCTCTTCTCCAGACTGAACAGCCCCAATTCCTCCAGTCTATCCTCATAGCAGAGGTGCTCCAGCCCTCTGATCATCCCCATGGCCCTTCTCTAGACATGTTCCATCATGTCCAGATCCTTCCTGTAATAGGGGCTCCAGAACTGGACGCCCTACTCCAGGTGGGGTCTCACCAGAGCAGAGTAGAGGGGAGAATCACCTCCTTCAACCTGGCTCTTGCTGCAGCCCAGGATGTGGTTAGCTTTCTGGGCTGCAAGTGCACACTGGTGGCTCATGTTGAGCTTCTCGTCCAGCACGTGACACTATATCTTTCTTTCAAGCTATAATTACATTTTCATGTGAAAAAGAAAACAAAAAAAGCAAACAACCACACACACAAAACAAAGCAAACCCAAAACACAAGACTGAATGATTCATCCACAGAGAATCATATCTTATTTTCTAGATGATGTTGAAGGTCCCTTCCAATCCAAACCCCTCTATGATTCTACAATTCTGAACCACTACTGACTTCAACAAAGCAGTTTCTGTCGACAAAATGGCAAAATGTAATCCTGAATTAGCTTTTAATCAACATTTAATTATGTTTTCACTGTTTTGTGTAATAAAGTCAGATCTAAATTCTGTATGTTGACAGGCATATAGCTACAAATAGCTCCTGAGACTTAGAAGATTATTTTTTTGAGGGGGGTTGAGGTTCTGGGGAAATGTATTGTTATTGCTCTAAAATTAGTTAACAAATTGAGACAACTAAATTGTTCTCCAAAGGGTACATAAGGAAACTGACTTTCCTGCCCCCAGGCAATCTCCTAAAGGCTATTTTAACCATTGTGTAGGCAAGTTGTAGAACTGTTGTAACAGAAACATTGTTTTGCATATGAATTAATCCATCCATTAATTCTGATGAACACTGCAAAGCTCTTAATTTCAACAATTTAAGCCAAAATGTAGCCAAGAGGTGTTATTCACTGCCAGAATTCTACCAGGATAGAGATACTTTGGAATTATGGTCGATGGTAGGCTGAACATGAGCCTGCAGTGTGCCCAGGCAGCCAAGAGGGCCAATGGCATCCTGGCCTGCATCAGGAACACTGTGGCCAGCAGGAGCAGGGAAGTCATTCTGCCCCTGTACACTGCACTGGTTAGGCTGCACCTTGAGTACTGTGTCCAGTTCTGGGCCCCTCAGTTTAGGAAGGATGTTGACTTGCTGGAACGTGTCCAGAGAAGGGCAACGAAGTTGGTGAGGGTTTGGAACACAAGCCCTATGAGGAGAAACTGAGGGAGCTGGGGTTGCTTAGCCTGGAGAAGAGGAGACTCAGGGGTGACCTTATTGCTCTCTACAACTACCTGAAGGGGGTTGTAGACAGGCAGAGGCTGGTCTCTTTTCCCAGGCAACCAGCACCAGAACAAGAGGACACAGTCTCAAGCTGCACCAGGGGAGGTTTAGACTGGATGTTAGGAAGAAGTTCTACACAGAGAGAGTGATTGCCCATTGGAACCGGCTGCCCGTGGAGATGGTGGAGTCACCATCACTGGAGGTGTTCAGGAGGAGACTTGATGGGGTGCTTGGTTGCATGGTTTAGTTGATTAGGTGGTGTTGGATGATAGGTTGGATGTGATGATCTTGAAGGTCTCTTCCAACCTGGTTTATTCTAACAAGTTCTAACAAGCTCTAACAAGTTCTGTAAGTAAACTGAAGGTCTGCACTTGTTTTCTGTCTCTAATGTATGAAAATTAAATGAGAGTTGTGCTTTAGACCTAAGAGGCATACCTTGAATAAACACAGTGAGTGCTTCAAATTTGCACACACACTTGTTCATTTTAATAGATTTCTAAAAGTCTCTATCTAAGCAATTTCATCCCATAGTAGATTTTTCAGCTCAAACCATACGTTTCTGAAAAGGGCTTGATTAAGAGTGAAAGCCTTCATAAGAGTTGTTCCATGTGGAACTGTAATAACAGACTTCTCCTCCTCCAGAAAAGTTCAGTTTTGAAAGTAATTTGACCTTGTAGTCCTGGTACATGTGATGGTGTCATACACAGAGATGTCAATTCATGGCGGTAGGAGGAAGTCTGATGCTGAAAAGCCCTAATCAGTAGCAAATCTCACAAAAAAATTAAGCATTGCTGCTTGTGATTAGGGTATAGTATAGAGAGAAAGAAATTGTTAGGCAATTTTAAAGACTACCATATGCCTGCAGTCATTTTGATCTCCACAGAGACCTTCACAATTTCGAAGTGTTGACAAAAAAAATTATATTCAGAAGCAGACCTTGAAATGGGAAGAAAAATGCCTACAGGGAATGAAGAAAAGCTCTGAAATTATGGATAGTGGCCTTGGGTAGATGTGGCTTGGTTTTAGTTAGCTGTAAATCAATTTGTTAAGACATCAGGTTTGATCTGAAGCAACATATTCACAGATTCACAGATCGCATTGAGTTGGAATGGACCCACAAAGGTCATCTTGTCCAGCCCCCTGCAGTAAGCAGGGACATCTCCAACTAGATCAGGCTTCTTAAAGCCACATCAAGTCTGACCTTGAATGTCTCCAGGGATAGGACCTCATCCACTTCCCGGAGAAACCTGTTTCAATATTTTGCCTAATGTCAAACCTAAACCTACCCTGCTGTAGTTTCAAACTTTTGTCCTATCACCACAGAACCTTATAAGCAGTTCCTCTCCAGCTTTCCTGTAGGTGCACTTCAGATATTGAAATGCAAATACAAGGTTTCGTTGGAGCCTTTCTTCTCCAGACTGAACAGTCCTGTCCTCACAACAGAGGTTCTCTAGCTCTCTGATCATCTCTGTGGTCTGCTCCAGCAGGTCCATGTTTTCTTGAGTTTGGGGTCCCAGAGCTGGACACAATAGTCCAGGTGAAGTCTCATCAGAACAAAGTGATAGAATCACCTCTCTTGACCTGATGACCACTAGTCTTTCGATGCACATATGCTTAAGTTAATTGTTGGCAGTGATTACATTTCCCATGTTTTACCTCCATGATGTTCATTAGATTTGAAATTACTTTTGTAATTGTTTTTTCAGCAAATGTCTTGACTAAAAATGCAGAAACCCTTCCCCAGCTAAATGTTTTGTTTGACATTGGCTTTGTAAACTTCTACCACTTCTTTCAGTATCTTCTTCTCATTTTTTTTAAACTATAAACACAGTCATATTTGAAAAGGATTTCTTCTCTCTGTTTCCAGAAGCAGTCCTCCCAAAAGTAGCTGAATTTAAACATAAATAGAGGAGATTGAGTGGAATTTGTCTATTGACCCAACCTCTTCTTCCTATTTAGAGTCAAGATACACAAAACAAAGTCTTTCTTAAGTATTCCCTTAAGTTATTTACTTTCAGTCCAGAGTTTACCAGAATTTTGCTTTCTGCTACAAAAGTACTGATAATTTCCTGCAATCCACTTTTGCATGTTACTGGGATATGAAATGCAATTTAGGCAAATGTTAGAGTGATTAACAAAGCTTTTTAGAAGAATTAGAACAGCTGCAGGAAAATAAGAAGACATTTTGTGAAAAACAGCGACAAAAGAAAAGAAGAAGAAAAAAATTGAGGCAAATATTTGATAAGGTCAAGGATAGCAAAAAATGAACTAATATACAGAATGCATTAATCTGGCCTGGTTTGGGCTATCCCAGAGGAAAAAGCTGCACCTGTGGGGAGGAGCAGACAGTTCAAGTGCCCCTCAACTGACCAAGAAGGGATTCCATCCCATGGACAACATCTTTGGTGTAAAGCTGAGGGGTCACCTGAGTCAAGCCTCTTCTTCAATGTCTGGTGTCCGAAGAGGGCTCTGTCTGTTCAGCCTTTGATCCTGATCCTTGAGTTCCTGAATCCAGTTCCAATCTGTTGATGGGTCCCACCTGGAACTTCTGTATCATCAGGGCAGCATCAGTGGTGACAATGGTGACTAACTGTCATCAGGTGTTTTGTTCCATATTGTTTTGTCTCTATTTCATCTGTTTCATTTGTTGTTATTATTTCCATTCCAGCTGGTTAGGTTTCTTTCCCAACCCATCAGCCCCTCTCCCTTCTTCCCTTTCTCTTCCCTTTGGGAGGACAGAGGTGTTCATAGAGAGCTTCTGTTGCTTTCTTAGTGGCTGGCCCAGTCCTACCTCATGACAATGTCTTAAAAAGAGTTCTTTGTCTAGACTGTAAGCTCACTTGTCTTTATTATACAGCATTTTCTTGTAAAATGTCTGCTCATCTTAAACACTCAGTTTGCAAAAGAGCCATCAAGTACTTGAGAAAAAATGTCTCCCTCTTTTCTCCTACGCTCTGAAAAGCAAACAAGAATCAAACAAACAAGCCAGCAAAAATCTTTTTTAATGATATGTGTTGGGCTGCAATAATGTAAAATGTGATGATTTTTAGCGTTTATTTCTGTCTGTTCTTCAAACCTAACTGATGTAAATGTCAAGTTTCCTGTTGGCAAATATAAAACACATTGATGTAACACTTTGTGCAATCTTGTTTCCATATTTTCAAGCATTTCCTGCAAATGCCAGTAATGACAATGCTCTACAGGCATTCTTAGTGCTGTTTAAATGAAGTAAAAGAAGAATGTTGGAAACAGCCAACTTATTTAGAAGTGTTTAGTCAAGATATGTCACTTTATCAGCATTTTCAAAGGTCAATTGCCATGCAAACAAGCTCAAAGCAGTATATTTGCACTTATTCATTAGATGAGCTTTAAAAGAGATATTAGTTATTACAAAACTAGACATTGCTACAAGCCTACAGACAGGACAGAATTGCTCTTTGCCTTTAGGCCAAATCTGGGGCTAATCTACAGCAATTACTCTATCACCAAATGGAAACTCCCCAGCAGAGAAGGGGGAATTGGGAAAGGAGACTCATAGGTTGAAAAGAAATAGAACACTGAGCTGCTGGAGCATGTCCAGAGAAAAGCAACTAAGTGGTGAATTTACAGATCAAGAGGAAACAGCCTCAAGTTGTGCCAGGAGAGGTTCAAGTTGGGTATCAGGAATAAATTTCTGCATAGAAAGGGTTAGCAGGTGTTGGAACAGGCTGCCCAGGAAGATGAAGGAGGCACCATCCTTGAAGGTATTTAAAAGACATGTAATTTTGGTGCTGAGAGATGTGGTTTAGTGGTGGTGGTTTAGCAGCAGTGATGGGACTGTGGTTGGATTTGGTGATCTCACAGGTCTCTTTCAACCTCAACAACTCCACTAATCTATGAAAACAAAATAAAATGAGAAACTACATCTTTTAAAACATCTGTCACTTCCTGTGCTTACTCTTTTACTTTACATTCATATTCAAGACCAATATAGGCTGCATTATAGAGGGGCAGAATCTCCTTCCTCAACCTGCTGGTCACACAACTGCCTTCTGGAATGCCAGTGATCATTGCCAGCTCGTGTTGAGTTCTTCATCAGCTGACACCCCCATCACTTCTCCTAAAGACTTCATTTGAAGAGACTTATTGTTTGGTCATTAAGTCAGACCTTTCATTAAGGGTTGTTCTTCCTGGATCCCCTCAATTACTCTATAGCAATAGCAATATTCCAGTTAGTGCAAAGATAATTTGACTTTCATGGGGTTTTGGTGGGGGTGTGTGGGGTTTTTGTGTTTGTTTATGTTTGGTGGGTTTTTCGGGTTTTGTTGTGGGTTTTTTTTGATGTATTAAATCCATAGAATCAGGTTGGACTCGATGATCTCAAAGGTCTCTTCCAACCTGATTCATTCTATTATTCTATTATTCTATTCTAATCATAAAATCATGTAATTGTTTTGGTTGGAAAAGGCCTCTAAGATCATTGAGACCAACTATGGATATAACACCACCATGGCCATTAAAAGATCATAGTATCATAGTATCAGTCAGGGTTGGAAGGGATCATCTAGTTCCAACCCCTGCCATGGGCAGGGACACCCTACACTAGATCAGGCTGGCCAGTGCCTCATCCAGCCTGGTCTTAAACACTTCCAGGGACGGGGCCTCAACCACCTCCCTGGATAACCCATTCCAGGTGAAAAAGATGTCCCAAAGTTCCATGTCTACACGTTTTGGACATCTTCAGGGATGTCAACTCCACTACTTCCCTGGGCAGCCTGTTTCATTGCCTTTTTTAATTATATTTCATTAAAAAATTAAAAATAAGTAGTTCAGCTTGTTAAGACCATTTATTCTTTTGGAAGGACATGTATGAGTTTTGACAGCACTGTCATGGCACGACCATGTCAACCAAACCCCAAGTCCCATGTTGACAGTGATGAGAAGTGGAAATTGAGGCTGTTAGGCAGGTGGCCAGTAGGGACTGCTGATTTAATTTCTAGTTCATTGAAAATTGTTGGGTTTTCAAGTGGGATAACATTTCAGAGTGTAAATGGCCAAGAAAGAAAACAGCACGTGGATTCAGAAACAAAAAAGTTTTACACGATGTAGTAGGTTTAAAAACTGTGCTTTAGTATGACCTCTCTAATCTTTTCTTTGGTAAAAGCTGGGGATATGCATAATTCATCTGCTGCTTGGTAATGTCTTCATGGAGATGTTGATTAGAAGAAAGTTCTCCCATCCCTGAGATTTCTGGTGTAGATTATGTAGTAATCTTTCTGACAGGTAATACAAGTAGCGAGAGCTGCAAGATTAGAGAGGCTTTATGACTGGCAAAGCCTATGGTTGAGTTTACACTTGTCCTTTATATGTTTCTAAATCCTCTATAATTATTGTAGAGAATCTGAACATATTTTTAGCTAAAAGTACAGAGCAGGTCTCTATCATTATTTTTGTTCTTTTTTTTTTTTTTTTTTTTTTTTTTTTTTCCTATTACATGAGAGAAAAAAATGGCTTTTTGTAAGGGCAGAAATTTCAGAGAACCAATGTCATTCTTGGTGTTAAGGCACAGTGTTGCCGGATGGGGTAAGTGGTAGGTGCTCCCCAAGAGCAGAGGGCAGAACCTTATAGCCATGAAGGCTGTGACCCTCAAAAGGACATTACGTTGCTGGAGTTTTTCTAGAGAAGGGCAGCAGGTAAAGGGTCTTCTGAGGAGTGGATGAGGAAGCTGAGATGAGTGCAGACAAAAGGAGGCTAGGATCACCTTCTCACGCTCTACACTTCCCAGAAAGAAGGTTGCAGTGAGGTGTGTGTAGTGTCTTCTGCCTAGTAACAAGCAATAGCAGTAGAGGAAATAGTGAAGTTTCAGTCAAGTTCTTTCTTCTTATATCAACCCTAAATATCCCCTATTGCAATTTGAAGCCTTTTCTTCTCATCCTTGGACCCGGACAGACTAGTAGGTCTTCACAGAATCACAGAATCACCAAGGTTGGAAGAGACCTCAAAAATCATCAAGTCCAACCTGTCATCCAAGACCTCATGACTAAACCATGGCACCAAGTGCCATGTCCAATCTCCTCTTGAACACCTTCAGGGATGGTGACTCCACCACTTCCCTGGTCAGCCCATTCCAATGGCTAACAACTCTCTCAGTGAAGAACTTTCTCCTCACCTCAAGCCTAAGCTTCCCTGGTGCAGCTTGAGACTGTGTCCTCTTGTTCTGGTGCTGGTTGCCTGGGGGAAGAGGCCAACCCCCATCTGGCTACAACCACCCAGCATGTCATCATAATCATAAGCAGTGTGAAAGTTAGGGTTATGACTTACCTTACTATTAAAATGCCAACAGTTTTGTCTTCTGCACCAGTGTATCTTGCCAAGTGCCCATTGAGTCCTGTGGTGGCATATAGTATACAAATATCCTCACTGCTTATGTGAATATCTTAATGAATAAATTGTATTTATTCATAGAATTCATAGTCTCATAGAATAGTTTGGGTTAGGAAGGACCTTAAAGATCATCTAATTACAACCCCCACCCTGCTATGGGCAGGGACACATTCCACTAGACCAGGTTGCTCAAGGCCTCATCCAGCCTGGCCTTGAACACTTCCAGGCAAGGGGTGTTCAAGTGTCTCACCACAGTCACTGAAAATAAATGGAAATATATGTAAATAAATTTAATATATTTATACTTATTATGAGATAGATACAGAAAGAAACACCAATGTACATGAAGGCATCATGACCACAGTTTGCCTTTGCATTCACATGTTTTTTTTTCTCTGCAGAGCTATATAAAATTAATTCTAAAAGTCTTTAATTGAAGCTAGATATTAGGAAGAAATTCTTTAAAGTGGGGTAAAACATTGGAACAGGGTACTCAGGAGCATCATGCATGTCCCCTGCTGAAGGTGTTCAAGGCCAGGTTGGAATGGGACTCAAGTCAGTCTAGTGGAAGGTGTTCCTGCCTATGGCAGGGGGTTGGAACTAGATGATGTTGACAGTCACTTCCAACCCAAACCATTCTATAAATCTATGAATGAACCTAATGAACTTATATGATTTTCATGTCTCTAATATGTACCATTGATTTAAGGAGCCAATACACTGAAATTTTTGCTCATAAACCTATCACAAATACACATATGAGAAGCAACATCAGTGAATCCACGAGGATCCCAGCCTAGGAGGACAGGCTGAAGGAGATGGGGTTGTTCAGTCTGGAGAAGACACTGGGGGAACCTTCTAGCTTATTTCTTCCCATACCAGAAGGGAACCTACGGGAAGGCTGGAGAGGGATTTTTCATAAGGGTGTCTAGCAATAGGACAAGGGGGAATGGTTTTAAGCTGAGGGAGAGTAGGTTTAGACTGGATATAAGGAAAAGGTTCTTCACTGTGAGGGTGGTGAGACACTGGAACAGATTGCCCAGAGAGGTTGTGGATGTCCCCTCCCTGGACATGTTCAAGGCAAGGTTGGACAGGGCCTTGAGCAACCAAGTCTAGCTGAGAGGCATCCCTGCCCATGGCTATAGCAGGGAAGTTGGAGTAGATGATATTTAAGTTCCCTTCCAACCTAGGCCATTCTATGGTCCATTT
Organism: Picus viridis; assembly: GCA_033816785.1. Lineage (NCBI taxonomy): Eukaryota > Metazoa > Chordata > Aves > Piciformes > Picidae > Picus > Picus viridis. The sequence continues at coordinate 31,852,103 of CM066582.1, read as the reverse complement.
CTGACAAAGTTTATGATTTGCTGTCAGAAGTAGAAATTTCTTCTCTCCTGTTAAGATTTGGTTATTGCTTTTTCCCCCCATTATTATATTGCTTACAGAATTATGCATGGAAGCTTCATTGTCATTATAGAAAAAGAATGGTATTGGCAGTTATTTAAGACAAAATGGCTCAGGACCCAGCACAGAACAAGCTAATATGAACAGAGCTAGGAAGTATTACTTAAGGAACAAACACAAGGTCTCTGGCAGAGTTACTTCAGTCTTCTTATTGTCTTATTACCAGTGCCAGAACCATTCAAAGTGGTAAAACTCAGACTATATTAATAATTCTTGCTGCAAATTTTCATTACTAGCCTGAAACAATGAAAAAATACAAACCTTGGTGTAATTGGACATCAGCTATAGAATCATCATAGAATGGTGGGGGCTGGAAGGGACCTCTGGAGATCATCAGGTCCCAGAGCAGGGTCAGTTAGGCAGGCTACACAGAAACGTGTCCAGGTGGGTTTTGAAAGTCTCCAGAGAAAGAGACTCCACAACCTCTCTAGGCAGCTTGGTCCACTGTTCTGGCATCCTAACATCCTGGTTGCACTCCTGTGTGACCTGCTCTAAGTGATCCTGCTTTGGCAAGGGATTTGACTCAGTGATCTCCAGAGGTCCTTTCCAGCCCTTACCATTCTATGACTGATGTAACATAGCACCAAAGTCCACACAATAGCTAAAGCAAGGCAAGGTTTTGAGTGATAGTATCCATAGGATCTTTGTGTAAGAGCCTTGGGGGTTGGACTAGATGATCTCCAGAGATCCTTTCCAATCCCTACCATTCTGTGACTCTCCCATTCTATGAAACTTTAGCAAATAAATGCACTTGTAAGCTACTTTCTTTTACATTTGCAGGCTGCCCCTGTTCATCTTCATGCATGAAACAAAATTCTGTGCCTTGCCTAGTGATGAGAAAGGGAAAAGAAATTTTCACATGTAAAGAGCATCCTTGCCATGCTAAGGAGCTTATTTTGGAGAATAATTCTCTTTTCTTCGTGGAGTCTCATCTGGAAACAGGGTGATGATCCAAAGGAAAGAGTGTTAAAAGGAAAATAGAGTTTCACATTGAAAGTTAAGCCTTTCTCACACACACATATGGTTTATTTTGCCTTTGAAATTTCACATGACCATGGCTGTTCTGCAGTCCCCAGTTTGAATATCTTGTGCCTGGATGCCTATAGGACATAGCAAACAGCACAGCAGTAGACTCAGCAGGACTGTTTCATTTCATATATCATTCACAGCTTGCTGCTGTGGTTCCAAAACTGTCCATAACTTTCTTATAATGTTAGAAAGGCAAGAAGTTGTAATTGGGTTTTTTTTAGTCTTAGGGAAGATCTTCAAGGTTTTATATCTTTGGAGTTGGTTTGGATACTTTTTTTCTCCCTTGAGTGAATGGATTTTTGAAGTCTGATTTTCCAATAAGACAAACACTGGAGATACAAATTGGGATCTGGGAATATTTCAAAAATTTAAATGCTACCAGTTTAGATTTTGCACAGCAAATGGTGCTACTTTTGTGGGTGAAGGGTTTGGAGCACAAGCCCTATGAGGAGAGGCTGAGGGAGCTGGACTTGCTTGGCCTGGGGAAGAGGAGGCTCAGGGGAGACCTTATTGCTCTCCACAACTACCTGAAGGGAGGTTGTAGCCAGGCGGGGGTTGGTCTCTTCTCCCAGGCAACCAGCACCAGAACAAGAGGACACAGTCTCAGGCTGCCCCAGGGGAGGTTTAGGCTGGATGTTAGGAAGAAATTCTTCATAGAGGGAGTTATTTGCCATTGGAATGGGCTGCCCAGGGAGGTGGTGGAGTCGCTGTCACTGGAGGTGTTTAGGAACAGATTTGATGGGGTGCTTGGTGCCATGGTTTAGTTGATTAGATGGTGTTGGATGATGGGTTGGACTCGATGATCTCAAAGGTCTCTTCCAACCTGGTCTGGTCTATTCTATTCTATTCTATTCTATTCTATTCTATTCTATTCTATTCTATTCTATTCTATTCTATTCCATTCCATTCTATTCTATTTTATTCTATTCTATTCTATGCCATTCTATTCTATTCTATGCCATTCTATTCTATTCCATTCTATTCTAAACTAGGTACAAATTCCAATTACCAAATAGATTTCAATGTGGGATTAGAGCTTCATGTAAATGCCTGTATATTGTATCTGTCCTTAATATTTGCATGCACTCTATCACTGAAAATAAAAAAAATTATCCTCTTAAATTTCCTTCCCATGTTGTCAAAGAAGGAATATGGAATAGAAGGCTGAGGGCAAGATTTTAGGTCTACAAATATTTAGATATCTACTGACATTCTGGAAAATTAAATTAGATGGCTAGGTATCAGGCTTCCAGCAAAAAACAAAACCCAACAAACAAAAAAAAACCCCAAACCAATAAGCCACAGACTACTGCCACAGAAATAAAAATATGCTAAAGTTGCTATTCTGAGTCAAACATCATGTAGCTTTTAGATGAACTGTTGCCAAATGCAAATGCTGCTTGATCTTCAAGGACAGCCTCCTCAGGGCACAAGAATGGTCTGTTCTTGTCAGATGAGCATGGGAAAAGGTCACAAGAAATGAACACAGAGGGGGAAAAAAAAAAAACACAGAAAGGAAGTACACAGAAGGTGGAAGTGGGGACAGATTGGATGGGAGGAATGTGATGACACTGACAACCCATGTAGGAATGGATGAAGGAAAACCAAAGCTTAGTTTTAGCTCAAGATATAGCAAGGGAGGTGAAGGGCAGTAAGAAGACCAGCAAGGTATGGGAGGTGTTCTGCCCCTCTAGTCTCCTTCCACGGGACCCCACCAGGCATAGTGTTACCAGTTCTGGTACCTCCAACACAAAAGGATGTGGAACTGCTCAAGTGGGTCAGAGGGCTGGAGCACCTCCCCTCTGGGGGCAGGCTGGGGGAGTTGGGGCTTTTAGCTTGGAGAAGAAAAGGCTTTAGAGAGAATTTAGAGCAGCCTTCTCTTCTCCAACCTTAGCAGCCCCAGGTCTCTCTGTCTTCCCTCATACTAGAGGTGTCCCAATCCCTTAATCAACCTTGTAGGCTCCTGCCCCTCTTCAACTGGGAGCCTGGAACCAGACATAAGACTCCAGATTATTATTGATACTCATATCAATAATATTAATAGTAACAATATTAATAATGTGGAGAAGAAGAGGAAGAAGAAGAAGATGGAAGAAGAAGATGAAAGAAGAACACAGAAGAACAAGAATCAGAAGAATCATAGAATCATAGAATCATAGAATCAGTCAGGGTTGGAAGGGACCACAAGGATCATCTAGTTCCAAGCCCCCTGCCATGGGCAGGGACACCCTACACTAGATCAGGCTGGCCAGAGCCTCATCCACCTGGTCTTAAACACCTCCAGGGACGGGGCCTCAACCACCTCCCTGGATAACCCATTCCATGGCTTCACCACTCTCATGGTGAAGAGCTTCTTCATCACATCTAGTCTGAATCTCCCTATTTCCAGCTTCATTCCATTCCCCCTAGTCCTATCACTACCTGAGATCCTGAAAAGTCCCTCCCCAGCCTTCCTGTAGGCCCCCTTCAGATACTGGAAGGCCACAATGAGGTCACCTCGGAGCCTTCTCTTCTCCAGACTGAACAGCCCCAACTCCTTCAGTCTGTTCTCATAGGAGAGGTGCTCCAGCCCTCTGATCATCCTCATGGCCCTTCTCTGGACACGCTCCAGCACGTCCACATCCCTCCTGTAATAGGGGCTCCAGAACTGGACGCAGTACTCCAGGTGGAAGAGCAGAAGAAGAAAGAAGAGGAAAGAAGACCACATCCACAGAAGAGGAAGAGGAAGAGGAAGAGGAAGAGGAAGAGGAAGAGGAAGAAGGAAGAAAGAATGAGGAAGGAAGAAAGAAAAGAAGAGGAAATGAGGAAAATCACATTATTATTGTTGTTATTATTATTATTATTATTATTACCATTACCATTATCATTATTATTACCATTATAATTATTTCCATGATCATCATTATGATGATTTCTATTTCAATATATCCTGACCATAAATTTTGGCTGGGTATTTTTAGAGCATTTTGCAAACCAGCAATAGCAGCACCACCACAACATGCCTCCTGTTGTTTTCAGGAGATGGGCTTGAAGAAGTAGCTACCTTATTTAGGAAGGCTTGTTGTTAACTCAGGATATGCCACGTTGCCTTTGCACTGAAAAGTTGGCTCACCGAGACGTAGAGCAGCCTGGAGCAGAATTCAGCACTGATGGTACTTATTAGATAAGCAGGAACACAGAGGACATGGGGTTTTGAAGAGTAATGCCCGCTGTGTGCCTGAGGGCTCAGCAGAACTATGAAATTCGATCTGGCATATGTGACAGGGGTGGGTAACTCCTCTTAATTATGTGTGCTTTTGGATCAGGGAATCGCACACAACCCTGAGTGATGGAAACTGGAGCATGAAACCTGCAGTCCCATGAAAGACCCAGAATTCTGTTAACTCAGCAGGACATTGGATCATCCACTGCAGGTGTGCATTGAGACATAATGAAGCCAAAAGACTGATCTGCTGGTGTTAATAAGTAAAATTTAAATGGCTTCTCACATCACTTTGAAACTACTTTTAAACTTCTTTTAGAAACAACCAAATGTAATTTTTTTCCCTTGGAGAGTAGAATAGAATAGAATAGAATAGAATAGAATAGAATAATAGAATAGAATAGAATAGAATAGAATAGAATAGAATAGAATAGAATAGAATAGAATAGAATAGAATAGAATAATACAATACAATACAATACAATACAATACAATACAATACAATACAATACAATACAATACACCAGGTTGGAAGAGACCTTCAAGATCATCACGTCCAAACCATCAACCAATCCAACCCACCCAAACAACTAGATCATGGCACCAAGCACCCCATCAAGTCTCCTCCTGAACACCTCCAGTGATGGTGACTCCACCATCTCCACGGGCAGCCGATTCCAATGGGCAATCACTCTCTCTGTGTAGAACTTCTTCCTAGCATCCAACCTAAACCTCCACTGGTGCAGCCTGAAGCTGTGTCCTCTTGTTCTGGCACTGTTTGCCTGGAAGAAGAGACCAACCTCTGCCTGGCTACAACCTCCCTTCTGGTAGTTGTAGAGAGCAATAAGGTCACCCCTGAGTCTCCTCTTCTCCAGGCTAAGCAACCCCAGCTCCCTCAGTCTCTCCTCATAGGGCTTGTGTTATTTAGTTGAGGATGTCCGTGCTTACTGTGGGGAGGTCGGACAAGATGAACTTTGAGGGACCTTTCCAACTCAATGCATTCTATGATAACAGAATATCAAGGGTTAGGACTGGGCTGGCAACTAAGTGAATAACAGAAGCTCTCTGTGAACCTCTCTGCCTTCCCAAAGGGAACGTAAAGGGAATAAGACTGATACATTGGGAAAGGAAACTAAATCTAGATCAATAGAAAAAATACTTCACAGTGTATGCTTTAATTTATGGGACCCTTTTTCATAAGGAATTCATTGCAACTCACCAGAATTCCTCTTTTTGTTGGTACACATATCTCATGGTTATCTGGCCTCTGTTTAATAGAGCAATGTTTTCAGAAAATTCAGGGGCCTTTGTAAAAATCTGTTCAACTGCATGAAAAAATAAGAACATGTTACTCACATCCATGGGCATGTTAAGCCTAAATTCTGCTCTAAGTTACACTGTAATTACTCAATGTAATTGGCTCTTTTCAGCCTCCCCAAATGTGGATGCTGAGAATTTCATGTAATGATTTTGGGGAAACAACTAAATCAAGCAGAAAAAAATATACATTGTCTCTGAAAATAAATAAAAAAAGGAAGAAATGTCTAAAACTCTCAGAAGAGTCTCAGCATCCTTGTGATTCAGAGCAATTTGCTGCTAAACAGTAGTTATTCAAAAAGAACAATGCTCAAAAGAGAGAAGTTTTAGGCAACTCATACTGTAGTTCTGTACCCTTTTAGGGTGGTACTTTTAGTGCAGCAGTGGGTTTAGTTGTTTTTTTGTTTTCCTGTTTTTCATTAGGTCTACTCATGAAGGAGTAGGTGTGCCTAGTAGTGGCGTGCCTCAAGGATCAGTGCTGGGCCCCATGCTCTTTAACAACTCTGTTTCTAGGGGAAGCTTAGGCTGGAGGTGAGGAGAAAGTTCTTCACCGAGAGAGTCGTTCGTCATTGGAATGTGCTGCCCAGGGAGGTGGTGGAGTCACCATCCCTGGAGGTGTTCAAGAGGGGATTGGACGTGGCACTTGCTGCCATGGTCTAGTCATGAGGTCTGTGGTTACAGGTTGGACTCGATGATCTTTGAGGTCTCTTCCAACCTTAGTTATACTGTATACTGTGATACTGTGAAAGATATGGCTGCACAGGTTAAATGTCTTGCTGATTGCTCTCCTCTCACCTAAATTTACCAGTCTTTTACCAAATTCAAGTTACAGTAGGATGCTGCAATTCCATGTTGTGCATCATACAATTTATATTATAAATTGAATTGTTTTATTAGTCATTGAATGCATTGTGTTGGAAGGAACTTTTAAAGGTTATCTAGTTCAATACCCCCTTGCAGTAAAAAGGGACATCCCCAACTTGATTCAGTTTCTCAGAGCCCCATCAAGCCCATCAAGATCTTGAATGCCTTGAGGGATGGGGCCTCCACCACTTCCCTGAGCAAACTGTTCCAATGTTCCACCACTCTCAAAGTAGAAAACTTCTTCCTAATGTCCAATTTAAATTTTCCTTTATAATAATTAATAATAATGTATTAGCATTTTAACTGGCATGTTATTCCTAATGTCCAGTCTAAGCCTACCCTTCTCTGATTTCAAACCATTGCCACTTGTCCTACTGAAAATAGAATGACTCACTTTCTAAAACCTGTGCCATGGGTCTTATCAGCACTGTTCAGAGGAAACCCCCTTCTGCTTTGTCATCTTTAATTTTTGAGAGCCTACATTCTCAGTACAGCTTTGAGAAAGGAGATTAAGTCTTTTCTTCTGCTAGCAAAAGACATCAAGAGAATAGAGCTTCCATTTGGCAGACGTTCAGAAGTTTTAGACTTTAGAGAGGCCAGCAATCAAATATGTTATACAGAACAATGAGGAAACAAATGCAGAAATGGATAATCAGCATGGGGTGCTAGGAAAGATCTGTTGTTGATTTGGAGCATATGAGATAATTGCTTGGAATTAAGACAGGAATAAATTCTCCTTCTTTGGAGACATTCAAGTGAAATAAAACTTGATGAATATTTTATATCAGTTCCTAAAGTTGCATGACTGAACTCCCACTCGTATGATTACTGCTGTGCCTCCAACCTCTGTATTGTCTGAGACTCGTTTTCTTTTTCCCTCTGCCAGAGTCTGGTCAAGAAGACAGACTGGAAGCTTGTGTGTAATAGCCGTCCCTTGGCTAACACAGTGAGTTTGAACAAGAAATCCCTGAAATGGAATGAATGCTCTTTAGAATCAGAGTGAAAGTTATTCAGCTGAACACCTTTAAATTCAAATCCCCTATAGATTGTTAGACAAAAAGAATTTCAGAACATAAAATATTAAAACTGTCTATTGAGTGCCATATGATTTTCAGAGGAAAAATGTTGGAGGAAGACATATTCAATATGTGTGCTGAAGATTACATTTCTCTAAATAAGTGGATATTGAGATTACATTAACTTTGCAAGTACCTCACACTGGTGCCTCCCACAGGTAACTTTTCACTGAAATTTTCTAAAGATTAGAATTATCTTGGACCTGTGATAGCAACAAGCAAGAATGAGAAAACAAACCAACAAACCAACAAACAAACAAATCCAGCTTTGAAGTGCAGAATTTATCTGAGCTTGCCTTTGTGTTCTGAAGGAAACCAAAAATGGATCAAACTAATTCTGGAGACAAGCCCAGTATCTCTTTCAGGGAACCATTTATATTGGTAGTGAAAGGAATTTTTCAAGTGAGTTGATATCTGTCTTCAAGTAAAACAGTTCATAACCTGATAAATTCTATCCTACTCCATTCCATTCTATTCTATTCTATTCTATTCTATTCTATTCTATTCTATTCTATTCTATTCTATTCTATTCTATTCCATCACCAGTGTCACCTGGACCTTACTCATACTAAATAATTGCCTGCAAAGTACTCTGAAGATATAAAATAAGGGTTGATTATACCATGTCTAACAAATCCAGTAAAATGTCTAGAGATCAAGTCTTATAAGGAGCAGGTGAGGGAACTGGTACAGGATAGGATAGAATAGAATAGAATAGAATAGAATAGAATAGAATAGAATAGAATAGAATAGAATAGAATAGAATAGAATAGAATAGAATAGAATAGAATAGAATAGAATAGAATAGACCAGACCAGGTTGGAAGAGACCTTTGAGATCATCGAGTCCAACCTATCATCAAACACCACCTAATCAACTAAACCATGCAACCAAGCACCCTATCAAGTCTCCTCCTGTTTAGCCTGGAGACAAGGAGGCTGAAGGGAAACCCCTCAATTTCCACAATTCCCAGAAAAGATGTCATAGTTAGGTTCAGGTTGGTCTCTTGTCCCTATTAACAACTGATAGAACAAGAAGAAATGGCCTCAAGTAGCACCAGGGAGGGTTTAGATGAGAAGAAAACATCTTGACTGAAATGGTTCTCAAACACTGGATCAGAATGTGCAGGGAGCTGGTAGAGTCATCATGCCTGGAGTTGATAAAACATGTAGACATGGCATTTTGGGGCATGGTTCAGTGGGCAAAATGGTTTTGGGAGGTGGTTGAGGCCCCATCCCTGGAAGGGTTTAAGACCAGGCTGGATGAGGCTCTGGCCAGCCTGATCTAGTGTGGGGTGCCCCTGCCCATGGCAGGGGGCTTGGAACTAGATGATCCTTGTGGTCCCTTCCAACCCTGACTGATACTCTGATACTATGTACCAGCTTTTGTATGGGCAGACATTGACTTAAGGATTTGTGTGTCTGCATAAGCAGAACAATGACCCATGGAAGAGTGAAGAAGAAAAGGAATGGTCCTTAATTTACATCATACTGAGTTGGAGAGAGGAGAGAAAATCAAGAGGTGTTACAAGAAATGGCAACAAGATAATCAATGTTGTGTTACAAGACAGGAAATAATTGAAATACAATCAAACTAATTAAAAAACTGCTCTGTAAAGGGAATATTTATATCATATTCCCCTCTCCATTCTTAATTTCTTTTAATGAATTAAGAGGCTCACAATGAGCTTTATTGATTAGTTTTTTGAGGGTATTTGATGGTATTTTTGAAATTCCAGAATTTCCTCTTCATAAGGCTTTATCTCTGTGGATTTGTCTTTGCTTGACTGAGTACCTGTGTTTGAATTAGGCTTTTGGGACCTGTGATTACAAAATTGTTCAGGGCAAGTTTTCAACACTCTTCACAAGAAGTTATAGTTCTGTAGTGTTAGTACCTGATGAGTGCTGAGTGCTTTTGAAATTCTATTCCTAGCTCCAGGCTCTGACAAATTTATTCTGAGCTTTTCTCTCATTTTTGTTTTGTTTTGGATTTGTTTGTTGGGGTTTTTTGGTTGTTATTTTTGTTTGCTTTGTTTTCTTTGATTTTGTTTTCTCCTGCCTTTATTTCCTTTTGTTGCTGGTAATGTGGACCGTGCAAGAACAATATTGTGATAACTATCACCTAACTCTTGTAAACACCACTCAATTTCCTGCTTAGAGCAAAGAGTGGTAAAAGGGCATGTCCTGTAGAACCTGTCAGTGTGTTTGCTTATAGTGCATTAAAATCTTTGCTGTTGTTACACAGCTGTGTGAATAAGAGATTGGAGATGGCAAAGGATATGTGGAAATGTAACAAGTTTTTTTCCCCTACATTTCCCACAAATGCTTCAGGCTTTCCAGGCTGGAAAACTGTCCATCAGAGAAAGACCTGGGGATGTTGATCAACAGCCAGCTAAACATGAGCCAGCGTGTGTCTAGGTGGCCAAGAAGGCAAACAGGATCCTGGCTTGGATCAGGAACAATGTAGCCAGCAGGACCAGGGCAGTGACTGTTCCTCTGGCCTCAGCACTGGTAAGGCTACACCTTGAGTACTGTGTTCAGTTTTGGTGCCCCCACTCAAAGAAACACATTGAGGTGCTGGAGTAGGTCCAGAGAAAGGCAACAAAGCGGTTGAAGAGACAGGAGAACAGGTCTGGTGAGGCATAGCTGAGGGACCTGGGGTTGTTTAGTCTGGAGAAAAGGAGGTTGAAGGGAGACCTGGCTCTTCACAGCTCCCTGCAAGGATGTTGGAGTGAGGTGAGTGTTGGAGCCTTCTCCCAAGTAACAAGTGATAGGAAGAGAGGAAATGGCCTTAAGTTGCCCCAGGGATGGCTTAGTTTGGATATTAGGAAAAATGTCTTTACAGATGTGTCTCCTTCAAGTCCATAATAATGGTTAACCAAATGGAACTGAGGTAGTGAGGGAGATGAGGAGTTTTTCATGATCTGCACTTTCCACAGCATATGAATATGAGAGTTCACACACATATACAGGGTGATATTCACTACTCTGAGAGGTAGGACAGACCTTGGATTGATCCAGCCTTTACAAAATCTTCCATCACTGCAGAAGAGTAAGAACTCAGAATATTTTACCTAAAGATTTTCTCAGGAACAAACTCAGCACAATACAAGGCTAAGGTAAAGAGAAGTGCTCACTGTACATGGTGGCAAAGCAGAGCGTGAAACAGAGAATGATGTTTGGGTGAAAAAGCAGTGTAAGGTGTGACATGAGGTTGCTCTGCCGGCTTTAGTGAACATGGAGACTTCCTGCCGATTCAGATCCTGCCAGGAGGTGTCAGTTTTCAGTTGACTCAGTAACTGGTCAAGGGTGTTGTGTTGATTTCTGAGTTTTGGCTCAGCAAGGACTTCAGAATACCTGTTAACTTACTTTTTGATTAAAGAAAGATTTATCCAAGCAGATTTACAGTTGATGCACATGTTATTCCAAGTCAATATTCCTTCTGACCTCTGACCTGGGGGGGCACAAGCTCCGAAAAGACACAAAGGACTAAAGTGTGAATATTGTCAGAACTGCATAAAAGGTCAGTAAAACTGCTTTCATCTTTTAAACTTCTTCACTTAACATCTCACCTTGCATTTTCTTCTTTTGCTGAAAGGGTATTTCTCCTTGTAGGTGCTTCAAAGCTAGGGCAAAAAAGTTGGTGAAAGGTCTGGAGAATAGGTCTTGCCACAAGCAGCCGAGGGAACTGGGGTTGTTTAGCCTGGAGAAGACGAGGCTGAGGGCAGACCTCATTGATCTCTACAACTCCCTGAAAGGAGGCTGGGGTGAGGTGGAGGTCGATCTCTCAAACAGCCACTGAAAGAAGAGGAAATGGACTGAAGTTGCACAAGGGAAGGTTTAGGTTTATATATTAGGAAAAATTTCTTTCCTGCAAGAGTGGTCAGGCATTAGAAGAGGCTGCCCAGGGAGGTGCTGGAGTCATCATCCCTGGAGGTGTCTGAGAAATGTGTGCACATGGCACTGTGGGAGATGGTTTAATGATCATGATGGTCTCAGGTTGAAAGTTGAACTCCATTTTAGAGGTCTCTTCCAAATGAAACAATTTATGATTCTGTGATTCAGTTTATCCAAACATGCCCCATTTTAGAACATCAAATTTCTGTGCCCAAACAATTTCACATCTGAAGGGGAAAAAGAAGTAGTTTGCGACTAAGATGGTTATTTTTCTTTTAAATTATATTTTGTTTCATTATAAGCTGCTACATTGGAATATAGCATAGGTTTGTCATAGCATAGGAATATAGGAGGTTTAGTATCATAGGTTTAATGATGAAAATATCAGAATGTGATTTTAAAGGAAAAAAATCAACAAATATTTCACTTTATTCTTCCAGGAATATTTCTATTTCTTCACAACAATGAATTTGCTGCAGTAAGTTTCTGCAGTTGCTAGGGTACTGTGGCTATAACACTCATTTCCATCTCGTACTGTAAGTCTGTAGTGGATTCACCATGGCAATGTTAGTATGTTTCCACTCACTGCTTTTCTAACAGAGAGTGTTGAATTGTTTTCTAGTGTACTTTGTGAATTAAATTAAAAGGCTTTCATTCTTGCAGAGGAGATATTTGTGAGATTTTAGGCAAATAAAAAAATGCATAAACATGTCTTTTAATAGAGCATATCTTAATATATCCTTATAAACACTGATATAAAATGCAAAACATAGAGCAGAAGTGAAATCAGTCTCTTTGTTCAATATCACAGAATCATACATTCGTTTGGGTTGTAAAAGGTCTCTAAGATTGAATCCAACCTTCAACTCAACACTATTATGCCCACTAAATCATGTCTCCAAGTACTATGTCCCCTCCAGGGAATCTCCTCCCTCCACCTGATGTCCACAGAATATTAGGGGTTGGAAGGAACCTCCAGAGATCACCAAGTCCAGCCCCCCTGCCAAAGTAGGATCAGCTAGGCCAGGCCACTGAGGAATGCGCCCAGGAGAGTTTTGAAAGTCTCCAGAGAAGGAGACTCCACAACCTCTCTGGGCAGCCTGTTCCAGGGCTCAATCACCCTCACCATAAAGGAATTCCTCCACATGCTGAGGTGGAACCTCCTGTGTTCTAGCTTGTACCTATTGTTCCTTGTCCTGTCACTAGACATCACTGAAAGGACACTGTCACCTTTGTCTTGACACCTATCCCTCAGATATTTATAGAAGTTAATATGATTCCCTCTCAGCCTTCTCTTCAAGAGTAAATAGACCCAGTTTACTCAGTCTTTTGTCGCACTGCTGGGGATGAAGCCCAGGACATGGCTTCTGGGCTGCAAGTGACCACTGTTGGCTCATGTTGAACTTCTCTTCAACTGTTACCCCAAAGATCTTTTCCTTAGCCCTGCTCTCCATCCAGTCTCTGCCAGCCTGCATTCGTGCTACAAATTGTCCCAAACCAGGTTCTGAACCTTGCATTTGGCATTGTTAAATTTCTTAAGGTTATCATTGACCAACCTCTCAAGACTGTGAGGATCCCTCTGGGTAACCTCCCTTCCCTCCAGTGTGTCAACCGCACCACACAGCCTGGTGGTGGTGGCGGCAAATTTTTTGAGGCTGTGCTTGATCCTTACTGCAGAGCCAAAGTTGCTTGAGTCAGGAAACTAAGAACAGTAAGTACTGAAAGGTAGAAAGCCCAACTTCCAGGACCAACAGCAAACTGTTCTTTCTAGGAAAAGAACAAAATCTCCAGGGGAGAACTCTAATTTCTCAGCTAATTAAATTTTAAGGAAAAATTCCAACTAAAACTGTATAACTGCAACAATCTTCGTTGCATGTATCCAGAAGCACGTGACCATGGAGATTGTGTGCTACACTTACTTTAGGCAGTTGAAGAAAATTGGTTAAATCATGTTGGACAGAAGAAAAGGTGGGGGAGGGAAAGAAAGAAAGAAACTCTTGACATATTCTGAAAGCCTTTCCTTCGAGCAATAAATAATGCATTTTGAGGCAGGTCCCCAAGCTATTTGCCATTTTAGAGCTGCAGAGTTGGCTGCCTATGCATTATCTGGCATTCAATTTGATGGATTATTAAAAAGTTGATGCTTTTAATTCTTCTGTGGCTGTATGAGCTTTGTGGGATCCTATCTACCACAGCTTTGCACTCAGATTTGCAAGCCGATGGGTGGATTTAATTAGCAACCACATTGCTGAAGGATTTATTTCAGGAAGAAGCTTTTGCATATCTAATGATAATAATAATAATAGCCCCTTAATATATTTAATAATTACTCTTGCTATTAGTGGCTTCTTTGCCAGGTGAGACTTTTCACAGCATTTATGAAAAGGGGCTACAGGAATGATGGAGAAGGAGTTTTTATAATTGCATGTGGTAATAGGACAAGGGGCAATGGGTTGAAACTAGAGCAGGATAGATTCAGATCGAATGTTAAGAAGTTGTTTACTATGAGTAGTGGCTGGGGGAACTGGGGCTTTATAGTCTGGAGAAGAGTAGGTGGAGGGAAGGCCTCATTGCTCTCTACTGAAATGAAGTTGGAGCTAGGTAAGTGTTCATGTCTTCTCCCTAGTAACAAGTGACAGGAGCAGAGGATATGGCCTCAAGCTGTACCAGGGGAGGTTTAGGTTTGATCTTAGAAGAAACATATTCACTGAAAGGGTTCCCAAAGACTGGAACAGGCTACCTAGGGAGGTGGTTGAGTCCCTGTTGCTGAGGGCATTTAAAAGCCACCTAGATATGGTGCTGAGGGACAGTGTTCTGCACCAGATGAGGTAGAATTAGAGAATGGTTTGGCTCATTGATCCAAAGGTCTTTTCTAACCAAAATGATTTTATGACTATGTAATTTAAATATAATATGAGCTTTCTAATGCCATGCACACTTCACCTATGCATTTAAATATTTTACCCCAAGAAATTGCCTATGCTAGGATCTAATCATCTATGCTTTGTTTACGGGGTTAGATTGATTAACAAAGCATTGAGCTCTAAAATGACCTACTGTGCTTAAAATATTTTGGGGTAAAAAAGCAGAAGCCTGGATGAAAAGTGTCCACAAGGAAGAGAAAACCAAAAGTTTCTGGAAGCAAGAAGAGACCAAAAACCCCCAAACCTATCAATGTGCAATTTATTGAAAATTTTGCTTTTTGAGCTTTGATAGAAGTAAATGTAGTGGAAGCAGTCTTTTGATTCTGTCAGATACAGATGGTTTGAAGGTATGACTGTACTCTTCTTTGCATGTTTGTGTTGTCACATTAGGCAAGTAGGGAAGAGAAAAAAAATTACCTATTTCTTCAAATTATGGTCAGCAGATACAGTGTTCTCCAAAGAAATGCACTTGATTCTGTGGCATCTAGAACATTAGCTGGGGTCCATTCTCTAATGCAGCTGCTGAGTTTGCTTCACATCAATTTGAATTTTTGCATTTGAGCTGATCATGATAATTTTACCTTCAGTGTCACTAAAAAGCACTCTGTATGTTTGATATGAGCAGGTGACAGCATTAATAGATGAGGGGCGAGCAACTGATGTCGTTTACCTGGACTTGAGCAAAGCCTTTGACACTGTCCCGCACCACCTCCTGGTCTCCAAGCTGGCGACACATGGGTTTGATGGATGGACCACTAGATGGATAAAGAATTGGGTTGATGGCCGCACCCAAAGAGTGGCTGTCAATGGGTCCATGTCCCAGTGGAGGCCAGTGACAAGCGGAGTCCCTCAGGGATCAGTCCTGGGACCTGTCTTGTTCAACATCTTTGTGGGTGACATGGACAGTGGCATCGAGTGCACCCTCAGCAAGTTTGCTGATGACACCAAGCTGTGTGGTGCAGTGGACACCCTGGAGGGAAGGGATGCCATCCAGAGGGACCTGGACAGGCTGGAGAGGTGGGCACAAGCCAACCTCATGAGCTTCAACAAGACCAAGTGCAGGGTCCTGCATCTGGGTCGAGGCAATCCCAGGCACAAATACAGTCTGGGCAGTGACTGGCTGGAGAGCAGCCCTGAGGAGAGAGACTTGGGGGTGCTGGTGGACGTGAAGCTCAACAGGAGCTCTCAATGTGCGCTTGCAGCCCGGAAAGCCAATCAGATCCTGGGCTGCATCAGGAGAAGTGTGACCAGCAGGTCAAGGGAGGTGCTTCTCCCCCTCTACTCAGCTCTGGTGAGACCCCACCTGGAGTACTGTGTCCAGTTCTGGAGCCCATATTACAGGAGGGATGTGGACGTGCTGGAGCGTGTCCAGAGAAGGGCCACGAGGATGATCAGAGGGCTGGAGCACCTCTCCTATGAGGACAGACTGAAGGAGTTGGGGCTGTTCAGTCTGGAGAAGAGAAGGCTCCGAGGTGACCTCATTGTGGCTTTCCAGTATCTGAAGGGGGCCTACAGGAAGGCTGGGGAGGGACTTGTCAGGATCTCAGGTAGTGATAGGACTAGGGGGAATGGAATGAAGCTGGAAATGGGGAGATTCAGGCTAGATGTGAGGAGGAAGTTCTTTACCATGAGAGTGGTGAAGCCCTGGAATGGGTTGTCCAGGGAGGTGGTTGAGGCCCAGTCCCTGGAGGTGTTTAAGACCAAGCTGGACGAGGCTCTGGCCAGCGTGATCTAGTGTAGGGTGTCCCTGCCCATGGCAGGGGGTTGGAACTAGATGATCCTTGTGGTCCCTTCCAACCCTGACTGATTCTATGATTCTATGATTCTGTGATTCTATATTTTTTTCCTTTTTCCTGTTTTTAACTAAGCAGAAACTAAGCAGTATCTATACATTGAGTCTTGTTCTTGATAATAACCTCAAGATTTAACCTCAAGGTCCCTTCCAATACAAACCATTCTATGACTGTTGAAGAAAATGTTAGTTTTAAGAAATAAATGTAAAAAGTATATAATTTCTTGCCCCTGAAAGAATGAAATTCAGAGAACCCTGTGCAATATGATGCTCCTTTTTTTTTTTTTTTTTTTTTTTTTTTTTGATGTTTAATTAAGCAGAAACTAAGCAGTATCTATACTTTGAGTCTTGTTCTTGAAAATAGCTTCAGGCTTTATCACAGAATCACCGAATCACCAAGGTTGGAAGAGACCTCAAAGATCATCGAGTCCAGCCTGCCACCACAGACCTTATGACTCTATCCTCAAGGTCCCTTCCAATACAAACCATTCTATGATTGTTGAAGAAAATGTTAGAGAAATACATGCAAAAAGCATATAATTTCATGCCCCTAAAAGGAAGAAATTCAGAGAGTCCTGTGCAATATATTGCCCCTTTATTTTGATTTTCAATTAAGCAGAAACTAAGCAGTATCTATACATTGAGTCTTGTTCTTGAAAATAACTTTAAGATTTATCACAGAATCACCAAGGTTGGAAGAGACCTTGAAGATCAAGTCCAACCTGTCACCACAGACCTCATGACTCTATCCTCAAGGTCCCTTCTAATACAAACCATTCTGATTGTTGAAGAAAATGTTGGTCTTAAGAAATGCATACAAAAAGCATATATATTCTTGCCTCTGAAAAAGAAAGAAATTTAGAGATTCTTGTGCAATATGTTGCTCTCTTCAGTGCTCACAAAATCCTTTGGTCTGTTAGATGCAAAGAAAAGAAAAATAAAAGGCAAAACCACAAATCGAGAAACTAAAAGACAATTAAAGAGATAAGGAAAGAATGAAGGGGGGAAACCCCACATTCAATTTTCTGTATCACTGTCTGAAGAAAATGTTCAAACCCCACTCTACAGTTTTACACACTGTACTGTACCCTGCAGAGGGTTGGATTTTTTGGAACACAACAGGAAATGAATTTGTTCTTGGAATTAGTTCAGAGAGAATCATGAGAGCAATTTACTTCTGACGCAGTTCCAGTAAGAAGCTATTATGTTGATTGCCATAAAGTTCATCAGTTTAAATATGTAACTTTTATTCCTGACTCATCGTTTAGGTAAGACTACTCATTCACGGTGATAAAAAAGCCCAAACTCAAGGCAACAGTTATCTGAAGATCTACCTTCCTGTTGTCCACTCAAAATAGACAAGTTCAAGTAAAGGATGTGCAATAAATTCTGGTATCTCTCAAAATGAGAGTGGGATTCCAGTAGGTTCTTGCAAAGAATCAGTCAAGCTCTGTCTCATTTCATTAATACAACTGGTACAATTTTAGTCTTCTTCCCAGTTATCTCCACATCACTTCTTTAAATCTTTCTCCAAGAGTACTTCTTCAAGTGTGGCCAGAAGGTCAAAGGAAGTTCTCCTTCCTCTCTGCTTTGCCCTCTTTGAGACCACATCAGAAGTACTGTGTCCAGTTCTGGGTTCCCCACTTCAAGAGGGATGGAGATATACTGGTGAGAGTCCAATGAAGGCTATGAGGGTAGTGAAGGGATTGAAAGATCTGTCTGATAAGGAAAGGCTGAGAGACCTGGGACCATTTGATCTAGAAAAGACAAGACTGAGAGATCTTATTAATGTTTATCAATATCTGAAGAGTGAATGCCAAGAAAGAGCCAATCTCTTTTCAGCAATGTCCTGTGAACACAGGAAGTTTCAGCTCAACATGAGGAGAAACTTCTTTGCTGTGAGCATGCTGGAGCCCTGCAGCAGGCTTCCCAGAGAGATTCTGGAGTTTCCTTCTCTGGAGACTTTCAAGACCCATCTGCATGGGTTCTTGTGTGGCCTACCCTAGGTGATCCTCCTTTGGCAGGCAGGTTGCACTCCATGGTCTCCAGAAGCCCCTTCCAACTCCTGCTGTTCTGATACTTATTATTCAGGTGGTCAGTGATTGATGTTTGTCATTTCATGCCCTCAGGCAATTCTTTATTACCCAAGACATGATCTACAGAAGATATTAAGAGTTATGCAATCCCACTCTGGATCTACATGGAATGGAAATAAGGTCTTATGTCAACCCTCTCAAACAGCTGAAGGCAGACAAAAGTGGCTCAAGGATCAATAACAAAATCATTATGCTATTTCTAGTTGTTTACTACCAAGGACATGATGCAGTGAGGCATAGATAACCCACAGTGAATCACCAGCTAACACCATACAGGGCATTCTCTGGATGATTTCCAGTTCAGAAGCACATGCAATAAAACATCTCCTTTAGAAAATACTTCTGGCAACCATCCAATATTGTTTTGTTGGAATATTGCTGATGATTATTTTTGTTTTCTAATACTACTGACTGATGATTGCAGCCACTATAGAATGATGTATTGACCATGAATACATGACACATTCTTTGACAGTGGATCCAGAGAAAGACAGTGAAGCTGGTGAAGGGTCTGGAGAACAGGTCTTGTGAGGAGCAGCTAAGGAAGCTGGCATTGTTTAGCCTGAAGAGAAGGTGGCTGAGGGGGAGACCTTCTCCCTTAAAAGAGATTGGAATGAGGTGGGTGTTGGTCTCCCCTTTCCAGTAACTAGTGACAGGACAAGAGGGAATGACCTGAAATTGTGCCAGGGGAGGTTTAGATTTGATATTAAGAATAATTTCTTGACTGAAAGAGTGCCCAGGGATTGGAAGAGGCTTCCCAAGGAAGTGGCAGAGTCACCATCACTGGAAGTGTTCAAGAAATATGTAGACCTAGCATTTTGGGACATGGTTTAGTGGGCATGGTGTTGGGTTGATGGTTGAACTGTCAAGACTATATGAAAAACATGCATTTCAAATCCTTATCTAGAGCTTTGTGTCAGGAAATTGAAAATTATAACCAGGTAGATTAGAATAACTGTAGGGTGTCATGAAGTCTTTAAGTCAGCAAGTATCAGCAATGCCTATAATGGACTTGATGATCTTAGAGGTCTTTTCCAACTGAAGTAAGTCTATGATCTACAAAGGATAAGTTTTGTTTTCAAATGCAAAACTAAAAACAGAGGTAAAAGGAATAAGATTTGAAAAAAACCCTGGTGTTGTAATTTCTTTCTAAATGTAGCTTATTGAAGTTCAGTGCAAAGTCTTGTATCTGTGTTGGGCAAATCATCAGTATCTGTACAGACTGGATGTTGAATAGATGGAGAGCAGCCCTGCAGAGGTGGGCTTGGGGATACTGGTGAATGAAAACATGGAAGTGAGCCAGAAATGTGCACTTTCAGCCCAGAAAGCTGCATTAAAAAGTATGTTGAAGAAGGTGATTCTCCTGTGGCAAGACCTCACCTGCAGTGTTTTGTCCAGATCTAGAGCCCTCAGTACAGGAATGACATGGACCTGTTAAAACCATCTATTTTCAGGTGGTTGTGGAGAGCAATGAGGTGTCCCCTAAGCTTCCTCTTCTCCAGACTAAGGAATCCCAATTCCCTCAGCTTCTTCTCATGAAACCTGTTCTGTAGACTATTCACCAGCTTCATTGCCCTCCTCTGGGCATGTTCCATCACCTCAATGTCTTTCTTGGAATGCAAAAACACTCACTGGAATGAGTGTAACACTCACTACCTCAAATGAGTATAATCTGCTGTATTAAGAAATAGATGGTTATTAGGACACCTCACTTAACCATGTCAAGAGGTTCCCTAGAAGTTAAGAGATCTTCTACTAGTCACTGTTAGAAAAGAAAGAACATCTGTGATAGTTCAGTGTCTTTTGATTGCACTGCAATGTCAGCCCTAGAACTGTGCCCAGGTTTCAGTAGCTGTTCTCTGAAATGGACCGTAAATTACGCCTTAGTTTCAAGCAGGTATTTTCAGGGTTATTGAGATGTTATCATGCTCAAATGCAGCCACTGAGGGCTTTTCTGTTTGTTTGTTTGCTTGCTTGCTTGCTTTTTCTTTCTTTTTCTTTTTTTTAAGGCAGAAATCAAGTGTCAGAGTGCAAAGAGACAGGGACAAATTTAATCTCATTTTTTGCATAGTCTGTAATTTTATTCCTGCCTTTGTGTCAGAAGAGAGAGCTCCAAGTCACCGCAGTGTTTGTCAGCGTGTCCTTAACTGTGCAGAGTGCACCTGAAATTTCAAACTGCAGAGCCCATTGTAGAAATGATATCAAACTCAATCATCTGTTCATCTTCTCATTTGACCTGTTTAGTCAGTTTCAGAGTTTCTTATCCCACCCACCTACTATTTTCAAAATTACTTCAGAAGGCTCTGCCATGACCAAAAACAATAAAACCTGATCTAGCTGGAGGTGTCCCTGCACATTGCAGGGGTTGGCCAAGAAGACCTTTGAGGGTCCCTTCCAACCCAATGCAATCAGTGAACCTGCGAGTGAAGCAGTATATGAAAAGAACAACATAACACTTCAAAGGGTTCTGGTACAATAGATGCAATTGTCTTTGGGAGTACTTGAGACAACACCACATAAATTTGGCTCTCTCTTCAAGAATTATTTCTTCCATTTTGATGATCTTTGAGGTCTTTTCCAGCATTATTGATTCTATGATTGTGTAAAAAGAAAGGCAACAACGTTGGTGAAGGGTCTAGAGAGCAAGTCTTATGAGGAACAGCTGAGGGAACTGGGGTAGTTTAGTCTGGAGGAGGCTGAGGATAGACCTCATTGCTCTCTACAACTCACTGAAAGATGACTGGAGTGAGATGAATTTGGTCTCTTCTCTCTAGGATCAGGTGATAGAATGAAAGGAAATAGCCTGAAATTGTAGCAAGGGAGGTTTAGGTTGGATAACAGGAAAAATTTCTTTATGGCAAGTGTGGTCAAGCATAGGAGCAGGATGCCCAGGGAGGTGGCAGAATCATTGGTCTTGGAGGTGTTCAAGAAATGTGTGGACATGCCACTTTTGGACATGGCTTAATGTGCATGGTAGTCTTAGGTTGATAGTTGGAATTGATTGTGATAGCCTTTTACAACTGAAATAATTCTATGATTCTATCAGGGGAGGTTCATGAAAAGCTTGGTAGAGAAATATCTAGTGAACATCGTTTCAAATGGCTGTTGTGATGAATGCGAGTTTTAAATAGTTATTGACACTTTATTTTCATCTGGTTATTGATAACTTTTGAAGTATAAAGGCTATAATCATTTGAAAAGGTAAAACATTCGAATTATGTAGCAGTATTATATTACCAACTAGGCTGAGAAAGTTGGATTTGTTCAGCCTGGAGAAAAGAAGGCTCCAGGGAGACCTTATTGTGACCTTTCAGTACTTAAAAGAGCTGATAAGAAAGATGGGGAGGGTCTTTTAGCAAGGTCTGCTGTGACAGGACAAGGGGGTCATGGTTTAAACTAAACAAAAATAAAATGGAGATTTTAATTAAAATAAGGAAGAAACTTTCTGTATTCATTGGGGTGAAACATTGGCCTAGAGAAGGTGGTAGACACCCCATCCCTGGAACCATTCCAGGTCAGGTTGTCTGGGGCCCTGAGCAACTTGCTCTAGTTGAAGATGTCCCTGTACACTGCAGGCAGCTGGAGCAGATGACCTAGAAAGGTCTTTTCCAACCTAAATCTTTCCATGATGCTATGATCCATTGCAAATACTTCAGAATATTTACTGGTGAAGTTTACAGTCAATGATTATGAAGCTTTTATGAAGAGATCATAAATAAAGGGAAGGCACAATAACAGCTTTGTGCTGCTCTCTTAGAAGAAACAATTGTGTTTGGAGACTATTTAAATACAATTTAGAGAATTAGAATTACAGTTCTGCTGATACTGCTTAGAGAATTAAGGAAGAATTCAATAAAGGTGAGAGACCTGGAATTAATTTGGTTTGCACATATGAAATTTACTTTCAACAGAATATTTCTCATGCCTCTCTGTCAAAAACCATACAACCAATTATGTTTTGGTAGTTAAAATGCTTAATTATTTTTAGTTTGTATCGATTGTAGTGATTCATGTTCATTATGGAGCAAGGCCAAAAGGGTTATTGTGAACAGCAATAGTGCTCTTCATTCCCAGTTTCCTAAGAGAAGGGGAAAAAAAATCTTACATCTTATTATATAAATTGATTATTAATAGCAATTATTCTGGGGTTTGACCTTCAGCTACAGTAGAAGCACAGGAGTTTTCTAAAGACTAGCTCTCCTATTTAAAATAAATCATTTAAAGGATCCAAAGCACTAGGAAAAAAAAAAAAAACCTGGAGCTCATCATTACAGGCTGTCTCCTGTTTCCAGTGTCTTCTATGACATCTCGAATCTCAATCGCTTTGTACGACTTCCTTAAGAATCCACCTTTTGGTCCCTAATATTTTATGGACAGGTGGAGGCTGCTGGCAAGAAGGAATTTTGAGTAGCTTGAGGAAGAGCTGCTTTTGAGCTTGAGGGGTGCAGTTATGCCTGCCTGCAACATCAGGAAATGGTACAAATTGTAGGCGTTTTGTATCTCAGCATTAGGAGCGTCCTGCCTAATGTTAGCTACTTTTGTGAAGACTGTCTTTGCAGGCAGTGTGACACCAGGAGAAAATTGCATTTGCAGTGCAGTTTTATTTGGGAGAAAAGGACCTCAGGGTGCTGCTTGACAGATGGCCGAAAATGAGTCAGAAGTGTGCCCAGGTGGCCAAGAGCACCCTGCCCTGGGTCAGCAATACCATGGCCAGCAGGAACAGGTAAGTGATTATTCCCCTGGACTGAGCACTGGAGAGGCCACATCTTTAGTCCTGGGTTCATTTTTGGGGCCCTCACTACAAGAAAGGCATTGAGGTGCTGGAGAAGTTCTAGAGAAGGGCACCAAATCTGGTGAAGGGTCTGGAGAGTAGATCTGGTGAGGACCAGCTGACGGACTTGGTGGTGTTTAGTCTGGGGGGGTGGGGGGGACCTTCTCCCACTCTGCAACTCCCTGAGTTTGGAGCAAAGTGGGGGGCAGTCTCTTTTCCTGAGTAACAAGTGATAGGGTGAGAGGAAATGGCCTCAAGTTGCCCCTCAGTAGGTTTAGCTTAGATAATAGGAAAAAATTCTTTCTTGGAAGAGTAGTCAGGCATTGGAAGAGGCTGCCAAAGGAGGTTGTTGAGCCACCGTCCCCAGAGGTGTTCAAAAGATGCGTGGACATGGCACTTGGGGATGTGGTTTAATGGCCATGGTGGTGTCAAGTTGATGGTTGGACTTGATGATCTTAGGGGTCTTTTCCAAATGAATCATTCCTATGATTCTATGAATATGGATCAGTTTGCTGCAGGTGGGGTAGTAAGTTGGAAGAGTTACAAACTAATGAAAATTATGAGACCCCTTTTTCATGTCTGAAATGGCTAAAATGAATATTAAATCACAAGTTATTGTTCATAAACCAGCAGGATTATGAACTAATTAGGGAGCTGATGAGAAAAGCTGGAGAATTACTACTTTTCATGAATTTTAAAATCTTTGATTTCATAGCCAGAGTGGTGCCCTCGGAGTGGATATTTTGCAGCTATCAATCTGCTGCCTTCTTCCTCAATTTATTATCAAAGCCTAATTAAAATCAAGAAAGTGACACTGAGCGCTGTGCAAATCTTCAGTTAGTCCAACAGCCTGGTGGGAAAGATGGGATGCTATATTCAGGCTTGATGATTGACAGACATGCACTGGGGATCGTGCAGGCTTACTGGATCAAAGGAGATAAGAATGAAACTCTGCAGATCTGTCCCATCTGCATGGCAGGTACTACTTGCAGAAATAAAATGAGCAGTGGAAGAGATATGCAAAATGGTTACTGCATTGAAATGTACAAAGAAATTTAGTCAGTTATATGTGAGATCAGGACCATAACTCTGATGACTTGACACCAAAATCTGTGGTATCACTATTAATGAGAATGTAGAATCCATTCATTGCAATAAAAAGTTTAGATGGAAATTATTTGCATAAACTTTTGGAATTAAGTGGTCTGTAATGCAAAGTACAAAAAATAAAGGCCTGAGCTCTTTGGGTGTCATAAAGAACCATAAATGAAATATGGCTAGAGAGCATTTTACAGGCAAAGTAATATAAAACTACATACTGTCATGGTTCCTTGTCTATTATCATAGAGTCATAGAATGGTTTGGGTCGGAAGGGACCTTCAAGACTATTTAGTTCCAACCCTTCTGTCATGGACAGGGACACTTCCCACTAGACCAAGCTGTACAAAGTCTCATACATCCTTATTAAAACACTTCCAGGGATAAGGCATCCACGACCTCCCTGGGCAACCTGTTCCAGTGTCTCACCACCCTCATAGTAAAGAGCATTTTCTTAATGTCTAATCTAAACCTACCCTGCTCTAGTTTAAATATCTATCAATTTTCTGATATACATCACTATTCTTTCTTTCTGGCCACATATTTAAAGTCTGATATTATCTCAGAATAAGACATTTACAGCCATGGCAATGTCACAGAATTTGTATTTCTGAGGCAAAAGAGGAATTCAAGATGGGAATGGTGATGCATTTTGACTAAATTCAAATGTCCCTGCTGGAATTATAGATTACAGTCTCAGTTTTGGGAAGGAAGCTCTCAGCCTTTCCTTCACTAAGAAGCCCGGAAGTGTTGAAAGTCAGGTTGGATGTAGTAGGAGGCATCCCTGCCCATGGGGTTGGAACTAGATAATCTTGAAGGTCCCTTACAACCTAAACCATTCTATAAATATATGAACATCAACAGCATAAAAGAACATATATGTTGCTGATACACAAATAAAATTTTGTGGCCACAGCATAAACCCACATCAGACTGTTTCTAAAATGGTGCAGCTCAGTATTGAGCAGTCCTGGATGTGAGGAAGAAAATTGTTTACTCTGGAGAAGAGGAAGCTGAGGGGAAAAGGCCTGAAATTGTGCCAGGGAGGGCTAGGTTGGATACTAGGAAAAGCTTATTTACTGCAAGAGAGGTCATGCATTGGGATGGGCTGCCCAGGGTGGTGGTGGAGTCACTGTCCCTGGCAGTGTTCAAGAAATGTGTAGACATGGCACTTTGGGACATCTTTTATTGGCCACGTTGATCTTAGGCTGATGGTCGGCCTTGATCTTAGAGGACTTTTCCCAGCCAAAACAGTTCTAATAATCTATGATTCTATGAAAAGGGTCCTCAGAGCTAAACTTTGGATCTGAACTGATTCTCTGGGAAAACACCTTTCAAGGCTCAAAGCTGAGTTTGCGCATTGAAGAGAATTTCAGTTGCAATAGGGAAAGATCCAGGAATCCGTCACTTGAGGTTATAAATACATTCATAATTTCACCTGAAAAATATTTAGAATCCTGTAAAATGCTTCACTTTATCATCAGGGTACAGAAAACGTAAATCAGATCCAAAACCTGTCCTCAAGATCATAATCTATTGCAGTAGATGTTATAGCTGGCAACATTAACAATGCAAGGAGGAGAATGAATTATAGGGAATAGGAGACTTACTAATTATCCACAAAATTATTACACTGAGTAATGAGTTTTTTTCACTTAGTCAAGAGGGAAATTTAATGTTTTAGACAGTGCAACAGATAACTTTATGGAAAACTGGCAAAGATCCAAGCTTGCTGTAGAAGGTGCTTTCTGGCAACAGATGTTTGGTGAAAGATTTCATCCTGTGAGAATGAGCAATAGCCTGAACATCACAGTTTCAGCAGTTGTTGAAAATATTACCTACAAAAGCTGAGAAGTGGACAAGGAGATCAAGGCTTTCAGATTAGCAAATACACAAACTCTTTTAGGTCTTTCAGTTGGACCAAGAGGTGGGCCACCAGTAACAGTGAATTTGGTTAAAAAGGAAGGAAAAAAAAAAGAGTTGATCATCCTTCCCAGACGGACTGCACAACTGAGAATTTAATACTAACATGTATTTTGTGTACTGGAGAGAATTCAGTGGAGGCCACAAAGATAGTGAGGGGACTAGACCATCTGTCTTCACAGTATCACGGTATCATTAGAGGTTTGAAGGGACCTCAAGAGTTTATCGGGTCCAACACCCCTGCCAAAGGATCACTTAGGGTAGACTGCACAGGAATGCATCCAGGTGGGTTTTGAAAGTCTACAGAGGAGACTCTACAACCTCCCTGTTAGTCTGTTCCAGTGCTCTGTCACCCTCACTGTAAAGAGGTTTCCCCTCATGTTGAGGTGAAATCTCCTATGTTCACTTTTGAACCCATTGCTCCTTGTCTTACTGTCCACCACCAAAAAGATCTTGGCCTCCTCCACTTGACACCCACCCTTCAGATATTTATACACATTGATGAGATCCCATCTCAGTTTTCTTTTCTCAAGACTAAAACGCCCTAGAGATCTCAGTCTCTTTTTATAGGGGAGATGCTCAAGTCCCCCAATCAACTGACAAGGAGAGCTTGAGACCTGGGGCTGTTTAGCCTAGAAAAGAGTAGTCTGAGAGGGGATCTTATGAATGTTTATAAACATCTAAAGGGTGGAGGTCATGAGGATGAGGCTGGGCTCTTTCCAGTGGTGACCATGGTAGAAGTGGCAATGAGTACAAAGCGGAACACAGGAGGTTTCACTTAACTGAAGGAAAATCATCTTTTCTTCAGAGGTGGCAGAACATTGGAGGAGGCTTCTCAGAGAAGCTGTGAATTCTCCTTCTCTGGAGACTTTCCAAACCCACCTGGACTTTGCAATCCTGTGCAGCCTGCTCTAGGTGATTGTGCTTTAGCAAGAGGGTTGGACTAGTTCATCTCCAGTTGTCCCTTCCAGTCCCCAACATTCTGTGATTCTATAATTATTATTGCTGGATAATTCTCAACCTGAGATTCAGATCCTTGTGCAGTCTTTTCACTCTCATATCTCTGAGAGATATAATTTCTTACTAATTTTCCATCAGTTTCTATTTTTATTTCTTTCTGTTAAATGTACAGGTGTAATGGTTGTTGTGTCATATTTTCAATTCAGGTGAGTGAATCAAAAATACTTGCATTGGAAATATTTCCCTTAATGATAATTTTTGTTGTTTCTCAGATGAATGTGAAACAGCAAACAGCATGTAAATTGCACTTCCTCTTCTGTCACATGTGGAATCTGCTTCCTCACAAGGAATCTATCAACAGCTGGAACTCAACAGCCCAAAACCTGGCATTCATTCTCTCTGATAGAGATGCTACTGCATCCCAGATATGCTTTCCTTATAGATTAATAATGAGATCTTGTTGAACAATCAGCACAACTCGGTCATGTTTTCCTTCCTCCCTGGAGGACCAATTGCTTATCTCATCAAAAGGATGATAATTCCCTCTGTCTGTCAGTTGATATGATCTTTATCTGGACACAAACTACAGCAGGAGCCTGAGCGGAGCTCCCAGTCTTGCTGGTGGTAAGGGATTCAAAATTCATGTTTATCATATGCAGAAGGTAGATGCGCCAGCTCGCTTCAGGCACTGCATTAGCACTAAAGTCCATTAATTCTAATTATGGTTTGCATATAGAGAATATTAAAATGTTTAAATTAATAAAGGAGAAGGGCTATCCCCTTGGCACAGTTTCTGCATATTAATGCAGTTTTCCGTGCAAGAGGTGATCTGTGCATGCAACGAGGAGAGGCCACTGGAGACTGAGCACACGAAACAATTTAGGGGATGTGTGCCAGCCACAGCCATCTCACAGCATCTCTGTTCTCTTGCCTGTAGAGTTCATTTTTAGAGGTCTTGGGTGAGATTGAGGCCAGTAATTTAAAAGCCAGGGAGGGACATGGATTAACACCAGACTTGTTAGGGTTAGATAATGCTTGTACTTGATGATCTTAAATCATAGAATCATCAGATTGTTTTTGCTGGGAAATGCCTGAAGGATCATCGAGTTGAACCATCAACCTAAGCCCACAGTGGCTATTAAAGGCCTTTTATATCTGAAAAGGTAAATAAATCTAAGATTCTGTGATTAGCTCCTCAAATGAAACTAAGATGGGAGTGATGCAGCTCAGCTGTATGTGTCATGTACGTGAGTAGGCATATGAAGACTGCAAAACACAAACACTATCCTTTCTTATCCTGAGACCTAGAAAGAGGTTGGAGAGAAGTGGGTATTGGTATCTTTTTCCCTAGGAGCAGGTGACAAGATGAAGAAGGTTGCACCAAGGGAGGTTTAGGTTGGATCTTAGAAGAAAAGTCTTCACTGAAAGGGTTCTCAAAGTCTGGAGCAGGCTGCCCAGGGAAGTGGTTGAAGTTCCATCCTTGGAGGTGTTTCAAAGAAACAGAGATGTGGTGCTGAGGGAAATGGTTTAGTATCAGAGCTGGTGACAATAGGATTCAATGATCTTAAAGCTCTTTTCAAGACCAAATGATTTTATGAATCTATTGTCTTTTATGGAAAGACATTAGTTGTTTCAGTGATAGTTCTGCTCTTGCACGGAAACAGGGAAGGGGCCAGGGTGATCGGAGCAAATCCCTTCAAGTGACTGAACACTTCCATTTAAGTTTAGAATTTCTTAAAATTTTTTTTTACCTTTCCTGATCTTTGATTATCTTTTAGTGATTTTTCATTAAGTGATGACAAGACATCATCTTGTTTAAACTACCTCAAGGGAGGCTGTAGCCAGGTGGGGTTTGGTCTCCTCTCCTAGGCAACCAGCACCAGAACAAGAGCACACAGTCTCAAGCTGCACCAGGGGAGGTTTAAGCTGGATGTTAGGAAGAAATTCTTCACAGAAAGAGTGATTTGCCATTGGAATGGGCTGCCCAGGGAGGTGGTGGATTCAACATCTCTGGATGTTTAGGAAGAGCCTTGATGGGGTGATTGGTGCAATGGTTTAGTTGATTAGATAGTGTTGGATGATAGGTTGGACTCGATCTCGAAGGTCTTTTCCAACCCGGTTTATTCCATTCCATTCCATTCCATTCCATTCCATTCCATTCCATTCCATTCCATTCCATTCCATTCCATTCCATTCCATTCCATTCCATTCTATATTCTATATGCTGCTTTTATTAATATATCTATCGCCTTTTAAAGCCAAAGGACATAATTTTTTGGATTTTGTATGATAGCAGTGATCTGTAACTGCTGAAACTTACTGGTATGTCACCATGGTAAAAAAAAAATAAAAAAATCTATATGGATCATTTAACTTGGAAATTTCAAACAGTGCTCAGATTCTTTCAGAAATTGTTGTTATTCCCGATGTATTTTTGAAAGCTCTGTTGTCTATGTTCACATGATTTTCTGGGAGGCAAATTAAAGCTTGTTCTGCCTTGCTGTTGCTGGATGGAGAATTATCTTAGCTTGCCTCAGCATGTTATCATACATGATCTAGTAATCCCTGATGAGAGACAAGCACATTAGCTTGCACTCTGTGATAACATAGCAGCTATTCTGTTCTGCTGGGAGCTCAGGTCAAGCTGGAGTGTGCATAGAGGGAACCAGTATCTGCATACAAAAGCCTTTTTAGATCTAGATAAATGCTCTGAAAGCTCTGTGGTACATTGACAAGCTAACAGCCCATCTTGTCATTCCATTCCAACAGCCTTTTTTTCCCAACTGTTTTATCTTTTTTAAGCTCTTCTGCATGAATATGATTTTCTTCCTGTGTACAATGAATAATACAGGTTGATTAGTCTACAACCTCCCCTTACATATTGATACATATTCCAGTCAGGGCTCCTCAGAGGATTTATATCCCTTCACAACTTTCTTTGCCTGACTGCTCTTCATAAAGATGAATCATGTTCATATGCAATCTTCACCAAAAATGGTTTGGTTTGCCTTTTTTTCCCCCTTTTTTCTTCTCCTGGGGAAAAAAGTACTGGAGCTTTCTGTTTCTCCATCATCAACAGCTTGGAAAATTTACAGTTTCCTCTAGTACTGTTTGTCATGCAGACTGCTTGTCTGCTTTGTGCTGAAAGACTGAGAGGTACTTGATGCAGGAGAGAGGCTGTGAAAAAAAAAAAGCAGCCAAGTGATTTATTTTGTGTTGGACTTTATTGTACTGTCTCTGTCACAATATAGCATTTTGTCCTTAGAGGATATGACTTAATTTTCTTGCTCTACAGGTTCTTTATTTTCCTATCTTTTAAAAGTAGTCGATTTTTCAAAAATTAATTCCTGTATATATTCTTTTTTCTTCCCCATTCCCCCGGCCCCGGGACTGATGGTTCTCTTACTTTTCTAGCATCTCACCAGCCTTTCTCTCACTGCTATTCCCATCTACCTAATTTTATAGAACCAGGATTGTTTTGGTTGGAAAAGACCTCTAAGGCCAAGTCCAACCATCGACTCAGCACTGCCATGCCCACTAAACTGTGTCCTAAAGTGCTATGTCTGCAGAGTTTTTGAACACTTCCATGGATGGTGACTCCACCCCCCCCTGTGCAGCCTATTCCAATGCTTGATCACTGTTTCAGTCAAGAAATTGTTCCTAATATTCAGTCTTGGATGCAGTGTTGTCCTCTAGGTAGCCCTGAACAAATGAAGGGAGCAATTAAGCATCTAATTTAATAAGTGAGTGCTAATATACTTAAGGAAAATTAATATGGAAAATAGGAAAGTATAAGTAGTTTTGGAGAAGAAAGAAAATAGGAAACTAGATGGGGTGCTTGGTGCCATGGTTTAGTTGTTTGGGTGGGTTGGATTGGTTGATACGTTGGATGCAATGATCTTGAGGGTCTCTTCCAACCTGGTCTATTCTATTCTA
Source organism: Picus viridis (assembly GCA_033816785.1). Taxonomy (NCBI): domain Eukaryota; kingdom Metazoa; phylum Chordata; class Aves; order Piciformes; family Picidae; genus Picus; species Picus viridis. Next base: position 31,821,102 of record CM066582.1, on the reverse strand, counting down.
TTCTATTCTATTCTATTCTATTCTATTCTATTCTATTCTATACTAGAAAAGCTGTTGGATCAGAAAGATGGGCTGTAGGAAACAAGGAATTCTGTTGGGTATTAGAGCCTGTGTGTTGGCAGCATGCTCAAGACTAATATTAAATGAGTGCATTTTTTTGTTTTAGTTTTACACATTTGGGGATTTGATACATGTGAGGCACAAATTCAATATTTCTAATGACTTGTTCTGTCAAGAATTGGCAAATACTACTCTGTCACAACACCACGACTCTGGGGACAAAGTATTAGAAGGAGATATCATAACTTACCCAAGACTGATTACGACTTCCAAATAAATTCACCATTATTGTGGTAAGAATGAGATCATGCACGGTAAGATTTACATGCCCTATATTCAAATAAAACCTGCATTGGAAAGCTGCTAAAAGAGGTATTTCACAATGTTTTAAAGATACATTCCCAAGACATATACAAAATATAGGTGTTAGGCTGCACCATTTCTCATTTTCTTAACATAGGCAATAGAAATGAATATTTTTACTCTTTTTTCCCTTTTTGTCTCTTCCACTTGTTCCTAGCCAAATTTAACAAGATATTTCTGGCTTGTTTTATTCAATGGTACCCTAGAGGAAAATAGGATGGCAGACATACAAGCTCATCTACATATTCAACTAGGAATTTGGCACATCATTTTAAAAACTGCTATGAACACTAGGGAAAAAATAAGAAGAAATACAATAAAGACATCATTAAAGAAACTAAAGATGGGGCAAACCAAGTGGAAAAAAAAACACAACAAAAAACCAAGAGGCCATGCCATGATGTAATTCAACAGGAGAATAGAATAGAATAGAATAGAATAGAATAGAATAGAATAGAATAGAATAAGTGTAGAATCGAATTGAATCGAGTAGAGTAGAGTAGAGTAGAGTAGATAGAGTAGAGTAGAGTAGAGTAGAGTAGAGTAGAGTAGAGTAGAGTAGGATAGGATAGGATAGGATAGGATAGGATAGGATAGGATAGGATAGGATAGGATAGGATAGGATAGGATAGGATAGGGTAGGGTAGAGTAGAGTAGAGTAGAGTAGAATAGAATAGAATAGAATAGAATAGAATAGAATAGAATAGAATAGAATAGAATAGAATAGAATAGAATAGACCAGGCTGGAAAAGACCTTTGAGATCAAGTGCAACCTATTAACCAATACTATCTAATTAACTAAACCATGGCACCAAGCACCCCATCCAGTCTCTTCCTAAACACCTCCAGTGATGGTGACTCCACCAGCTCCCTGGGCAGCCCATTCCAATGGCAAATCACTCTTTCTGTGAAGAACTTCCTCCTAACATCCAGCCTGAACCTTCCCCTGGTGCAGCTTGAGACTGTGTCCTCTTGTTCTGGTGCTGCTGCTTAGAGAGTAGTTTATGCATGTGCATGGTATAAAATGACACAAGCTTTTTGTTATCTTTCTTTAACTCATATTTTAGATACTGTAACACCAAAAGTCAGGCAATACAATTAGATATTTGCATTTTAAAAACCTGAGGGGATGTCAAGGAAATTCAGAAAGCTCTGGGCTTTCTGTTTCATGTGGGGAATAAAGTAATAGCAAATAAGATGCCTGTCTTTTAAGCAAAAAGAATAAGACTTCCAGCATTTAAAATATCCTGCAGAAGCTTTAGGCTGCATCACTTCATTTATATGAGTAGTTACCTTGTTTTAGTGTCTTTAAAAGCATGCAGTCATACTGTATCAACCTCACAGTGGGGGAAAAAAATGCAAATTTTGACTAATGCATGAACTTGAACATTTCATTCTGACAGGTATTTCACCTATGAATCTTCAGAACTACTAATAAGCAGGAAGGGGGTGATGGGGAGGAAAGACATATTTCAGATGTTTTGCGTAGTCACAGGACCTCGCTGTCTAGGGAGCTGAAACCAATTAAGGAGCAGATAAATAATACAAGAGACAGGACAATATTGATGCACAAGAGAAAAGACAAAGATCCTTAAATGTTTTTTTCCCCGTTTTTCCTCCATGTCTTACAGACCAACCCTTTACTGAGGAGAAAATGCGACATGCTACGTGATCACACACAACTGAATAGGGTTCAGTTGTACTGAGCGGGTTTTTTTTTCTGCTGCTCCAAAGGGTGTTTTGTTTCTGAAAATTGGTGCACCTTTTATGTAACTAATTTCAATTAAAATGGAAAAAAAAACAACAGGATTTGGAGTTGCTCAAGCTTACGAATTAATAGCAGAAGATTCCAATAGTTTTCCCTGGCGAAGGGCCAGAATTGATTGAATGCTGCGATTTCATTTCTGTAGGGAAGCTGAGACCAAATTTGGCTTTAGCATTAAAAATAAAATAAAATAAAATAAAATAAAATCATTATAGGTCTCTGTGGAAATACAAGAGTGACTAGATAGAAACTTTAAAAGTCTTTTTAATTTTCTTCAGGCTGATAAAATGCTAGCCAAGAGTTGTTTGCAGTGTATATTTCATCAAATCTGCTGTTTCATCATACAAATGGCAAATTTGGAATTCCATATCTGCATGCACAACCTGATAGCTGCATTCACAGCACCTGGCTGCACAACTCATCCAATTAAAAATGACACAAATCAACATTACCCTCAGATCCCAACCTCACTGAAGTCGGTGGAAATGTTCTAACTCGTGTATGGAAAATGCAGACACTGAGTTTGCAAACTATGGGGGAAAAAAAAAAGCACAAACCCTCAGGCTTTGATTGTTAGATGTATAACAAGAGATTAGAAATAATTAAAATGATTAGCAGTTAAGTGACAAATTGTCATGTGTGACACATTTAGCCTGAGTTGCCGTCAAGTTCTGATGTATATGCATTTGTAGTTTAAATGTTACCTATTTATGCATAAAATTAATATAGTGAGGTAAGGATAGAAGTGGCTCTTTGACCCACTTGTTTGTGCAGAATACAAAATGATAGTGTTCAAAATCTATTTAGGAAAAATAATTAGCCTTTCTTTACCTGCTGCTGTTACTGGACATCCTTTTTCTGACATATAGAAACAGTGATTTTCTTTCCAGGCTAAATTTCACTGCAGCTCATTTCACCCATTTGCATTTGTATCCATGTTATGCTCTAAACCAAACAGCTCCTCTTTTATCCTCTCCTTTTGTCCCTAATTAATTTTCAAACTTATTCTTATGAGTTAATATTGCTACTTTATTGTTGCTTTGTCAGTTACTCTCACCTGCCAGTGTCAAATTTACTGCCACTTCCACAGCTTCATTCTGTTCTTGTTGGATGACAGGTTGGACTCGATGCTCTTGAAGGTCTCTTCCAAAGTGGTTTATTCTATTCCTATTCTATTCTATTCTATTCTATTCTATTCTATTCTATTCTATTCTATTCTATTCTATTCTATTCTATTCTATTCTTCAACCAGTGAACCAACAATCCTTTTCTGAGCTGACAGTACAAATTTTTCCTTCAGTGTGCTCCAACTCTTTCTACATTTTAAATGAAAATATTAAAGTATGCCTTTAAGAAGGACAAATTTGGGAAGTCCAAGCCCTTCATATAACCCTCTGACATGCTTCAGCTGGCCTTGATGGTTTGTCAGTGTCATTGTCACTATAGCTGACTGTGGTTGCTAATTTTCCTGACCTGATCCTGACTTTCTAGCTTAGTTTACAATGCAATAGAATAAACCAGGTTGGAAGAGACCTTCAAGATCATCGCATCCAACCTATCAACCAATCCAACCCACCTAAACAGCTAAACCATGGCACCAAGCACCCCATCAATTCTCCTCCTAAACACCTCCAATGAAGGTTTCCTGGCTCCTGCCTTGCTGTGTCTCTCAGATGATAGCCTGGTTCTGCCTTCTGTCATCAAAATTCATGTTAATCCCACCATTTATTTTAAATGGTGCAAAACAAGCACCTCACTGATTATTCTAGAATAAGGAACTGGATAGAGATTTGCCTCAGTTCATGTCTTCATATCAGTAGCTTCTGCTGTATACAGGAGTTGTAAAAAGAAGCTTTTATTGCACATTTTCATTTCAAAACAAGCTATAAAACCCCATTACCGCCATATACATAATATATCATTTCACAGAATCAAACCACTCTCTCAAATTAGTGAAGCTGTTTCAAGGAAGGGAATTAGGTTGTCTAACTGCCCCTTTGTTGATAGATGGTTTTGGTCCTTGTCATAAAAGAATAGCAGGTTTTTGGCAGTTAATTTTTGTTGTTGCTGTTTTGTTTGTTCATATGAAAACAGACACATATTTAGTTTTTCTGTCAACCTATGCTACTGGTCCTAATTCCTGATCATTTTTTTAGGAGAAATTCTCTGCTTAAAGGCATCATGACCAAACTACACTTGTGTTGACTCTACAGTCTCAGGATTGGGTTCTCAAATTTTCAGACACATAACGTGGTTTAAGCTCTTAAGGATCTTCAGGATTGTCTAGCTCCAGCCCCACTGCTGTGGGCAGAGACACATTTCATTAGACCACATTGCTCAAGGCCCCAATCAACCTGGCCTTGAACACCTTTAGGGAAGGGGTATTCACAACCTCCCTGGGAACCTCTTCCAGTGTCTCACCACTCCCACAGTTAAGATTTTCTTCCTAATCTCCAGTCTAAATCTCTCCTCTACCACCTCAAAGCCTCTGGTCCTAGTGCTACAAATCCTTATAAAAAGTCCCTTCCTGGGGACTTTTGAATGGTTCTGAAGGGGTTTTTGTATGTCCCCTTCAGGTACTGAAAGGTTGCTATAAGGTCATCTTTGACTTGTCCCCTTACCTGTTGTGCAATTTTACATGGTATTGCCCCCAGAGTTTTTTTGTTAAAAAAAATAGACAAAACATATTCTCAGCCCACCAATTTTGTATGTTCCTTTAGCAGGAGGAAAAGCCAATCACTGTAAATCCCCAAGATTTGTCCATTTCCTATCCCTAATCTGTGGGTTTTCAGCATTTCTGTCAATGCTTTGATTTGTGCCCAGGAGTCCTGAGTTAAAAATAAGTACTTTTGCTCCATTTACTTTTATGAAGGTACTATATTCATCTCATGTTACAGTGTTGTCTCTTTCTCCAACAAATAATTCACCTTTCTCAATTTTGTAAGTATTCTGCTGTGCTCTTCTCTGTGTGAGATGAGGTTGCAAGCTGCCTTGTCCTTAAGATCTGTTGACTGCATGTCTATCAATGTGTTAATAATGAATGCCCAGCTGTGATGGGCTGGGTCCATGGTTAACATAAGTGATAGATAAATGCCCAAGTAATTCTTACATGGTAGTATAAAAACAAATAACCATAGCTCATCTGCCCATAAAGACACTTTGAGGATACTTTTGATCACACTTGGTTTAGTGCCAAAGCTTCTGATGTTCTATCTTCAAGTAAACAAGATGGAAATACCACAATAATGAGTCACTTTTAAGCAGCACCCCATGAGCAGTAAGCCATTCAAGACAGAAGGAAGAGGTGGCTGCAGACCAGCTCGCTGTACTGCCAGGCTTTATACTGAAAGCATGTTAGATTAAAGGTACCAGTCATGTGGAAGCAACCTAAGCATCTACCAAGTTTAACACAGCAATCACACACTGTCATTCCTGAAATTACTAGAAAAAACTTCTTGGAGTTCTTCTAATATTATTTAATTTATTCTATCCTCACAGATTTTTCTATCTATTGCATATAATCTTCTATCTAGCATTCTCCTCCTCTGGAGAAGCAGATGTTGAGGGAAGATCTTGCTCTCTACACCTAATTGAAAGGATATTGGATTGAGGTGGGTGTTGATCTCTTCACCCAAGCGACTAAAGACAGAATGAGAGAAATGGCTTCAAGTTACACCAGGGGAGGTTCAGGTTGGATATCAGGAATAATTTCTTTACAGACTGCATGGTCCAGCTCCCCCGGGAGGTGGTGGAATCACCATTCCTGGAGGTGTTCAAAAAACAAGTAGGCATGTCACTTTGGGACATGGTTTAGTGGGCATGGTGCTGTTACATTGATGGTTGGATTAAATGATTTAGAGGTCTTTTTCAACCTTAATGATTCTATGACTCTAAAGAAGATATTGAGTACCTCAGCTTTTTCCTCATTGTGGTGGTTTAACAGAGCCTGTTTTCCCTTAACACAGAAGGGAGGGAAAATAACACAAAACCCCCTCTTGGTTGTGATAAAGAGCTTTACTGAGAAAAGTGGGATAGTACAATGCACAATTACCTTAGACTGTTTACAGAAAAAGCATAGCAAAATGCAGAAGTAGCAGCAGAAGCCAGCAACCCACTGCTTCCCATTCCCTGATCCCTGTCATCCTGTCATCCTTCTCCTACATCATCCCAATGGAAAAGACCAAGACCCCAAACCCAGAAATCAAAACCAGCAACCAGAACTTCAGTCCTTGTAATATTTTTTTGCAGCCATTACTTTCATTTTGAAGCTGACATGACAGCAGCATGAATGGCTTCTCTCTAGATGTGTTCAAGGCCAGGTTGGATGAGACTTTGAGCAGCTTGCACAAGTGGAAGGTGTCCCTGTTCATGGCGGGGGGTTTGGAGGTACATGATCTTTAAGGTCCCTTCCAACCCAGAGCATTCTATGATTCTGTATTTTCCCATTTCTCCTAATATATTATTTACCCACACACACATTAACATGGCTTCTTCCTCACAACAATTGTCAGCAAACTGTGTAAATGTGCTGATTGGGAATGTGGGTGAGTGGTGGACTTGGCAGAGTAGTGTTAATGGTTGGACTTGATGATCTTGAGGGTCTTTTCCAACCTAAATGGTTCTAATTCTATGATTCCAATCCAATTATTAATATATTTTTTTTGGTATGAATCTTGGAAAAGATTTCAGCTGATGAGGTGGTGGAGTCACCATCCCTGGAGAAGTTCATGAAACTTGTGGACATAGCAGTTTTGGACACGGTGGTCCTTGATGATTGGACTTAATGATCTTAGAGGTCTTCTCCAACCAAAATAATTTTATGGTTCTGTGAAGTGCTATGTCTACATGTCTCTTCAACACCTCCAAGGATAGTGACTCCACCACCTCCCTGGGCATCCCTTTCCAAAGCCAGACCACTCTTTTAGTCAAGAAATTTTTCTTAACGTCCAATCTAAAATTTTTAGTTATATCATTTATTGAAGGGAGGTTGTAGACAGGTAGAGGCTGGTCTCTTCTCCCAGGAAACCAGCACCAGAACAAGAGGAGACAGTCTCAAGCTGCACCAGGGGAGGTTTAAGCTGGATGTTAGGAAGAAGTTCTTCACAGAAAGAGTGATTTGCCATTGGAATGGGCTGCCCAGGGATGTGGTGGAGTCACCATCACTGGAGGTGTTTAGGAGGAGACTTGATGGGGTGCTTGGTGCCATAGTTTAGTTGATTAGTGTTGGATGATAGGTTGGACTCGATGATCTCGAAGGTCTCCTCCAGCCTGGTCAGTTCAATTAAATTGAATTCTCTTTTCTCTTCTCTTCTCTTCTCTTCTCTTCTCTTCTCTTCTCTTCTCTTCTCTTCTCTTCTCTTCTCTTCTCTTCTCTTCTCTTCTCTTCTCTTCTCTTCTCTTCTCTTCTCTTCTCTTCTCTTCTCTTCTCTTCTCTTCTCTTCTCTTCTCTTCTCTTCTCTTCCATTCTATTCTATTCTAAGGTTAAAATGACCTACAGGTCATCATTCGCATAATAAATCCAAGAATAATAGAGGCATTTTAGCAAAGTTCATTTAAGTGATATTATCCAAACTAATAAGTTTATTGGGGGAAAAAAAAAAAAAAAAAAAAAAAACCAAGGAAAAAAAAACCCCAAACAAAACCAAAACCGAAATGCTTGACATTTTGTGTTTTGACTGGCATTTGCTAGTTGCCAGCTGTCAGAAGGAAAGGACTGCAACACATGCCGATAGCAGCATATGCCTTTTTGGGTGCTGAATAGAGTTTTCATACAAAAAATCAAATGATCCATAACATATTATGTTGTCATTTAAAAAAAAAAAATAAAAAACACACAGACACACACACACACACAAAAAAAAAAAAACAGCAGAAATCTAACATTTTGCATGCTCATAAGAAATTTTTCTTCCCCAAGGCACAATCTAGCATTTTCTCACTCTGTTTGGGGACAGAATGAGGAAAATATTTAGTCTATTAATTGGCATGTCTGGTTTTGGTGTTGTTTTTTTTTTTTCTCTCCTTTTTTAATTTTTTAATATTCTTAGAGTGTTAATGATTTTCTGAGAATGGAGGTTTCTTGTATCAGGTTTTACCAAACAGTGATTTCTGTACTTTCCTATTTCCTGTCAGATAATAGAATGATAGAATCGTAGAATTGCTTCAGCTGGGAGGCTCGGGGAGACCTTATTGCTGTCTACAACTACCTGAAGGGAGGTTGTAGCCAGGTGGGGGTTGGTCTCTTCTCCCAGGCAACCAATACCAGAACAAGAGGACACAATCTCAGGCTGCACCAGGGGAGGTGATGGAGTCACCATCACTGGAGGTGTTTAGGAAGAGATTGGATGGGGTGCTTAGTGCCATGGTTTAGTTGCATAGATAGTGTTGGGTGATAGGTTGGACTCGGTGATCTTGAAGGTCTTTTCCAGCCTGGTTACTTCTATTCTATTCTATTCTATTCTATTCTATTCTATTCTATTCTATTCTATTCTATTCTATTCTATTCTATTCTGTTCTGTCATCTAGTCTAACAATTAATCTAACATGACAATGGACATTAACCCATGTCTTGAAGAGCCATGTCCACACATTTCTTTAACTGATCTATCTGCTGTTTTTCTTTCCTACCACACTATCTTCTCCATCATTCATAATACCATTCATAACTTTTCATGCCCAGAGAAAGGTGACAAAGCTGGTGAAGGGTCTGGAGAACTGCTTTGGTGAGGAGTGGCTGAGGGAACTCAGGTTGTTCAGTCTGGAGTATAGGAGGTTGGAGGGAAACCACCTGGCTCCTTACAGCTCCATGAAAGGAGACTGGAATGAGGTGGATGTTGGTCTTGTAAAGAGTGATAGGACAAGAGGAAATGGCCTCAAGTTGCACAAGGAGAGGATTATATTGGATCTTAGAAGTAACTTCTTCACTGAAAGAGTTCTCAGAGACTGGAACGGCTGCCCATGGAAGTGGTTGAACTTCCATCCCTGGAGGCGTTTCAAGGACACAGAGACATGGTCCTGAGGGACATGGTTTAGCACCAGACTTGGTAGAGTTTGGACTTAATGATCTTAGATTTCTTTTCCAGCCAAAGTAATTCCAAGATTCTGTGGTTTATTCTACTATTTATGTTACTTTTTGTCCTTATTTTGATGAAGAACTGTAGAAACCATCACTCTCTTTCCCCCAAGGAAACAAAAGCCAGTTTGCTTCCTGTAAAGATAAAGTGTAACTTCTGACTGTTATAGAAACTCATTGATGTCTCAATTTCTTTATCCAATAAGTGGCTCCTGATATGTCTAAACTAGGGGGAATGTGATTCTAAATTCCATAAAGAGTCAACAGGGAAAAATGAGCATTCCCTTGGTGAGTGAGTCAATACACTTATCTTTCTTCAAGAACTACCTGAGGAGCTATTCAAACTGTGATGCTACCCTGTACAAACAGACATTTGAATTAAGAGGTTTAATTTATCCTTGACTATTTAAAAGCAATGGATCATTGCTTTCTAAGAAACATTTCACTGTTATGTACTGAATATTACTGAATTTCTCCAAAACCACGGGAAATATCTGGGTTTCCCCCTTGAGTTTGGTTAAGTAGAAATATATCTTCCATTATGTTCTGACTTATCTGTGTTCATTGTTTACTGCCTCTAAAAGGGCCCAAAACTATTTGTCAGACACCCAAGTGATTGCATTTAATATCACACTGATGCCTTATCCAGAACACCAGGCATCTTTGCTCCCTTGATTTAAATTACAGGAGGATTATTTTCAGGCCCATAGCTGATATAAAATCATAGAGTAATAGAGGTGTTTTGGTTGGAAAAGACCTTTTGAGATCATCTAGTCGAACCATTACCTAAATCTACCACATCTGGTCCTAAACAAATATGAATTGTAGAAGTGTGGTTTTTTTAGAATAGACCTTCAAGATCTCTGTGTCTTAAATAAACCAAGTCTGGGTCTAGAAAAAGATAAATGATGGAATGCTTTTGTTTGGAAAAGATCACTAAGATCATCCAGTCCAACCATTCTATAACTCTACCAAGTCTGGGGCTAAACCATGTCCCTTAGCATCACATCTCTGTGTCTTGTAAGCACCTCCAGGGATGGGGACTCAACCCCTTCCCTGGGCAGCTTGTTCCAGACTTAGAGAATTTTCTTCTACTATCTGATTGTGACCGGTTTAGGCTGTGCCTTTAAGAGAAGGACACTTTCTGAACACTCTGGCCGAATGTTTTGGTATATGAATGAAAACAATGATATGCTAATCCAATTTCATTGGTGGAACCCAGCTGTAGGTCTTTGTTTAGTCTTTCAGTCGGGGGGCAGTCAGTCTTCTTCTTCTTCCCCCTGTGCTGTGAGCTGGCTCGTTTCTCTCTACGATTCTTGCTAACCAGATAAGAAAACTAACTTTTTGCATTCGCTTTGAGCTTTAACAAAGTTTTCCCCTTTTAATTACCTTCCTTTCTCTCTCTCTCTAACCCTTTTGGGAAAAAGGGGAGGTAGGGAGGGAGAGGGGGGGGAAAGGCCGAACCCCCTGGCCGCAGGGGGGGGTTGGGGAAAGGTTTCCTGTATTACATACTTTGCTGTATACTTCTGTATATATTGTAAATATTGTATATTTTTGTACATATTCATTGCATTCCATATCTGCTTGTAAAATACAGCTTTCATCTGCTTCTCCGGCTGAGTTAGCTGTGGAATTCTTTTGTGTGTAGGGGGGATGTAAACCTCTCCTGGTGCAACTTGAGGCCATTTCCTCTTGTCCTATCACTTTTTAGAAGACAGAAGAGGCTGAGTTCCACCACAGTCCAGCCTCCTTTCAGAAAGTTGTAAAGAGCTGGAAGGCCTCCCCACAGCCTCCTCTTCTCCAGGCTAAACAACCCCAGTTGCCTCAGCTGCTCCTCACCAGGCCTGTTTTCCAGTCTCTTCACCAACATCATTGCCCTTCTGTGGACATGCTTCAGCACCCATATGTCTTTCTCCTAATGAGGCTTCAAGCAGTATCAGAAACTTTGACATTTGTTATTATTTATACTTGCATGAAGTATGTTACACAGGGAGGAAGAGAAAAAGTAATAATATAATTACATATTTTAACTATTGCAATTGGGAACAGACATTTTAAGAATTCTTTATATTAAACCCCTACCTAGATTCTCAACCCTACTCTCACTATTAAAACTAATTCTATATTAATAAAAATCCTTAAAATATGTTTTCTAGTGATATTTCTGAGCCTAAGGAACAAAACCAAAAGGATGTAATAAGCTATTAGAATTTTTTAAGGAGTCTAAACATCTTCCTTTGAAGATATTTTCAAGTTCAAAACCAGACCACAGTAAAAACTGTCTATGTTCTTTTTATTATGATGGGGGAAAAAAAAGTACAGTAGCAAGAGCTACTGTATACATGCTGAGCATGAACATATATACTAATAATGCATATGCCCAGAAATCTTTCTACATTTCAGTCCAGGTAGGAGAAAAACTGATGGGTGTTATTCAGAGGGATGTCAGTTAAATTACTGATGGTATCTGACTTCTTTTTCCCATAAGATAGAATTTCAAGGGAGGAATATGTAAGGAATCAGATATGGAGGTCACATTTCAAAGTCCCTTTTCTTAACCTACTGCTCTCTAAAGATAGAAATCTAACTGCACAGAAGTGTAACTTACAGAAGGAATATTTTCAGTGTTCCAGATTCTCTCTGAATTCAAAGTCACAAAGAAGTTGAAAATGAAAGAAGGTGTAGTCATCTGGGGGAAATAAAATAACACATGGATTGTTTAATCTATACATTTGTAAAAGTTTCTGCTAGTTAACCCTTAACTTACCACTGTTCAATTGGTGTAGTCATTGTCTGCATACAGTCTCAAGCTGCACCAGGGGAGGTTTAGGCTGGATGTTAGGAAGAAGTTCTTCACAGAAAGAGTGATTGGCCATTGGAATGGGCTGCTTAGGGAGGTGGTGGAGTCACCATCACTGGAGGTTTTTAGGCAGAGATTGGATGGGGTGGTTGGTGCCATGGTTTAGTTAATTAGATAGTGTTGGTTGATAGGTTGGACTTGATGATCTCAAAGGTCTTTTACAACCTGGTTGATTCTATATTCTATATTCTATATTCTATATTCTATATTCTATATTCTATATTCTATATTCTATATTCTATATTCTATATATAGAATAGAATCATAATATCTTGGGTTGGAAAGGACCTTAAAGATCATCTAGTTTCAACACTCACGTCATGGAAAGGGACAACTCTTACTGGACCTGCTTGCTCAAAGCCCATGTAGCATATATCACACACCATCTTTCAAAACCTATCTAATTAAATGGTTCTCTTTAGATTTTCTCACTGTCCAGTTATTCACCCTGAGTGTATTTTCCTCCAGATATTACAGATTTTTGGTTTAAATTTTTGATCTCCAATGGTTGGAAGGGACCTTGAAGATCACCTAGTTCCTAGGCCTCCTGCCATGGGCAGGGACACCATCCACCAGATGAGGTTGCTCAAGGCCTCATCCAACCTGGCCTTGAACACCTAGAGGGAGGGGGCCTCCTGGGCAACCTGTTTCAATCTCTCACTACCCTCAGTCTAAAGAATTTATTTCTAATATCTAGTCTAAATCTCACCACTCCCATTACCTATCACTACAAACCCCTGTCAAAAGTGCCTACCCAGTTTCCTGGTACTGGAAGGCCTTTAGAATGTCTTCCTGGAGACTTGTCTTCTCCAAGCTGAACAGCTCAAACTCTCCCATCCTGTCTTCATAGTGGAGGTGCTCCAGTATTCTGATCATCGCATTCTGATCATGGAATCACACAGAATCACAGAATCACCAAGATTGGAAGAGACCTCAAAAATCATCACTTTTGTGTCCTTCTCTGGACCCACTCCAGAAGTTCCATGTCCTTCTTGTTCTGGGTGCCCCAGAACCGGCTGCAGTATTCCAGGTCAGGTCTCAGCAGAGGAGTGTAGAGTGGCAGAATCACCTCCCTTGTCCTGCTGGCCCCTCTTCTTGTGATGCAGCCAGGACATGGTTGCCTTCTAGGCTGTCAGCGACAACTGTAGGGTCATGTTGAGATTTTTCATCAGCTGATAGCCTCAAGTCCTTCTCCTCAGAGTGCTCTCCAGCTCACTCCTCTCCCAGCCTGTATTTGTGCTTGGAATTCCCTTGACCCAGGGGTAGGACCTTGCACTTAGCCCTTACACTGGTGCACTTGACGAGGTTGTGCTGGGCCTACTTCTGAAGCTGTATAAGCCAAGATAAGGCTTAATCATCTTATCCATATACTTTACTGTTCCTGTTTTTTAATTAAAAATAGACAAGTAACAAAAAAGGACAGCAAATAAAATTTTGATGCAAACATAATCTAACTTGGAATTTTACTATAAATGTGCTGTGGAAAAACAAATGATGGAACATAATGTAACATTCTGGAAAGCAATTTGTCACTTACATGCAACTCTATTATTTCTTCTGCCAGACTGAGCAACTCTAAATATAATTGATTAATTAATAATGATGGAATAAATGCAGTTTTGGGTTGGTTTTTTTTTTGCCTGTTGGGCTTTCAAGTCAGCTGTACAAGTAAAGAGAAAAATATTCTGTGCTTAGCTCATTGTAAGCATTAGGAAATATATTCTTTTATATGTTATCACAGAATCACAGAATCACCAAGGTTGGAAGAGACCTCAAAGATCATCAAGTCCAACCTGTCACTCAAGACCTCATGACTAAACCATGGCACCAAGTGCCACGTCCAATCCCCTTTTGAACACCTCCAGGGATGGTGATTCCACCACCTCCTTGGGAATCCCATTTCAATGGCCAACAACTCTCTCAGTGAAGAACTTCCTCCTTACCTCAAGCCTAAACTTCCCCTGGTGCAGCTTGAGACTGTGTCCTCTTGTTCTGGTGCTGGTTGCTTGGGAGAAGAGACCAACCCCCTCCTGGCTACAACCTCCATTCAGGTAGTTGTAGACAGCAATAAGGTGTCCCCTGAGCCTCCTCTTGTCCAGGCTAAACAATGTTCCTTTACACTTTAATTTCCTTCCCTCTATTTGTTGGGGGGGGAAAGTACTGCTAAATATGATGGTTTTGTGGGGTTTTTGGTGTAATCTTGCTTTTATTGAAAGCATAATTAGGAAAAAAATATTTTAAAAAATATAGATATAGATATAGATATAACATTTGATTTAGAAAGAAGGAGTAGTGAAAAGTTCCAGCTTCTCTGGGAGATTTATTTTTCTTCCTAGCAATATGAGGTGTTTCCTTTCTTTCCTTAGAATGGCTTGATTTGCCAAAGCTGAAACTCTTTACAGATTCTTAATTGTCTTTGCACCAATTTATGGGAATATTCCATAGGTGTAGTACTGAGTTTCTAGCACAGAGGATGAAATAAGAATGCAACAGGCAATTTACACTGTAATGAATGTAGCAGAGATAATAATTCTTTATCACTATATATGCTCGTGTTTTAATTTCTTTCAAGTAATGTGTAGCTTTTTGTTCCAGAAGAAAAACCAGATGCTGAACAATCAATACTTTCTGCCCAGGTCTAATAAATTATGGACTATACAGTGGGAAAAAAAATGTAATTTTTTTTTTTCATTATATGAAAATAGAAGCAGCTCTATTTAATCAAATGAACTTGTTTGAAATGGATTTTTTTAGTAGAATAGGATAGAATAGACCAGGTTGGAAGAGACCTTCAAGATCATCACTTCAAACCTATCATCCAACCCACCTAAACAACTAAACCATGGCACCAAGCACCCCATCAAATCTTCTTCTAAACACCTCCAGCGATGGTGACTCCACCACATCCCCAAGCAGCCCATTCCAATTCCACTCTCTCTGTGAAGAATTTCTTCCTAATATCCAGTCTGAACCGCCCCTGGCACAGCTTGAGACTATGTCCTTTTGTTCCGCTGCTGGTAGCCTGGGAGAAGAGAGCAGCCCCCACCTGCCTACAACCTCCCTTCAGGTAGTTGTAGAGAGCAATAAGGTCACCCCTGAGTCTCCTTTTCTCCAGGCTAAGCAACCCCAGCTCCCTCAGCCTCTCCTCATAGGGCTTGTGTTCCAAACCCCTCACTAACTTCGTTGCCCTTCTCTGGACACGTTCCAGCAAGTCAACATCCTTCCTAAACTGAGGGGCCCAGAACTGGGCACAGTGCTCAAGGTGTGGCCTAACCAGTGCAGCGTACAGGGGCAGAATGACCTCCCTGCTTCTGCTGGCCACACTGTTCCTGATACAGACCAGGATGCCATTGGCCCTCTTGGCTGCCTGGGCACACTGCAGGCTCATGTTCAGCCTCCCATCAACCAGCACCCCCAGGTCCCTCTCTGCCTGGCCACTCTCCAGCCACTCTGATCCCAGCCTGTAGCACTGCATGGGGTTGTTGTGGCCAATGTGCAGAACCTGGCACTTGGATGTGTTCAATCTCATGCTGTTGGATTCTGCCAGTCACAGTAAAAATATGCACTTGCAGGAGTGATGGTAGTTGTGCTTAACTACTTACCCTTTCTTGTGAATGATGTGCGGTAGAATATCTTTTTATTCTTCATATAAAGATGCACTATGTACTAATTTTCCACCTCTGGGGACATTCAAAATGCTCCTGGATGTGTTCCTTCGTGAACTTCTTTAGGTAAACCAGGTTTGGCATGACACTTGGATTTGAACTCAAGAGGACTCTCCCAACCCTTACCATGCTGTGAAATCTGGAATTTCAGTTGGGAGATGCAAGTTTAATCCAGAAAATCACTGGAATTAGAAATACCCCTGGTTTTCAGCCAGTTAAAATTACGTTTACTACATCATCTGTCATCTCCTATGAGTATCTTTTAGAAGTTGCTTACTTTTGGGATAGGAAATTGGAATCAAGACAGTCCAATTAGCTCACAAAGGCTATCAACACAAACACGTGACTGAACAACTTTTATTTGAACTAATTTACACATAATGAGTAAAGATTCACAGATTCAGGTATTGCATTGAGTTGGAAGGGACCCTCAAAAGTCATCTTGTCCAATCTCCCTGAAGTCAGTGGGGATATCCGCAACTCAATCAGGTTGCTCAGGGCCACATCAAGACTGATCTCAAATGTCTCCAGGGATGAGGCCTCCACCACATCCCTGGGCAACCTGTTCCAGGATTTTACCACTCTCATTGTAAAGAACTTTCTCTTTATGTTGAACCTAAATCTAACCTGTCCAGTTTAAAGCCATTGCCCCTCATCCTGTCACTGCAAGCCCTTGTACACAGTCTCCTTCAGCAGCCTTCTTGGAGGACCCTTTCAGATGATGAAATATTGCTGTAAGGTCTCTCCAGATCTACAGCTCATGAAACCATCTTGTCAATTTGGAACATAACATGAGCAGTAATTCAGAAAAGAACCTATCACCAATCCTTCTGACAGTCACACAAGAAGAAAGCCATGTTTGGCTCAAATGTGGAAGTTTGTCTGATCTCATAAAGTCAGGAGGACTCATTGGAGCATCACAAACACATGCATGCAGGACGTAAACTCTGCTTGACAACTTGTTCACTCTTTAGTTGGTTGATATTTCTGCAGGTCTGCAGAAACTTTCACACTCCTATTTGAAACTCATTTCCATATCCCTGAAAAATGGCTGTTTTCATGTTAGAAATAATGTTAAATATCAAAATTTCTCCTTCAGTTTTGGGACCCTCACTGCATGAAAGACACTGAGTAGCTGATGCACAGCCAGAGAAGAGCAACAAAGCAGGTGAAGAGTCTGGAGAACAGGGCTGGTGAGGAGCAGCTGAGGGAACTGGGGTTGTTGTATCTGAAGGGGGTGAGGGGAGACCTTGATGCCCTCTACAACTTCCTGAAAGGAAGCTTAAGTGTCATGTTGGTCTCTTCTCCCTCGTATGAGTAGAGAGAACTAGTGTAAATGCCACAGGAGGTTTAGTTTGGATATTAGAAACATTTATTTATGGAAAGTGGTCAGGCATTGGAGCAGGCTGCCCAAGGAGGTGACAGGGTCACTTCCTTGGAGGTATTAAAAAAATATGTGGATATGGCACTTTGGTCATGATCTTAAAGTTCTGTTCCAACAAAACCATTCCATAATTGGAGGTGTTCAAGAGGGATTGGACGTGGCACTTGGTGCCATGGTCTAGTCGTGGGGTCTGTGGTGACAGGTTGGACTCGATGATCTTCAAGGTCTCTTCCAACCTTAGCGATAGTGTGATACTGTGATAATTCTGTGACTGTCATTATCTTCTGAAAAAGTTCCATTTTCTGTATTCCAAAGAGAATTGCATTATTTGTTGTTCACAAATGAGGAAAATAGAGTTCATAATATTTTTTTCTGCATTTCCTATTTCAGAAATGAGGTTAGAAAGTAAAATTCATCTGGGAGTATTTATCATAACATTATCTGCCTTTTAATACTTTAGAATCTCTTTTTTGAAGGTGCTTCAGTCAACTAAGGAGAAATGTCTCTTCTTCCAATATGCGATAAAGGAAAAATAACACTTGGCCTAAATGTCCCAGTCATTAGTAGGTCTAGTGAATAGAATCATAAAGAATTATAGAATTGTTTTGGTTGGAAAACAGAAACCTTTTAGGATCATGAAGTCCAACCATTACCTAATTGTGTCAGGTCTGGTGCTAAGCCATGGCCCTCAGCACCACATCTCTGCATCTTTTAAACACCTCTCAGACACCTGCTTGCTTTAGTAGTGGGCTCATGTTCTCCATAGTCTTCCATTTCCTCTTTTTCACTTCTAGAAACCTTTTCTGTTGCCCAACACAAGCCTTGTCAGATTAATCTAGGTCTTTCTTCTGTCTAGATCTTTCTTCTCTAGTGGTTTTGTCATTTTGGTTGTTTCCCAGGAATGCTGTTTGCCAAGGGCTTGTTGGTATACAAAATGCCTGGACTTCAATTCAGATATCCCATATGGTCTGCCTTGGGTTCCCAAATGCCTGCCTCAGTGAAACCTATTTTCCTGGCAGTCACGGAGGTCTTGACGAGTCCATGCTACCCATTTTCTATTATTCAAGGATGATTTGGGTTTTTTTCTTGTTATTTTGGCATGTAACTATGAACAGGTGCCTTGAGGTGCAAGGAGCCATGTGGTGTCTGTGTGGAGGGGCTGTCACAGAAGATGGACTTCCCTCCCCTTTTCCTAGAGAACAGATGTCCTTTGCAGTGTTTTGCAGACCTTCCTATCTCAATCCTATTGATACCTGGCATCTCTGCTTAATGGCAAAGGCTCTACCAACTTCTGAGTGGGCACCCAGCCATCCAAACAGATGGTCCTAGATGCAGCAGCCAAAAAAATACAATTTATATGGATATAATATGTTTTTAAAGGCCATAATCCCAACTGGCCACACTGAAGTGGTTGTACTTTCTCTGCTCCTCTAACTGTTATTCAGACAACATGCTGTTGCTGCTACTCTGTCTTTGATCTGGATTAGTATTTCAAATTGCAGTGGAGAAATTTTGGTTCACCGTCAGCTAGAATTAATATTTATCCCTCTGGCATTTAGTAAGAATGAGTGACTTACAACTTATTTAGGTCATAATATTTAGCAGTTATATAATGATGTTTAATTTCAAAATCTCTATCATGTTCAACATCATTATTGATTAATTAATATTCAACACCTGTAGAATCAATAGAGGTCAAAGTAATCAGTGTAAACACAGCAGGATGGGTGAGGTCACTATGTGTCCAAATCCATGAAAATGTTCACGCCTGCCTTTGATGAATTTGAAATGTAACACAAGTTGACGCTTTCTTCATGTTATTAATCATCAAACTCACTAAATGAGATTCTGATTAACCCTTTCTAAGGAAGACAGCATTGGATTAAGCTTGCAATGCAGCTGACCTGCTGGAAAGCAGCTCCAAGGAATCCTGGTGGATACCAAATTCCCCGGGAGCCAGCAATGTACCCTTGTGTCCAAGAAAGCAAATGGTCATCTGGTGTGCAGTAAGAAGAGTGCGGCCAGCAGGTAGAGAAAGGTTCACTTCTCCCTCTACTCTGCCTTGGTGAGGCCACATGTGGAGTACTATGTCCATTTCTGGTCTCCCCAGTTCGGGAGAGTTATGAAATTACTGGGGAGAGTCCAACAGGGGGACACAAAGATGCTGAAGGGACTGGAACATCTCTCTTACAATGAGAGGCTGAGAGACCTGTGGCTGAGCCTGGGGAAGAGGAGCCTGAAAGGGAATCTTATCAATACTGATCAATTTTTAGAATGTAGGGGGCAAGAGGATGGGGATGGCCCCTTCTCACTGGTGCCCAGTGATAGGATAAGGGGCAATGGGCACCAATGAGAACACAAAAGCTTCACTTGAACTTAAGGAAAAACTTCTTTACTTTGAGGGTGTCAGAGCCTGGGGGCAGTCTGCCCAGAGAGGTTGTGGAGAATCTCTGGAGAGATTTGAATCCCACCTGGATATCATCTGGGGCAACATGATCTAGGCAAATTTGCTTTAGCAAGGGGGATTGGGATTGGATGATCTCCAGAGGGCCCTTGCAACCCCTGTGATTCTGTGTGATTCTAAGATGTTGTCAATGTTTTTCTGTTTCTAACTTCATAACATTTTCAAAGAGCCACTAGTTTAACTCCTTCCAACTCTTCAGGATTTTTTTCTTTAGGTATTATTTACATATCTGTGCTGGAATGATTTACATTACCTTAAATTACATTCAATCACTTTGGCAAGTGACTTGGTGCGAGAGACTAAATCTTGTCTCTCCTGATGTGACTCAGCAAAGATAAAATCACCTTTGCTGCTTGCCCAGACAATAGCTGATGTGTATTGGGCAGAGCCACTGAACAACTCTTGGGAAGGTGCATAGATAATGATTGCTCACCAGACTGCAGCTGCCCTGGAAATAATAACGGGCAAAGGCCACTGCTATCGATACTCTCTGGAATATACATACCTAAAACCTGTGTAAAAGATCTGAGCAACTACTGACTCAGTAGAAGGAAAACACAGGAGAAGGAAAACACAGAAGGAAAAGACCTGGACAATGCTGCTGAGAGGGTAAACATGAGAGAAGGAAAAGACCAGGGCAATGCTGCTCTGAGGAAAAACGGAAAGAATACCAGGACAGAGACATCACCTTGTAGCCTGGAAGAACCCTCTCTCTGTGTCCTAAATTCCACCTGCTGCAATTCATGGAGCTGAAGAGGCTGCTCAGAGGACATCATATCTTCTACAGCCAAAGCTTCAGCACCCCTCCTCTACAGACCCAGCATCTCCTCTACATCCAAAGCTGCAGCACCTTTCCTCCGCAGACTCACACTGTCTTGGGGGGTGAGGGGTGTGGTAATATAATTCCTTTCCTCTTCTCTCTCTCCCTCTCTATTTTCTCTCTCTCTCCTTCTGATCCACCCACTTTATTTATGTAATAAATAGTTTAGCTGTTGATATTTTGGCCTCATTTGTGCCTCTAATTTCACAACATGGGAATATTCAAAGGAACTGAGTCTCTTTCCCATTCCGGACCGAGGCACTTGGTTACTACTGTTTTTGGTGTATTATTTTAAGAATTTAATGACTTAGACAATTCTATAAACAGGGCTTTGAAATGAGCTGGGAACTGTCTTGTCCATAATTTCTAAAAGCTATTATTTTTCCCCAAGACTGTAGAAGTTGCAGACTTTGAGTAGAAAGATCACATCCTAGGTCACTAGAGAAACCAGAAACCTCTAGAAGGAACTGTTCAACAGTTTTCTCCTTTTCTTGCAGCAAGCTATGAAATACATTGGAAATTGCATTCATTTGTTTCACAATTCAACAGCAGTGGTTTCCAAAACCTTTACATTTTTTAAAGTTGCATTTCCAATATCTCTTATATTTTAAAGTTGTGTTTTCAAAGCCTCTGTGTTTTTCTGGTTACATTTCCAAAATCTCCTTTTTTTTCCCTTTTTTTTTTTTTTTTTTTTTTTTTTTTTTTTTTAAGTTTCATTTTCAAAAGCTTCCCCCCAAAGTGTGTTTTTCCAAGCACTACAGTTCCATACTGTAGCAGTTTGAGCTGGGTGCCCCCCCCTTGCTGTGGCCACATAAGGCACACCCCCAGCGTCCTGAGGGTCCAGCCCAGTGGGTGAACACGGGAAGCTGCATATTTCATCCCATAATGTCCTGCTCCCAATAAATCCACCAGCAAGGTCTTACACTGTCTCTTTCTTCCCTCACTGCTCCTATGGAGATGGTCCCTATCTGGTAATGGAAGGGGAGTCATTTGGAAGCTTCTTGGGGCCTGGCTAGGCCTAATGCCTGAAGGAGAAGGGGGAAGGGCAATCTCAGATCTAGCCAGCTGAGATTAGCCTAACAGTGTGGGGGTGGGGGGAAGAGCCCTGGGGGTTTTGGGTGTACCTTCAGGTGGGGAGAGGGGAGTGTTGGGATGCTTCTGGGTATGTTTTGGGATCTGCTTTTGTCACTGTGCTTGTGGTTCTCTGTAAAACATTCACTACTTTTCCATTTAAACTTTCCACCACTTCTGCAATCCCTTTGTCTGAGTCTCATTTTTTTCTGCCCTGGTGGGAGGCAAGGAGGGATCAGCCCTTTAACCCACCACAGATGCATCCACTTGGAGTACTTGTACTCATTTTATCCTTCTCTGTGTAACAAAAGCTACTGAACTAATTAGAAGCTGAGATTTCATTTCAATTCATTTTATTATTTTATTTTATTTTATTTTATTTTATTTTATTTTATTTTATTTTATTTTATTTTATTTTATTTTATTTTGTTTTATTTTTCTATTTTATTTGATTATTTTATTCTATTTTATTTGATTATTTTATTCTATTTTGTTTTATTATTTTATTCTATTTTATTTTATTATTTTATTCTGTTTTATTTCAATTTAATTATGCTACTAGCAAGAGTTAGTCTGTGTTTTATGCTATTGTACACAAAGTCTCACCTTTCTTTCAGGATGCTAACACCAAATTGTGTCTGCTATTAGTTACAAATATGAAGTGTGACCTTCTTGTCATGTTATAACAAGGTTTTAAAAGCATTATCTCTTCTAGTACATCCTTTTCAGGATGTCTCTTACAAAATTCACCTTTGTAAGAGACTTGTTATCAGCAGATTATAATTACCAGCACATAGAGATGACTGGGAGATGCAGAAGTAATTGAAACTGGGAAAATATTTCCAAATATGATTTTTTTTTCCATGTGGTTTCATTAATATGGATACAAGAGTTGGATGCTGGTGTTGAGATTAAGTGTCCAAAAGAAAGGATTGCAAGGAAAAGGACATGACCTATTCCACCATTTTATTTCCTTAGCATAACAGCTGCCATTTTTATCTGAGAGCCTAGCATGTCCTCAGGGGCATGTAATAAAAATAAGGACTGCATAATAAAATTATATCTGTGGTGTTGTAATTGCAGTAAAAAGAAAGAAGGCATGGCAGTGAAATAAAGATTAACTATAGGAAAATACAATAATGAGATAGGACCAGGTAAATGGAGGGCATCCAGGGGGAATAAAAGATGGAAAAGAAGATCTGTCGTTTTCAGACAACCTCACCAATTGCTTGATTATATCACAGTGTCAAGAGAAACTCCATTTGCAGAAAAATCAATCTATCACAGAATGGTAGGACATCTCTGGAGATCAAGTGTAAACTCCCTACTAACACAGCTTTACCCACAGCAAGTTGCACATGAACATGTCCAGGTGGGTTGTGAAAGTCCCCAGAGAAGGAGATTTGATTTTATGCTTGAATCCCCATGCCTGGTGAAGCTCTGGAATGGGTTGTCCAGAGAGGTGGTTGAGGCCCCATGACTGGAGGTGTTTAAGACCAGGCTGGATGAGGCTCTGGCCACCCCGATCTAGTGTGGGGTGTCCCTGCCCATGGCAGGAGGGCTGGACCTAAATGATCCTTGTGGTCCCTTCCAACCCTGACTGGTACTATGGTACTATGATACTACGATTTCAAAGAGGCAGGGATGTGGTGCTGAGGGCCAAGGTTTAGAACCAGACTAATGCAAGGTAAACACAATCATTACCTTTATAATTTTATTAATAACTTATTTGAGTAGGTCCCTGGGTCATACCTCTCACTGTAACAGTGGCTAGATGTATACAGGCATGGCTGTATTTAGAATCCAGCAACAAATGGTCTTTATAAATCTATTCTTTTAAGGTTTTCAAGTAATTTTGTAGCACAGTTCCATCTCTCAGAAAATAGCTCTGATATAGTAAAGATTCTTGTGTCAGTGCTGCCCAGGTACAATAATGAGCTGGAAGCACTGTGGGTGTTTCATAGTAACATGGCTTTAACATGGTCCTCTGGGAAGAATAACATGCTCTTACTGAGGGTTTTATTTGGTCTGCTGATGGTTATTTCACAGTAGCTACTCTCTGTTCGACAACTAAACTTTCTTGCTTGTATTTCTGGTATAAATTCCTGAAAAGGCAAGATGAATTCTTTGGCTGTGATTCCAGACTCACTAAAGCAGAAAGAAGAAATCTTATTTTCATTTCAGCTCTCCACAAAGCAAGTAACCTGTAGAGAAGGTTCCACAAGCACTAGGACTTTCTGTTGGGAAAGTCATTCTTGAGAGGAGTCCTGCCAGGCAGGTGTATGACAGGGGACTCAATCATTGAATTGAATCCTCCTAAAAGCAGGTTATAAAGTGGTGGGGTTTGGTCTGTTCAACCAAGACACAGTGATAGGACAAAAGGAAATGGTCTCAGGTTGCACTCAGGGAGATTTAGGTTGAATATTAGAAATAGTTTCTTTACTGAAGGAGTGGTCAGGCATTGGAACAGGCTGCCCAGGGAGTCACCATCCCTGGAAGTGTTTGAGAGTCTTGCAGACATAGTACTTAGAGATATGGCTTAGTCAAGGACTTGTCAGCAATAGGCTAATGATTGCACACAATGATTTTACAGGTCTTTTTCAATTTTGTGAGTCTGTGCTTGTGTCCTGTTCTCCAGCTGAACAACTGCTTGCCTGTGAGTTCTGATATTAAGTCTTGAATGAAAGACTCTTGAATTGAATTCAGGGAAATTGTCTATTTTTCATTAGATCTTTCTGTGAAATTACATTTTTCCTGTGTATTGTATTGGAACAGAGATACAAACATAAAGCTACCACTTCCTATTACTATATAGTGACAGAAAGATTAAATATTGGAATGAGAAAAAGAATATATTCTTCTAAAAGCATATCTAATATAAAATAGTAATTTCAGCAATTAAGTAAGGCCTCTATCAGAATCATAGAATCATTTCAGTTGGAAGAGACCTTTAAGATCATTGAGTACAATCACAACCAAAACTACTAAGTCTGGTGCTAAAACATGCCCCTCAGCATCACAACTCTACACCTTTTAACACTTCCAGGGATGGGGATTCAACCACCTCCTTGAGCATCCTGTTCCTGTCTTTAAGAACACTTTCAAGCAAAAAATTTCTTCCAAAATTCAACCTAAGCTTCCCCTGGCATAACTTGAAGCTTAGAAGTTTGCTAAGTTGTTTGAAGACAGTAAGAGAGTCTTTCATAGAATTTAAACACTGGTTTTATGTTTCTGTTTTCCATATGTCGTTACAGTTGCAGGTAAACATCCTCAAAACTTAAAACTAAAATGTCCCAAAATATCCCAAATCACTTTTGATACTGATAAAAACCAACCAACCAAACAAACCCCACAAAAACAAAACCCTTGTGCATAAAGGATTGCAGAATAATAGAATGGTTTGTGTTAGAAGGGACCTGAAAGATCATCCAGTTACAAACCCCACGCCATGGACAGGGACATTTTCCACTAGACCAGGTTGCTCAAGGCCCCCATCCAATCTGGCCTTGAACACCTCCAGAGAGGGGCATCTACAACCTCCCTGGGCAACCTGTTCCAGTGCCTCACCACCCTCACTGTAAAGAATTTCTTCTTAGTAGCCAGTCTAAATCTGCCTCGTTTCAGCTTCAATCCATTGCCCCTCATCCTATCATTGCAAGCCCTTGTAAAGAGTTCCTCCCCACATTTCTTATAGCCCCCCTTCATGTACTGAGAATTTCATATTGGAGGTCACTGAATAGCTTGTTTTTCCTATTCTTATTTAAATATTGTTCATCTTTGAAGTCATGATAGAACAGAAAATTTATAGATTTTTTTATCATGTGGAGCTGCTCTGAAAGAAATTCTCTTCCATTCACCTCTAATCCAACCTCCAGAGGTACTGTAGCTGCAAAGAGGTTTCCTTGCTATTATTTAATCATCCTATCTGCTATCTACTATCTGCAGTAATAAGAGCAAAGTTCAAAAGCTGTGAGTCCCTCTTTAAATTAAATGCCATTAGCTTGAGCCCCACATCAGATTTTCTTGAGATCTCTAAAAATAAATGCCTTCCTTGGGTACCTTCAAAACATAATTCATCCTTGTTTGGAAGTAGTGAGTCTGACATGCAGCACTGTGCACGAAACAAAGAAACTTTACAGTGTAGGATGCTGAAATAGTGCATACATTTGTGTGAAAAATGCAAGAATTTATCAATATACTTGGTGAATTTGCTTATTAATGCAATTTCTTTCACCTTCCTAGAATGGATGCTAATAGAGAGGTTCAAAATAGCCATTAACCACTGCTGCTTTGTCCAAAAGTCTGTGGATTTTGGACTTGGAATTAATTTTTTTTTTTTTTTTTTTTTTTTTTAGGGATTTGGGTGGTGGGGGATTTTTCCCAGTTGTGTAGAATCTTCTCCATCCTCATCTCAGCCTTTTTTTTGCTGCACAGCTGAGCAGAAGGAAGGAGGTGAAGGCAGCCAAGCCCTCCTGCAGTGCTGGGCTGGGCTATTGGAGGTGGGCATCCCTGTACTTTCATCCTTCCATTGACTTTCCTCAATCTTTTCAATAGGAAACAACGTCCCTACAGATGGGAGCAGAGAAGTTGGAGGAGAAGTGATGACCATCCTTTTCCCAAGATGGGTTGAACCAGATGATCCTTCAGGTTCCTGTGTTCCAGGATTCTATTACTTCCTTTCAAGTTTTAAATCCCATCCATTCCTGATGTAGTGTGAGTGGAAAATTCTCTCTTGGATTCTTGAAGTGTCCACCTGTTCCCAGCATATATAAAGGAGCATCTGATAGTCCTACAAACAAAAGACCCCCCAGCATTTCCTCTTTTCCAGGAACTTGTGACATATTCCCAGATACTATCCATTAATTCAGTTTCATATTAATAACTATCATAGTAGTATCATAGTATCAGTCAGGGTTGGAAGGGACCACAAGGATCATCTAGCTCCAACCCCCCTGCCATGGGCAGGGACACCCCACACTAGATCAGGCTGGCCAGAGCCTCAGCCAGCCTGGTCTTAAATACCTCCAGGGACAGGGCCTCAACCACCCCCTGGACAACCCATTCCAACTGATTCTCTACCATTAATTCATTTGGTTTATTCTCCATGTTTTGGGCCAGTTTTTTGTTAGCATTAATGCATGCACTGATGGGTTATTAAAACCTGACCATGTCAGGAAAAGGGAAAAGTTGAGCAGCACAGTCGAAAAAACCTTGCATAAAAAACAGACAGAAAGTGAGTTCAGCAGAATTATCTAAGACCAGAGATGGAACCTGGCTCTCACTCAGCTCCCTTCTGTGCTCTGGCAAGGATACCCTGAGCTAGATCCGTGCATCAGTAGAGGCTGCCCGGTTTATTCTCTAATGCTTTGATGTTTTACCTTCTAAAGGTATCATATCTCTAGACCTCACTATTTGGATTTTATGATGTGACCTTTCCTTCCTTGTGAATTCTCTGACTTTTAAAGACCAAAGTAGATGTCATCTGCAACAGTTTTGTTGGCATTTAAATCTCCTATTGCAAGACAATGCGGGGGGGGAAGATAGGGAAATAAAATTAAACTAGCCTAGACTAGGCTGGAATAGAATAGAATTAACCAGGTTGGAAAATACCTTTGAGATCATCAAGTCCAACCTATCATCCAACACTATCTATGCAACTAAACCATGGCACCAAGCACCCCATCCAATCTCTTCCTAAACACCTCCAGTGATGGTGACTCCACCACCTCCCTGGGCAGCCCATTCCAATAGCCAGAAGAATTTCTTCCTAAGATCATAGAATCATAGAATCAGTCAGGGTTGGAAGGGACCACAAGGATCATCTAGTTCCAACCACCCTGCAATGGGCAGGGACACCCCACACTAGATCAGGCTGGCCTAAACTTCCCCTGGCACAGCTTGAGATTGTGCCCTCTTGTTCTGGTGCTGGCCACCCAGGAGAAGAGACCAACCCCCACCTGGCTCCAACCTCCCTTCAGGTAGTTGTAGACAGCAATAAGGTCTCCCCTGAGCCTCCTCTTCTCCCCAGCACCCTCAACCTCTCTTCACAGGGCTTGTGCTGCAAACCCCTCCCCAGCTTTGTTGCCCTTCTCTGGAATTCCTCTTATGATTATTATTGCTTAGTATTTTGATTGATAGATGTATGAACATGAGCAAATGTTAAGAGTTAACATGTAATGATGCACTGTGTTCCTCATAGAAAGTTCATGAAGATGAGGAACCATCTGAAAGCTTACCTCTTTTTACTACAGACATTTCAATTCCCTGTAGGTTTTGCTCTTTTCTCTTTTTTTGCATATCAGGGGAATATCAGGAAACTTTTCAGGCATTGAGCACTGGGTTCAGTATTGTGTCCCTCACTACAAAAATGACATTGAAGTGCTGGAGCAGGTCCAGAGAAGGGCAATGAAGCTGTTGAAGCACCTGGAGAACAGGTCTCATGAGGAGCAACTGAGGGAACTGGGGTTGTATATTCTGGAGAAAAGGATGCTGAGGGAAGACCTCATTTGTCTCAACAACTCCCTGCAAGGAAGTTGGAACAAGGTGGTTGTTGGTCTCTTCTTCCAAGTAACTAGCCATGAGAGGAGAAAAGAAAAAAAAAAAAGGCTTCAAGTTGCACTGGATATTAGGGAAGATTTCTTTCCAGAAAGAGTGGTCAAGCATTGGAACAGGCTGCCCAAGGGGATTGTGGAGTTACCATACCTGGAGGTGTTAAAGAAATATGTAGACATTGCACATGGGAACATGGGGACAGGTTGGACTTGATGATCTCTGAGGCCTCTTCCAACCTTGGTGATTCTGTGATTCTGTGATTTGGTGGCCACAGTGGTGCTGAGTTAGCAGTTAGACTCAATGATGGTAACAGGTCACCACCATGCCCACTAAACCACTTCATGCTAGGGAGAGGAGATCAACACCAGCTCCCAATTCAAATAATTTGAGAAAGCACTGGAAAGTGTTTAGTGTTTGCTAAGTGATTTCCTTTTGGAACTGATTTGGGGCTATGATATAATGACATTGGATCTTTCAATCTATGGTCCATAAGGCAGTGATGTTCCAAAATTCTTATTTACAGCACCTGTATCAGAGTAAAGTTGCATTGTTATTAAGGAGGGGAAAAAAAGAAAGAACAACAACAAAAGAACATCAGAATATCCTTCTTCTACGAGCCACCAACAAAACAAAACCCCAAAGCATAGTATCTCTTTAAGCAATGTTGTGCATACAACTG
Source organism: Picus viridis (assembly GCA_033816785.1). NCBI lineage: Eukaryota > Metazoa > Chordata > Aves > Piciformes > Picidae > Picus > Picus viridis. The sequence goes on along the minus strand of CM066582.1, from coordinate 31,792,347 downwards.
GCTGTAGCAGGTTGCATTCTGCACAAGGATATCAAATACAGAAAGCTATTTTTGAGCACTCCCTGCCAGTGGGTTGTTACCTACAAGCAGTGAGGCTTTTACTGCTATGCATGGGAAGAAGTCAGTAGCAGGTGTTCTGCTTCTGGCATGTGTCTGCTGTAGAATTTATGGGATTCTTTCATTTATTTTCCAAGGAAGCTTTCATTAAATGCTGTTCCAGCCCTCTCTGCATAGTCAACAGCCACAGACTGAAATATAAAAGAAGAAAAGAATTCCTTCTCCCTGCAGAGCCTGAACAAAGAGAATATATTATCCTAACGCTCATTGCAGAGAAGAGTGATGCCTTGTACGGATACCATTTATGGCCACCATAAAGAACAGGTCTCTGATAAGACAAGCTGTTCATTAGAGTGCCATTGGCAATCACAGTCAGAAGTAGCTAACTAGATGTTCCTGCCAGCCTTAAAGACATTCTATGCTTATGAACAACCCTCAGGATATCCTTTCAACAAACTGCCAACTTTTATTTTTTCCCCTCAGGAAAGTCGAGGTATCCTGTGCACTAAATTTATGTGGTGGAGAAATTGATCTCACTTTTGGCTGGAGTGAACTTTCTTCATAGTTGGTATCGTGGGGCTGGATTTGTGCTAGAAACACCACTGATAACACACAGAATGACAGAAGGTCATGGGTTGGCAGGGACCTCTGGAGATTCACAGATTCACAGAATGCATCCTGTAGGAAGGGAATCTCAAAAGGTCATCTTGTTCAATCACCCTGCAATGATCAGGGACACCTACAACTAGATTAGCCTGCCCAGGTCCCCATCAAGTCTGATCTTGAATGTCTCCAGAGATGGGGGATCAAACACATCTCTGGGCAACCTTTCCCAGTATTTTGTAACCCTTATTGTGAAGAACTTCCTCCTAATGTCCAACTTCAATCTATTATGCTGCAGTTTCAAACCATTGCCTCTCATCCTATCACTACAAGCCTTTCTAAACAGTCCCTCTCCATCTTTCCTGTAGATCCCTTTAAGACATTGAAATGTAGTTATAAGGTCTTCTTGGAGCCTTCTCTTCTCCAGGCTGAACAGCCCTTATTCTTTCAGCCTGTCTTTGTAGGAGAGGTGCTCCAGCCCTCTGGAAATCATCAAGTCCAACCATGCTGCCAGAGCAGGAGCAACTAAAGCAGATCATACAGGAACACATCCAGGTGGATCTTGAAAGTCTCCAGAAAAGAAGACTCCACCATCTCTCAGGGCAGCCTGTTCCAGTTTTCTGCCACCCCCAAAGTAAAGAAGATCCTTCTCATATGTAGATGGAGCTTCCTATGTTAAAGTGTATACCCATTACCTCTTGTCCTGTCATTGGGAACCACTGAGAAGAGCCTGGATCCATCTTCCTGGCACCCACCCTTTAGATATTTGCAAGCATTAATAAGATTCCCCCTCAGCCTCCTCCAGGTTAAATAGATCCAGGTCTCAGCCTTTCCTCACAATAGAGATGTTCCAATGATGTTTCAGTTATAGCTGAGAAGAGCTTATAGAGTTAAGGACTTCTCTGCTTCTCTCTCTCCAGAGGTTCCTTCCAACCCCTACCATTCTATGATTTTTATGACAGATGACCCCATAGGAAAGAGGTGACTCTGACACTCTACTTTGTTCTGTTGAGGTCTCACCTAGAGTACTGTGACCAGCTCTAGGGCCCTCAACACAAGCATGGCATGGACCTGTGAATGAGCCTACAGAGGGCTGCAAAAATGATCAGAGGGCTGGAGCACCTCTTCTATGAAGACAGGCTTGAGAGAGTTGGGGTTGTTCAGCCAGAAGAAGAGAAGGCTCTGAGAAGACCTTGTAGCAGCCTTCCCAGTACCTGAAGCGGCCTACAGGGTAGCTTTGGTGGGATTGTTTAGAAGGATATGTAGCACTAGGACAAGGGACAATGGTTTTGAGCTAGAGCAGGGTAGATTTAGATAGGACATTAGGAAGAAGTTCTTTCCTGTGAGGGTGGTGGAACATGGGAACAAGTTGCCCAGGGAGGTGGTCAAAGTCCCATCCCTGGAGACATTCAAGGTCATCTATTTGGGGATATCCCTGCTGACTTCTCCTCCTTCTCCTTCTTCTCCTTCTCCTTCTCCTTCTCCTTCTCCTTCTCCTTCTCCTTCTCCTTCTCCTTCTCCTTCTCCTTCTCCTTCTCCTTCTCCTTCTCCTTCTCCTTCTCCTTCTCCTTCTCCTTCTCCTTCTCCTTCTCCTTCTCCTTCTCCTTCTCCTTCTCCTTCTCCTTCTCCTTCTCCTTCTCCTTCTCCTTCTCCTTCTCCTTCTCCTTCTCCTTCTCCTTCTCCTTCTCCTTCTCCTTCTCCTTCTCCTTCTCCTTCTCCTCTTCCTATGTTCTTTTTCTTCTTTTTTTTTTTGCTATTATATTATTACTATTTGTAGTAATAGTAGTAGTAAGCCATTCCCATCTCAACACCTGAGTTTTCTCATTTTTACCCTTCCAGTTCTCCTCTCTTCCTGCTGTGAGGGGGATAACGTTCAGGATCACCTCACAGAGAGATCAAAATGCAACCATTCTGATGTCAATCTTTCAGCCTCAACATGTTTCATTCATACTCATAGTTATTTATGTAAAACTTAGGAAAAGAAACTTCCTTTTATTTTTTTTTCTTCTTCATTCAACCAGCAAAACTTAGCTCCTTCTTTAAGAGCTGTCTGAATGACCTGAGTAGCATCAGGTTATTCCATCACAGCAACAAAATTGAATTCATTATCATATGTGATATTGATGATTCTCTGTCAGCAGTTGAGAATAAGTATGAAATTTAATTAGGAGATTGATGTCATGATAATGGAAAATATTTTTGAGGAATTGTGATGGAATTTTGTTGTGATTTGATTTGTGTAATAGATGCTTATTAGCCTTCCAGGTTTAGTAAATTTTAAATATCAGTAATTATTTTTTTTTTTTTTAGGGAAACTTCAACAGAAATGACCAAAAGTTACTATCCAGGAGGCATGGATATTTCATTGCACAGAACAAAGGCTGCATCATGCATGAAATACTTAGAAAGGCAGACTGTATCAATCCACAATGAACAGAACTGGATGGTGACTATTAAAGCTTAGATTGTAGACATGTTTGCATGATCTTCTGAGAAGGAATAATGATCTGTCCATGCTTTGAGTTGGATGGGAATGAGATGTGAAAACTGGAGAATAATGCTGGCAAGTTCTCTTAACAACAGAAACAACTATGACCTAAATGCAAGCTGTCAAGCCTTTTGTGCTACTTGATCTAGTGGAGGATGCCCTGTTTCACTGCAGAAGGGTTTGACCTTTGGATGTCCCTTCCAACCCAACTCATTCTATGATTTTATGAGTACAGCCTTGGTAGAGTTAGAGAATGTTTGGACTTGAACTTAAAGTTCTTTTCCAAACAAAATGATTCTATGATTTTATTAAATTAATTTCTTCAAGTTAATTACAGGTGTGCTGAAATGTGCAACACAATTCATATAATCTGATAGGCTATTGTCTAAAAATAATTATTATTATCAAGGTGTGATTCATATCACTATAAATAGGAAGGAATAAGATGAAAAAGCAGGGAAATTAAGTATTACTATGAGTAGAAAAATATTATGCGGTCTAATACAATCCTACATAGTTATTAAAAGAAAATGGAATGGAATGGAATGGAATGGAATGGAATGGAATGGAATGGAATAGAATAGAATAGAATAGAATAGAATAGAATAGAATAGAATAGAATAGAATAGAATAGAATAGAATTAACCAGGTTAGAAGAGACCTTTGAGATCATCAAGTCCAACCTGTCATCCAACACCATCTAATCAACTAAACTATGGCACCAAGCACCCCATCAAGTCTCCTCCTAAACACCTCCAGTGATGGTGACTCCACCACCTCCCCAGGCAGCCCATTCCAATGGCCAATCTCTCTTTCTGTGAAGAACTTCTTCCTAACATCCAGCCTAAACCTCCCCTGGCACAACTTGAGATTGTGTCCTCTTGTTCTGGTGCTGCAATAGAGGTCTTCTAATACCCATTCTTGGGCAGAATGAAAGAACAAAAATAAAAATAAATAAAAAATAATCATAAAAATAATCAAAATAAAAATGTGCATCTTGCCTCAAAATATTATTCTCAAATTCATATCAAATATGCTTCTTGTTACTTTTGAACTGATATCAATATAGCTCAAAATATTTCCTCTAGTTTGCTTGAATTTCCAGTGGTGACTTTGATCTAGATTTCAACAGGCTTTTCACTGCAAGTGGTGGTAGGATGAAGTGGAGAAAGGAATCAATATTAGTACCTAACAAATTCCCAAAGCTGGCAAAGGGAAACTGGCCTTCCTCTTAAGCAAAAAGTCCTTTAAAATAACCTTTCACATTTACTTTGATCTCACTTCTTCAGGTGTGAATAGGTTCCCTTGAACTTTTTTTTTCCCTTTCTTTTTTTCTTTTTTTTTTCTTTTTTTTAAATGCAGAACTGGAGGACAGTCAATAGCAGCTGTGTGAAATGTAAAATCACTTGAAGAAACATGGCTTTGCATTTATTATATAAGGATATAAATTCATTTCATATGGAAAGAAAAAAACCCTGTACTCCAAAATGATAGAGGAGGAGAAGGAGAAGGGGAAGAGAAAGGAGGAAAAAAATTGAAAAGGAAAAAAAGGGGAAAAAAAGGAAAAAAAAAAAAAGATGAAAGAAATAAAGACAAAACGAAAAGAAAGAGGAGAAAAAATAGATACAATACAATACAATACAATACACCAGGTTGGAAGAGACCTTCAAGATCATCGCGTCCAACCCATCAAACAATCCAACCCACCCAACAACTAGACCATACAGCCAAGCACCCCATCAAGTCTTCTCCTGAACACCTCCTGTGAAGGTGACTCCACCACCTCCACGGGTAGCCGATTCCAATGGGCAATCACTCTCTCCGTGTAGAACTTCTTCCTAACATCCAGCCTAAACCTGCCCTGGCGCAGCCTGAGACTGTGTCCTCTTGTTCTGGTGCTGGATGCCTGGGAGAAGAGGCCAACCTCTGCCTGGCTACAACCTCCCTTCAGGTAGTTGTAGAGAGCAATAAGGTCACCCCTCAGTCTCCTCTTCTCCAGGCTAAGCAACCCCAGCTCCCTCAGCCTTTCCTCATAGGGCTTGTGTTCCAAACCCCTCACCAGCTTTGTTGCCCTTCTCTGGACACGTTCCAGCAAGTCAACATCCTTCCTAAACTGAGGGGCCCAGAACTGGACACAGTACTCAAGGTGCGGCCTAACCAGTGCAGTGTACAGGGGCACAATGACCTCCCTGCTCCTGCTGGCCACACTGTTCCTGATGCAAGCCAGGATGCCATTGGCCTTCTTGGCTGCCTGGGCACACTGCAGGCTCATGTTCAGCCTACAATCAACCAGTACCCCCAGGTCCCTCTCTGCCTGGCCACTCTCCAGCCACTCTGACCCCAGCCTGTAGCACTGCCTGGGGTTGTTGTGGCCAATGTGCAGAATCCGGCACTTGGATGTGTTAAATCTCATGCCATTGGACTCTGCCCATCTGTCCAGCCTGTCGAGGTCCCTCTGCAAAGCCTCTCTGCCCTCCAGCAAATCAACTGCTGCCCCCAGCTTGGTGTCATCTGCAAATTTACTGATGATGGACTCAATGCCCTCATCCAGATCATCAATAAAGATGTTGAAGAGCATGGGGCCCATTACTGATCCCTGGGGCACACCACTAGTGACAGGCCGCCAGCTGGATGTGGTGCCATTCACCATTACTCTCTGGGCTCGGCCCTCCAGATAAGAAAGCTGAGTAATGGAGATATTTCTGGGGTTGACTTGATTCTCTGCTAACCAAACAAAAAAAGAAATACACTTTGAACGCAGGTTGTTCAAGTCAAAAATAATTGCCTGAATCAGAACCTCAGGAATGCTGTGGTTCAATAAGAAGCTGCAGTTCATATTTGTAAGGCTTGATTTCTATCTGAAATGGAGAAAATAGTTCTGGTTTTCCCGTGCTTTTGAATGCTTCCTAAGAATTTTCTGAAGCTTTTTTTGGTTAAAAGCAATGATCATTTCAATAATTGCACATGTATTTGTATGCAAGTGAGAGGCACAAATGAGGCCAAAATACCAACAGCTAGACTATTTATTACATAAATAAAGTGGATGGATCAGAAGGGGAGAGAGAGGAAATAGAGAGGGAGAGAGAGAAGAGGAAAGGAATTATATTACCACACCCCTCACCCCCAAGACAGTGTGAGTCTGTGGAGGAAAGGTGCTGCAGGAGATACTGGGTCTGTAGAGAAATGGTGCTGAGGCTTTGGCTGTAGAAGAGATGTGGTCCTCCTCTTCAGCTCCATGAGTTGCAGCAGGCTGAACTTAGGATATGGAGAGAGGGTTCAGTCTGCTCTTTCCAGGCTCCATGGTCTCTTTTCTTCAGAGCAGCATTGTCCCAGGCTATTCCTTCTCTCATGCTTTCTTTCTCAGCGGCATTGTCCTTCTCCTGTGTTTTTCTCCATCGGTGTTTTCCTTCTGTGTTTTTGGTTCTCCATTTTTCTTCTGCTGAGCCAGTAGTTGCTCAAGTCTTTTATACAGTTTTTTAGTCCTTAGCTATGTGTCCAAGCATTGTCCCTCAGGAAATTCAGGGGCCAGGAAATCATCCTTAGGTAAGCAGCCAGGTATCATTCCCCAGGAAATCTTTCTGTGTATTCCTGTGTGTTTGGGCAGGGGTCTGGATGGGAGGGGGGGGCCTCCGCCTCCTCCTTCTCCATCTACCTGCCCACACACTCATAACACACCAGGAAACAGGTGGTGAATCCATTGTCTCACCATCCTGCCTTTCCAGGGTACCTGATGGGTGGAGATTATCTTGTTTCATGCATATTCCAGAAGGTGGCCTCGGTCCATTTTTGTGAGGCCAGCTGTGGTCCAGTGAGCAATGTTATCTTTGCACCTTCCAAGAGTCCTTCCAGTGGCTCTGTCTAACACACATCAGGTATTGTCTGGGCAAGCAGCAAGTGATTTTATCTTTGTTGAGTCACACCAGGAGAGACAAGTCTCTCACAGTCACCACTGTATTTTCTTACTTAAGAAATTTATTTTTTTTTCTCAATAGGATATGCAAAATGATAACTAAAGTCTTGAAATACTCAGTGAACAACAGAAACCTTGCACAACCAGCATGAGAAGCAGAGCCAAATTCATACCTCTTCAGCTACAGAATTTCTGAAGGAAGATAACAGCAGGTATAAATTTGCTGATTTTCAAGCTGCACAGGAGATAACACATTCTAATCGCTCCTAACATTATTTTTACAAACCACTGACTTCAACATAAACTCCTAAATGTCATCCATGTTTTCTTATCAAATTATGAACTGGATTTGCAAACAAAACCCTGGCTGAGATTTAGACTGTTCGCTAGCCTGTTTCTATTAAACATCACAGAATTGTTTTGTTGGAAAAGATCATCAAGTCCCACCACTATCTCTCTACAACTCCCTGAAAGGCGGTCAGATTGAGGCAGGGGGTGCTCTCTTCTCCCTAATAGCAAGTGATAAGATGAGAGAAAATGTCTTCAAGTTGCACCAGGGGAGGTTTAGGTTGGATATTAGGAGATATTTCCCTCCTGCAAGAGTGGTCAGGCATTGGAACAGGCTGCCCAAGGAGGTGGTGGAGTCACCACCTTGAAATGTTTCCAAGGATGGAGACTCTACCACCTCTCTGGGTAGCCTGTTCCAGTGCTCCATCACCCTTAAATTAATGAAGTTTCTCCTGATGTTTAAATGGAGCTTCTTACATTCAAGTTTGTGCCTGTTACTTCTTGTCCTGTCACTGGGCACTACTGAAAAAAGGCCCTATCCTTCTGACCCCCATCAGCATTGATGACATCCCTCTTCAGTCTTCTCTTAAAAAAGCCCAATTCCCACAGTCATTCCTCATCAGTGAGATATTCTAGTCCCCTGATCATGAAAATCACATGAAGTGTGCTACAGCAGATGTTGAAGGCACTTTGATCAGTGTACTTAGACACCTATATGTCTTCATTCCTCCTGACACTGCTTTAACATTCTTCTGAATTTTTTCTTACATATTATCATGACTTTTCATATTGTTTATTAATCCAGATCTAATATAGATATAAAAATATAAATATAGTATATATATATAAATAAAATAACTGGACTTCTCTACCTCTTAGATCATTTTAATATTTGATTGAGATTTATTTATCACAGGGAAAGGTGCTTGAAACCCACAACAGGGAGTGAATATATGTATACCTTTATGATTTTTCCTTCCTGTCAGCAGATCAAACTGTTACACATTCTTTCATACTAGCCCAAACATTTGCTTCTTTTCCCCACTTTTGAGTAGTCTCTGAAACCTCAAATACAATACAATACAATACAATACACCAGGTTGGAAGAGACCTTCAAGATCATCGAACCCATCAAACAATCCAACCCACCCAACAACTAGACCATACAGCCAAGCACCCCATCAAGTCTTCTCCTGAACACCTCCTGTGAAGGTGACTCCACCACCTCCACGGGTAGCCGATTCCAATGGGCAATGACCCTTAAATATCTTGAACTGATGTTTATCCCACGAACAGTGTTGTTTAGAGCAGCTCTTTTCATGGTAAAGCCGTACCATTTTGTAGGCAAAAAAACCTCTACCTCTTAACACCATTTCCACAGGAAGTTCAAAGAGAATCAATATTTTATTGCATCCAAGACTGGGCAAACTGTTCATTAAATATATATAGAGACCTAGATTCTAGCTGGAGAGGACTTCAGCAATGAACTTGAGGTGTGCCAGTTATAAATATCTGACTTGGCTTGCACCCCTATACAGCATTTTTTATATGTCATTGGCTATTTTTTTTCCCTTTTTTAAAACTTAAGGAAATAAGTAAGAAGAGGTTTCTGGTTGGGTTGTTTGGTTGGTTGGTTTGTTGGTTTTGTTTTTTTTTTTTTTTCAGATTCAAATCACAACAACTCCACAACAAGCCTCCTTTTGATATTCCAGGAACTGGATAAAAATGTTATTTTAAACATCATCACTGTAGTGCACCAGCCAAGGCTCTCAAGTGACATAGAATCACAGAATTGTTAGGGTTGGAAGGGACCTCAGAGATCATCCAGTTCCAACCCCCTTGCCACGGACAGGAACACCTCAAACTACATCAGGTTGCTCACAGCCACATCCAGCCTGGCCTTAAATACCTCCAGGCATGAGGCTTCCATCACCTCCCTGGGTAACCTGTTCCAGTGTCTCTTCCCCTCATGGGGAAGAACTTCTTTCTAAAATCCAATCTGAATTTACCCATTTCTATTTTTGTCCCATTCCCCCTTATCCTATCATTACCTGACACCCTAAAAAGTCCCTCACATGCAAAATTAATCTGCTGCAACTAGAAACGGGTCAGATTATAAGACACTTTTCCAATCACTCACATATATGAAACTTTTTAGAACCTGAAGTGAAAGTATTAATTCCTTCTACTGGTTTAAAAGCACAGATTTGCCATGAAGTAAAGGAGTGGTGCCTATGTGACATTGGTCTGCATAGGTTCTTCTGTACAGAGATTCTGTTTGCAGCTCTTCTATTCAGGTATTTCAATTTCTGGCATATGCAAGCACTCAAAGAAAGGCTTAGAAGTGTGAAGAAGATGCAGAGTGGGTAAGAGATAAGTGGTTATCGATACTGAATGAATTATTAGAGGAGAAGAAAAGGCTCCAGTGAGCCTTCTAGTAGCATTCCAGTATTTAAAGGATGCTCCAGGAGAGCTGGGGAAGGACTTTTGACAAAGGCATGGACCGACAGGAAAGTGGCAATGGCTTCAAACAGGAAAAAGCTGGACTGACACGAGACATGAGAAGCTGTTTCTTGCCCATAAAGGTTGGCGTGGGGCTTTGAGCAATCTGCAGGTGTCCCTGCTCATGGCAGGGAGGTTGGATACTGAAGATCCATTTCAACACAAACCATCTGATGATTCTATGATTGGTAATAATATAATCATGAGAGTTGAGTTTGTTTATTAATAATGAGTTATAACAAACTCTTGCAGTGAGCAGGACTGATCTCCCTGAGTTTCTCATGTATTCCTTTCACAGCTTTGGGGACCAGCTATTAATGAGACTTTAGCAAGCTTCCAAATCTCTATGAGTGTGCAATTAGAGTTATCACCAGGGTTCACTGCCCTGAATCTCCCACCTTATTCTCACCACTCCCAAAACAGCCCACCAGGACATCGAGCATTCTTATTTCTCTAACAAGCTTATTTGTAACTGAAATTGTGAGTGAAATGAGATAACTCTGTGTTACACTCACAACATGTCAAAGTTAGGATCTTTGTGGAAAAGATGTCCACTCATGATTTAAGGAATTATCAAGGAAACCTGAGTCTTGCTGAAAAAAAAAACACCCAACATTTTCCATAAAGCATTTGACTGGCTGGGAGAATTGGGGTTGTTCAGCCTGGAGAAAAGGAGTCTCCAGGGAGACCTTAGAGCAGCCTTCCAGTGCCTGAAGAAGGCTACAAAAAGTTTGAGGAGGGACTATTTATAAAGGCTTGCAGCAATAAGACAAAGAGCAATGTTTTTAAAGTAGAGCAGAGTAGATTTAGATTGGACATTAGGAAGAAGTTCTTTCCTATGAAGGTGGTGGAATACTAGAACAGGTGGCCAAGAGAGGGGATGTAGGCCCCATGACTGGAAACATTCAAGGTCAGGCTTGATGGGGCTCTGAGCAACCTGCTCTGATTGGGAGTGTGCCAGGTAACACTGGACTAGATGACCTTTACAGGTCCTTTCCAACCCACTGTATTCTGTGATTCTTCGATTTTCTGGTTAATTTTTCCCTTTATGGTTGAAGGCCTTAAATTTCTAATTAAAATAGCATAAATTAATTTCATTATGATTTGGGGTGGGTTTTTTGGTTGTTTTTTTTTTTTTTTTTTTTTACTGATTTGAAAAGATACTCTATATCTGGGGTAAAAAAGAAAAAATCTGCTTTGACAGTTCTGCCTTAGAATTGCTGATAAAAGTCTCTTATGTAGGCTCTTGTTTGAAGTAACCCGAACAGGGCTTCTTATTTCCATTTCAAGTCAGGACTGTTCTGTAACATAAATATCTTATAAATATAAAAGGTTTCCACACCATCACCCTTCCAGCAGTAAGATCATATTAAAATCAACTAGTATTTTTACAAGATGTGTCTTGGTTTTTTTTCCTAAGCCTATTGATTGTTAGTCTGCAGGGGCAGGAAAAAAAGGTCTTTGAATTTAGAACATACTGCTCCGGCTGTAGCTGTATCCCATCACTAAAGGAAGACACTACAGATTTTATGGAAAGAACAAATCATAACAGCCTTTGTTTATACTTCCCCCCCCCCCCAAAAAAAAAAAAAAGCTTAAAATCATATTATATGAAAAAATTCAAACTGGGTCGAAGTGATCACAAGCTGTGAGCACACTGGATGTAATCACAGAATCATAGAACAGTTTGGGTTGGAAGGGACCTTTAATGGTCATCTAGTCCATTCTTCAGTAAGGAGGAACAAAGAAAGAGTGATTGCCCATTGGAATGGGCTGCCCAGGGAGGTGGTGGAGTCACCATCACCGGAGGTGTTTAGGAAGATATCGGATGGGGTGCTTGGTGCCATGGTTTAGTTGAGTAGATAGTGTTGGATAGCTTGGACTCCATGATCCCAAAGATCTCTTCCAACCTGCTTTATTCTATTCTATTCTATTCTATTCTATTCTATTCTATTCTATTCTATTCTATTCTATTCTATTCTATTCTATTCTATTCTATTCTATTCTATTCTATTCTATCTCTGACTTGATCAGGTTGCTCAGAACCCCATCAAGTCTGATCTTGAATGTCCCCAGGGATGGGGCCTCCACCACCTCTCCTTCAGCAACCTTTTTCCATTGTTCCACCACCCTCAGAGTAAAGAACTTCTTCCTTATGTCCAGTCCAAATCCTACCCTTCTCTAATTTGATGATCATTTTAGAATGGAAGCATTATCCTTTCCAATATTTAGCTTGCATCCAGCTTACAAGTTTCAGGAATCAACAACAGTTTTGTTGTTAATCATTTTTAATTCGTATTTCACAGGTTTGCACTTTCCAAGATGGAATTAAGAAAAAGAGGGTATACCTACTAGACAGGATTTAACCTTCCCCATGAGGGTGGGAAGGCACTGAACAAGTTGCCCAGGGAAGCTGTGGAGGCTCCAAGCCTAGAAATATTGAAAAGTAGGTTGGCTGGGGCCTTGAGCAAGCTGGGCTGGTAGGACATGTCCCTGCCTATGGCAGAGGGAGTTGGAACCAGATGATCATGAAGACACTTCCAACCCAAACCATTCAATGAAACCATTTCAGTTTTGGTTTTAGGGCTCAGTAAAGATCTTAACACACTGTTCTAATGGATTTCTTAAAATAATAGCAATAAAAATGCATTATGCTGGAAAATTAAATTGTAAATGCAATTCAGTGGAGCTACATGGCTGTGGATGATCACAAAATAAGTGAACACAAACCAGAGTAGTTTCTATTTGTTTCCTTATTTCACAGACACACATTTGTTGTGTTGTCATTTGTCAGATGAGCAGAATCCAACAGCATGAGATTTAACACATCCAAGTGCCGGGTTCTGCACATTGACCACAACAACCCCAGGCAGCGCTACAGGCTGGGGTCAGAGTGGCTGGAGAGTGGCCAGGCAGAGAGGGACCTGGGGGTACTGGTTGATTGTAGGCTGAACATGAGCCTGCAGTGTGCCCAGGCAGCCAAGAACGCCAATGGCATCCTGGCCTGCATCAGGAACATTGTGGCCAGCAGGAGCAGAGAGGTCATTCTCCCCCTGTACACTGCACTGGTTAGGCCACACCTTGAGTCCTGTGTCCAGTTCTGGGCCCCTTGGTTAAGGAAGGATGTTGACTTGCTGGAACATGTCCAGAGAAGGGCAATGAAGTTGGTGAGGGGTTTGGAACACAAGCCCTATGAGGAAAGGCTGAGGAAGCTGGGGTTGCTTAGCCTGGAGAAGAGGAGACTCAGGGGTGACCTTATTGCTCTCTACAACTACCTGAAGGGAGGTTGTAGCCAGGCAGAGGTTGGTCTCTTCTCCCAGGCAGCCAGTACCAGAACAAGTGGACACCGTCTCAAGCTGCACCAGGGCAGGTTTAGGCTGGATGTTAGGAAGAAGTTCTATACAGAGAGAGTGATTGGCCATTGGAATGGGCTGCCCGTGGAGATGGTGGAGTCACCTTCATTGGAGGTGTTCAGGAGGAGACTTGATGGGGTGCTTGGTGCCATGATCTAGTTGTTGGGTGGGTTGGATTGGTTGATGGGTTGGATGCGATGATCTTGAAGGTCTCTTTCAACCTGGTGTATTGTATTTTTGTATTTTTATTGTATTGTATTGTCACTGTATTTTACTCTGTGTGGGGAATGAAATAAAATAATTACTGTTATCTTTTATTTCCAGGTCAAATGAAAGAACAGTTGTTAATTACTCATTAATGCATTTTATTCATTCCATATTTTCAAGAAGACCCAAATTTTTCCTCTGTCACCTGCTGGTTTTAAATCAGATTTTTTGAAGGTACTGCAAGTCGTTTCCCTAATCATAACAATAAAGGAGAAAAAGTTGTTCAATCATATTTACACTTGCAATCAAATTTAGCATCTCACCACTGCATTCATTAATTCATGCCTTTTTTTTTAGTGTAAAACTGGCCAAAGCACTGGCTAATCCAGCCTCTTTATTAGGTTTTGCAGTTTCATATTCTTCTAATTATGCTCAGGAACTCAAGATAAGCCTTTTATCAGGCAGCACAGAAAATTGCCATGCCTAATATAATAACTGGAGCAATATAAGCAGTTTATTAAGGAGAAAAGCTCCTTCCAGACTAGATTAGATGCTGACTGCCATTCGGTGGCTGGACTTAGGATGAGAAGGAAGATTTGAAACTGTCCTGGGGTTGGTTTGCTGCGGTTTTCTGCACATAGTCTAAGGTAATTGAGCATTGCATAATTTCCAGTAAAACTCTTTCTGTCAACCCACAGTTGTTTGGGTTTTTCATCTGTTACTTTCCCTCCCATCTGTGTGGGGAGAGAGCGGCTTGTGGGAATGAGCTGTGTTAATGCAGGACAGAGACTTACTCTTTGAGAGTGCAGAGAGGGAGAGACTGAATCATTTTAACTAGAAGTGAATCATAGAGTCACAGAGCTGCTTCAGTTGGAAGAGGCCTTTAAGATCATTGAATGCAACCTTCAACTTAACACCACCATGGCCATTAAACCGTACTCTAAAGTACCATGTGCAACATGGTGCAGGGTTATCTTCCCTTTGAACAGGTTGCTCAAGGCCTCATTGCAATCAGAAAATCTTAGCAATTTACCACTATCCAAACACACAATAATCATGCACATATCTGTGAATATCCACTACACTGCTCAAAGACACTGAGAGCAAGAAATTCAGCCAACTAGAAGAACATATTCAAAAGTGGATTGGATGTGGCACTTGAAGCCATGGTTTAGTAGTCATGAGGTCTTGGGTGACAGGCTGGACTTGATGATCTTTGAGGTCTTTTCCAACCTTATTGATTCTATGATTCTAATACCATCTCTTTGTCCTACTGTTTCATCTTTCTTCCACCTGTATAAGTTTATTCCTCATTCTTTTGTGCATAAATATACTCACTGTTCTCTTGACATTTTATTTCATAATCAATCTTTTCTGCTGTGGTTTCTGAATCTTCTGTCAAAAACATCAAATATATTCAATGGTAATATTACTTTATTTCCCAATTTTTGTGACCATTGACCTTCAACCCTTCTGTTCTGTGCTGCATTCTCATCTGACACAGGTTACACTATCTTTATTATATTTTCATCAGGAAATCAGAATTTAATCTATATGATACATACCTTAACTGCAGTTTGGAATGTTCCTCATGAACTATAGGCATTGTAAGGATGGAGAGTTCAAACACATTCAAACTTCACCAAAATGAAGTTTTGCACCTTTTGAACCTACCCTTATAAATTTGAAAACAATCTTTTCTTATTCTGCTTTTGTCTTGAAAACAGAAAGAAATAAAGGCCAATAAAAAATCAATATAAAAGAAACAAAAACACCCCAAACTCATAAATAAAACTGAATTGAATTTAAATTTAGCTTTACACAAACTTGAGAGTTGATCTTGGAGCTAGAACTTTTACAGATTTTGCTCTATATTTTATAGAAAAAATATTTTATTCCATGCAAACTTACTCTAGTCTGCTTCTTCTTCATTAAAAAAAATAGTCAAGATAATTTATACTTTAGTCTAAGATTATTTCAAGTTTTCAGATAAAGTTACTGCAAATGTTACAATATTCTACACTTTTTGTGACTAGAGAATGGTTTGAATTGAAAGGGACCTTCAAGATTATCTAGTTCCAATTCCCTCTGCCATAGGCAGGGACATCTTGTACTAGAGCAGCTTGCTCAAGATCCTGTCTAACCTGGCTTTCAACCCCTCCAGGTTTGAAACTTCTCTGGGCAGCTTGTTCCAGTCTCACACAACTCCCAAAAGGATGAATTTCTTCCTCATGTCTCATCTTAGTCCATATTCTCCCAGTTTGAAGCCATTTCCCCTCTTCCTGCCACTCCATATCTTTGTCAATAGTCCCTCTCCAGCTTTACTGGATGCCTCTTTCAAATACTGGAAGGCTATTAGAAGGTCTAGCCTTCTCTTCTCCAGGCTGAACAAGCCGAACTCTCTTGGCCTGTCTTCATAGCAGAGATGCTCCAATCTTCTGATCATCTTTATGGCCCTCCTCTGGACCTGCTGTAGCAGTTCCATATCCTTCTTGTGTTGGGGGCTCCAGAGCCAGACCTAGGATTCCAGGAGGCAGAATCCCCTCCCTCGCCTGCCACCCATGCTGCTGGGAATGCAGCCCAGGATATGGCTGGTTTATGAGCCACAAGCTCACACTGCCAGCTCATGTTGAGCTTCTCACCATCCAGCACTTCCAAGTCCTTCTCCTCCATTCTCCACCCAGCCTGGATTCTGTTTGGGATTGCCCCAACCCGTGTTCAGAACCTGTATAACACATTACTCTCTCCAAAAGAAACATCCCTGTGTCAGTTAGGTAACATCCTTTCTCTGAATAGCTAACAGGGAAAGAGAAGTTTAAAACCAGTCAAAAATATAAGACAGAATGTGTTCAAGCAGGCCATTTTGAAACCTCTGAAGCTTGAATAACTGTGAGTGGGAAGATGGATCAAGTAAAGAGTGTTGCAGTTTCAGTGTCATCCACAGCTGACATTTATCATTCTTGTTGCAGTAAGGCAAGAAAAATTAAGGACCCCTGAGAGAACAGAACAAGCTATTGATCAGAGCTTTGTAAGCTCTGCAATCTTGTACTTGAATCTGGAGTAAGGTCTTTAAAAGAGCTGTGTAAGCTTAAAACTTGGCTTTGTTTGAACATGTGAATAAATACTAACATGGTTGTATCTGGGCTTGCTGGTGAATAAAAAAACAACACACAAAAAGCGCAGTCAGGATGCATTTGATGTACAGTTACAGTTCTGCTGTTATTGCAGAATGACACAAGTGTGCAACTTTTCCCTTTTATTCTTAACATCAGATTCAAACTGCTATACTGTGAGCACCTAGTATTATAGATCTCTTTGTTGTTGTCAGCCAGACTAATCACTGGAGTAAGAGTTTAGAAAGAGAATTAAGGCACTTGCAGTTTTACCCTTCAACCTGATCCATCAGACCAGAGAATTTCACCAAAAATGTCTCTTGGGGTGGGGGTTATGTGCATTTAAAAACCTGAATCAGGAAAAAAGCTTTCAGCTGTCAAGAGTTTTTATAAGGAAGACAATGATATGACACTTCAGGATGTGGTCTAGTGGTCATGGAGGTGTTGGGTAGAAGGTTGGCCTTGATGATCTTAAAGGTCTTTTCCAACATTAATCATTCGGGGCAATCCCGTACACCAATATAGGCTGGGCAGTGACTGGCTTGAGAGCAGCAATGAGGAAAAGAACTTGGGGGTGCTGGTAGATGAGAAGCTCAACATGAGCCACCAGTGTGCACTTGCAGCCCAGAAAGCAAATCACATCCTGGGCTGCATCTAGGAAACACATGCTTCAAATAATTATCCCAGAACTCACAGAAAATGAACACAATAAAAGGTGGCATGATGAAGTGCTGAAATATTCTAAGGCAGGGAAAAAAGAACACAAAGAGTTGAAATGCATACCTATGTAGCACATTTGATCAGGTTTGTAAAATCACACACAGCAATTATTCCCTCATTTTTTTCTCAAGATGCAGTAAGCAGTCCTTACTTTGTTATCCCTTGGTGCCTTTGGTCTCCCTTACTTTGCTCTCCCTAGGATTCATGCAAAGGTTAAAGTTATTTACTCCTGTTTTACTCTGTCTCCCCTGGGGTGCAGATGTTTGGGATGAATCAGATGCATCACCAGCAGAGTCCTTTCCTTACACTGACTTGTATGGTTCAAGTATCACCATGCAGTCCTGCTGCAACTGATATACTCTTTGTCTCCTGGAAAGTGTGCTGAGGACCACTGCTCTCCACCCAGAACTTCCTGAACCAAGACGCATGTCCTGGGACATGCACCCTTCACAAAAGAAATTTTCAACTTGACATTTCTGGGTAAGGTGTGAGAAACAGGTTTTACATCTCTCTTCGTCTCCTGCCTAGATGGAGAAATACTCACAGGAAGATGTAGAAGTAGTTTGCTGGCTTCTGTTGGGACCTAACCCAACATAGCAACTCTGCCAGCTACGCTGGTCCTTCTCTATTGATAGTTTGGCTTCTTTTTTTTCTCCCTCTGTACTTGTCTTTCAATAGATCTTTTCACTCTTTGTTTGCATACTGTGTGAGCTGAAACTTATTTCTCTGCCTGTGGGCTCCAATTGTGCAGGAAATTCAGCTGCCAAAGCTTGAATGCGTGTGACAAAAAGGTCCAAAGAGCTTGAAGTGTAACAGCTCAAAGAGCTGGGACATAAAAAGTCTGCAAGGCCTGGGCTGACAGAGTAGAGTAGAAAGGACTTCTATATGAGGCATGTAAAAGTGGCAGAGTCTGAAAACTTCAGATGCCAAGTCACAGAGCCGGGAGAGATAAAAAAGAAGTCAGGAACCAAAATGCATTTGCATTATTTGTTTTCTCTTTTGAACAACAAGAATTTACTACAGGAAGGAGTAATGAGAGGTAGTAAAGGAGGTAGAGATTTAAAAATTACAGAATCACAGAATGCATTGGATTGGAAGAGACCATCAAAGGTCATCTTGTCCAGCCCTGCTGCAGTGAGAAGGGACATCCCCAACCATATCAGGTTGCTTGGGGCCCCATCAAGTTTTACTTTAAATGTCTCCAGGGATGGTGCCTCAACCCCATCCCTGAGCAGCCCTTTCGAGGATTTTACCACTCTCATTGTAAAGAACTTCCTCCTGATGTCCATCCTAAATCAACCCTGCTCCAGTTCCAAACCATTGCACCTAGTCCTGCCACCACAAGCTCTTCCAAACAGTCCCTTCATGGAAGTTCCTTTCAGATATTGAAATGCAGCTACAAGGTCTATTAGGAGTCTTCTCTAGGCTGAACAACCCCAGCTCTCTCAGCCTGTCCTCATAGTAGAGGTTCTCCAGCCCTCTGATCATCTTCATTAGGAGAGGAGGTTCCATGTGAACTTTCACAGATTCACAGATTGCATCAGATTGGAAGGGACCCTCAAAAGTCCCTTTTTCCAACTCCTTTGAAATGAGCAGGTACACCTCCAAGTAAATCAGGCTTCCCGCAGCCACATCATCTCTGATGTGATCCCTGGGCAACTTGTTCCACCATTTTATCACTAGAAGAAACTTGAGAAGTTTCTTTACTTTGAAGGTGTTGGAGTAATACAGCAGGTGGCCCAGTGGAGTCTGGAGACTTTGGAAAACCCAGGTGGATGTGTTCCCATGTGACCTACTCTAGATGACCCTAAGGTAGCAGGGAGGTTGAACTAGTTAATATTCAGGCTAAACAACCCTAGCTATCTCAGCCTCTCCTCATAAGGCAGGCTCTCCAAACCCTTTACCAGCTTCATTGGCCTTCTCTGGACATGCTCCAGAACCTCAATGTCCTTATACTGTGATGCCCAAACCTGGGCACAGTACTCAAGGAGAGCAGAGCTGGGTATAGGGAAACAATCACCTCTTTATACCTGATGACCACACCATTTTTGATACAGACTAGGATATTCATTCCTATCCTTGGGAGACTTATCAATGATATTTTCAGAGATTCTCATTCTTATTGCTCCTCATCCAAACAACTTTTAAACAACTCCAGTGGTGACTCCACCACTTCTCTGGCAGCCTGTCCCAGTGTTCAATGACCTTTTCAATCCATAACTTTTTTTTCCTATATCCAACCTGAATACCCCTGATGCAGTTTGAAACCATTTCAAAGACTGAAAATTTCAATCCAATATAACAGGAAAGAATTCTTACTTGTTTGAAAAATAACAACAACAACCCCCAAACAAAGAAAAACATTAAAACTTGAAAGTTATATTATTTTTGTCAAACTTCCAGATTTATGATTTGTTTAGAATATTTAGACCTGTGAACACCTTCCTTAAAGCTCTGTGATGTCTTTCCCAAATCACAGAATCGCCAAGGTTGGAAGAGACCTCAAAGATCATCAAGTCCAACCTGTCACCACAGACCTCATGACTAAACCATGGCACCAAGTGCCACATCCAATCCCCTCTTGAACACCTCCAGGGATGGTGACTCCACCACCTCCCTGGGCAGCCCATTCCAATGGCTGATGACTCTCTCAGTGAAAAACTTTCTCCTCACCTCAAGCATAACCTTTTTATTATTATCTTATCCAAAATATTTAGGGTGTCTTGATTCTTCATTGAAAAGATAATATTTTAGGGCTTTAAAACATTTTTTATCTCATTAAAAAGCTTTCATTAGAAAGCAATTTAAAAAAAGCAGCACAAATTCAGTTAGCTGAGGGAGCCTGAT
This sequence comes from Picus viridis, assembly GCA_033816785.1. Lineage (NCBI taxonomy): Eukaryota > Metazoa > Chordata > Aves > Piciformes > Picidae > Picus > Picus viridis. The sequence goes on along the minus strand of CM066582.1, from coordinate 31,772,259 downwards.
GTGGAGTTCTAAGACAGTCCTGTAGAATTCTTAACATTCTCTGCCTCAGCCAGGTCAAGCAGGGATCTTCATTCATATTTAAATTCCAGATAAGATTCAGAGAGAAGGTTTAGTACCATATTTTCCAGATCCAATTAATAACATCTGGACATCTGGGAACAGATTTAGAAGTGCTAAATGTGCAACAGCTAAGAAATTCATGTGCCAGATGAGAGAAGTAGGAAGTAGAATATGAGTAGTCAGGATAAAAAAAGAGAGTGCTTTAGTGAAGCACTTCATGCTTTGTTTCACCCCACAAATGTGAGAAAGCAGAAAAGGGAAAAACACCAAAACAACAGGAAGATTTAGCTCCTGATCCTCCCCTGACATTAGTAACCAGGCCAAGTATCCTCAGCAAAGGGATAAGTAGCTGACAAGCAACTGCTAAGTGAGAGAATAAAACAAACCAAAACCAAAACAAAACCCCACACCTTAGATTAGGTAGGGACAGCAAAAGGTTTGCCTGATATGAAAAAAAAATAGAGCTATTAATGATGAAGTTCAATGTGGACACTTTCCAGTGGTAGCCAGTGGTAGGACGAGGGGTGATGGGTATAAATTATAACCCAGGACATTCCATCTAACCATAGAGAAGAACTTCTTCACTTTAAGCCTGATGAAACACTGCAGCAGGCTACCCAGAGAGGGTGTAGAGTCTCCTTCTCAAGAGAGATTCCAAACCTTTCTAGACATTGCCATCCTGGGCAGCCTACTCAGGGTGACCCTGCTTTAGCAGTAGGGATGGACTAGATGATCTCCAGAGGTCTCTTCCAACCCAGGTTGTAGAAACAAAACTAAGCCAGGAACTCAAAACCAACCAACCAACCAACCAACCATACGAAACCCCAAATCCCAACACTCTAAACAAAAGCCAAGGTTTTGAATTTGAATCTAAAGTAGAAGACAACAACGTCACTTATTTCAGACTTAATGTGTTTAATTACATTAGTGCCCAGCTACACATAAAAACAAGAACTGTAAGAGCCATGTGCAGATCAATAATTTAGATGCACAACATAAGGGTCAAAGAGATACTGCTGCATCTTTAAAGAGAAGCCACTGTCAAATGGTGGCAAACATTCCCAAAATTGACAAGGAGGGTTCTCTCTTTTAATGTCCTGCAACTGTGAGCTCCACCTGTCCAGAATGAAAATGCCTCTGTTGTCTTTCACACATACCCAATAAAATGTTTGGAAATGGATAGCAAGCCAGAGCTTGCAAGCTTTGAGTATCTGCAGATCATAGAATCAGTAAGGTTGAAAAAGACCTCAGAGATCATCAAGTCCAACCATCAACCTAACACCACCACGCCCACTAAACCATGCCCCAGTGTGCCATGTCTACATGATTCCTGAACACCTCCCTGGGCAGTCTTTTTCAATGTCTAACTATTCTTCCAGTGGATAATTTTTTCCTAATATCCTATCGAAACTTACCCAGGTGCAACCTGCGGACATTTCCTCTTGTCCTGTTATTAGTTACTTGCAAGAAGAGGCCAGCACTGCCTTCACTACAACCTGCTTTCAGGTAGCTGTAGAGAGATGTAAATAATTCAAGGCGTTAACCTTCCAGGATTATTTTTCTTTTTATAATTGGTCATGCAGAGGAATGGAAACTCTACAAAAGCAAGCATTGTTTGTTCAGACAGAATAGTAGGGGTTGGAAGGGATCTCTGGAGATCATCTAGGCAGGGTCAGCTAAGAACATGTACAGATTGCTTTTGAAAGTCCCCAGAGAAGGAGACTTGACAGTCTCTCTGGGCAACCTAATCCAGGGTTCTGCACCCTCAAAGTAAAGGATTTTCACCTTAAGTTCAAATGAAACCTGTGTTTTCCCAATTGCCCCTTGTTCTATCACTGACCACCACTGAAAACAGGCCAGACCTATGCTCATCACCTCCACTTTTTAGATACTGATCAGCAGTAAGAAGGTCCCCTCTTAGTCTTCTCTTCTCTGGGCTACAGTGCCCCAGGTCTCTCAGCCTCTCCTCTTCACAGAGATGTTCAACACACTACAGCATCTTTGTGGCCCTCTGTCAGACTCTCTGCAGCAGTTCCCTGTCCCTCTTGAACTGGGGAGCCCAGACTGGATGGTGTGCTCACCAGGGCAACACCGGCTTATAGTACCATCAAATACACAGGAACTGCTTTCTCAGACATATAGTCACTCTGAAGAAACACCTTGGAAGTGTGTAAGACATACACAAGTGAAGATGTGGTATATTGAAGAATGAGTGTAAAGAGAGAGAATCTGAGGACAGACTATTTCAGTTTAATACAAGTACAGCACTGAAACCAACCTTGAAAGCTGCCACTGTATTCTGAAAGGCACTACAGACTCGAAGTTCCCTTTTAAATTATAAGAGGAGCATTTAAGGTGCACTCCACACCATTAGGTTCTGACCTTATGCCTTTAAGAAGGTGTCAAAAGCCTACTGCAGTGGGACTGTGAATAGCTGGGCTTTTCATTTCTGCTTCCTTCACCCCACACTCAAGGACTCTCAGATGACATGCAGGGATATACATGACAAAACTCTCCCTTAAATAAAGGGGATGGGTCCTATCTATCCTTCTAGACATTAGTAAGTCCAGACACTGTAGAATTTTGATGATATTAATACATCATTTGCAGAAGTTTAGATTTTGTGCCATTTTAGGGAGAGGAGAAGAAGTGAACTGAGAGGGGGAGTAGAAAAAGATAAATGAGCCAAGGTCATGAAATAGCTTATGCTAGGTCAGAGGACTGAGTGATATGAAAAACAAAAAAAGAAGGTGGATTGGACAAGGCAATATGAATGTGGAGCTAGAAGTGATTCATCAGATTAGGAAGTGTTTGTTGAATACCATGAGCCCCACAGAGATCCTGAAATTACAGGCAGAGCAGAAAATATAAATAAATACTACCTGCAACTGTGAGGTCAATAGATGATTTTGCAGAGACACCTTCTGATCTACAACCTCTGCCACTGCATGTTTAAGAAGTGAAGGAAATCTTAAGAGTGCAGATTAGGTTGTAGTGAAGTGGAGGTCGGCCTCTTCACCATAGTATCAGGTGACAGAAAGAGAGAAAAGAGCTGCCAAACAGAGAGGGATCTGGGGGTGCTGACTGACAGACACCTAAACATGAGCCAGCAGTGTGCCCAGGTGGCCAAAAAGGCCAATGGCATCCTGGCCTGTATTAGGAATAGCGTGGCCAGCAGGAGCAGGGAAGTCATTGTGCCCTTGCACTCTGCATTGGTTAGGCCACACCTTGAGTGCTGTGTCCAGTTCTGGGCCCCTCAGTTTAGGAAGGACATCGAGACACTTGAAAGTGTCCAGAGAAGGGCAACAAGGCTGGTGAGAGGCCTTGAGCACAAGCCCTATGAGGAGAGGCTGAGGGAGCTGGGGTTGTTTAGCCTGGAGAAGAGGAAGCTCAGGGGAGACCTCATTGCTCTCTACAACTACCTGAAAGGTGGTTGTAGACAGGCAGAGGTTGGTCTCTTCTCCCAGGCAGCCAGCACCAGAACAAGAGGACACAGTCTCAAGCTGCACCAAGGGAAGTTTAGGCTGGAGGTGAGGAGAAAGTTCTTCACTGAGAGAGTCATTCATAATTGGAATGGGCTGCCCAGGGAGATGGTGGAGTCACCATCCCTGGAGGTGTTCAAGAGGGGATTGGACGTGGCACTTGGTGCCATGGTTTAGTCATGAGGTCTGTGGTGACAGGTTGGACTCGATGATCTTTGAGGTCTCTTCCAACCTTGGCGATACTGTGATACTGTGAAAATGGACTGAAGTTGTGCCAGGGGATGTTAAGGTTGGGTATAAGGAAAAATTCTTTCCTGCAAGAGTGGTCAGGTATTGGAGCAGGCTGCCCAGGGAAGTACCATGGAGTCACCATCCCTAGACATATTCAAGGAATGTGTGGAAATGGCACTTTGGGGCCATGGTGTGGTGCGTGTAGTTGACAGTCAGACTCGATGGTCTTAGAGATCTTTTCAAACCAAACAATTCTATGATCACTTTGACCCTTTTTGTTTCCCTTTCTGTGAGATGAAAATGCATCACCTCTGAAAACTGTTTAACTCTGAAATAGTTTAAGCAGAAAAGCTTTCTCCTCTGATGAACTACTTGTAAGAAGCAACACTGCCAAGCAGTCAGGAGAAAAATGGAGCCAAATGCCTCTGTAGTGATGTTAATCCTTGGCTTCTACAACACATCCCTACAGTAAAGTGCCTTGCCACTAATTGCAGCATGAAGCAGCCACAGTAGACCTGAGGCATTAGGGGTGATTAGAACTGTCTGCTAGAGCTCTGATTCGGTGACGTGCTTCTGCCATCTGCTCCAGCTTCCCCTGTAGCTGTGGTTAGGCCACACCTCGAGTACTGAGTCCAGTTTTGGGCCCCTCAGTTTAGGAAAGTTGTTGAGTTGCTGGAAAGTGTCCAGAGAAGGGCAACAAAGTTGGTGAGGGGTTTGGAGCACAAGCCCTGTGAAGAGAGGCTGAGGGAGCTGGGGTTGCTTAGCCTGGAGAAGAGGAGGCTCAGGGGAGACCTTATTGCTCTCTACAACTCCATGATTCTACAGTATGATATAATTCTGTGTATTTATGGCACAAATGCTTGTCTAAAAAAGCACTGAAAAAATAATCTCTAAAAGAAAAAACAGTGTGTCTACACAAGATTGTGCTGATCCTTGAATGTAGGAAGGAGTGATCAATTGTCTCCTCCCAGCTGGAGCAACCTAAAACTCCCAGTGGTTATGGCTGAGGGATTTGAACTAGAGATCAGTGTCAGAGGCTTTTTTTCTCTTCCATCTGTGTCAGCACCACAGATCTTAAAAGAAAACAGAGGACACATGTTCTGGTGGCTTTGCACTATCACAGAGAAGGAGGTGAGGGGGAGGTGACAGCTCTTGTTTGTCCTTACAGTTTGAGTTCTTCCTGAGGATCTTGTACTTAAAATATCCAGCACAATAGATTTTTAAAGCAAAGATTGTTGCCTCTTACTCATAGAATCATGGAATCATTAAGGTTGGAAAAGACCTCTAAGATCATGAAGTCCAACCATCAACCCAACACCACCATGGGCATTAAACCATGCCCCAAAGTGCCATGTCTGCATGTTTTTTGAACACCTCCAGGGGTGGTGACTGCATCACCTTCCTGGGAAGCCTGTTCCAATGCCTAACCACCTCCCCTGGTGCAACTTGAAGACATAATTAAACCCAAATTCATAAGTAAACCCAAAGGATGGGTTTACTTATGAAAGGACTTTTGTCTACACGCTGAGGTAGCACCAATGTTAAATTAGCTTTATCTTTTTTATTGTGTGGTGGGTTGTCTAAGCGGCAGAATCACAAGCCAACTCTCACCCCAGTTCAGCTGCACACTGTATTTCAGAGCAAAGGAAACGGGGGTGAAATGCAAAGTGCAGCCTGAACATTGAATTAGTTCTCATGCCCCATCTGTGCATCCTGTTACACCTCTCTTCTCATCCCCAGCTTTGCAGTGCATTTTGTCATTTCAGAGCAGAGCCACGTGAACACAAGTAGAAAAAAAAACAAAATAGAAGTCCTCACCAGTGCCTGATTTTGTCACATTGAATTTGTTTCAAATGAACTGCAAGATAAAACTCAAGTTAGGAGAAAGAATAAGGTCCCCAACCAAAAAGGAAGTGATTTTATACATATCTGGCCGATGATTCTCAGTTGCTACTGATTTTTTCAGCAAGCAATCTCCAGAACCCTGCACATTTGCTCTAAAATATGTTTGTGTGCTCATACAGTATCTGACATCAATGAAACCAGCACAAAGGAAATGAAGTGAATCTGGAGATGGTCAAACTTAGAATCATTGGATGAACTGGGTTGACAGGGACAGTTAAAGCTCATCTACTCTAAACTCCTTTGCAGTAAGTAGGGACATCTCCCTTTACTCAACACTGGTGAGTCCTGGGTTCAGTTTTGGGGCCCTTAGTACAAGAAAGACATTGAAGTGCTGGAGCAGATCCAGGGAAGAGCAACAGAACTGGTAAGGGGACTGGGGAACAGGTCTGATGAAGTGCAGCTGAGGGAACCAGGGCTGTTTAGTTTGGAGAAGAGAAAGCTGTGGGGGAGACTTTCTGGCTCTCTACAACTCCCTGAAATGAGTTTGGAGTGAGGTGGGTGTCAGTCTCTTCTGCTAAATATCAAGTGACAGGATAAGAGGAAATGACTTCAAATTGTGCCAAGGAAGGTTTAGGTTGGACATTAGAAGAAACTTCTTCACCAAAAGTGTTATCAAACATGGAAATAGACTCCCCAGGGAGATGGTGGAGTCATCATTCCTGGAGGTATTTAAAAGCTGCCAAGATGTGGTGCTGAGGGGAATAGTTTAGCCCCAGGCTTGGTAGAGTTAGATAGTGGCTGGACTTGATGATCTTAAAGGTATTTCCCAACCAACAGATTCTACGATTCTATTCCACATTACCAGGCCAATTCCAATCATGGCACTTCACGACATGGTTTAGTGCACACCGTGGTGTGGTGTTGAGGGTTGGACTTTATGATCTTTTCCAGTTTTAGTGATTCTATGTTCTAACCCAAATGCAGACCTGTGAAACAACTTTTCCACAATATCTCTGGTTTGTCTGTACTGAAAATGCAGCTCCACGTTCCTGTGGCTATTGCCTGAAGGAACATTCCAATATTAAGCAAGAGATAATAAGGTACAAATGGAAATTAAATTGAAAGACCGAAAGTGTTTTGCAGATAAAGCCTTGATCTGTAGTTTTACTGCTCTGAAAGATGCCACCCATTATATATACTTTTTGGGTGTAATTCTTAAGGACTGTTTTTCTTTTAATATGTGCAGCTTGTAACTGCATTTTTGCTCTATCAAAATGAGCTGAAAAATTCAACCACCCAAATTTGCTTGCTGACACTAAAATTCACTCTGGTGATCCAAATTAGGCTGGTCTGAATCATACATAGAAAAAAGGGTGGAAATACTTTTTGTAATATTATTAATGTTTATTATGTGATAAATCTTCAAAGAACTTTGGGGTTAATCTATAAAATTGAAATTGAAGAAAGATCTCAAATTGTTTAATAATGAACAGACAGAGAAATGAGTTGCACATTGTGTGATATTCTCTCTCCATGGAGTTTAAAGGTTAATTAGTAATGAAAATTATGGAAATAACATGGAATGGAAAATAAAATTGGATGATTCTAACTGAAGGCTTTCTTATTTGTATTTTATCCCCTTTTGCTTTCTATGTAATTGCCCTGAGCTAATTAAAAATATATGCATATATATTAAAACTCCTGTGAGTTTATAGGAATTCAACCTGGTAAATGAAACCTATTAAATAATTTCATTAAGGTTATTTGTACAAGCCCTACAAGGTATATTGCAAGTGTTGGCCTAAATGACAATGGCAATGTGATCCCAAGAGAACGTAAGCTACTGGGATCAATGTTTAACTCCTTCACAAAATCGCAGAATGGTACAGATTGGCAGGGACCTCCAGAGGCCACCAAGTCAAATCCCTCTGCCAAAGCAGGATCACCCAGGGCAGGCCACACAGCAACACATCCACACAGGTCCTGAAAGTCTCCAGAGGAGGAGACTCCACAACTTCTCTATGCAGCCTGCTTCAGAGCTCTGACACCCTCACCGCAAATAAGTTTCTCTTCATGTTGAGGTGGAACTTACTGTGTTGCAGTTTGTACCCATTGTTCCTTATCTTATTAAAGGATGTAATTAAAAAGAGACTGGCCCCTTATCAACACCCACCCTTCACACAGTTATAAACATTGAATGGGTCATCCAGGGAGGTGGTTGAGGCCCCATCCCTGGAGGTGTTTAAGACCAGGCTGGATGAGGCTCTGGCCAGCCTGATCTAGTGTGAGGTGTCCCTGCCCATGGCAGGGGGGTTGGAACTAGATGATCCTTGTGGTCCCTTCCAACCCTGACTGATTCTACGATTTTATGATTAATAAGATCACCTCTCAGTCTGCTCTTCTCCAGACTAAACAGCCACAGTTCTCCCAGCTTTTCCCTTTTTTTATGGGGTGCTGTACACATAATATTTTGCCACCAGTAAGTTCTGATATTCAATGGTTTGGAATCTAACCTATCATCAGTACTGGCAGCGGTAGCACAAATATAGTCAGATATAATTTCATCTTACAATAAAATCTTCACTTAATTCATCATTTCACTCTTTTTTAAAGAAAATAAAAGCTCAAAACTTACAACTTGAGAAAGAAGCTTTTGAAAAATAGCAAGAGACAATTTTTGCTGTATAAATTTATTGTGACAGTGATAAGAAAGATCTTACTCTGGCATTTAAATTCAATTTGAATGTGTCTTTCTTAATCTATCTTTTCCTTTCTATCTCTCAAATGTAATCCTTAAATTTCTGACTTCTCAGAAAACTAAAAACAAGTAACATTGAGTAATTAGCATTTAATGTCCATGACTCATACACTGGAGGTCTGGCATTCCAGTCACCTTTAATTTGTTCAGGCAGAGGAAAAGTTGCAATGGATTAAAATCTTCTTCCTAACATCCAGTCTAAACCTCCCCAGCACATCCTGAGACTGTGTCCTCTTGTTCTGGTGCTGACTGCCTGGGAGAAGAGACCAACCCCCACCTGTCTACAACCTCCCTTAAGGTAGTTTTAGAGAGCAGTAAGATCACCCCTGAGTCTCCTCCAGGCTAAGCAACCCCAGTTCCCACAGCCTCTCCTCATAGGGCTTGTGTTCCAAACCCCTCACTAACTTTGTTGCCCTTCTCTGGACACCTTCCAGCAAGTCAACATCCTTCCTAAACTGAGGGGTGCAGAACTGGACACAGGACTCAAGGTGTGGCCTAACCAGTGCAGTGCACAGGGGGAGAATGACCTCTGTGCTCCTGCTGGCCACACCGTTCCTGATACAGGCCCGGATGCCATTGGCCCTCTTGGCCACCCTGGCACACTGCAGGCTCATGTTCAGCCTACCATCGACCAGTACCCCCAGTTCCCTCTTTGCCTGGCCATTCTTCAGCCACTCTGACCCCAGCTTGCAGCACTGCATGGGGTTGTTGTGGCCAATGTGCAGAACCCGGCACTTGGATGTGTTCAATCTCATGCCGTTGGATTCTGCCCATCTGTCCAGCCTGTCGAGGTCCCTCTGCAAAGCCTCTCTGCCCTCCAGCAGATCAACTCCTGCCCCCAGGTTGGTGTCATCCACAAATTTACTGATGATGCCACTTTCTTATTTACTTTCTTATGCCACAATGAATCCTGGAGTCATTAGGGTTGGAAAAGACTTCTAAGGTCATCAAGTCCAACCTTCTACTCAACCTCTCCACCAGCACTAAACCATGTCTTGATGTGCCAATGAAGTCAAATAATTTCTCAAGCCTCTTGTCATCTGATTTGAAAACAGAAAAAAAAATTATGTTAATTCTCTGATTCTATGAATGTGAATAATAAATAATAGAGCATTGCAAACATGAACAGTAATATGCACAGTGAGATTTAGTTTTCTAAATATGTTTTATCCCTGTTGTTTGGACACAAGCCAGAAGCAGAGAACTCAGCCTTGGTGACCCCTCAGCCTTATACCAAAGATGCTGTCCATGGGATGGAATCCCTGCTTGGTCAGTTGAGGGTCACCTGAACTGTCTGCTCCTCCCAGCAGATTAAGCCTTTTCCACTGCAGCCCAAGGTGGCACCCAAGAAGGAGCAGTTGCCTAGATTTACAGCCCATCACCTCCTATCAGGGTTTCACTGCTAGAAGCAGCCCATCTGTGCAAACTTGCCCTGAGCTGCAGAAAGTGCCAACTGTAAGCAGAGATTGAGCTGGGAAGGGAAACTACCAACCAGAACTGGCGTTGCTCTAGCTCAAATCATGACAGTGGCTTATATTTTTTATATGTAACAATATACAAATACCTGAGGAATCATTTTGTACCAGTAGTTCAATACACAAACTCCTAAACTGTCCTGCAATTCTTAACTCTTCATTTTCTTCACCAGTTGCTAAGCATATTCTAATTAATTTTCCTGAGAGTTACTGCAAGACACTTGACAGCTGCAAAACAAACACTGTTATATCAGACTGATAGAAATTCTAACTGCATGGAAGTTAGCACATGCTAAAATTTATTGCTACCAAGTGTTCAGCCAACACCCATTGTGTTCTGGTCTCCTAAATTTTAGAAGGACATTGAGGCATTTGAGCATGTTCAGAGAAGGCCAAAGAGACTAGTGAGAGGTCGCGAACACCAGCCCTATGAGGAGAGGCTGAGGGAACTGGGATTGTTTAGCCTGGAGAAGAGGAGGCTCAGGGAGACCTTCTCTACAACTACCTGAAAGGAGGTTGTAGCCAGGTGGGGGTTGGTCTCTTCTCACAGGCAGCCAGTGGCAGAGTAAGAGGACACAGTCTCAAGCTGCACCAGGGGAGGTTTAGGCTTGAGGTGAGGAGAAAGTTCTTTACAGAAAGAGTAATTTGCCATTGGAATGTGCTGCCCAGGGAGTTGGTGGAGTCACCGTCCCTGGAGTTGTTCTAAAAAGGATTGGATGTGGCACTTGAAGCCACTTGAGTTGTTAGGTAATAGATATTAGGTAATAGGTTGGACTTGATGATCTCTGAGGTCTTTTCCAACCTGGTTGATTATATGATTCTTTGATTCTATCTGACACAGACACACACATAGGACAAGAAGAAATAGATTCAATTTGCACCAGAGGAGGTTTAGGTTAGATATGAGAAGAAACTTTTTGACTGACAGGGTTCTCAAAGACTGGAACAGGCTCCCCGAGGAAGTGGTTGAATCCCCATCCCTGAAGGTGTTTCAAAGACATAAGAGATGTGGCGCTGAGGGATATGGCTTATCCTTGGCAGTCAGAGAATGGTTGGCCTTGACGAGCTTAAAAGTCTTTTCCAACCAAAATGATTCTATGGTTCTGACATACTGAGTGAAAATGGTCTAGATCCATTGAAGTAATTCAGTATCTTTTGGATGAATGTGTGCTGGTTCCATGCACTTGCCAAACACCTCTGGATTTTCTGGTTTTACACACTTTTTGTGTTTTTGTTTTTTCCCCTCCCTATTTTTTTTCACACCCAGCTGCTTGCACTGTAAAGAGACTACCTGGAGATCGTGAAATGGCTTCACATTTTCTCATGAAGGAATGAGGTTAAATAAGGAAACATAAGGAAGAGACCTCCTTATCAAACTATTCTCATGACACTCAGATTAAGAAGAATTTCTGCTCCCCTAAAATCTCACAAATCTGTGACATCTTGGGCATTCTTTCGTGTACCTCACAAGTTGTAATTATACGGAATCCTGCAAAGTTAAGAGCAGCCAATCACAGTTCTATTATTTTCTCTTTCCTGAGGATTCATTACTTCATTCACTTTTATTTTTAGGTATATCTGAGAAAATGGAACTCAAAATACTCATTTATCATGATTTATTATTTTCCCCAAACAGAAAAGACCAGTGTTGTTCCAAATGTTTAGGCTGGATGTTAGGAAGAAGTTCTATACAGAGAGAGTGATTGCCCACTGGAATGGGCTGCCCAGGGAGCTGGTGGAGTCACCTTCATTGGAGGTGTTCAGGAGGAGACTTGATGGGGTGCTTGGTGCCATGGTTTAGTTGTTTAGGTGGGTTGGATTGGTTGATGGGTTGGACGTGATGATCTTGAAGGTCTTTTCCAACCTGGTCTATTCTATTCTATTCTATTCTATTCTATTCTATTCTATTCTATTCTATTCTATTCTATTCTATTCTATTCTCCCTTTATTTAGTTATTATAAGCTTTCTAAATCCAGTTGATTAGGTAACCTGTGATAATCAGATGTAAATTCCTAACCTTCCTATAAGACAGAGCATGTTTTTGAGGGAAAACAGATTCTCCATGAAGATGGGGTGATGGTTTTAAACTAGAAGATGGAGACTTAGATTAGAGTGAAGGAAGAATTCCTTTATACCAAGAGTGGTGAGATGCTGGTATATGTTGCTAAGAGAGATGGAAGATGCCTAATCCCTGGAACCATTCCAGGTAGGGTTGCATGGAGCTCTGAGCAACCTCCTTTGGTTGAAGACCACCCTGCATATTGCAGGGGTTGGATTAGATGATCTTTATCAATACAATACAATACAATACAATACAATAAACAAGGTTGGAAGAGACCTTCAAGACCATCGCGTCCAACCCATCAACCAATCCAAGCCACCCAAACAACTAAACCATGGCACCAAGCACTCCATCAAGTCTCCTCCTGAACACCTCCAATGACAGTGACTCCACCACCTCCCTGGGCAGACCATTCCAATGGGCAATCACTCTCTCTGTATAGAACTTCCTCCTAACATTCAGTCTAAACCTCCCCTTGTCACAGCTTGAGACTGTGTCCTCTTGTTCTGGTGCTGGCTGCCTGGGAGAAGAGACCAACCTCTGCCTGGCTACAACCTCCCTTCAGGTAGTTGTAGAGAGCAATAAGGTCACCCCTCAGTCTCCTCTTCTCCAGGCTAAGCAACCCCAGCTCCCTCAGCCTCTCCTCATAGGGCTTGTGTTCCAAACCCCTCACCAACTTCGTTGCCCTTCTCTGGACACGTTCCAGCAAGTCAACATCCTTCCTAAACTGAGGGGCCCAGAACTGGACACAGTACTCAAGGTGTGGCCTAACCAGTGCAGTGTACAGGGGCAGAATGACCTCTCTGCTCCTGCTGGCCACACTGTTCCTGATGTAGGCCAGGATGCCACAGAAAACCATCATATAGCCACAGGCCAGGATGCCATCATATAGCCACAGAATTACCACGATGGCCACTAAACCACGTTCCAAAGTGCCACATCCACATGTTTCTTGAACACCTCCAGAGACAGTGACTCCACCATCTCCCTGAGCAGCCTGTTCTAATGTCTGACCACTCTTGCAGGAAAGAAACTGTTCCTGACATCCAATTTGAACCTCCCCCTTGCATGATTTCAGGCCATTTCCTCTTGACAATCTCCTGATGCTAGGTAGAAGAGACCAACCCCCACCTCACTCTATCATCCTTGCAGGGAGTTCTAAAGAGCAATAAGGTTTTCTGTCAGCCTCTTCCTCTCCAGTGTAAACAAACCCAATACCCCTAGCCATTATTGATAAGACCTCCAGACCCTTCACCAGCTTTGTTGCCCTTCTCTGGACCCTCTCCAACAACTCAATGTCCTTCTTGTAGCAAGAGGCCCAAAACTGAACCAAAACATTCAAGTTGCAGCCTCACCAGTGATGAGCACAGGTGTACTCTCAATCCAAATTAGTCTGTAATACAGATTATGTCTACAAAATCCATACTGCTATGTAGGCACAGCACAGTCTCTACTTACTATCTTGCTAACGGTATTTTGGTAGTGTTCAAGCAACCTTGGCAGAGCTAAATAAATACTTCAGCAGCATGCTGAAGGAAAGAGCTTACCCAAGTTGGACTGGCGTACTCATAACATTTACAAATGAACTGAGTATTTGGAAAAACTCTGTCATGCTGTGTTTAGATTTATTGCCCATGACATTCAGTGATTAATGAAAGTCTTGATTCTGGCCTTTCTGGAACAGATGTACAAGGAAATACATAGAGGCTATGCCTCCTGTGTTGTGAACAAACACAATTACTATTCTTCCAGTTGAGGATTAGGTACTCTTGGGAGAATTCCAAAGATGATATAAAGAAGACAAGATAGTTCCATGAATTTTTTTATGATGGTTGCATGCAAATGAGAGGTTCCTAATGCAAAAACACAAGAAGGGCATGGAACTGTTAGAATAGGTCCAGGAAAATCTAGGGAAATTACCTAAGGGCTAGGACACCTCAGCTATGAAGACAGGCAGAAAGTGTAGATTTTCCATCCTGGAGAAGAGAAGGCTGAGGGGAGACCTTCCAGTAGTTGAAGGGAGCTACAAGAGAATTAGAGAGGGGCTTTTGAAAAAGGCATGGAGTGACAGGACAATGGGTAATAACTTCAAACTGGAAGAAGATGGATTGAGATGAGACATTAGGAAGTAATTCTTACCCATGAGAGTGGTGAGGCTCTGGAACAGGTTGTCCAGAGAAGTTGTGGAGGCTCCAAGCCTGGAAGTGTTGAAAGACAGGTTTTTGCATTCTGGATAATTTGGTCAGGTAGTGGTGGTCTCCACTCCTAACTACCTAGTCATAGGACAAGATTAAATGGCCCCAAGTTGCACCAGGGGAGGTTTAGTTTGGATATTAGGAAAGAGTGGTCAGGCATTGCAACAGGCTGCGGGGTGAGGCAGTGGCGTCACCACCCCTGAGGGTGTTCAGAAAAAATGTGTAGACATGGCATTTGGAACATGGTCTAAAGGCTATGGCAGTGTTAGGATGATGGTTGGACTCGATCTTAGAGGTCTTTTCCAAACAAAGCAATGCTGTGATTCTATAATTTAGCGGGAATTGCTACTCCGATTTGCCCGGATTTGATTGCAGATCAATGGTAGGCAATGCAAAAGGAACATCCAGGTTCACAGGTGCACTTAAAAACAATCAAACAAACAAAAATCATTAATCAAGCAAGAATTGACAAAAAGAAATCTCTCAGATCTCAGATCCTCTGATGGAGAAGTCCTGGCCTGTATCAGGAGCAGTGTGGCCAGCAGGAGCAAGGAGGTCATTCTCCCCCTGTACACTGCACTGGTCAGGACACACCTTGAGTACTGTGTCTAGTTCTGGGCCCCTCAATTTAGGAAAGATGTTGACTTGCTGGAAAGTGTCCACAGAAGAGCAACAAGTTGGTGAGGGGTTTGGAGCACAAGCCCTATGAGGAGAGGCTGAGAGAGCTGGGGTTGCTTAGCCTGGAGAAAAGGAGGCTCAGGGGAGACCTTATTGCTCTCTACAACTATCTTAAGGGAGGTTGCAGCCCGGTGGGGTCTCTTCTCCCAGGCAACCAGCACCAGAACAAGAGGACACAGTCTCAAGCTGTGCCAGGGGAGGTTCAGACAGGATGTTAGGAAGAAATTCTTCATAGAGTGATTGCCCATTGGAATGGTCTGCCCAGGGAGGTGGTGGCGTTGCTGTCATTGGAGGCCTTTAGGAGGAGACTGGATGGGGTGCTTGGTGCCATGGTTTAGTTGATTAGATGGTGTTGGATGATGGGTTGAATGCGATGATCTCGAAGGTCTCTTCCAACCTATTCTATTCTATTCTATTCTATTCTATTCTATTCTATTCTATTCTATTCTATTCTATTCTATTCTATTCTATTCTATTCTGTTCTATTTGATAACCTGAGCTTTATCTCCTGTCTTCTTTGTCCATTCTGACATAATGTACCAAAAGGGTGACAAGTTTTGGGTTTAACCATATCTGTAACAAAAATCTGATCGATGCATTCTCTGTTTGCTAACAACCAGAGTCTTGACACATGACTGAGATGATATTTCAATCTTCTGATGCCTAAAATCCAATCAGTTATTACCTTCAATTTTGGAGTCCACAGGATTATTCATATAACTTCTGTAGTATAGGACCCCACCTGGAGTTCTATATCTACTTCTGGAAGCTCCTACATAAGAAGGACATGGAAATGCTACAGCAGGTCCAGAGGAAGCCAGTGTTGGAGCACCTCTGCTATGAAGACAGGTTGAGGGAGTTGGGGCTGTTCAGGCTGGAGAAAAGAAGGCTTCAGGCACACCTTCTAACAACCTTCCAGTATTTTAAGGGGGATTCAGAAAAGCTGGAGAGGTACTTTTGACAAAAGCGTGTGTAATAGGACAGAGGATAATGGCTTCAAAGCGGATTTAGATGAAACATGAGGAAAAAACTCTTCCCCATGAGAGTGATGAGGCACTGGAAAAGCTTGCCCAGAGAAGCTATGAAATCTCCAGGCCTGGAGATGTTGAAAAGCAGGTTGGATGTGTCCTTGAGTAACCTGGTCTGGTGGGAGGTGTCCCTGCCCATGTCAGGGTGGTTGGAACTAGATCTTAAAGGTCCCTTCCACCCAAACTATTCTAGGATTCTGTATCAAGTGCATGCACAGTGACCAAAAGCTATTTTCATGGCTCAGTCCAAATCAATTCTTTAGTGGGGAAACAATAAGCTGGTAGAATACAATCTGCATGGGATTTCTAAGTGGGTTCTTGCTTTTAGATAAGGACAAAAGAACAGAATTTATAAATCATAAGAGAGTCTCCAAAGAAACACAATGGTTCTAAAGAAGATGACTGATGTCATCAAGTTTCTCCATTGGCTCCTACCATTTTAAACTGCTCAAAATGATCCAAGACTAGGAACCTGAGTTGTTCCTCTTTCTGCTTCCAGGGCTGTTGGGTGACTTTGTGACACACCATAATGAGAGTCTGCAAAGCAGCCTATCCTTACCAAACTCATGGCTTCTTGGAAAAGTTATTTTATTGTGCACAAAATTTTGCCTGGAAAAATGAAGCACATTCTGTTCAGAAAAACTTAAGGATGAAAACACTTTTCCAATTAGTCTTTAGTGTTTTATTTTAAATTAAGATGAAAGCAAGAAGGTAAAGCCCAGATAAAACTCAAATTCTGCTTTGCATTCTGACTGAGAGCTAAAAAGAGTTCATACCCTCATAATTAGCACAATATGTTAATTTTGGGTTTGCCATGCTTCAGGATTCTATTGATGCCATTTGAGACATACCCTGTGGATTCTAAAATTGAGATTATTTTGTTTATGAACATTGCGAGAAAAGGTTTAAATGGGATTTATAATGCAGCTCAAAATTAGTCAGAATTTATACTTTAATCAGCAGAAGAGTATCTCAAGGCACTATGACATGGTTTATTCTACCAAATTCTGGGGAAATAAAAAAAATAAGTTATTTAGAGAATAGAATAGAATAGAATAGAATAGAATAGAATAGAATAGAATAGAATAGAATAGAATAGAATAGAATAGAATAGAATAGAATAGAATAGACCAGGTTGGAAGAGACCTTCGAGATCATCACATCCAACCCCATCTAATCAGCTAAGCAATGGCACCAAGCACCCCATCAAGTCTCCTCCAGTGATGGCAACTCCACCACCTCCCTGGGCAGCACATTCCAATAGCCAATCACTCTCTCTATGAAGAATTTTTTCCTAACATCCAGCCTAAACCTCCCCTGGCACGGCTTGAGACTGTGTCCTCTTTTTCTGGTGCTGGTTGCCTGGGAGAAGAGAGCAGTCCCCACCTGGCTACAACCTCCCTTCAGGTAGTTGTAGAGAGCAATAAGGTCTCCTCTGAGCCTCCTCTTCTCCAGGCTAAGCAACCCCAGCTCCCTCAGCCTCTCCTCATAGGGCTTGTGCTCCAAACCCCTCACCAACTTTGTTGCCCTTCTCTGGACACATTCCAGCAAGTCAACATCTTTCCTAAACTGAGGGGCCTAGAACTGGACACAGTACTCAACGTGTGTCCTGACCAGTGCATAATGACCTCCCTGCTCCTGCTGGCCACACTGTTCTTGATACAGTCCAGGATGCCATTGGTCTTCTTGGCCAATTTCTGAAAATTGCATTATTACTGAAAATTGCATCATGAGAAAATGGTTTGCTTAAAACTGTGTTTATCAGAAGTTCAAGTTTCTGAGCCTAGAAAATTCCCTAAGTTAAATTATGAAGTGAATGTATGGAATTTCATCACTTACTGGGGGTAAAAACAAAAAAGTAAGCTTGACTTATTCTAAAAGTCAGCTCAAATGACATTATGTTTTTATATGGAATTATACTTCAGTATAATTTCATATATATGTTGGGTTGAGCAGCTTAGTTTAAGAATAATTTATTTCATCAGTAGCATTAGATAAAGATGATAGAAATGGGATCTCCAGTGGAAGACCATGAACTTTATCAAAGATGATTTTAATGATGCTACTGATGATCACAGAATTATCTTGGTTAGAGAAGACCTTTAAGATCACTGAGTTCAACCGTTATCTAACTCCACTAAGACTGGTGCTAAACCATATCCCTCAGCACCACAGCTCTGCATCTTTTATACATTTCCAGGGATTGGAATTCAACCACCTCCCTGGGAAGCCTGTTCCTATGTTTGAGAACTCTTTCAGACAAGGAGTTTCTTCTTATATCAACCTAAACTCTGCCTGGTGCAACTTGAGGTCATTTCATCTCATTTTATCAGCTGTTACATGAGAGAAGAGACCAACACCTCCTTCACTCCAACCTCCTTATTTGCAGTTCACTGAGTTGAAGCAAAAGGAAAGATATCTGTCATACCCAGATGGAATGCATATCTAGCATTCAGTAGAACATTATGTACTACAATTCCTTCCTATACTCCTGATTAGCAATGACCTTCATCAGGCAACATTAACTTACATTTCAGGGCAAGAAATAAAACAGATACATTTCTTCCAGCAGGTTCTCTTTATGCATATACTTAGGTCTGGTAGAGCTGAAGTTCCAAAAATAAAAGTGAGAATCTGATGTATTAGTCACATAAAAGGACAGAGCTTTTTGTCTGTAGTGAATGGAGAAGAGAAGGCTCCAGGGAGACCTCGGAACAGCCTTCCAGTATTATAAGGGGGCTATAGGAGATATGGAGAGGGACTTTGTACAAAAGCCCTATAGTGACAGGTCAAGGGGTAATGGCTTCAAACTGCAAGAAGTTGGATTGAGATGAGACATAAGCAAGAAATTCTTTCCTATGAGGCTGGTAAAACACTGTAACAATTTACCCAGAGAAGCTGTGGAGACTCCAAGCTTGGAAGTGTTCAAAGGCAGGCTGGATGAGGTTTTGAGCAACCTGGTCTAGTAGGAGGCATTTCTGCTTATGGCAGGGGGTTAGAAGTAGATGGTCTTGAAGGTCCCTTCCAACCTAAACCATGCTGTGATTCTGTGATCTGTGAAAAGGATTTTCATGAAGTAGTACTATGGCTTAATCACTGATCATAATTGATGCTGGAATTTGAGAAAACTAAACGTTGAGGTTGGGACAAGTAACAAAAATCTCATATCAGTGAAATCCCTTTTTATTTTATGTCATCTTTTCACACATCTGTTTTAACAGGCAACCCAAACATGTATTAATAATACTCAGAGTGATATCTAGTGGTAACTGTACATGTTAGAAAACAACATGAAAAATCAATCCTATGTTTTTACCTAGATTCTCAGTGCTGGAATCAGTGAAATGCATTCATATTTACTTGCACTCATGTTGTAAAACACATGAGTGTTTTACACAGTGTGACTGGTAATACCCTGGCATTTTAAACTGAAGTTCCCATTAAATTATTGAAAACAGAAGCATTTTACATCAAACTGAAGGATTATCCTCCCCCAAAGATCACCTCAGATGGGACTAGTCCATTATTTATCATTTTCATCTAACAAAGCAGTAGAGGGAGCAACGTTAGCTCACACCTACAATGTGCCAACCAAACCAAATATTTTTATCTACCTCCATGACAACAATCATAAAGATAATATTGCAGCAAACCTTCAAAATTCAAATGATACCATCAGTGTGACAATGTGTTGAAAAGTATTTATGTTGCCTCCATCAAATAAGTTTTAAGTCCTGTGTTGCCTTGGGGACTGACAAAGGCAAAACTTTTAAGCATGAGAAGCATAAATCAGAAGTGATTTGTGAAAAAGAAAAAAAAATAATTAAAAGCCTATGCAGTGTGTGCAACACCTGCCTAAATCTCAGGTTCCCTGTCATAGAATCATAGATTCATAAAATGGTTTAGGTTAGAAGGGACCTCCAAAGGACACAGAATCATAGAATCAACCAGGTTGGAAAGACCTCAGAGATCATCAAGTTCAACCTATTACCTAATACCTAACACCACATGACAACAAAACAATTGGCTTCAAGTGCCAAGTCCAATCCTTTTTGACCACCTCCAAGGATGGGGACTCCACCATCCTCCACTACATTGGGTTGCTTGGAGTCTTGTCAAGCCTGACCTTCAATATCTCCAGGGATGGGTCCTCAACTACCTCCCTGGACAACCTTTGGTTACCAACAAAGTTCCAAAAATGTTAGGTAGGTATCAACAGATACTTGCCCTAGAGTTAGGGAGCAGAGAAGGCTCCAGGGAGACCTTAGGGCAGCCTTTCAGTACCTGAAGGGGGTGTACATGAAAGCTGGGGAGGAGGACTTTTTACAAGGGCTTGTAGTGATAACACTGGAGGGAGCAGATTGAAGCTTGAGGAGGGGAGACTTAAACTGAAAGACATTCTTTCAGTAAGGGTGATGAGACACTAGAACACGTGGCCAAGGGAAGCTGTGGATGCCCCTACCTGGAGGTGTTCAAGGCCAAGCTGGACATGGTATGCAGTGACATGGTCCAGTGGGAATTGTCCCTGCCCATAGCAGAGGTGTTAGAACTAGATGACCTTAAAGGTTCTTTCCAACAGAAACTTTTCCATGAATCTATGAACACTTCAGGGCAGCCCACAGGGCGGCTTTCAAAGCTGACCATGCAAAATGATGAAGGTTTCTATAAAACAAGTCAAGATATACCCAACATGGATCTATGTTTTGCACTAGATATAATAAAAGGAAGTAGGATCAGAGGACAAGAAGTCCATGAACAGACTCAGAAATACATAACATTTGCTGAGGTCAGTTTACTGATTACTGTTAATGCTTTGTTCATTCTCATATGTAATCTAGAAACAATACCTAATTCCTAGAAACAAAAATCCTACCTTCACCTTTCAGAAACATTTATTGAAGACTCAGCTATTCATGGTGGAGCCTCTTTGAATGTTTTCAGAAGAATTTTGTCCATTTTTTGCAGAATATCAGACAGAAAGAATAAGAAGCAAGAGCATAGAGTTGGTTTGGTTGGAAAAGACTTGTAAGATCATCAAGTTCAGCCACCAGCCTGACACCACCATGGCCATTAAACCATATCCCAAAGTGGCATGTCCACACAGTTCTTGAATACCTACAGGGATAGTGACTCCACCACCTCCCTGGGCAGCCTGTTCCAATGCCTGACCACTCATGCAGGAAAGAAATTTTTCCTAAGACCCAATTTAAATTGTGAAGCTTGAGGACATTTGCTCCTGTTCTATCACCTGATACTAGGAAGAAGAGACTTACACCCACCTCACTCCAGCCTCCTGTCAGGGAGTTATAAAGAGCAAAGAGGTGTCCCCTCAGCCTCCTCTTCCTCACACTAAATAGCCCCAGTTCCCCAGTTCTCTCAGCTGCTCCTCACCAGACCTGTTCTGCAGACCCTTCAACAGCTTTGTCACTCTTCTCTGGACCTCTGTGTGCTTCTTGGAGTGAGTGGCTCAAAGCTGAACCCAGTATTTGAGATTTTGTTGTTGTTGTTGTTTTGTCATGTCTATGGAATTTTGGAGCTAGGCATCTTGTTCAGGTGTTGTGGACGAGGCATTTAATATTTGGGATGCTAATGCCAGTTTGCAAGTGTTTAAGATCACATGAAGAATCATTATTTGAGATACTAACACAAGTTATTTTAACATGAATGTATGAAAGTGTGATTCTGGCAGAGTTTGATGGCAAAGTTCACTCTGGAGCTTAGTAAATGGGGGGAAAATGAAAGGAAAATCAATTCAGAATGATTTCAAATCAGTTTAGAATGATTTATACAGGGGCTGGAGAAGCAAAAGGAGACCCTCCCATTCAGTCACATGAGGTTCAGAATGGCCCCCTTTGCTTTCTAAACTTCTCAGAGAGGTGTGGCTGGATTCAGACTTAGTCCCAGATTTGGACAATGGTTTATCACCAATGGAATTATCTGTGTGGATTTTATTGGACATTTATTCAGGATGCTATCATTCACTTACTTTCCATCCAGCTGTGGGGTATTAGTTCACACTGAAGTTTGAATCGTAGGTTTCCTGAAACTGAATCTCAGGAATCAAATCTTGGTTCAGCAGTAGGATCAGCTCAAGCTGGGTGCCTGCTGGAAGGCACAAATCCCAATGTAATTAAACCCTTACAGACTCTTTACTCACCCTCACACATTCTACACAAGTGCTTCATGACTACTTTGATCCATGGACCCTTTGATCTAACAAGGAGTCTGGTCTGAGATCTTCTGACTCCTTAATTCCTTCACTGTTTTCAGACATTATCTTGTCTAGTTGCAGCTGCTGCTGAGGGATGTAGCCTTGAAGCCTCCTTATCTCCTGGTTTGTGTTGGCTCTGGAGAAGGTTTTTTGCTTAAGCAGGTGCAAGTTAAGTAAGTCTAAGGGAAACTTTCCAGCTGATGGCCTCAGGCTTCAGCAAATCCAGCTGCTCATGCTAAGTAAGTAGAGTTGAGCAAGCAGCATACTGAATCGCACACCATCATCACCCCAACTGGTTTGTTCTGTTTAAAACTGACTTGTTTAAGCTAAATGACTAATATCTCTCAGTAGAAAGGCATCCCTGTTCAAGGAGATTTCACTGGAACTTTCAGATCTAGCTTTTTTTCCAAACCCCCGCCAAATGGATAACTGTATATGCCTTTTACCATGAGGGTAGTGGAACACGGAAAGGATTGCCCGGGGAGGTGGTTGAGGCTCCATCCCTGGAGATATTCAAGATGAGGCTTGACACGGTTCTGGGCAGCCTGATCTGGTTGAGGATGCCCCTGATGACTGCAGAGGGGTTGGACTAGATGACCTCTGGAGGTCCCTTCCAACCCAGACCATTCTATGATTCTAAAAAATTTATATAGATTCATAACTGGATCTATGTTATAAAACTGCTTTCTTGGAAGATTTTAGTCAGATGGAAAGCAAAAAGCATTAAATATCAGAAGTGTCAAGGAAGTGTCCTTCCCTTCACAAGTAGCTACTTAATATTTTTATCATTCTGGAAAGTAGGAAGAAGCAGAAAAACACCTCAGATTTTTATTATTTTTTGCACATTGCATCACTTTTTTGTTTTAATGACTTTTAAACTCAGAATATGGACTCAAATTTGAGTTCACGAGCTGAATCACATTGGAAGCTCACAAATTTCCATCTTGCTTTTGTACAATCATTTAACAATCAAAAGTAATTACAATTCTAAAGGATCAGACAGCTGTGATGGAGTGACTAAACTACACATAGATTCTGTCAGGATGTCCTTTCACATTCTTATTCTCTGCAGGCAGATATCTGTACAACAGATGCCAAAATCATAAAAGAATCGGAACAGTCACTTGAGGCTCGAGCTGTCTGCACTTCAACAGCCCAATTAAAGATCTGAGGTTCAATCAGGGGTGTTAATGATTACATGTGACTGTGAATGGGTGGGAAATGCCAAGTTGTAGGAAAAGGAGAGCATATCACAGCAGCACAGAAGTTTGAAGCTAGGTCTTTTTGTAACTCTAAACTTTGACTAGATTGCATTCAGCAGTTGTGTTGAACAGAGAAAAATCACAGAATCATAGAATGGCTTCAGTTGGAGGGGACCTTCAAGGTTATCTAGTTCCAACCCTGCCTGCCATAGGCAGGGTCATCTCTTACCAGATCAGCTTGCTCAAAGCCTCATCCAGTGAGGACCATTATAATGCTGGCTTCATCTGCTGGAGAATAACACTCTGGTGGCCAACTAAGCACTTAGTCAAAGCCCTCACACTTCTGGACTACAAGCCATTGCTGAAGAAATTTGTGTGATTCACCTGATGATATCAGAGGTTGAGTCTCAAAAGACATCAGCTGAACATTACGGGGAGGAAGAACAAAAAGAGTCATGAGGTTGGAAAGAGCAACTAGGCAACCCTTTGGTTGTCACAGTTTTAGATATTCAGCTGTGCATAAGGAAGTTATAGCAAAAGGAGGAAGATGGCATTATGGTGGTTGGATGATGGGACCATAAAATCATTAACATTAGAGAAAACCTCTAAGATCCTAAGAAGGGCAACGAGGCTGGGGTGAGGCCTCGAGCATAAGCCCTACGAGGAGAGGCTGAGGGAGCTGTGATTGTTTAGCCTGGAGAAGAGGAGGCTCAGGGGAGACAATATTGCTCTCTACAACTACCTGAAGGGAGGTTGTAGCCAGGAGGGATTTGGTCTTTTCTCCCAGACAACCAGCACCAGAACAAGAGGACACAGTCTTAAGCTGTGCCAGGCAAAGTTTAGGCTGGAGGTGAGGAGAAAGTTCTTCACAAAGAGTTATTAGCCATTGGAATGTGCTGCCTGTGGAGGTGGTGGAGTCACCATCCCTGGAGGTGTTCAAGAGGGGATTGAACATGGCACTTGGTGCCATGGTTTTGTAGTTATGAGGTATTGGCTGACAGGTTGGACTTGATGATCTTTGAGGTCTCTTCCAACTTTACTGATTCTGTGAATCTATCCTCAAGTCCAACAGTCAAGCCAATGCTACCAGTTTAGATTTCTAGGATCTAGTTCTCATTACTGCATGTTGAAAAATCTGGATGTGGAGCGGAGATGTTTGACCTATAACAAATATCTGATTGATATATGGAAGGCGTTACAGGGGGAACAGATATCTCTTTATCATTCCCTGTGAAAAGGTTGCTTGTAGGGAGTTGTTAAAACAAAGGAAGAGGAACAGACATCTGACTTGCTATTTAAAGCCCAAATAAGGGAACTGTAGAAAATGCCAAATGATCCAAACCTCTGAAAGACTTCCACAGTCTCTGTAGCAGTCTATGAAATCAAGTTTAAAATAGCTTTTAAAATAACAGAGTATAAAATAGACTGCCTTTTATACAACAGATCATACTGTTGTTGTTCTGATTTTGACTGAAACATGGCCTGGGTGTTTTCTCAACTTTGCTTCAGCATTTTGATTTTTCAAGCAGACTCTTTCTCAGATTGCTTTTGTTTTTTTTTAAAGTTCTTTTCATGTAGTCTATCAGAGAACTTTTTGCCTTGAATTAGTTAAAAATTACTTTGAGTCCCTCACTTCCAAGAAAGACGTTGAGTTGTTGGAGAGTGTGCAAAGAAGGGCAACAAAGCTGGTGAAGAGTCTGGAGAACAGGTCTGGTGAGCAGTGGCTGAAGGGTGGTTGTAGCCAGGTGGGAGTCATTCTCTTCTCCCAGGCAATGAGCAGCAGAACAAGAAGACACAGTCTCAAGCTGTGCCAGGGGAGGTTTAGGCTGCATGTGAGGAAAAAAATCTTCACAGAAAGAGTGATTTGCGTTGTAATGAGCTGCCCAGGGAGGTGGTGGAGTCACCATCACTGGATGAGGCACTTAGTGCCATGGTTTAGTTGATTAGATGGTATTGGATAATAGGTTGGACTCGATGATCTTCGAGGTCTCTTCCAACCTTAGTGATACTGTGATACTGCCTTTTCCAACCTGGTTAATTCTGTATTCTGTAAACTGGGGTCTTTTAGTCCGAACAAAAGGAGGCTGAGGGGAAACCTCTTTGCTCTTTACAACTTCCTGAAAGGGGTTTGTAGTGAGATGGGAGCTGGTCCCTTCTTCCTAAAGAATGAGTGAGATGAAACGTCCTGGAATTGTGCCAGGGGAGGTTTAGGTTGTATATTAGTAAAATTTTCTCTCCTGCAAGAGTGGTCAGGCCTTGGAACAAGCTGACCTGACAGTGTTGGAGTCACCATCCCTGGAGGTGTTCAAGAAATGTGTGGACATGGCACTTTGGGACATGCCCTGCTGGTGGTAGGTTGGCTGTTGGACTCAATGCTCTTGAGGGGTCTTTTCCAGATTAATCCGTTCTATGATTCTATGGTTTTACACTAGTCCATGTGCAACAGAGGTGTCAGACAAAGCCTCAACTGTAAGAGCTTAAGATAGTTGTTATTTCATATACTTTTCCTAAATGACTTCTCCTTGTTAAAATCTGGCCTTAACTTCAACTTATGTAACCTTTTTATTCACTGACCTTGAGCTCCTCTGAGAATACTTTTTAACAAGTTATCTCTTTGATTGGTGTCAGGGGAATATCTCGTGTTATCTAACAGCTGCTCCAGAAGTCCATGACCTTACTGTAAGTTAAATTTAGTTCATTCTCCTTTGTTTTTGTTTCTTGTCAAAAGCTCAGCTAAACAGCTCACGTAAATTATTCATATACAATTTGCTTACAGCTCTTTTCTTAATTTATCTGTAACATCTTGTGCTCAAATGAAAGAGCTTACTGTGAGCCTGTTAGCTTGATTATTCATCTATAAAGAGCTAGCAACATTAATTTGCTTTTCACAGTCTCATCTGTTCCCTGCGTTATTTTTTGAGGCTCTATTGTGGGGAGCCTTTTGGAGTTGGAAGTTGGCTTCCATGGCTGCTCTGAGGTGAACGTGCACATATTTAAAACTGCTTTTCATTATAACAAGCCCATTTCAATTAGAGCTGGTTTGATTTGGTTGATGCTTCTCGAGCACCTAGGAAATGTAGGAGGAAAAATAGCTAATAGGCTGCAATAAAATCAGCTTTTATAAGTTAGGTGCTTGCTTTCAGATTTTCTTTGACTATCCATTTTAAAGTGCTCCTTTTCTGTAATTTTCTTTTATTCTTTTTTTCCCCTTTTTCTTTTCTTTTTTTTTTTTTTTTTTCCTTTCCCCCTTTCATTTAGTTTTAGCTTTGGGGTTTTTCTTAAACTCTTCTCGCTGCCATTAATTTGGGGAGCAACTTCTTCCAGTAATCTCCCGATTTATATTCATTGTTTCCTTCCTTTCAAGGGTCAAGGTAAAACTAAGAGCATAAGACATGCCCATGGTCAATGTGCATAGTTTATTGGAGGTGGTGCCTATTTGTTTGTATAGATTTATACATTTTTTTTATTTTTTTTTAAATCAGGCAAGATTTGCACAAAGCCAAATCAATTTTGCTTCTTCATTTCAGCACGCTGAAAGGACTCCACCATTCAACAGTACTGAAAAGCTCTTTAGTGCATTATGAAATGTCAGGAGGGTAGATTTTAATGCCCAGCATGTATTAATTTACACACTGCTACCAGAAGTTACATAAATCAACAATTTCCACCACTTCTACAGCTCAGCTATGCTTGTAGCACTGGGGTTGATTTTATTGGAATTATCATGGAACAATAATAGGAGATGGAGCTTGTAGGTTTTTAATATATTTTTGATGTATTTCTGCTTGCTGATGTGATCTCTAGTCAGGACCATAAAGGAATATGATGAATCTGCTGTGTTATTTCCTGATTGTCTCACAAAACCCAAAGATGTGCACATCAGGACAGGAAAAAAAAAATATTAGAATAGAATAGAATTAACCAGGTTGGAAAAGACCTTTGAGATCATTGAGTGCAACCTATCATCCAACACCATCTAATCAACTAAATCATGGCACTAAGCGCCCCATCCAGTCTCTTCCTAAACACCTCCTGTGATGGTGACTCCACCACCTCCCTGGGCAGCACGTTCCAATGGCCAATCACTCTTTCTGGGAAGAACTTCTTCCTAACATCCAGTCTAAACCTCCCCTGGTGCAGCTTGAGACTGCTTCCTCTCGTTCTGGTGCTGGTTGCCTGGGAGAGGACACCAACACCCACCTGGCTGCAACCTCCCTTCAGGTAGTTGAAGAGAGCAATAAGGTCTCCTCTGAGCCTCCTCTTCTCCAGGCTAAACAACCCCAGCTTCCTCAGCCTCTCCTCATGTCAACATCTTTCCTAAACTGAGGGGCCCAGAACTGGACACAGGACTCAAGGTGTGGCCTAACCAGTGCTGAGTGCAGGGGCACAATTTCTTCCCTGCTCCTGCTGGCCACACTGTTCCTAATACAGGCCAGGATGCCATTGGGTTCTTGGCCACCCTGGCACACTGCTGGCTCATGTTCAGCTGCTATCAGCCAGTAAAGAGAAGAGCAAGAAGATAATCATCAATTTCCTAGAATGGATTGTGTTGGAAGGGACCTTAGAGGTCACGTAGTTCCAAAACCCTGCCATGAGCAGGGACACCTTCCACTAGAACAGGTTGCTCAAGGCATTTTCCCATTTTAGCTGTGAATTATTAGAATACAGATATTTCATTTTTGAAAAAAAAAAGAAAATAAATATGAACACCACAAAGTTCCAGTGCCTATTATGACTGAAAAGCTTTCATATTTGTTTTTCTACTGCATGCAGTAAACATGAGGTTGCTTTGGAGTTACAGGATTGGGAAAACAGAATTTGCTCTAAATCTCTTCTTCATGTGTTATTAATTCAAAATGGCATGTGGATGTGTTGAAAACCTACATATTTTTGCTTCTTGGAGCAGACTTGCTATTCACTTTATATCAGAATTAACCCCTGGGTAGCAGAAGGCCTCAAGGCAAACTTTGACAGCAAACTGCATTTTAACTACTGCTAATCATCTGATTGAAAATGTTCTGTAGTTAAAATAACCTTGGATATAGCTCTTCAAATAGCACCACTCTAATTACTTAGCATCTTTCACACACAGGCTTCTCACTCTCTCTCTCTCTCTCCAAGGAACTTGTTGGGTTTTATCGTTCTCTGTAGCTCATACAATATACAGATAGAAAAGAATAAAGCAAGCCATGTGGGGATTAGCAATGGGTTTAAGTGTTAATGCTTCATAACGCTCCATATTCTGAGAAATTCACATTAAAATTCTGAGAGTGGCAAGAGCAGTGTGCAGAGTGTTTGAAGAAAGGCACTGTAGAAGCAGGGGGCTGGGGAAGTTATCTAGAGGTGAAAAGTGCAGTCAGGAAAGTATGTTCTGACTCAAAAAAAACTCTGTAATGAATTCAGCTCCAGTAACTAGAAGGGCACTAAGAATCTGATAATCGTTGAGTAAAGCATTTTTTTGTTATCTCTGCTATATTAATGACTAATAATAATAATAATAATAAATATTATTAAATATTTATTAATTAAATTATTAAATATTTATTAATTAAATTTATTATTTTATTATTATTAGTATTAGTATTAGTATTAGTATTAGTATTTGTATTCTGTATACCTTGATTGTGGTAGAACACTGGAAGAGGATGCCCAGGGAGGTGATGGAGGCCACATCCCTGGAGACATTCAAGGTCAGGCTTGATGAGGTTCTGAGCAACCTGACCTAGCTGGGGATGTCCCTGTTTACTACAGGGGGGTTGGACTAGATGACCTTTAAAAGTCACTTCCTAGTGACCTTTCATGTTCATGTAAAGCAAGACATTGTGGCCTTCCAGTACTTGAAACGGACCTACAAGAAAGATAAGAGAGACTTTTGATGAGGGCTTGTAGTGATGTAATGAGACAGAATGGATTGAAGCTGGGAGAGAGGAGATTTAGTGTGGACATTTGGAAGAAAATCTTTAGAGTGAGGGTGGCAAGAGGCTGGAACAGGTTGCCCAGGCAGGTTGTGGATGACCCTTCCCTGGAGGTCATCTACAAACAAAACAAAAAAAAAAAATCAAAAATCCATAACACTGCTATGAATGATTTCACTCATTTAATCAGCAACTTTTTAGAGAACAGATTTGCAAAGTAGTTTGAACTACATAATCCCTAATGTAGCAAGACAGGAAGGTGCTTCCATGTTGGGAGCTTTTGAACTTCCTTGAATGCCATCAGTTCACTTTTGGAAGACATCTATGCTCTAAGAGATATTAGGGATGAATAGAATAGCATGGCATAGCATAGCATAGCATAGCATAGCATAGCATAGCATAGCATAGCATAGCATAGCATAGCATAGACCAGGTTGGAAGAGAACTTCAAGATCATCAAGTCCAACCCATCATCCAACACCATCTAATCAACTAAACCATGGCGCCAAGCGCCCCATCCAGTCTCCTCCTAAACACCTCCGGTGATGATGACTCCACCACCTCCCTGGGCAGCCCATTCCAATGGCCAATCACTCTCTCTGTAAAGAATTTCTTTCTAACATCCAGCCTAAACCTCCCCTGGTGCAGCTTGAGGCAGTGTCCTCTTGTTCTGGTGCTGGTTGCCTCGGAGAAGAGACCAGACCCTGCCTGTCTACAACCTCCCTTCAGGTAGTTGTAGAGAGCAATAAGGTCTCCTCTGAGCCTCCCCCTCTCCAGGCCAAGCAACCCCAGCTCCCTCAGCCTCCCCCCACAGGACTTTTTTTGGTATGGGTCTTGGGTGTTCCTTCCCATATGCTATCACTTGCATATCTCAAATTGATCCATGACTGATTATTGTTTCGATGCCATAGATGAAGTGTAATGGAATTGCCATCAAATCAATTACATCATTTGGGACATGACAGACACTCTATAGCCTAATCAAAGAGAAAATATTGAAGGAAGATGATTACTTCCATGATTTGTCATTTACATTTATTTAATAACAGGACAGTAATAACAAGTATTATAATCTAATATATAGCAGCAGCAATAAATTCATTTCTGCTTTTTTCTCACTTGATGGTGAAGAGCAAAGAGTGATGATTTTAAACTGCACTCAAAATCAACAAAACACTTAAATTTGAAAAGCATATACAAAATAAAATGCTATCTTATGCAATGCTACACCTTCTCTTTACACCTGTTTTTGTTCATGATCTTTTTAGAACTGTGTCTCTTGAGGCAAGGATCTTTAAATCCTTTCTCTTTCCCCAAAGATTATGAAATTTGTTTGGTTTATTTCGTTTTTTCTTCTTTCTCTTCCTTCCAGAGTAGCAAAGCCACTATTATTTCATGTAGCCTGAAGAAAAAGGTTTTTCTAACAGCACTTTTCAATTTTTGTCTCTGCAATAATATTAATATTTCAGTTAGCTTTCATATCTCTAAACAGGCAGCTACATTCATTAATAAATGGTTCATAAAATTTTCTCACCTCACCCTGACCTCCTTTCAGGTAGTTGTAGAGAGCAATGAGGTTTACCCTTAACCTTCTTTTCTCCAGACTAAACAACCACAGTTCCCTCAGCCGCTCCTCAGCAGTCCTTTTCTCCAGATCCTTCATCAGCTTTGTTGCCCTTCTCTGGACACACTCCAGAACCTCAATATTTTTGATGTAGTGAGGGCCCAAACTGAATCCAGCACTCAAGGTGTGGCCTCAGCAGTGCTAAGTACAGGGCAACAACCACATCCCTGTTCTGGCTCGCCATGCTATTTGTGATCCAGGACAGGACGCTGGTGACTTTCTTGGCCACCTGGGCACATGCTGTCTCATGCTCAGATGGCTGTCAACCAGTTCCCTCAGGTCCCTTTCTGTCAGGCAGATTCCAGCCTCTCTGCCACAATCCTGGTGCATTGCATGGGGTTGTCGTGACCCCAGTGCAGGACCCAGTGCTTAGATTTATTTACTTCTGTGAGAAAAGAACAGAGTCAGATTATGAAAGGAATATTTTTTATGACATTCTTAAGAGAGGATGGAGGGCGTGGAGGGGAAGGATCAGTTGACTATGAAAGCTTTATACAATACAATACCATAAACCAAGTTGGAAGAGACCTGGTGGTGATTTATTTGTTGGATATTTTCCTGGATTTTTTCCTACAGAGAAGAGTAAGTGGACAAATCAGGAGATAAATTAATAATGGGAAATTTCCTAATGTTATTGCTAATATTCCTAATGTTATATTTATATTTACAATACAATATACTACAATACAACACAATACACCAGGTTGGAAGAGACCCTCAAGATCATTGCGTCCAACCTATCAACCAATCCAACCCACCCAAACAACTAGACCATGGCACCTAGCACCCCATCAAATCTCCTCCTGAACACCTCCAGTGAAGGTGACTCCACCACCTCCACGGGTAGACCATTCCAATGGGCAATCACTCTCTCTGTATAGAACTTCTTCCTAACATCCAGCCTAAACCTGCCCTGGCGCAGCCTGAGACTGTGTCCTATTGTTCTGGTACTGGCTGCCTGAGAGAAAAGACCAACCTATGCCTGGCTACAACCTCCCTTCAGGTAGTTGTAGAGAGCAATAAGGTCACTCCTGAGTCTCCTTCTCTCAGGCTAAACACCCCCAGCTCCCTCAGCCTCTCCTCATAGGGCTTGTGTTCCAAACCCCTCACCAGCTTTGTTGCCCTTCTCTGGACACGTTCCAGCAAGTCAACATCCTTCCTAAACTGAGGGGCCGAGAACAGGACACAGGACTCAAGGTGTGGCCTAACCAGTGCAGTGTACAAGGGCAGAATGACTTCCCTGCTCCTGCTGGCCACACTGTTCCTGATGCAGGCCAGGATGCCATTGGCCCTCTTGGCTGCCTGGGCACACTGCAGGCTCATGTTCAGCCTACCATCAACCAGCACCCCCAGGTCCCTCTCTGCCTGGCCACTCTCCAGCCACTCTGACCCCAGCCTGTAGCGCTGCCTGGGGTTGTTGTGGCCAATGTGCAGAACCCGGCACTTGGATGTGTTAAATCTCATGCCATTGGACTCTGCCCATCTGTCCAGCCTGTTGAGGTCCCTCTGCAAAGCCTCTCTGCCCTCCAGCAGATCAACTCCTGCCCCCAGATTGGTGTCGTCTGCAAATTTACTGATGATTTATATTTATATTTATATTTATATTTATATTTATATTTATATTTATATTTATATTTATATTCATATTCATATTCATATTCATATTTATAAGTATATTTATTTATTTTAAATGCAACCTCGAGATATAATGCATATATAGAGATAGATATGATATTTGTATTACATGTAATATATATATATATATAATACATATATATAGATATGACATTTAATTATAATTAATATACTGGTTATTCCCTGAATATCTAGACAGGCAGCTAGTAGGTAACCATTTGTAGAAATGTCCCTACAGCTGCTAAAAAATCCCCAGTTCTTTGAAAGAGAGGCCCTAAAAGATTTCAGCTGTGAATACATGAGCCAAAAAATCTGAAAAAAAAACCCTGAAGTAGCTTCTAAAAACCACGAAGTAAAACCCACTGACCCACAGGTAAAAGTTTATAGTGAGTATTACTCTTGTAATAAGGTGGACAATTTAGTCTTGCTTGAAAATTGGTCTTAGTATTTAGGTGACTAGACAAAAGAAACTCAGCACATCACTTTTATGGACAGATATTAACCTTCACAGATGGCTGAGTCTCTCCAGATTGTGTCATTAAGTGTATTTGCTAAAAGACTGCAAGCTGCTTTCAGATGATTCAGCAGAAATGTATTTTGCTTTTTGCTCTTTTATTATTTTTTTAAAGCTGCTATATTGATCTTAACTATATATCCTTCAAAATAATCTATATGTCAAGAAGCTTTAACCCAAATTTTCAATGACAGCAGAAAAAAAGTGTTTGTTTCTTTTCCATGTTGGTTTGGTTTGGTTTTTGTTGTTCATTGGTTGGTTACAGTATCACAGTATCACTAAGGTTGGAAGAGATCTTGAAGATCTTCGAGACCAACCTGTCACCACAGACCTCATGACTAGACCACAGCACCAAGTGCCACATCCAATCCCCTCTTCAACACCTCCAGGGATGGTGACTCCACCACCTCCCTGGGCAGCACATTCCAATGGCTAACAACTCTCTCAGTGAAGAACTTTCTCCTCACCTCGAGCCTAAACTTCCCCTGGTGCAGCTTGAGACTGTGTCCCCTTGTTCTGGTGCTGGTTGCTAGAGAGAAGAGACCAACTCCTTCCTGGCTACAACCTCCATTCAGGTAGTTGTAGAGAGTAATCAGGTCTCCCCTGAGCCTCCTCTTCTCCAGGCTAAACAATCCCAGCTCCCTCAGCCTCTCCTCACAGGGCTTGTGCTCAAGGCCTCTCACCAGCCTTGTTGCCCTTTTCTGGACATGTTCAAGCGTCTTGATGTCCTTCCAAAACTGAGCGCCCCAGAACTGGACACAGTACTCAAGGTGTTGTCTAACCAAAGCAGAGTACAGGGGCACAATGACCTCCCTGCTCCTGCTGGCCACACCATTCCTAATGCAGGCCAGGATGCCATTGGCCTTCTTGGCCACTTGGGCACACTGCTGGCTCATGTTTAGGCAGCTGTCAATCAGCACCCCCAGGTCCCTCTCTGTTTGGCAGCTCTCCAGCCACTCTGAGCCCAGCCTGTAGCTCTGCATGGGGTTGTTTTTTTGGTTGGGTTTGGGTGGGTTTTTGTTTTGTTTTGATCAGTTGGTTTGGGATTTTTTTGGTTGTTTTTGTTTTTTTTTTTGACTTTTTGGGATTAGAAAGAGGTTTAGCAGGGTGCCTTAGGGTTTACAAGATATTATAATAAAGCCAGGGATAAATGTTGCTGCAATGACTTAAAAAAACCCACCTTCCTAACTCTTGGGAGCACCTTAAACATTTCTTGTGATGAAGAAATGAAAGAATGAAATTTAAAAAGATAATTAAATCAGAGCTAGGATTTTTGGTTTGTTTTCTAACCTGATGACTTGAGAATATTTTTATGGTGATTCCGATAATAAACTTGGGCTTTTTAATACACGTTTTTTAGGATAAAAAGAAAACAGCCTCAAGTTGCATCAGGGGAGGTTTAAGTTAGATATTAGGAGAAACTTCTTGGTTTCATGTTGCTTTGGGACATGGCTTAATGGTCATGGTGGTCTTAAGTTGACACTTGACCTTGATGATCTTAGAGGTCATTTCTGTGATTCTATGAAAGGGTTCTCAAACACTGGGGAACAGGTTCCCCATGGAGGTGGTTGAATCTCCACTCCCTGGAGATGTTTAAATTACACATAGATGCAGTGTTTAGGGACATAGGTTGGGAGCAGCCTTGGTAAAGTCAGAGAATGGTTGGACTTGGTGATCTTAAAGATCTTTTCCAACCAAAACCAATTCTGTGATTCTATATACTAAGGTAAAATTATCTAGCTTTATTGAATCAAAACCAATTTATGATTATCTTGCAAGTGTAAACAGTAAAGAAGGCAAGAGAAAGCAAGATCACATATCCAGGGAGGTGGTGCAGTCACCATCACTGGGAGTGCTTAAAAAGAGACTGGATGAAGCACTTAGTACCATGGTTTAGTTGATTAGATGGTATTGGGTGATAGGTTGGACTTCATCTCAAAGATCTTTTCCAACTTGGTTAATTCCATATCTATTTCTATCAGATATTTAAACACAATGGAAGCATGTTACTATAAAATTCTTTATGATAAACAGTAATGCACACATTAAAAATCCCTACACCAGAATATTGCAGATTACTGAAAGCACAATTAGGCTGAAGCTCACGTAAGAATGATTAGGTGGAAGCACTACCTTCAATCGATCAGAGTTCAACTTCAATTTGCTGTTCATTTTCATTAGCTCATTTTAGTAAACAAGAGGTATGTAAATGAAGAGTATGAAACCACATCTCCCTCTCTCTGGGAGAAAGTCCATGTGCTTTTAAAAGGTGACTCACTGAGCTTTCAAAACATGACACAAGTCTTCCAAATTGCTTTTGTGTCATGTGGACATTTCAGATGTGGTGAGTCATGGCCTCAGCAAGAATGGTAATTATGAGCACAGCAAGTTTCCATGCAAAGAGACATGAGGAAAAAAATGCTAGGAAAGGATTTTCCAGAATCCTACTTACAGAGCACTTTCAAGATGGGCATTTGACTCCACCCTGAACCATTTAATTCCTAAAAATTTTACTAATGAAGATTGTAATCTATCTCAAAATGGTGTCTCCTCATCTTTCTCAACTCCAGATTAAACAACCCCAGTTTCCTCAGCTACTCCTCTCC
The DNA here is from genome assembly GCA_033816785.1 of Picus viridis. NCBI lineage: Eukaryota > Metazoa > Chordata > Aves > Piciformes > Picidae > Picus > Picus viridis. The sequence continues at coordinate 31,736,737 of CM066582.1, read as the reverse complement.
AGACCTGTTCTCCAGACCCTTCATCAGCTTCCCTTCCCTTCTCTGGACATGCTCCAGCACCTCAATGTCCTTCTTGGATTGAAGAGCTCAAAACTGAACACAGGTCCTCAGCAGTGCTGAGCCCAGAGGGAAAATCACTTCCCTGGTCCTGCTGGTCACGCTATTCCTGATCAAGGCTGTCATGTGCTGGTCTTCTTGGCCACCTGGGCTAACTGCTGGCATATGTTCATCAGGTTGAATGAGACAAGAAAAGAGAGGTAGACAACAAGAAAGAACAAAGCTTTAGTGGAGTAAAGAAGAGGGTAACTGTATATCTGATGGGTAAACTTCAATTGGTCTTTTGGCACTACTAAACACTCCTAATACCAATACTCTGATCACAGAGTCTGTTTTGTTTTCTAGATTGTTAAATTCATCTGGAAGGAATAGAAATTCAATACTACTATATTTTCAAACGTGTACTTTCTGTAAGCTTCTTTCATTTAAAGAAAAGGGGGGAAATGCATATAAAATTTCACTTATCTTCACATATGAAATCATACCCCAAAGTAAACATCAAAACTGATTTAATTTAGTTATGGTAGGGAAAAAAACAACAAACCAAAACAAAACCAGACCCATCTTCATGGTCTTCACCCTTAAGCTATTGAACAACATTAGAATAGAATAGAATAGAATAGAATAGAATAGAATAGAATAGAATAGAATAGAATAGAATAGAATAGAATAGAATAGACCAGACCAGACCAGGTTGGAAGAGACCTTCAAGATCATCATGTCCAACCTATCATCCAACGTCATCTAATCAACTAAACCATGGCACCAAGCACCCTATCAAGTCTCCTCCTAAACACCTCCAGTGATGGTGAATCCACCACCGCCCCAGAGAGCCCATGGTCCCCCCTCAGTCTTTTCCAGTCAGAACAGCCTCAAGTCCAAGTTCCCTCAGCCCTTTATTGTACTCTCTCAAGCATTTCCTGTCTGTCTTGAGCTGGGGAGCTGAACACAGTAATACAAATATGGCTTCCACAGGGCAGAATGGTCCCAGGCAGCTCCTACAGCCTGCACCTTGCAGAGCTGACTCCACCACTCAGAGCTCTCTCTACCACTCAAAGCATTTTCTGGACTCAAAATTCTGCCCTGGCAGGGGCAATTGATCCAACACCTGCTGGTAAATGCCCCTTGTGGTGTATCACTGCCATTCCTCTGCAGATTTTGCTAGTGAATTAGCTAGAAATTCCCAGGAAATTAGAAAGTATTTTGGTTGACCTACATCAGTGGTTTTTGATGAAAAATGTAGGGCATTTCTTCTCATATTTTTCACAGTCCCTTTTTTGAGATCTTCCCTAGTGAACTATAATAAAAATATTTACAGAAGCTTTCCATTTCATGAAGATTTATGCTGAGGAAAACTCCTCCATCAGACCTAAGCTTATTTAAGCAAGCTTTTTATGCAAAGAAAATATAGTAACAATACAAAAAAAGCCCTGGGAGATTCTATTATTTTTAAACATATTTCAGAGCTCTTAAGCTAAGCTTTAAGCTGTTCCCTGGTCGTCTTTGAAAAACAGGTCATGTGTAAGTTTTGATTGGTTTATTCCAACACTTTCATAATGCTTGGGAAATAGTAGAGCATGGTCATTACACTTGAAATGAAGAAATGGTCAACATCAGACATGCAACCATAAAATTGTTTTGGGTGGAAAAGATGGTCAAGTCCAGCCTTCAACTCAACACAACCACTGCCATTAAACCATGTCCCCAGGTGCTTTGTCTACATACTTTTTGGACATGTTCAAAATAGAGACTCCACCACTTCCCTGGGCATCCTATTCCAATGTCTGGCCACTCTTTCAGGAAAGACTTTTTTCCTAATATCCAAATTAAACCTCCCCTGGTGCATGAGGCCATTTCCTCTTATCCTATCACTTGATATTTTGGAGAAGAGACTGACCCCACCTCACTCCAACATCCTTTCAGGGAGTTGTAGAGAGGCAGAAGGTCTCTCCTCAGCTTCTTCTTCTCCACACTAAACAACTCCAGTTCAGTAATCTGCTCCTCACCAGACCTGTTCTCCAGACCCTTCACCAGCATTCGAAGAAGCTTCTTGACTGAAAGGTTTCTCAAATACTGGAGCAGCCTTCCCAGGGAGGTGGTTGAATTCCCAACCCTGGAAGTGTTTCAAAGCTGTAGAGATGTGGTGCTGAGGGACAGGTGCAGCACCAGATTTGGTAGAGTTAGATAGTGGTTGGACTTGTGAATCTTAAAGGTCTTTTCCAAGCAAAATTTTTCTATGATTCTAGAATTTTATGATTCTATGAGGTGTAAGACTGAACTCTGCATAGAGGAAAGATTCTTTCAAGATTATGAAGTGTGGCTATTTAAGTGCAGCCTCCTTCAGAAAGATATTTGCTCTTTCAGTCTCTTCACATTTGCTTCTGTAGATGTAGAGGTTATTATCAAAGAGGCTATCAATTAATTCAACCCTTTCTTGAGACTTTTATGGTTCAGGCAAGACTACTTGTGTTTCAACATTCAAAATTGCAACAGAATGCACATTAGTTAGTTAAAAGCCATGAGATTTTGCAAATTTAATTTAGCTGCCATATTATTTAATAAGAAGATATTTCATTAATGTGAGATGGATGAGAATGGTGCTATGATAAAATGGAATGGAATGGAATGGAGTGGAATGGAATGGAATAGAATAGAATAGAATAGAATAGAATAGAATAGAATAGAATAGAATAGAATAGAATAGAATAGAATAGAATAGAATAGAATAGAATAGAATTAACCAGGTTGGAAAAGACCTTTGAGCTCATTGAGTCCAACCTATCATCCAACACCATCTAATCAACTAAACCATGGCACCCAGCACCCCATCAAGTCTCCTCCTAAACACCCCCAGTGATGGTGACTCCATCACCTCCCCAGGCAGCCCATTCCAATGGCAAATCACTCTTTCTGTGTAGAACTTCTTCCTAACATCCAGTCTAAACTTCCCCTGGCACAGCTTGAGACTGTGTCCTCTTGTTCTGGTGCTGGTTGCCTGGGAGAAGAGACCAACTCCCACCTGGCTACAACCCCCCTTCAGGTAGTTGGAGAGAGCAATAAGGTCACCCCTGAGCCTCCTCCTCTCCAGGCTAAGCAACCCCATCTCCTGCAGCCTCTCCTCACAGGGCTTGTGCTCCAAACCCATCACCAGCTTTGGGTATAATACAGACAAAAATAGCATACAAAGTCTAAACACCCAGAAATTCAGGAATCACAGTCATAGAACTATTAAGGTTGGAAAAGACCTCCTAGTCAAGTCTAACCCTCAACAAATAGAATATGTACTTTGAAGGAAATATTATCACTCATCGACACTTACTTTTCCTGGAACAGTCTATTTAATTTTCTGTCCTTTGTTCCAAAGAGAAATTTAATCCCTTATTAAGTGCAGTGTTTCGCATTCTCTGATTCTGTGATTTTTGCCAGAAGCAAAGAATCTTGATTATGACCAGTAACAAAACTTGTTTGCTTTGTTAAAGCCCTACCATTGTCTCCGCTATCCACAGGAATTTTGTCATTGACCAACTTTTAATTTCCTTCAGAGTCACTACGAGAAAGACAAATATTGCAAGATTAGTTCTCTATATTATGTCAATATTGTGTCACTCATTTCTGTGTTAGTCTTCCACATCGTGTCAATATTGTGTCAGTGAGTTCTGCGTTCATCCAAGCTATTTGTTCTCGTGTAAATCTGAGCATTAAAGTTGCAAAAAGCAATTAATTATGTTTTCCTGGCTGAGAACGACCTGTTAACTTTTTTTTTAATGTAACATTGATTTAAAGACCTCTGTATTATGTTAACCCTTCGAGTTTATTTGTCCTGTATTATAAATGACGTTCATACCATTTTACTGAGTCTTTCTACAGCCCGAAGGGCAAGAACTCTATTACAAAACACGTCCAAAAAAAATGTGTTGGAAAAGTGCAAGGTAATTACTGAAATTGTAATTATTCATGAAACATTACCCTGGAAGATGTAAAATTAAAATGACCTTAAGTACCTGGCCAAATATTCACTAATATTAATAAGACACAAGTATGGTCTTCTGAATAACTCTGAAAGTGATAAGTTGTGGTGTTTTTTTTTTCCCCCCTCTTTAAACATTCTCTCTTAAATCAAAGTGAATAAAAATTACAAGAAAATCCCTGAAAAGAATGAGGCTATTATCAGTCACTGAGCTCATTGGAGTTCATTGGGGACAGCAAATAATGCTATCTAATTAATTAGGATGACAGCAAACTGTGTGACACATTTCTTATGGCTGGCTGGTTTAACATTCTAAACCCTCTTGTTGATTAGAACTTGCATGTTTTAAATAGAAAAGGATGTTAGACATCCCATATGCTGTGTAACAGAGCTTCAGAAAAAAGGAAAAGAAAGGAAAAGAAAAACCAAACCTCGCCACACTGAAGTCTTGATAAGTTCAAATCTCCAGAACAAGACAAATACAGCATCTTATCTGATGCGCAGTGATGCAGCTGCCATTGTTTCTAAAACTCTGGCCTTTTAATCAAGCTATGTGGGAAAAACAATTAATAAATCCAAATCAAAACCCTGCTGTTCATATAATTCCTTGATCAGGGCCGGGTGTCATGTTAGTCAGTACAATGTCTCATTTCCAAATGCCTTTGAGTGAGCAACAAGGAGGGTTTTGAAATGGAATGCAGCTCCTGAGATGGCACAACTTGTTTCCAAAGTGCTAGCTGGCAAATAATGATACAACACTGACTGACTGCTATGCAGAGCTGTGACTCTAATTATGTGCCTGTTCTGAAATAAATTTGTTAGAAAGCAATCTGCTTCAAAATGCATGATTCTATTTCACACCTGACTGCACTCATGTGAAAGCAGTGTACTTCTTGTTTACTTCAAATAGATTTCACAATTGCATGAAGGAGTAAAGGAGTAGGATACCATTCATGAAGTCCAAGTGTGCTACAATAAAGCTTTTGGTTTTTTCCCAATAGATCATTTTATAATCATAAAAATCACAACATGTAAGGGTTTGAAGGGACCTCTGGAGATCATCTACTCCCACAACCCCTGCCAAATCACGTTCACCTAGATCAGGTTGCACAGGCATGCATCCAGGTGGGTTTGGTATCTCTCCAAAGGAGTATACTCCACAACTTCTCTGGGCAGCCTGGTCCAGTGCATTGCCCCACTCAAAGTAAAGAAGTTTCTCCTTAAGCTCAAGTGAAACCTTGTGTGTTCTAGTTTGCATGCATTACTCCTTGCCGTATCACTGGGCACCACTGAAAAGAGCCCTTCCTCAAGCCATGATTTCCACTCTTTAGCTCTTGCTGACCACTGAGAAGGTCCCCTCTCAGTTTGCTCTTTTCTAAGCTAAACAGCCCCACATCTATCAGCCTTTCCTTCACACAGGGATGATTAAATCCCCTCAGCATCTTGGTGGTCCTTTGTTGTCCTCTCTCCAGTACTTCCCTGTCTTTCTTGAACTGGGGAGCCCAGAACAATTTCTCTCTCATTCATGATCAAGTGAAATAATTAGACAGATCAGTCAAACCTTGTGGTTCTATTACAAAGTTCTGAAATGTAGAGTGCTGCCAATATCTTCTATTGATCTGGAGCCATGTGTAATGAGAATAGAAGGTGAAGGGCAATAATGACCTTTTCCCATTTTTCCATGCTGCAGGGACATCAGCTCAGCCAATGGCAATGGAGTTGGAGCTCTATAATTACAGAATCACAGAATTAACCAGGTTGGAAAAGACCTTTGAGATCATCAAGTCCAACCTATCACCCAATACCTTTTAATCCACTAAACCATGGCACTGAGTGCCTCACCCAGTCTTTTCTTAAACACTTCCAGGGACAGTAACTCCACCACCTCCCTGGACAGCCCACACCAATGGCCAATCACTCGTTCTGTGAAGAACTTCTTCCTAACATCCAGCCTAAACTTCCCCTGGTGCCGCTTGAGACTGTCCTCTCATTCTGCCACTGGTTGCCTGGGAGAAGAGACCAACCCCCACCTGGCTACAACCTCCTTTCAGGTAGTTGTAGGGAGCAATAAGGTCTTCCCTGTGCCTCCTCTTCTCCAGGGAAAACAATCCCAGCTCCCTCAGCCTCTCCTCATAGGGTTTGCGCTCCAGACCCCTCCCCAGCCTTGTTAAATCACAGAATTTCAGGAGGTGGAAGGGACCTCGAAAAATCATCCAGTCCAACCCCAACGTGCCCTCTTCTGGACACATATGAGCATCTCAATATCTTTCTTAAATCGAAGGGAACAAAAGGTGTTAGATTGAAAGACTCTTAACTGATCTACACTTTCTGCAGAGCTTCTTTCTGGCTGTGCTCTTTAGAGCAAAGCAAACAATGTTTCTGTTACATAGAAAGGGCTGAACCTATCACATAGGGTGAGGTTTCCTTTGGACTGAAAATGGGCAAGTGCTTTGCAAACATATATGATCTTTAAGTTTAAGTTTCCTTCCAGTCCAAACCATTCTGTGATGCTATGATACATGACAGGTATTTTACCATCCTGGAAACTTGTTTATTATATCACAGCCTTATGAACTCTGACAAACATGGGAGAATGTTTATAACAACAGGAAATTTCTGCAGGTTTTTTTTTCCTGGAGCTGATGAAGTTTCAGAGCCTAAGGCACTTAAAGCTGGGAAATGTTTTGAGCTGATAAACAGAAATACAAAATAGATTACATTTAGTCCTTACAGAAGTAGTATATACAGGGCTGCCCAGGGAGGTGGTGGAGTCACCATCATTGGAGGTGTTTAGGAGGAGGCTTGATAGGGTGCTTGGTTGCCTGGTTAAGTTGATTGGTGGCTTGGACATAGGTTGGACATGATGATCTTGAAGGTCTCGTCCAGCCTGGTCTATTCTATTCTATTCTATTCTATTCTATTCTATTCTATTCTATTCTATTCTATTCTATTAACTGGAATTAACTTTATTTGAGGAATAATAGCAACAACATTTCTGAACCTACTTTTGAGTATCTCCTGGTATAAGTATCTCATGGGCAGTTCTTGTGATTCTATGTGTGACTGCAAACTCAATGCTACCACTGCTTTGAAAAGATGGCCAAGGATCCCAAAACTTGCTCCCAAATATCATGAAAACACAATGGAATGAAAGAGACCAACTTCTGAAGATTTTTCAAGTCCTTTTAAACAGCAATTTTATAAAGGGCAAGGCAATTTTCATTTGCTGACTTCATTAATTTTTTTTGGGGGTGTGTGTTCTTTCACTTTTTCTTTTGTGCGTGTCTGAGCTACATATTAATGTAATTGTCAGAGGATAAGCTTCTTTCTTCACCAAAATAATTAATGTCAGGATTTGAGCTTTTCATGTAGTGCAGCTGCACAGTGTGGACTGCCATGCAGTGACTCTGTCTTTTTCCCTATCTCATTGCTCAGCATAAAAGTCAAAAGCACCCAGATGAGCCATGAAATGAAATAAATTCACAAGTGTCAGTGGAATTCCTTCCAAACGATGTCTGAGTAACTGTCATCACCATCCTGCTATGGGGAGTTGAAAGGAATTTATAACGATCCTCAGATTACTTGGTCTAGGAAAAAGTACTGACTAGGGGATAGATGAAATATGTGGGGAAAATGCATAATTAATTAATTGATTAATTAGTTAGCATTTGCAGTCATTTTAAGATTGTTCCACAAACTATTTTTCTATGGAAATGAGAAGTGTTTCTCTTTTATGAGTGGTTTGGGGGTGGTTTTGTTTTTGCACAGAAGGACAACATGTAACCACGGTTAGGGCTTTAAAAGCTGAAGCTGGACCTTGTGTGCATGCTCTTAATTCACAGAAAAATTAAGTTGACATAACTTTAAACTTTTTAACTGCATCTTACACTAAATCACATGAGCTTGTGTTCACTCTGGTTTCTGGGCCCCTCAGTTTAGGAAGGATGTTGACTTGCTGGAACGTGTCCAGAGAAGGGCAACAAAGCTGGTGAGGGGTTTGGAACACAAGCCCTATGAGGAAAGGCTGAGGGAGCTGGGGTTGCTTAGCCTGGAGAAGAGGAGACTGAGGGGTGACCTTATTGCTCTCTACAACTACCTGAAGGGAGGTTGTAGCCAGGCAGAGGTTGGCCTCTTCTCCCAGGCATCCAGCACCAGAACAAGAGGACACAGTCTCAGGCTGCGCCAGGGCAGGTTTAGGCTGGATGTTAGGAAGAAGTTCTACACGGAGAGAGTGATTGCCCATTGGAATCGGCTACCCATGGAGGTGGTGGAGTCACCTTCACTGGAGGTGTTCAGGAGAAGACTTGATGGGGTGCTTGGCTGTATGGTCTAGTTGTTGGGTGGGTTGGATTGTTTGATGGGTTGGACGCGATGATCTTGAAGGTCTCTTCCAACCTGGTATATTGTATTGTATTGTATTGTATTGACTTGCTGGAGCGTGTCCAGAGAAGGGCAACAAGGTTGGTGAGGGGTTTGGAACACAAGCCCTATGAAGAGAGGCTGAGGGAGTTGGGGTTGCTTAGCCTGGAGAGGAGGAGACTCAGGAGTGACCTTATTGCTCTCTACAACTACCTGAAGGGAGGTTGTAGACAGGCAGAGGTTGGTCTCTTCTCCCAGGCAGCCAGCACCAGAACAAGAGGACACAGTCTCAAGCTGTACCAGGGGAGGTTTAGGCTGGATGTTAGGAAGAAGTTCTATACAGAGAGAGTGATTGCCCATTGGAATGGGCTGCCCAGGGAGGTGGTGGAGTCACCTTCATTGGAGGTGTTCAGGAGGAGGCTTGATGGGGTGCTTGGTGCCATGATCTAGTTGTTTGGGTGGGTTGGATTGGTTGATAAGTTGGACGTGATGATCTTGAAGGTCTCTTCCAACCTGGTTTATTGTATTATATTGTATTGTATTGTATTGTATTGTATTAATAGCATATACAGGAACAAGTATTGTCAGGCACTGGGATAGGTTACACAGCAAGGTGGTGGATTCACTATCCATGAACTCAATTATATGTCTACATATGGAATCCAAGGTGCTATCATGATCAGCCAATCAATACAATTAATGAGGTCTAAGGAATTATTCCACTAAGTGGGCACTAATATCTTGTCAGCTGAATGCACTCTAGTGACTGTATTGTCAAAACACACAGTGAAATCCCTCAAAAATAAGCATCTGGTAGGAGTTGATGTTGCTCAGCCATAAAATGAAGTTGAGGTGGGTGTGGGTCTCTTCTCCCTAGTGAAAACTGGTAAGAGTGTTGAGGATGCCTCTGCTTACTGCAGAGGCTGTTGGAGGAGATGACCTTTGGAGCTCCCTTTCAACGCAGACCATTCTAAGATTCTATGAAATGGCCTCAGGTTACACCAGGCAAAGTTTAGGCTGGACAGCAGAAGAAAATTCTTGACTGAAGGGATTCTCAAACACTGGAACAGGCTCCCCAGGGCGGTGGTTGAATCCCCATCCCTGGAAATATTTAAAAGATGCAGAGATGTGGTGCTTAGGGACATGGTTTAACATCAGACTTGGTAAAGAATGGTTGCACTCAATGATCTTAAAGATCTTTTCCAACCAAAACACTCCTATGATTCTATGTTTCTATGATTTTCCACTACAGGAAAAACAGAAAAGCTTTTTAGTTACCAAAGGACCTCTTTGTCTCACTGAGTGAATCTGAATTCTCCTTTTGATGAAAACCAGAGGGATAAGCCAAGTAAGAACAAACTAACAAGAAAGAGGTAATGATCAATAATTTATTCACCCTTTTTTTTTTTATCTGCTCCTCTCACAGAAGCATATCCCCTCATACAGATCAGTTTAGCAGTATTTTACATGAATCTATCTGCTTTTCTCAAGATCTTGTTTATGGGCAAGGGAAAACAAACCTCATCTATCAAGCCAAGAAATCATTGTTAATGCAATTCGATCTTAACTGTCTAATGCAATAGTCATTATCTGTTCACAATCTAATTGTGAAAGAATACACTTCCATGCAAAAGCTGATTATTAGTAAAAACATAGATAAATTTTCCAAAAAGTGATATTTGTTCCTATCTTTCTTTTTTTTTTTTTTTTTTTTTTTTTTTTTTTTTTTGCCTGTTATAATACACAGCCTTGCAGAGCTTTCTGGATTTCTGAGGCCAGTGACCTCAGCCCGGTGATGCAAGAAGAGTTGGATGGCAAAACTTTAGCATTTCTAGTCCCTCCAAGAATCCATCTAGCTCCTACTCACTCTGGTGTACAGTCCTTTTCCCTTTTAACCTCAACTCCCTATCCTAAAGTGCCAGATTTTGGGAAAGAAGGATTTGATTTGCTCCTAAAATAGCTTGGAAGCAAGCTATGGGATTTGACCCTAGAAAGAAGGATTTAGGAGAATGCAAATGCCACTCCTGACTTCAAAAAGGGTAAGAAGGAAGAACCAGGGAGCAGCAGGCCAGCTAGTGTCACATTAATTCCTGGGAAGATGATGGAGATAATCCTCCTGAAAAGCACATCCAAACAACTCCAAGTGGATGCATCTGTGGTAGGCTGAAGGGCCGATCCTCCCTTGCCTCCCACCAGGGCAGAAAACAATGAGACTCAGACAAAGGGATTGCAGAAGTGGTGGAAAGTTTAAATGGAAAAGCAGTGGATATTTTACAGAGAACCACAAGCAGAGTGACAAAAGGAGATCCCAAAGCATACCCAGAAGCATCCCAACACTTCCGTCTCCCCACCTGAGGGTACACTCAAAACCCCCAGGGCTCTTTCTTCCCCCCTCCACTGTCAGGTTAATCTCAGCTGGCTAGATCTGAGACTGCCTTTCCCCCTTCTCCTCCAGGCCTGGCCAGGCCCCAAGAGGCCTCGAGATGACTCCCCTCCATTACCAGATAAGGACCATCTCCATAGGAGCAGTGAGGGGAGAAAGAGGAAGTGCAGGACTTTGCAGGTGCTTTTTGTAGGGAGCAGGACATTATGGGATGAAACATACAGCTTCCTGTGTCCACCCACTGGGCTGGACCCTCAGGACACCAGGGACGTGCCTTATGTGGCAGCAGCAGGGGGCACCCAGCCTGAACCACCACAGCATCCAACACAACTGATCAGAAATAATTTTTTTTATACCCTGAAGTTTTGGGGAGGTAATGACTCTTTCCTTTCTCCACCAAGGAGATATCTGTTAAGAATCTTAAGATTCTTAAGAAATGCAGATATTTTTTTTCCTTATAAAAATATTAAAAAAGCCCTTAAGATTCTTAGGAAATATAAACCAACCTCACTCTACTCTAAATGGCAGCTTATTGATTAGATTTTTGGCATGAGATGTGAAAAAGTTCATATTTAAATCCTTTTTTTTTTTTTTCTCCCAGCTTTTGTGTATATATAAATATATACACTCTAGTTCCAATACATTTTTATGGATTGTTTGAAGCTATCTTAATTAAAGTTTAAGTCAAATCCTTCTGGGAAGTCTCCATTTCAATTTTTATTCAGCATTGTTTCCTGGTCAAAGCATTTTTCTTGAGAGGAAAAACAACCAATAAATTATCCACAAATAAGATTGAAAACCTATTGCTTTAATTTTTAGCCTATTCAGACTTTTCATGCAGAGTTTTCATACTGCCTTGTCCCTATCGAACTAGAATAAATCCTGGAATCTCATGAATATGAGCACCTCTTTGGTGATTTTATTTATTGCAAAGCTGTGAGTTGATTTATTGATGTTCCTCTCTTTTTGAAGTGGGAAGTGACATGTAAATGAAGATTCATGTTACATGGAACTCATGAAACAACTGTCAGACAATTGGCAGCATGTGTTATGGACACATTGGGTTGACTGCAGGGGAAGAAGCTGCAAAGAAGAGAAGGTTAAATCACTTTGTAGAAGGACCACTAATTTGTAACCATATGTAGGTGACATTTCAGGTACTTCACACATTTTTTACAGAGTAAATCACTGATGTGACAGATGATTGGGTGTTGAATTTAGAATCATAGAGAACTGGTCCATTCCAAACATGGAGTAGAAAGTTCTGAGTTGGAAGGCACCTTAAATATCACTGCCAGGGGCAGGGGCACTTTCCACTAGACCAGCTTGCTCAAGGCCAGCTAGGTTTTGAACACTACCATGCTTGGAGCCTCCACAGCTTCTCTAGGCAGCCTGTACCTCTCCCTCACCATCCTCAGGGGGAGGAATTGCTTCATTACGTCTCATCTAAATCCATCTTCTTCCAGTTTGAAGCCATTACCCCTCATCCTGTCACTCCTTACCTTTGTCAAAAGTCACTCTCCAGCTTTCTTTGCTTTTTCTTTTTTTCCCCCTTTCTTCCTTTTTCTCTTCTTCTCTTCTCTTCTCTTCTCTTCTCTTCTCTTCTCTTCTCTTCTCTTCTCTTCTCTTCTCTTCTCTTCTCTTCTCTTCTTCTTCTCTCTTCTCTTCTCTTCTCTTCTCTTCTCTTCTCTTCTCTTCTCTTCTCTTCTCTTCTCTTCTCTTCTCTTCTCTTCTCTTCTCTCTCTTCTCTCCCTCTCCCTCTCCCTCTCCCTCTCCCTCTCCCTCTCCCTCTCCCTCTCCCTCTCCCTCCCTCTCCCTCTCCCTCTCCCTCTCCCTCCCTCTCCCTCTCCCTCTCTCTCTCCCTCTCCCTCTCCCTTTCCTTTCCCTATTATGAGGGTGGTGAACACTGGAACTGGTTACCCTGGTAGATGATAGAGGCCTATCCCTAGAGATATTCAGGCTTGATGGGGCTCTGAGCAACCTGATATAGTTGGGGCTGCCCATAGAAGTGGTAGAGGTATTTATAGGATTCATAATTTGCCCTTCAGTCTTCTCCAGGCCAAAAAGCCCCAGGAATCTCTCTTTGTGACAGGGATGTTGCAGTCCCCTAATCTTCATAGCCATTTGGTGTACCTTCTCAAACAGTTCCCTGCCCTTCTTGAACTGAGGAGCCCAGAACCAGACACAAGGCTCCAGATGAGGCCTCACCAGGGCAGAGCGGAGGGAGAAGAAAACCTTCCTTGAACTGCTGATAATTTTTTGATGCACCCCACTATGCCTTTGGTCCACTTGGCCAAGAGGGCACATTGCTGGGTCATGATCATCCTGTTGTCCACCAAGACTCCCAGGTCTTTTTCCAGGGAGCTGCGTTCCAGCAGGTCAGTCCCTCACCTGCACTGGTGCAGGGGGTTATTCCTCCCCAGATGCAGGACTCTACACTTGCCCTTGTTGAATTTCATGACATTCACTCCTGTCCAACTCTCCAGCCTGGCCAGGTCACTCTGGGTGGCAGAACAGCCTGGTAGGGTATCAGCCAAGCTGTTATGTTCTATACTAAGGAGAGAATATTTCCCTTTTCTTTAGAGGATTCTCTCTTGTACAAGAAGAATCATTTCAATAGCTTCTCTCTTTGAAAGCAGAGTGGTTTCCTTCACATGCAGCACAGAACCTTTTGAGCTTCTTGCCTTCTGAAAGCATTTTACACTTGGGATGTTTTATTCAGTACAACTCACTTTGCAGAAAGAGAAACAGCATGCAAACAATTATGTATCTAAGAGTGTATCATGGTTTTATCTTTGTGAGGCAATGTGTACTCCCACTGACTTTTTGGTTTGATTCACAGCATATCCAAGATGCCTTCATTTTACTGCATGTCATTGTGCAGTGCTTTGAGATCTTTGTTGAAATGAAAAATGTTGCTTGCAATAAATACAGATTCCAACTTATCCAACATCATATGTTATTTATCTTAAGCAGACTCAGCTTGCTCAGTAGCAGAAGCAAATATTTATGATGGGTTAAATCTGGATTTTTTTGCATGCAGCCAATCCAAGAGCAATCCATATCTTCTTGGGTCACATCTCTTTATGATGATAGATGTGATGAATGCATTGTTGATATGATTTTTGTCATCATTTGAGTATTTTCAAGGTACAGAAGAAATCAGTGATGGGGGGAGGGGTGGAAATGGGTCTGCCATGTGTCAACAGAAAATATAAGCAAAAATTATACCTTTATAAAATAAAAATGAATGTGTATAGATAGATATATTTACATGCTTTACAAGTAATGCTCTATAATTACTACACATTTATTTATTATATAACTATATTACTAAATATCTTGAATATATTATTAAATGTTTCCCAAACTACTCATGTAGATGTAAATGTGTGAGATTTATTACCCTCGTGTAGAGAATGAGGAGTGCTTTAGGGAACTGGGATTGTTTAGCCTGGAGAAGAGGAGGATGAGGAGAGACCTCACTGCTCTCTGCAACTGCCTCAAAATAGGGTGGAGCATGGTAGAGGTTGGTCTCTTCTCCTTAATATTAGGTTATAGAACAAAAGGAAATGGCCTAAATTTTCATCAGGGTAGGTAGGTTTAGATTGTATATTAGGAAAACTTACTTAGCTGAAAGACTTGTCAGGCATTGGAATAGGCTGCCCAGGGAGGCAGTTGAATCTCCATCACTGGTGGTGTTTGAGATCACAAAGATGTGTTGCTGAGGGACGTGGTTTAGCACCAGCCTTGGTAGAGTTAGATAATGTTTGGACTTGATGATCCCAAAGGTCTTTTCCAACCTAAAAGCAATTCTAGGATTCTGTGTGTTTGCCTTTAGGGAACAGGCCACTTTATTCTGGAATGTTGGCTTTCCAAGAGAAAAGAGGGTTTGTTGAGCATGACTTCCTTCACAGCTCAACAGAGCTCTTCCCATGATAACACTGCCAATATGTGTCATGATTTCCTCCACTTTTTAGTATAATGAGCAGGATATAATTTGCACATTTGAATGAATATATTGTGTTTTTTTAGTGATATCACAGTTGATTTTAAGTCCTATTTGAGAGCTGTGTCATAACATCAAATACAACTCATACAGCCTTAAAAATTGTTGCCAAAAGGAATTCCACCACCAACCCAAACCCACCGTTCCCACTAAACCATGTCCTGAAGTGCCGTCTCTACAATTTTTGACCACCTCCAGGGGTGGTGACTCCATCACCCCCCGAGCAGCCTGTTCCAATTCTGCAACCTAAAATTGCCTTTTCCACATGAAAAATCTTTTATTCTGTTCACTTTTCTGAGCTGCAGGATAGAGAAGGGCAACGAGGCTCATGAGAGTCCTCGAGCACAAGCCCTGTGAGGAGAGGCTAAGGGAGCTGGGATTGTTTAGCTTGGAGAAGAGGAAGCTTAGGGGAGACCTTATTGCTCTCTACAACTACCTGAAGGCAGGTTGTAGCCAGGTGGGGGTTGGTATCTCCTCCCAGGCAACCAGCACCAGAACAAGAGGACACAGTGTCAACCTGTGCCAGGGGAAGTTTAGGCTTGACGTGAGGAGAAAGTTCTTCACAGAGAGAGTTGTTGGCCATTGGAATGTGCTGCCCAGGATGGTCATGAAGTCACCATCCCTGGAGGTGTTTAAGAGGGGATTTGACATGGCACTTGGTGCCATGGTTTAGTAGTCATGAGGTGTTGGGTGACAGGTTGGACTTGATGATCTTTGAGGTCTTTTCCAACCTTATTGATTCTATGATTCTCTAATTCTATGATGAGGTCAAGCTGGGAGAAACATCCAGAAAAGAAAAACAAGACTATGTAAGAAAAAAGTTAGGAGCTTTTTCTTTATTCCTTTTTAAAATTATTTTTTTTTAAAGTGATGTTCTTAATATACCAGCATCAATATTGGTCTCTGTAGTCTCTCATTCCCAGCAGTGAAAATACCACCTTAGTCGATGACATTTTATGCCCACTCAGTTGGAATGGGCTGACACTTCTAAACAGAACATCTGCCACTCTGAGTGAGGTCAACAAACAGTCAGAATTGTGTTCCTCTCATGAACATGTTTTTCCCCCATTAATTAAACATAAATCTGATGTGCATTTGGACTAATTTTTTTATTATTATTATTATTATTATTATTATTATTATTATTATTATTATTATTATTATTATTAACTAACAAGTGAAAGTTGTGCTTTTAGAGTAGCAATCAGCTTCAAGAAATTTAGATGACTCACTACATGGTGTCTACATTTATGCCAGAGAGAAAAATAAAGCAAAACAAAAAAACAACTTACAAGCTCTTTCTCCTCTGACAGATCTTTGAAGTATGTGATGAGCAGTGACACATCATCTTGTCTTGGATCCTACACACGCATGCAATCCTGAAACACTGATTTTTGCAACACTCAGGAATACTCAGACGCTTGCGGAGAGCTTCTGAGTTTCCAAATTTCCAAAGGCTGTATTTCTGTGAAACACTACTGTCCTCACATTGGTGCCAAAATACCCCAGGAGAAACAGAATTGTAGAAACATATAATGGTTTGGCTTGGGAGGGGCCTTAAAGATCATCTAGTTCCAACCCCTCTGCTGTGGGCATGGACACATTCCACTAGACCAGGCTGCTCAGGACCTCATTCAGCCTGGCCTTGGGACTCCACAACCTCCTTGGGCAGCTTGTTCCAGTGAGTTACCACCTTCACTGCAAAGAATTTCTTTTTAATATCCAGTCTTATGTTCCCTCTTCCAGCTCAAAGCCATTGCCCCTCATCATCAGCACCAGAGCAAGAGGACACAGCCTCAAGCACCACCAGGGGAGTTTTAGGCTGGATGTTAGGAAGAATTTCACAGAGAGAGTTGTTAGCCATTGGAATGGGCTGCCCAGGGAGGTGGTAGAGTCACCATCCTAGGAGGTTTTCAAGAGAGGATTGGACGTGGCACTTGGTGCCATGGTCTAGCAGTCATGAGGTGTTGGGTGACAGGTTGGACTTGATGATCTTTGAGGTCTTTTCCAACCTTATTGATTCTATGATTCTATATCACTACAAGTCTTTGTCAAAATCTCTCCCAAGCTTTTTCTAGGCCCCCTTCAGGTACTGGAAGGCCACTAGAGTGTTTCACTGGAGCCTTCTCTTCTTCTTCCCCCTGAAAGCTCACTCTGTTGTCATGTTTTCATTGTGGTGTGAAATTGTTCTGTTCAAATATCCAATCAATCAACAAGTAATTAAGCAACAAAAAGGATACTATTAGTGGAAACTGGTTATTTGGGGGGTTGTTGGCTTTGTTGTTGGTTTGGGTTTTTCTGAGTAAGAAATTTTACCTTATTTCCGGAACTCAGTGGGAATAAAATTTCTCCTGCAGCTTTTACAGTGTCCTACTTTATCTGACTGCTGAGGCAGAATAGTGTAAGCTGTCGAAGACAAGAAGTAAGTAGTCACACACACAATGAAGTGGCTCCAGGAGTCCACTTTATCATCATTAAAGCCAATCCCACTGCCACTGAAGTCAAAGGGGTTTTTCCCCTCACAGTGAATGATGAGTTAGGACTCACTGATAATGAAACTGTGAGGCTCAAGAAAAAGGCAAGAGAGAAAAGCTTCCCATCTCTGCCTTTCTGAAGGAAAAGAATAATGCAATAATTCAACAAAATTTGGTTTTGGTGGTGTCAAGCTACTGGTCATCTATCGTGGGTGTGTTTTCAAAGGCTGCATTAAAAGAATGCATTCTGATATTTCTGAACTATCTCAATGTGGAAATTTTCTGTAAGTCTTTGGTTCAGGTTTTAAGATGTCTCCAGCTGCCTGGAGTCTAAACTACATTGATACTAGGTCCTTTTCAATTCAACTCATTCTGTGATTCTGTAAATTTTAATTCTTGTCAGAAATTTAGCTACTTAGGAGCAGCAGAGAGCTTCATGTTATTGATTTAGGAAATAGTAGGAATCACAGAATGGTTGAACTTGGACAGGACCTTCAAAATCATCTACCTTCGTGCCCCTGTCATGCGCAGACACCTTCTACTAGATGAGCTTGCTCAAGGCCCTACCCAGCCCAGCTTTCAACACTTCCACAGTTGCAGCCTCCAGCTTCAAGCTGGAAAAGAGTAGATGTAGGCATAATACTAGGAAAAAAGTCTTTATAGTGAGGGTGATGTGACACTGGACCAGGATACCCAGGGAGCTGGTGGAATCACTGTTCCTGGAGGTGCTCAAGAAACCTGTGGTCATGGCACTTTGGGACATGGATTAGTGGGCATGGTGGCATTGCATTGGTGGTTGAACTCAATGATTTTATAAGTCTTTCCCAACCAAAAGAATTCTGTGGTTCTATGTCTCTAGGATTCTGTGATTGCTGTGATTTTATATTTGATATACTATGTACATGAAAAGCACAGGCATAAATAACAGAAAGATACACAGTAATAAACAAAATGTATTATGATATACACTTAGTCCTGAATCCCTTCTATGAGGTTACAGCATTCTCTATGCTTGTACTCATCAAAATTAGCAAGGCTTTACCACCACTCAAATCTAATTTGAATTGTTATTTGCAGCCCTAATTGCCAAACCCTCTGCACCAAACTAGTGATGGAATTCTACTTTCATTATCCCTCTGTTACTGCTGATAGTAAATTAAACACTCAACAGCGAATGATTTTCCTCTATTAAGACAAAACAGTGACATACTGATTAAATTTAAACTGTCAGATCTTATTTCATTTATCACTACTGCTCTCACAGCAGAGTACAACTAGTCATTTTCTTTTCAGGTACCTTCAGCTGAACTTTTGTCATCACTGAAAGATGGCAGTAGCTGAACTGATCTTTGAAAAATGTGATACTCATTTTGCAACAGCTTAGAGAATGTTATGACACTCAGGCTTTTGGATTACCAAACGTGACCTGAATAGTTTCAACAATGAGGGTGAGGTTGCTGAATCCAGAGGAGAGTCTCTTCTCCAGCAGGCTTTGGACAAACATTACCTACTGGAAAGCAGCTCAATGGAGAAGGACTTTGGAGTCTTGGTGAACAATAAGTTATCCATGAGACAGCAATGGCCTTTGTGGCCAAGAAGGCCAATGGCATCCTGTGGTACATTAAGAGTGTGGCCAGGAGGTCTCGGCTCTGCCCTGGTGAAACCACATCTGGAGTACTGTGTCCTGGGCTCCACAGATCAAAGGGAACAGAGATTCCTAGAAAGAGTCCAATGGAGGCTACATGGATGATTAAGGGACTGGAACATCTGTCTGAATAGAAAAGGCTGAGACCTGAAGCTCTTTGGTCTGGAGAAGAGAAGGTAGGGAGGGGTGAAGCGGATCTTATTGATGTTTATAAATACCTTAGGAGTGGGTGTCAAGAAGAAGGATCCAGTCTATTTTCACTGGAGTCCTGTGACAGGACAAGGGTCAGTGGATGCAAACTGGAACACAGGAAGTTCCACTACAACACGAGGACAAATTTCTTTACTGCAGGGATGCTGGAGCCCTGGATCAGGCTACCCAGAGAGGTTGTGGAGTCTCCTTCTCAGGAGACTTTTGCAACCCATCTGGATGCATTCTTGTGTGACTTGTTGAAGGTGATCTTATTTTGACAGCAGGGGGCCTTCCAAGTCCTACCATTCTGTGATGGGCTGCCCAGGGAGTTGGTGCTGTCACCATCACTGGAGGTGTTTAAGAAGAGACTGGATGGGGCACTAGGTGCCATGGTTTAGTTGATTAGATAGTGTTGGATGATAGGTTGGACTCGATCTCAAAGGTCTTTTCCAACCTGGTTAATTCTATTCTATTCTATTCTGTGGTTATTAATATGAACAAACTTTATAATGAAGTTCAAAGAGAAGATTAAGAGCATGGCAAATACCAGGAGGTCTGTGCCGGTTTATTAATTTGTGTTGATTTCTTTTCTTTATTTTTTGCCCTGTAATCTGCTTCTAATTATTTGCATTCAGTTGATTGACTGATTAAAATTTACACAACTTAGCTATAAATAATTAATGAAACAAGTTGTGAACCTGCAGAGAGAAAAAAAAAAAATAAAGATTTTCAGTGCAGCAGTTTCATAGATTTTTTTAAGGCCTCAGATAATTTTAGCATATCAAGTCTAGACATTTAAAAATAGATTCCTGAAGGTAGTAAACTGTCTATTTTTCAGTTAATGCTTTTTAAAGTTCATTTGATTTTGTGTAATGGTAGCCAAATATTTCTCAAAGAGAAAATGCCATTTTTAGCTGATATCAACAGGTACTGTATAAGCACATTCATTCTAGGGTTTTATTGGTGACAATAGTGTCAAATGATATTAGCACCACCAAAGAAAATGGTTTCTCAAGTGACATGACTTGGTGTGATAGGAGTTAAAAACTTTGCTGCTGGAAAAAGGAATAAGAAAGAGGGTTGAGTTTGTTCTTTGAAGTCACTCACATGCATCCACAAGGCAAAAATTACATAAAATATCTCTGTGTGGATACCATAGTGCAGTGTGCATTGTCATATGGAAGTAGAGAGGCATTTGTACCTGCAGATGGGATTAGTACATGCCTGTTGGGGTGCCAGATGTCCTGGATTACCAAACCACCCTCACACACACTTTACAGAAATAGCAAGGGTTAGAAGAGGTCTTCATCCCTTCTACTAAGGGATGTTTGAAATCACAGCTTGGAAATCCTTTTAAATTAGTGGCTCTTGTAGGTCACTGAGAAGCAGTGATGGCTTTTGCAATCTATTTTTATCTTCTATGTAACTACCAAAAATGTTTTTTTTTCTCTGTCACATGAGGCTGAGGCTGATAAACACTTTTCATGTTCTTTTCCAGCCTAAACGATTCTGATTCTGTGATTCTATCCAAAAACACTTCTGCAGAAGACACAATATGATGGTTTATTGTGATTTTTAGTGTGTTTTGTTTTGCTTTCAGTTAAGGCAGGTGATTGTTCATTAAATGGCACCTTTTGCATCCTCCATGCTTGAGATTTTTTGAGATATTCTATTCTATTCTATTCTATTCTATTCTATTCTATTCTATTCTATTCTATTCTATTCTATTCTATTCTATTCTATTCCATTCCATTCCATTTCACTATTTTCAGAAGAAAATATAAAGTTAAACCTCATTAACTGATTTAACTAAGTTAACTAATTTTGCAGGACACAGATAAAGTGCTGATCCATGTAAAAATAAAAAACACCCAAAAAAGGTATATTTCAAGGATTTTTGGTTGTTTGAAAGGGGTGCAGTGAGGGATCTTTCTATTTATGATTTGTCACTTGCTTTTCAACCTCTCTGGTGCAATCTGTCTTCAAAGGATGAGCATTTCTCTACTACCTTGTCACATCAAGACTGGCCACTCTTTCATACATAATCCTGGAACCATTTTCTATGGCAGTTCAAAGTTCAGTCCTAGGTGAATGTTTAATAAAAAACAAATTTAAAGACAAATAGATGACAATGATACAGTAGTGGCAGGTTATGAGTTGGTGAGAGGCAAATTATGACTCGATCAGAGGATGAAATGTCTGAGAAAAGTGAAAGAGGAAAATAAAAAGCAAGTATAAAACTTTTAGAAGGGCTCAGAGAAAAAAAAATAAAAGCAGAAGAGGGGAAAAGAAAGGAAAAAAAGATGAATTAAAAAATAAAGAGAAAAGAAAAGAGGGGGGAAAGAAGAAAAGGAGAAAAAATGAAGAAAAAAAGAAAGAGAAAAAGGGAGAAGGAAAAAAAAAGTAAAAGGAAGTAAAAATAGTTGAAAAATAGAGAAGGGAATGTATGAATAAAAACTCATGAAACCCAATTAGACAAATGATATTTGTTTACCTTTTCAAGCAGTGAAGTGGGACATGGGAGAGATGAGTTCAGCTGAACCCATTTGCAATTTTTGTTTGTTTGTTTGTTTATTCACAACTTAATTACTGACTGTCAAATGAAAAGAAAACTATATCAGTATCTTAGTTTTGGTAATAATTCTTCTTCTATTTATATCTACTACATACCTATTTTAGCTCTCAGATAAGGTGTGATTTTCAGCTGTTTTAAAAGCTGATTGATTAGCTTGATGAGCACCATCCAAATAACTTTATGTTTTGGAGTTGCATTAAAATCTGGGTTGCTATACTTTAAAAAAAATGTATTTATATGTGTGGGTATGTACACATATGCATGTAGAGTAGAGTAGAGTAGAGTAGAGTAGAGTAGAGTAGAATAGAATAGAATAGAATAGAATAGAATAGAATAGAATAGAATAGAATAGAATAGAATAGAATTAACCAGGTTGGAAAAGACCTCAGAGATCGTTGAGTCCAACCTATCATCCAACGCCATCTAATCAACTAAACCATGGCACCAAGGGCCTAATCCAGTCTCTTCCTCAAGACCTCCAGTGATGGTGACTCCACCTCCCTGGGCAGCCCATTCCAATGCCAAATCACTCTTTCTGGGAAGAACTTCTTCCTAACATCCAGCCTAAACCTCCCCTGGCACAGCTTGGCAGAGTGGCTGGAAACTACCCAGCAGAGAAGGCTGTTGATGAACAGCTCATGAGAACATGAGACAGTGTGTGTCCAAGTGGCCAAAAAGGCCACCAGCATCCTGCTCTCTATCAGAAAGTGTGGTCAACAGGATCAGGGAAGTGCTTGTCCCTTTGGGCTTAGCACTGCTGCTCACACCTGGAATCCTGGGTTTGATTTTGGGGCCCTCACTCTATGAAGGATGTTGAGGTGATGGAGCAGATACAGAGAAGGGCAATGAGCTGATGAAGGAACTGAAGAACTGGTCTGGTGAGGAGCACCTGAAGGAACTGGGGTTGTGTAATCTGGAGAAGAGAAGGCTGAGCAGAGGCTGCCTAGCTCCCTGCAACTCCTTGAAAGTCGATGCTCAAGAAACATGTGGACATGGCATTGTGGGACATAGTTTAATGACCATGGTCATGTTAGGTTGTCAGCTGGACCTTATGATCTTAGAGGTCTTTTGCATCTGAAATAATTCTGTGGTTCTATGTATGCTAAAATATCAGATTTTTTTTCCTGACTAAATATATAACTGAATTATCCAGCAACCTAAAAATCAGGCATCACAAAAGGAAGCATTTTAGCATTTCTGAGATAGATAAAAGAGGTGATTTGTTGCATTTTCTTATTCATTATTTGCCTTTGATAGTAATTTATTTAGGAAGTGTGCTGAAACTACAAAGTGAAAAAGTTATACTAAAACCTTCACTCAAGAAAATGACTGAGAGATAAGACATAAAATATTTGCTATGTTCATGCTTCTGCCACGTTTTATTATTGCTTAATTTGAACTACTAGACTCAATAGCAGTTATATAATAAATAATTTCAAAATCTATGATACCACTGTTATAAAATGATGATGATTTAACTGTAAGACAGGAAAATAAAATGTCTGGTTGCTTTTTTGTAAGCCTCTTGCTTCCTATTGATTTCAAAACTGTTTTATTAAAAGTTTTTTGGTGGAAATAAAAATGTCTTTTTCTCAAATATTTTAGTGCAAAAGTTCAGTTCTTATCATAAAATTAGAGAATGGGTTGGAAGGGACCCTAAAGATCCTCTAGTTCCAACTCCCTCTGTGATAGTCAGAGACCAGCTTGCTGAAGGTCCCATCCAACCTGGCTCTCAACACTTCCAGGCTTGGAGCCATCACAACTTCATTAGGCAGCCTGTTCCTGTGCCTCACCATCCTCATGACCAAGAATTTCTTCTTCGTGTCTCATCTCAATCCAACTCCTCACAGTTTGAAGCTGTTACCACTCCTCATGTCACTCCATGCCTTTGTCAAAAGTCCTTCTCCAGCTCTCCTGGTGTCCCCTTTAAATGCTGGAAGGTGCTAGAAGGTCTCCATGTAGCCTCTTCTTCTCCAGGCTGAACAACCCCTGGTTGAACAGCCCTACTTTCTTCCCAGAGAAGTTTTCATATCACAAAATTTTTGGTCCTTGATGTCCTAAATTAAAAAGGTACATTTGCAAGAGTTTGATTACTTTTAGAAAGCTAAATGGTTGTTTAAAGCAAATCATTTTACTTAAGCAATAGAAATATATCAAAGTAAATGAAGAAAGAGAGGACAAAGATGATCACAGAGGTTATTGCATAATTTTTTTTGATTCATAGATGTCCAGCATACCTTTCCAAAGATTTTTTGATTGGCAGGCATTTTTTCATTGGCATTTTTCAATAGATACATGACAACCTGGCCACTAAAGGCACCTGATTTTATTTTAATGGAAAACAGCCACATCTTCATTACTTTTTACTTCAGTGGGAAATCCCCCTCCCTGAAAGTCAGTGAAGGGATGAAAAATTATTGATGATCCAGTGCCATTGTGAGAAATTCCTTGGGTTTTTAAATGGCAATGATTCATATGAAAATAAATTAATGGGTTTGTGTTTTCTCTTCTATATCTCAGTTTTCTCTAGCATCAAAAGTCTGGAAACAAAAGCATCCTAAAACAATTAGGGAAAACAAATGGGAAAAAAAAAACCACACCATACAACTGGGTCAGAAGGAAAAAAAAAGGGGAGGGAACAAAGGAAAAATAAAATCAGAGCCAGATATTACCTGAAATTGAATTGAATTGAATTGAATTGAATTGAATTGAATTGAATTGAATTGAATTGAATTGAATTGAATTGAATTGAATTGAATTGAATTGAATTGAATTGAATTAACCTGGTTGGAAAAGACCTTTGAGATCATTGAGTCCAACCTATCATCCAACACTATCTTACAGAATCACAGAATCACAGAATTATTGAGGCTGGAAAAGACCTCTGAGATCATCAAGTCCAGCCTAGGACCTAACACCACCACAGCAGCTAAACCAGGCCACCAAGTGCCACATCCAAGCTTTTCTTAAAGACATCCAGGGATGGCAACTGCACCACCTCCCTGGGCAGTCCATCCTAGTGCCCAATGAGCCTGTCAGGAAGTGCTTCCTAATATCCAACCTAACAGAATCTAATCTAACAGAATCTTAATCATATGTGAACACTTCAGAGATCCAGGCAGGATCTCTGGTGAGGTCCTGAGCAGCAGAGCAGTGCAGCAGCCAGACTGCCAGACGAGGAGCCAGGAGACCAGCAGAGATGAAGATGGAAGATCTGGAGTAAGACCAGTTGGGCTTCAGAAACAAAGAACAGCACAAGGAGCCCCTGAGACAGAACTGGGTTATGTAACAGCACATCCAACTCATGGCTCTCACCCTGCAGAGCAAAGAGAGGCCGCTCCAGTTTGGAATAAATGAGTAGTGAGCCTGCAGCAGGAGCATTTCCCTGAATGTTACCAACTGCTAACACCCATGTGAGCATGGTAGGCTCTCAGACAAGGGGACTCTGTCTCTCCCAAGGCAGCCTAACAGTTTGCTAGCAGTGTTCAAGAAACATTGTAAGATCATCAGAACCAAGAGAAGCACAAACCCAAGGTGCTGGTTCTGCCATCACCTGGCACCTGCTTTGCTGCTGGTGGTGTTTTGCTGCCACTTCCTTATTCTAGGAAGTTATCCCATGTCACATCTAAACCTCCCAGTTCTGATGACTAAAGCCAAACTGCAACTTGAAGCTGAATCATCACCTTCGGTCTTGGCAATACCTCTTAACAAACTCATCCTCAACTCACCTACCAGTCGGGAATCAACTTCACTGCCCTTTTTCACCCCCACAGAGCTCAGGCACATTTCATAGAATCATAGAATTAGAGTCATGGAATGGTCCAGGCTGGAAGGGACCTCCAAAGGTCACCCAGTCCAACCTCCCCGCAGGCAGCAGGGGCATCCCCAACCAGATCAAAGCTGCCCAGGGCTTTGTCCAGCCCCACCTTGAATATCTCCAGGGAAGGGGCCTCAAGCACCTCCCTGGGCAACCTGTTTCCAGTGTTCCACCACCCTCACGGTACAGGACTTGTTCCTAACATCCAATCCGAATCTGCTCCTTAGTTTGAAGCCATTGCCCCTCGTCCTGTCACTGCAGGCTTCTGTAAACAGTCTCTCTCCATCCTTCCTGTAGGCCCTCAGATGTGAGAGACAGACAAGTCTTTACTGCGAGTTTGGAGACTGTGCTTGATAGCCTTCAGATCCCAGACTCTCTTCAGCTGCTACTGGAGCAGCACTGTGGGGCAGCAGGCTCTGCACTCACTAATCAACTAAACCATGGAACCAAGCATCCCATCCAGTCTCCTAAACACCTCCAATGATGGTGACTCCATCACCTCCCTGGGCAGCCCATTCCAATGGCAAATCACTCTTTCTGGGAAGAACTTCTTCCTAACATCCAGCCTAAACCTCCCCTGGTGCAGCTTGAGACTGTGTCCTCTTGTTATGCTGCTGATTGCCTGGGAGAAGAGAAATATATATGCTATGAAGTTTGGACTTTATCTGTAAATGATATCAATTTTGTTGCTAAATTCTACTGTGCCAGTTTTGTGGGAAGCCTGGTCTGGTTGCCTTGAAAACAGGCAGAGAGTTGCTCTTCAGGGCTTCAGAATAGAACTGGAGGAATCCTGAGCATCATACTTCTTGGTGTGCCATTCCCTCTACTTCATCACATTTTTCATCTCATCAAGAAAGTAGCAGAGTCACCATCCTTGAAGGTGTTCAAGAAATATGTGGATATGGAATTTTGGGACATGAATTAATGGCCATGGTGGTCTTAGGTTGACAGATGAGTTTGAGAATCTTAGAGGTTTTTTCCAACCTAAACAGTTCTATGATTCTATGTATTTTTAAATATACAGACTGAAGGTTTAAGCTAATTTTAAGTCTTGAGAGTGTTTTACATGTTCTAAGATCACAGAATGAACCAGGTTGGAATAGACTTCAGAGATAATCAAGTCCAACCTATTACTTAATACCTAACACCTCATGACAACTAAACCATGGCTTCAAGTGCCACGTCTAATCCTTTTTTGAACACCCCCAGGGATGGGGACTCCACCACCTCCCTGGGCAGCACATTCCACTGGCCAGTTACTCCTTCTGTGAAGAACTTTCTCCTCACCTCAAGCCTAAACTTCTCTTGGAGGTATATCTGAGGACAAGGGGTGTTGCAGTTTGGGCTGGGTGCCCCCTGCTTCCTGTGTCCAGAGGTCCAGCCCAGTGGGTGGACACAGGAAATTGGGTATTTCTACCATAATTCTCTGCACCACTATAAGATCTAGTGCGAGGTCTAAGCACCTCCTCTTTCTTCCTCGCCGTCGCCCGGTAATGGGGGAGTTGTTGTCTCCCGGCCATGGGACTGGCTAGGCCCAAGGCCACGGGGGGATGGGTAGTCTCAGATCTGGCCAGCTGAGACTAGCCTGGCAGTGGGGAGGGGGGAAGAACGAGCCCTGGGGGTCTTGGGCCCACCCTCAGGTGGGGATGGGGTTCATCCGGGTGTGTGTTGCGGTTACTTCTGTCACTGTTTCTGGTTTCTTTTGTGCACCTTCACTTCTTCTATTTAAACTTTTCCATCACTTTTGCAATCCGTTTGTTGGAGTCGTCATTTTGCCCGTGGTGGGGAGGGTGGCTATCTCAACCCACTACAAGGGGGAACAGTTTTAAGCTGAGCTAGAGTAGGTTTAGACTGGATCTTGGGAAGAAGTTCTTCAATACAAGGGTGGTGAGACACCTGAACAGGTTGCCTGGAGGGGCTGAATATGCCCTCCCACTGGAAGCTTTCAAGGCCAGGTTGCACTAGGCCTTTAGCAACCAAGTCTAGCTGAGAGGCATTCCTGCTCATGGCAGGGAGGTTGGAGTAGATGATCTCTAAAGTGCTTCCAACTTAAACCATACTATGATTTCCTGTGTTTCATAAGTTCTGCTTATCCATCTCCTCCAAGTGTTTACAGGGAGCAGTAGAGGGAAAGAATTCTTCCAGCTTCTTCTCTAGCTATTAACTACCTTCAAATGCCAGATGGATGGATTTCACCTATGCAAGGGGAAAAAAAATAGGAAAAAAAAGCAGTGTCTTAAATTTCCCTTATTTTGACAGATTTTGGATTAAAGAAATACATCATGTCCTTACAGCTTTCCAGTAGATACATCAAAAGAAAAATATATACCTCAGTGATTTTTAACCATTGCAATGTCTGATAAATCCATAAATATATCTTGTACTGTATGCAGTATCTAGCACCTTGCTTTCAGATGTGTCAAGATAACCTTATGCATAATCTTTGGGGTTTTTTGTTTAGCTAAATTATTTTAGTGCAGACACATTTAACTACTTTAAAAATATATTAATAAGTAACTCCTTTATTCAGAGTCACAGATTGGTGGGGTTGGAAGGGACCTCTGGAGATCACCTCTTGCTAAAGCAGAGTGGGTTACCCAGGAACACATCCAGGAGGGCTTTGAAAGCCTTCAGAGGAGACTCTGCTACATCTCTGAGCATCCTGTTCCATTGCTCTATCATCCTCAGAGTAAAGAAGTTTCTCCAGAAGTTTAAGTGAGGCTTCCTGTGTTCTAGTTTGTACCCTTTGCCCTTTATTTTATCACTGGCCACCACTGAAAAGAACCCAGCCCTTTCCTCTTGCTCCTCTGCATTTTAGCTCTTGATGAGCATCGAGAAGATTCCTTCTCTATTCTTCTCAAGGCTAAACATCTCCAGGTCTCTTAGTATTTCTTCATCAAAGAAGTGCTTCAGGCCCCTTAGAATCTTTGTGGCCTCCACTGGATGCTCTCTAGTAGTTCGTTGTCTTTCTTGAACTGGGGAGCCCAGAACTGGACTGAGTACTCTAGATATGGCCTTACAGAGTAGATTAGAAGGGGAGGAGAACCTCTCTCAACCTGCTAGGCACACTTTCCTTAAGGCACCTCAGGGTGTGACCTTCCCAGTCACAAGAGCACATTGCTGGCACATGGTGAATTTGTTGTCCACCAGCACTCACCGGTCATTCTCCACCATGCTGATTTCCAGCAGGTCAACCCCTCATCTTTACTGGTGCAAAGGATTATTCTTTCCCAAGTTCAAAACCTTACACTTGTCCTTTCTTGCTTCTGTTTATGTCAATTAGAAAAAAATATGTTTTACTTCTCCTTTAGACTGGAGGAGGCTGAGGGGAGACCTCATAGCTCTCCACAACTTTCTGAAAGGAAGCTTGAGTGATGTGGATGTTGGTCTCTTCCCCCAAGTACCAGGTGACAGAATGAGAGAAAATGGACTGAAATGGTGCCACAAGAGGTCTAGGTTGGATATTAGGAAAAAATTATTTCCTGCAAGAATGGTCAGGCCCTGGAACAGGCTGCCCAAAGTAGTGGTGGGTTCACCAACCCTGGAGGTGTTCAAGAAACATACAAATATGGCACTTTGGGACATGATGCTAAAAGTCTCTTCCAACCAAAACATTTCTATGATTCTATGATACTACCAATTCATAAAACCATAGAAAGGTTTGGGTCAGAAGGCACTTTAAGTTCATCTATTTCCAACTCCTCTGCCATGGGCAGGGATTCCTCCTACAAGATCAGCTAACTCAAGGCTCCGTTCAACTTGGCTTTCAAAACCAAATGTCCCTTATAAAAAAATAGGAGTTAAAACCGTAACTTATTTAGACTTGCTCACTCACCTGACAACTTTGTAGGCTTGGGAACAAAACAAGGAAGCTCTTATCAAAAAAAGAATTTCAGGGGCAGGTTTCACTTTACCAGCTGAAGAAGAAATTGGATCTTTACAAAAAAAAAAAACTTTACTGTTCTTTTTATGTTTTCTAAGCCAAACCAAACCAAAACCCCACAGAAAACCAAACCAACCAACCAAAAAACCCACAAAAAAAACCCAGAAAAAAATCCACCAAATTCAAACTAAAGCCAAACCAAATAACCAAAAACCCCACAAAAAACCCAGAAAAAAATCCACCAAATCCAAACAAAAGCCAAACCAACCAACCAGCCAAAAACCCCACAAAAAAAGCAGAAAAAAATCAACCAAATCCAAAGAAAAGCCAAACCAACCAACCAAAAAACTCACAAAGAGAAAAAAATCCACCAAATCCAAACAAACCCCAAACCAACCAATCAAAAAACCCACAAAGAGAAAAAAATCCAACAAATAAAAAAAAAGCCAAACCAACCAACCAAAAAACCCACAAAAAAAAACAAAACAGAAAAAAATCCCCCAAATCCGAACAAATCCCAAACCAACCAACCAATCAAAAAACCCACAAAGAGAAAAAAATCCACCAAATCCAAAGAAAAACCAAACCAACAACCAAAAAAAACCACAAAAAAGCAGAAAAAAATCCAACAAATCCAAATCAAAACCAGACCAACCAACCAAACACCCCACAACCCACAAGGAGAAAAAAAAATCCACCAAATCCAAACAAAAGCCAAAACAACCAACCAAAAACCCCACAAAAAAAACCCAGAAAACAATCCACCAAATCCAAACAAAAGCCAAACCAACCAACCAAAAACCCCACAAAAAAACCCAGACAACAATCCACCAAATCCAAACAAAAGCCAAACCAACCAACCAAAAACCCACAAAGAGAAAATAATCCACCAAATCCAAAGAAAAGCCAAACAAATCAAGCAAAAAACACAAAAAGAGAAAAAAATCTACCAAATCCAAACAAATAACAAACCAACCAACCAAAAAACCCACAAAAACCAGAAAAAAATCCACCAAATCCAAACAAAAGCCAGACCAACCAACCAAAAACCCCACAAAAAAAAAACCCAAAAAATCCACCAAATTCGAACAAAGCCCAAACCAACCAACCAATCAAAAAACCCACAAAGAGAAAAAAAAATCCACCAAATCCAAACCCCAAACCAGCTAATCATAAAAACCCACAAAGAGAAAAAATCCACCAAATCCAAAGAAAAACCAAACCAACCAACCAAAAAATCCCACAAAAAAGTAGAAAAAAATCCACCAAATCCAAACCAAAACCAGACCAACCAACCAAACACCCCACAACCCACAAAGAGAAAAAATCCACCAAATCCAAACAAAAGCGAAACCAACCAAGCAAAAACCCCACAAAGAGAAAAAAAAAACCACCAAATCTAAACAAAAAGCAATCAATCAAAAAATCCACAAAGAGAAATAAATCCACCAAATCCAAAGAAAAGCCAAACCAACCAAACAACCCACAAAGAGAAAAAAAATCCACCAAATCCAAAGGAAAACCAAACCAACCAACCAAAAAAACCCACAAAAAAGACAGAAAAAAGTCCACCAAATCCAAACTAAAGCCAAACCAATCAACCAAAAACCCCACAAAGATAAAAAGATCCACCAAATACAAACTAAAGCCAAACCAACCAACCAAAAAACCCTCAAATAGAAAAAAGTCCACTAAATCCAAACAAACCCCAAACCAACCAACCAAAAAACACACAAAGACAAAAAAATCCACCAAATCCACAGAAAAGCCAAACCAACCAAGCAAAAAACCTACAGGGAGAAAAAAATCCACCAAATCCAAACAAAAGCCAAACCAACCAAGCAAAAATCCTACAGGGAGAAAAAAATCCACCAAATCCAAACAAAAGCCAAACCAAGCAGCCAGAAAACCTACAGGGAGAAAAAAAATCCACCAAATCCAAAGAAAAGCCAAACCAACCAGCCAAAACCCCCACAAAACTAAACAGAAAAAAATCCACCAAATCCAAAGAAAAGCCAAACCAACCAACCAAAAACCCCACAAAAAAAAAAAAAAAAAAAAAAAATCCACCAAATCCAAACAAAAACCAAACCAACCAACCAAAAAAAACCCACAAAGAGAAAAAAATCCACCAAATCCAAACAAAAAATCCATTGTGTGCGTTTTACCCATCCTCCAATCTATTAGTATGTTCCAGGGTGAACTCTTTGAAATGACATTGGTGAAAATATTCCTTGCCCTTTAAACGAGAGAGGGAGGAAAGAATTTTCTGCAAAATGCAGAAAGTTAAAGAAAGAAATGCTGAATTGTTGAACACTGAGCAACAAGAGAGATAATTGTATCTTAATATAGCTAGGGTAAGGAAAAAAAAAGGTGAAAAAATACATTTCACAAATGGTTAAACCAATTAAAAGCTAATTGAAAAGCAGTGCGTGTTCTGAAGTGAAGGCATAGTATATGTCCTGTGAAAACTAATACCTGATAATCAGAGATTGAATCTTTCCATAGTACAATTAGTAGCTAATTTAGCTCCTTACTCAGCTTTTTTAAAAAAATTGTGTAAATCAAATGTGGAATTACAATTTTAAGCTAATATCTAACTGTAACAGAATAAATTACAGTAAAAATGCCTCTCATGTCAATTGATTAGACGTGTCAGACACTTATTTTTAGAAATACCTTTTTTATCCCCTCTCACATTAAAAATGTTATGATCTTGTTAGACATTGTGATGGGCAGAGAAGGGCAACAAAGTTCGTGAGGGGTTTGGAGCACAAGCCCTATGAGGAGAGGCTGAGGGAGCTGGGGTTGCTTAGCCTGGAGAAGAGGAGGCTCAGGGGAGACCTTATTGCTCTCTACAACTACCTGAAGGGAGGTTGGAGCCAGGTGAGCATTGGTCTCTTCTCCCAGACAACCTGTGTCAGAACAAGAGGACACAGTCTCAAGCTGCACCAGGGGAGGTTTAGGCTGGATGCTAGGAAGAAGTTCTTCATTGAAAGAGTGATTGCCCATTGGAATGGGCTGCCCAGGGAGGTGGTGGAGTCACCATCACTAGAGGTGTTTAGGAAGAGACTGGATGGGGTGCTGGGTGCCATGGTTTAGTTGATTAGATGGTGTTGGCTGATAGGTTGGACTCAATGATCTCAAAGGTCTTTTCCAACCTGGTTAATTCAATTCAATTCAATTCAATTCAATTCAATTCAATTCAATTCAATTCAATTCAATTCAATTCAATTCAATTCAATTGATTAGATGGTGTTGGCTATTCTAATCCTATCCTATCCTATCCTATCCTATCCTATCCTATCCTATCCTATCCTATCCTATCCTATCCTATCCTATCCTATCCTATCCTACCCTACCCTATCCTATTCCAGGTCATATCTGGGGCTGATTTTTTTTTCTTTTGTTTGTTTCCCCCTCACATTTCTTTTCCTTCTGACCCAGTTGTGTGGTGGTTTTTCTTTTCAGTGGTGGAGTCACCATCACTGGAAGTGTTTAAAAAAAAGACTGGATGGGATGCTTGGTGCCATGGTTTAGTTGATTAGATGGTGTTGGGTGACAGGTCTTTTCCAACCTGCTTAATTCTGTATTCTGTATTCTGAGATATTGAAAGAGGGAAAAGACCTGAAAAAAAAAAAAAAAAAATCCAAATAATTTCTAAAATACCAAGGGAAAACACATCTTTTCTTGGTGACAAATCAGTATACAAGCTTTTAAAGGATTCTTTGATCTGATCAAAAGAGGTGGGTGTTTCTACTTCTGCTCAAATTCTCAAGTGACAAGAAGGGCAATTAGGGAAGCTGGATGATTTATTGCTTCAGGGGCACAACAGACAAAACCATTCAAACAACATAAACCCCCTGAAACTAAACTAAAATATCCAGTTACTCCAGTTAGATAGAACTACATTCAGGAGGTTGAACTGCTGTATGAAGGATCTGATAAAAAATAAACTTAACAAGCCATATTGCAACTTTCTGTCTTCTCTTCTTGTTCATAACAGTATTGACATTTTCTAACTAAACATATTCTTGTTGCACAATTTCAGGCCATTTCCTCTCATCCTATCACTTCTTACTGGAGAGCAGAGACCAACACTCACCTGGTTCCAACTTCCTTTCAAGGATTTGCAGAATGAAATGAGGTGTCCCCTCAGCCTCCTTTTATCCAGACTAAATAATTCCAGTTCCCTCAGCTGCTCCTCACCAGACTTGTTCTCCAGACCCTTCAAGAGCTCCATCACACTTCCTTGGACCTTCTCCAGCACTTCAATGTCCTTCTTGTAGTGAAGGCTTAAAACTGAACCCATTTTTTTTGTGGTATGCCCTCACCATCCTTCACCATAGAATGGTTTGGGTTGGAAGGAACCTTTAAAGATCATCTAGTCCATCCCCCATGGCACAGACAGGGACATGTTCCACTAGAACAGGTTGCTCAAAGTCCTATCCAGCCTGACCTTGACCATTTTCAATGAAGCAGCATACACAACCTCGATGGGAAACCTGTGGCAGTCTCCCATGACCCTTATTTATATCCAGAATAAATATACACCTTTTTTAGTTCAAAACTGTTTACCCTTTGTCCTATTATGACATGCCCTGGTAAAAATGTCTAACAGGTGTTTAAAAGCCACCAAGGCGTGGTGCTAAGGGATGCAGTTTAGTCCCAGCCTTGGTAGAGTCAGATAATGGTTGGACTTGATGATCTTAAAGGTCTTTTCCAACCACAACAACTCCATGATTCTATGCATACATTACATTTTATTCTAAAAGTCTGCTGGGTTTTTTTGCCCTACCTTTGCAGCCATGATACAGTTTTTTGGCCACATATTAATTTATACAATGAAACATTGCCTTTGAGCTGGTACTAGGCTCTGATGCCTTCTTTGATGCACAATTTAACCAATTGTATGCTTTTTATTTCCATTAAAATGCTAAGTTTTAAATTAAGCCTCCTTATTACAGACAAGTATCACAGGCAATAATACCCACAGAATCTGACCTCAACAGCAGGTGTTAACATCATTTAAAAATAATATTCACCTTGTTTTCTTGTAGTGCAAGGCATACTCTTTAGGCATTTGAGAGCTGATGTAGTATGTGATT
This sequence comes from Picus viridis, assembly GCA_033816785.1. Lineage (NCBI taxonomy): Eukaryota > Metazoa > Chordata > Aves > Piciformes > Picidae > Picus > Picus viridis. The sequence continues at coordinate 31,702,268 of CM066582.1, read as the reverse complement.
TATTGCCAACAGGTTTTAACATATCTGACTTAAATTTCAATTGAGGACTGAGAGAAAAAATCCTGATTTTGGCTACATTAAATGTAGGTGTCTGCATAGATAGGAAAATAGCTAATCTTCTCTCCTTTCCAGTTATACTTAATCCTTTCTAGCACTTCTCCTATTAATTCCCTTATTGCTTCTCCTGTTTCTAAATGCTCAAAGATTGTATTCAGATTACTGTTATTTACTGCTGCTCTTGTGAAGAAGCTGATACAAAAATGACACACCCTCAAACTTCTGGTGACTTAAGGAAAAAGCAAAATGTTGTTTCAGTAGTTACTTGTGGGTGCTTGAACTCATGATATTTAGGCAACTACTCATTTTACTTCAGTCTGGATTTTTGACACAGAAGTTTGCATCCACTGAGTTTAATGATTGTCACGACCTAAAGGGTTTTCTATTCTGCAGATGTATGGAGATCACGACCTTGGGTTTGTAGGGTTCTGTTGTAAACAAGGACACAGAGACCTTGTCCTCTAAATTTCTCTATTTTATTCCAGATTATCACAAATACCACATTAGCCACCACTAGTAGTTAAATTATCACAGAAATCACCACTAGGAGGAATGCCTATAAACAATGAAGTGACTCTCTCTGTATAAATCTGTTACAAATTACTATTAATAATCAGTCATAAAGTATCAATCAAAAGAATGACAACAATAACCGTAATCAATCACAGAGAATCATAGAATCATAGAATGAATGGTTGGGTTTGAAGGGATCTTAAAGATCATTTGTTCCAGTCCCCTTTTCACAGGGGCACTTCCTGTTAGACCAGCTTGCTCAAGGCCCCAACCAACGTGGCTTTGAACACTTCCAGACTTGGAGCCTGCAACTTCTCCGGGCAACCTATTCTAGTGCTTTACCACCCTCATGGAGAAGAATTTCTTCCCGAAGTCTGATTTAAATTGATCTTCTTCCAGTTTGAAGTCATTATGCTTCATCCTGCTCTCTGGTCCACTACTCACCCAGTCCCAGGCTGTCAGATTAGTCAAGCGTGATTTCCCCTTCGTGAATCCATGCTGACTACTCCTCCTAAACTTCTCCTCTGCATAATTAGAAATGAGCTGCTTCATCACCTTTCTAGGAATGGAGGTGAGGCTGATATTTGATTTCTGGCCTATTAAAATATATTAAAACCTAGCAGATGACTATATTTTTTAATTAATTAACATCATGAACTTTATAGTAAGTCATTCTACCATGTTCCATCTACTTTCATTTCTACCTTCTCTTGAGTTATTCTCAGGTTATTCTCTGTGCAACATTCAACTCCATAAAGCTGTAGATCTCAGAAATATTTATTAACTCTTCTGCTTTGTAACTTTTGATCTGTAATTCTGTTTGAAGCACATATAATGAAATGATAACAGAGCAATAATCACTAGTACCTCACTGGAAATCACAGAAGTGTTTAATTTCCAGGAGCTTACCTGCTCTCTCTCTTTTTCTTTAAACAGAAGACTATAGCAACAGCTATATCTTGGATTTTTAATTTATTTCTCCATTTTAAATGCTAGCAAAAGATCCACCATAACTCCTTCATTCTTGTAATGGACTCAGACATTAAAAAAAATAAAATTAAAACCAAATTAATTCTTCTTTTGATCACTGAAGCTCATGTTTGCATAAGCTCACAAGCTGAGAGGCTTAGAGGGACTGAGCTCTTTGTCCTCAATACAGACAAAAAGCCCTTTCTGGGCAACCTCATTTACATTAATTATAATGTTGCTTCACCTCACCATAGTTTCAATTACTGTATTTTACTGCTTCAGCTGGTATTTAGTGGATTGTTTATGCCCTTTCTGGGTTTGTTATTGATCAAGGACACATGGGATAGATATTCTGTCTGAACAATGCCTCATGATCTTTACCTGGCCAAGAAGGTCATTGGTCTGTGCCTACAAAAGAGAGCAGCTCTGCCACTGCCAGCAAATTCCAGTTATCACCTGGCTCAAATAACACAATGTCAGGTACAGCTTCCTGTGCCAAGGAAGGTTGTAGGGTGGTGGGTTTTGGACTCTTCTCCCTAGTAACAAGTGACAGACTGAAATTAAATGTCCTGAAGTGGCACCAGGGGAGGTTTAGGCTGGATATTAGAAAATACCTCTTCACTAAAAGGGTTCAAAAACACCCTAATACTTAGGTTGGATATTAGGAAAAGTGTCTTTACTGAAAGAGCAGTCAGGCATTGGAACAGGATGCTCAGGGAGGTGGTGGAATCAGGATCCCTGAAGGTGTTCAAAATACATATAGACATGGCACCTCGTCACATGGTTTAATGGCCATGGCGGTGTCAGGTCTCACCACCCTCATGGGGAAGAATTTCTTGCTCATGTCTCACCTCAAACCAGCTTCTTTCAGTTTGAAGCCATTAACATTTGTTCTGTCACTCCATGCCTTTGTCAAAACTCCCTCAGCCCTCATGGAGGCCACTTCAAATCCTGGAAGATTGCTGCAAGTTCTCCCAAGAGCCTTCTCTTCCCCAGGCTGCACAAACTCAGCTCTCTCAGTTTCTTTTCATAGGAGAAGTGCTCCAGCTTTCTGATCATCTTCCTGTCAACTAAGGTATGAAATCTATAGAAGTTCAGACTGGATGCTGTGTCTCTTTTAAATTCCACTGCTTTTGCTGCTTTTGTTATTATAGTGTAAGCCATAGCAGCTGCATCCAAAATCATTCTTATGCTTTATCACTTAAAAGTCTGAAAAGCCCCATGAAAAGACATGTGGTAACTCAGGGTTACTAATTTGAATGTGTAACCTCACTAAATCCTGTCATCTCTTTTGGTCAAGATCAAACTAAATGGCTGTCAAACTGTTCTCTGGCCTCATAAAAATCTATTAAATAACTTTTACCATGGCAGCACTGTGGAAACTAAAGCGACAAATATGATTTAATCTGTTTATTCAAGGAGAAGTGTGAAAGGTAATAATAAAATACAGAAATGTTATTCTCCTAGTTTACACACATGTCCAGGGAGTATAAAAAGTTATGATGACTACAGAGAAATTGTGAAAGATATAATAAAGTAAATATGACATAATCAACAGCCATGGCAAAGTGAACTGCAGGAAACCCAGATCAAGAAGGACAGGCAAGAATGCTTGCTAGTTTAGCACTTGAATGTGCTGAGAAGTTAAACCCCTATTTAATTTTTTTCCTATCCATAAAATAAAATATTTACTGTTACCTAATTTCTCACATTTGATGCTAAGTACAGAGAGTTTGAAACAGTCTCAACCTGTACCAGGGGAAGTTTAGGCTCGAGGTGAGGAGAAAGTTCTTCACCGAGAGAGTCATTTGCCATTGGAATGGGCTGCCCAGGGAGGTGGTGGAGTCACCATCCCTGGAGGTGTTCAAGAGGGGACTGGACATGGCACTTGGTGCCATGGTCTAGTCATGAGGTCTGTGGTGACAGGTTGGACTTGATGATCTTTGAGGTCTCTTCCATCCTTGGCGATACTGTGATACTGTGATACTGTAACACTGTGCATTTGCAAACTCATGTCCAGGCATGTTGCACCAAATAGTATTGATTTAAATAATACAACTTGGTTCTGCTTGTGGATGATTTTCTGAGCAAACTGAAATGCTGCTGTTAAAAGAACCTAAATGACAGAAAAAAAAACCATTCCTGGCTTGATGTTATGTCCTTTATCACCATGTACATCTTAGAGATGTATTGATTTGTTGCAAATTTGATCCCAGCTAAACAAAGTAAACCAGAAAAATGCTGCTGAATGATGCACAGAAAAGTGAAAGGAAGCTGGAGGTAGATTCTATCATTCCAACACAACAATCTGTAGTTAATGTTAGCCTGAAGAAGAAGCCTGTGACAGACAATAGTTTGAGTGTCAAACTATATGTATGAGGAATGTATAGCCACAGGCAAGCCAGTGTCAGCAATGGCACCTGGGGACAACAATGAATCACAAAGGAAGGAATCTGAAAGAGAGGAAAGCCCAAATTGTGTACTTGTGGCTAAGAGACAGCAGTGAGCCAACAGTAGCGTTTAATTCCTTTTCACATGGGGCAGAAGAATGTGAAAGACACTTTCTCCTTCTGGAAGAATCCTTGATAAAAAAAAAAGGAGAACAAGCAGGAAAAAAGATAACAGATTCCTTTCTCTCATACTCAGTGGTTTTCTGTTAATACACAGGCACCAGGTTACCAGTGGTCAAGTTTTCAAAATGTATATTTTACAAATAAAATAAAATGCAGCACCATTAAAAATGAAAAGAAAAAAACCCCAAACCAAACAACAACAACAAAACCCAACCTGTGATTCTGTGATTCTGAAAATAGCTTTCCTCAAAAACAAAAATCAACCTAAGAATGATAGACATTATCTAAACTTCATAGCTTGCCAGCATGTTGCCAGGCATTTTTCAGTACCTCTCTCTTCCAGTGAGTGTCATTACTGCTTCTGAAAAAAGCATGTTAAAATTAAAATTAAAAAAGTACCTGGTACTATCTCCATATACAGATATATCACAGAACCATTGTGATGCAGCCAACTGGATCCTGGGCTCCATCAACAAAAAGTGTGGCCAATAAGTTATGAGAGGGGAATGTGCCACTCTATTCTGGTGAGAACCCAATGGGAGTCCTGTGTCTAGGTCTGGAGCCTCCAACATAAAAAGGACATAGAACTCTTAGAGTGGGTCCAGAAAAGGACAAAATGATGATCAGAAGGCTGGAGGACTTCTTCTATGGGGACAGGCTGAGAGAGTTAGGGTGGCTCAGCCTGGAGCAGAGAAGACTCTGGGGAGACTTTGGAGCAGCCTTCTAGTATTTGAAGGGTATCTGCAGGAGAGCTGAAGAGGGACTTTTGACAAAGGCATGGAGTGACAGAACAAGGGGCAGTGGCTTCACACTGGAAGAAGCTGGATTGAGATTAGGCACTAGGAAGAAATCCTTGCCCATGAGGGTGGTGGGGCACTGGAATGGATTGCCCAGAGAATTTGTGGAGGCTCCAAGCCTGGAAGCATTGCAAGCCAAGTTGGCTGGGGCCTTGAGGTGTGGTAATGCGAGCACGAGCAGTGTGAGCAATCTGGCAGTGTAAGCTTAGGGCCTGACATGGTGGTAGGCCATGCTCAGCATAAGTGCAAGAGTTGCTAGCAGTGTAGTAAAACAGTGCTGTGCCTGCACTGTGTAACTAAAGCAGGACACCGGTAGCTATAAACACAGTAAGTTATCTGGGAATAACAGGGCACGCACCTGCATCAACAACCTCGCGTGTTAGTAGTAGCTTGACCAATAATCTATAATAGTGTGATGTGTGGTCACTCGTAGGGAACCAACGAAGCTATGCCAACGATGCTCTCCGAGTTTATATAAGTTGTAGAAGTTCCCTTAATACGCACTTCTTTTTCCTTTCCTTTCCATTCACTTTACTTTGCTGTGCTATACTCACTATGCCTGCACTATAGCCGTACAATATTGGATAAATAAAGGAACAATACTAGATCACATTGATCATCCGTATTGATTCTCCAGTCTCTGTCACCGATATTGAGGAATCTGATCTAGTGGGCGATGTCCCTGCCCACAGAGCGGGGGTTGGAACTAGATGATCTTGAAGGCCTCTTCAAACCCAACCCCTTCTACAATTCTGAAAGTCTATGAAAATGTTATACTTTTACAAAAACATCATAGTCTGTACCTATTCACATCCATTCTGTCTTCTCAAACAATCCAAAACCAAGAGTTCATTTTGGTTTGGGTTTTCTGATAAAGCAAACCACTATTTTATAATCATAGAATGGTTTGGGTTGGAAGGGGCTTTTGAGATCATCTAGTTCCAACCCTCCTGCCATGGGTAGAAATGCCCTCCACTAGACCAGGTTGCTCATGGCCCCATCCAGCCTGGCCTTGAAAGCCTCCAGGGAGGGTACGTCCGCAACCCAATAATGTAGATAATTTGTATTGCACACAGTTTTATTGATTGCTTCTCACAAATGCTGAGTTTTAAAACAAATCTGGAGTTGCATGCAAACTTCAAAGCAGTCAGTAGTGACTGAACTATGAAAATGCCTCCTGAGTATTGCAAAATATATCTTTCCTTTAATATCTTCTTTGGCTAACTGTGAATCTTGATTTGCTATTTAATTTGGTAATCATTAATTTATTTATGCTGAAAAGCCCAGTCTTTCAGGTTGATGGATAAATTCCCTCTGGTTTTGTTTTTTCCTCAATATTAAGTTTTGTCTTTGACATATGTATCCATGTTCAGAAAGGGTAATAATTCTGTGTTTGTACAAAAGTCTATGCCACAGGTAGTCAGTTATACTATAGCTTATACCAAAATCTTTCAGAAGCTACAGGGAAAAAAATGATTAAATGGTTTTATTTATTTTTCTTTTTGTGTCTTTGCATTATCTCTGAAAAATATAAGTACTCATGAAAGACTTCCATAGCAGCTATCTGACATAAACAAATGACTGAAAACAAACCCATCAGCCTGACTAATATGTGAATCACAAAATGAAACACTTGAAGCCTAATGGAAAGCATTAAATCATAGTTCAAGAAAAAGAATATTCTCATATGGACTGAAGCGTGAGTCAGAAAGAGGAAACTTCAGATCCTGATACATTTTTACACCACCTAAATGTGATTCTGACCAAGCTGCTTGATGTCTTGCTGCCCAAAGTCCTCATCAAGAAAATGAGAGTAATTTTATTCCTCCTACCAGCCTGTCTCTCTAGATTATCAAATCTTCAGGAGGAATGTGGCTTATAATCATGTAAGATGCCTGAAAAGGAGGACTTCTATTCAGTTTGGGTGAGCAGACACTACTCTTGTGCAAACTGGGTTACAACAACCCCATGCAACATGACAGGCTTGAGGCAGAGTGGCTGGAAAGTTGGCCTGTAGATAAGGACCTGGGAGTGATGGTTAACAGTAAAAAGATACAAAGTTGCGTTTGTTAAGCATTTCTCCATTAAGCATGTGGAAGGATTCATAGATTTGTAGACTCACAGAATGGTTTAGGTTCAAAGGAACCTTAAAAATCCTCTAGTTCTAACCCTCCTGCCACGGGCAGGGACACTTTCCACTAGACCAGGTTGCTCAAGGCTCAGGACCTTCGTCCAACCTGGCCTTGAAAACCTCCAGGCAGGGGGCATTCATGATCTCCCAGGGCAACCTGTTCCACTGCCTCACCACCCTCACTGTAAAGAACTTCCTCCTAATACCCAGTCTAAATCTGCCCTCCTCAAACCTCAATCCACTGTCTCTTGCCCTATCACTACAAAACCTTGTCAAAAGTTCCTTCCTGTTTACATACTAGAAGGCTGCTTTATGGTGTCCCCACAGCTTTCTCTTCTCCAGGCTGAATAGCTCCAAGTCTTACAGCTTGTCTCCATAGAGGAGATGATCCAGTCCTGTGATCTTCTTTGTGGCCTCCTCAGGACCCACTCCAGTAGTTCAATATCCCTCTTATGCTGGTCAACAGGGCTGGTGTCAGTACTCCAGGTGAGGTCACATGTGAGCAGAGTAGGATACAAAAATCAGTTATTTTTAGATATGGATTATGGATTTTGTTTTTTTCCCCCAAAGTTAATGGATCCTGGAATTTGTGAAATTCTTACCCTACCTCAAATTGCTGGGCAGCATCTGGCTTGAGAGCAACCCTGAAGAGAGGAACTTGGGGGTGCTGGTGGATGAGAAGCTCAATGTGAGCCAGCAGAGTACACTTGCAGCCCAGAAAGCCAATCACATCCTGGACTGCATCAAGAAAAGCATAGCCAGCAGGTCAAGGGAGGTGATTCTCCCCCTCTACTCTGCTCTGGTGAGACCCCACCTGGAGTACTGCATCCAGTTCTGGAGGTCCTATTACAGGAAGGATCTGGATGTGCTGGAGTGTGTCCAGAGAAGGGCCATGAGGATGATCAGAAGGCTGGAGCTCCTTTCCTGTGAGGACAGACTGAGGGAGTTGGGGCTGTTCGGTCTGGAGAAGAGAAGTCTCCGAGGAGACCTAATTGTGGCTTTCCAGTATCTGGAAAGTATCTAGGGCCTACAAGAAATCTGGGGAGGGACTTTTCAGGGTGACAGGTAGTGATAAGACTAGGGGGAATGGAAAAAACCTAGAAATGGGTAGAATCAGAAGAAGTTCTTCCCGATGAGGTGGTGAGACGCTGGAAGAGGTTGCCCAGGGAGGTGGTAGAAGTCCCAACCCTGGAGGTTTTTAAGGCCAGGCTGGATGTGGCTCTGAGCAACCTGATGTAGTGTGAGGTGTCCCTGTCCATGGCAGAGGGATTTGAACTAGATGATCCTTGAGGTCCCTTCCAACCCTAACAATTCTAAGATTCTGTGATTCTAACTCCATCATTATAGAGCTTGTGCATGGTTGTTGTGTTGTTGCTGTATGTTGTACATTGCATCAATCTGTTCCATTTCTTACTTATCTGCTCCTTAGAGGTAAAAGTCATCTTTCTGTCATGAATTTGTACTGTAGGACCTTATGCATTACACTTTGAACTCTTCTTTACCTTTTATACTAGCCATTAATAAAACTTGTCATATATGCCCTGGATGAAAGAAAACCACAGTTTCAGTGTTGTGTGATGGTGTCTTTCTCACAAATTTTAAGGACTGAATCACATCCTCCACATCTCCTCAACGTGTGGATCAGACTGAAGGCAACATGGTTTAGTGGGCACAGCGCATGTGGGTTGATGTGACTTGATCTTAGAAGTCTTTTACAACTGTAATGATTCAAAGTCTGGGGGGAGGGTGGGTAAAGTTAAAAGTTAAAAAATAAAAGCTGGAACCAGAACTGACAGACTCTGGGAAAGAGGAAAAGTTAAAACCTTAGAGACATATTTTTTTTAACTCTGGGATTTTTTTTATCCCCTTACGGGATCAAATGAACTTATCACCTGTGTGTAACACCTTCACATCTGCTTAAGAAGAAAAGAAGTTTTTATGAAACAGTTGTTGCAATGTATGAGTCACCCTGTGCTCATAGAGTATTAACTGCATCAAATAGACTTACTTTTGAAGATCTTTTCAATCAAAAGTACTTTGAAGAGTCAACAAAATTGATGTGCACCTCAGATGAAAAAATCGGGTCTTGTAATTTTGACATATTCTTTGATTCTCCTAGGAAAGCTGCTCTGGTAATGGTCTGAGTTATGGGAGAAGTTAAGGCTGTAGTAAAGTCATTGTCAATAAAATGTAGATGATTTTTATTGTGACCCTGCAGCATGTAAGCATTTGGTATTTAAGTATTTAAATATTTGGTATATACAGGTGTCCCTGCCCATGGCAGGAGGGGTTGGAACTAGATGATCCTTGTGGTCCCTTCCGACCCTGACTGATTCTATGATTCTATAATTCTATGATTCTATGATTTCAGGTATGCTCAGTCTTTTCAGATGTAACTAGCATCATGATATAAAAAGAAAATACCAAACAAAACCTAAACATTGTTACAGAGGTGTCCAGGATTAGGGCTGGCCACTAAATGAGTGACAGAGGCTCTCTATGAAACCCTCTGCCTTCCCAAAGGGAAGAGAAATGGAATAAGGAAGAGAGACTTATGAGTTGGCAAAGAAAACCAGAACTATTTTAAGGAAAATAATAACAATAAAATTAAATAGGTATAAACAGATACAAACCAATATAGAATTCAGGGTTGCCTGGGCCTTCTAGTGTCTGACTGAGCCTGCAAGAAAGATGGGGAGGGACTGTTTATAAGGGCATGTAGCAACAAGGCAAGGGGCAAGGGTTTGAAACTAGAGAAGGGTAAATTTAGATTAGACATTAGGAGGAAGTTCTTTGCTATGAAGGTGGAGGAACAGTATACCCAAGGATGTGATGGAGTTCCCATCTCTAGAGACATGCAAGGTCAGGCTCGATGGGGCTCTGAGTAACCTGATCAAGTTGGGAATGTCCCTTCTTACCTCAGGGGAAGGGCAGGGTAGGGAGTTGAACAAGATGATCCAACTCAATGCATTCTATAAGTCTGTGAAAGAAAGTCTCTGTAGTTCTTAGCATCCATTTTCTTCTTCATGAATGTGACATTATGAAACCTCTGCGTAGGAGGAGCTGTAACCTACCGTGTTATTATGGCATTGTTAAAATTGACTGGGTAGTGAGTAGGCATAGAATCACAGAATGGTAGAGGCTGGAAGAGAACTCAGGAGAACATCAAGTCCAGCCCCTCTGCTAAAAACAGGATCACCAAAGGCATGCCACACAGGAACACACTCAGGCAGGTCTTGAAAGTTTCCAGAGATGGAGATTCCACAACCCCTTTGGGCAGCCTGTTTCAGCACCCTCACACCAAAGAAGTTTCTCTTCATGCAGAGGTAGAACTTCCTGGCTTCCAGTTTGCATCTGTTGCCCTTTGTCCTATCACAGACACCATGGAAAAGAGACTGGCCCCTTCTTCTTGACACCCACCCCTCATATACTTAGAAATATTAATGAGATTTCCTCTCAGTTCTCTTTACTCCAGACTAAACAGCCCCAGGTCTCTAAGCCTTTCCAAATCAAGCAGATATTCAGGTCCCTTCATCATCCTCATAGGTGCTGTTGGACACTCTCTAGTTTATCCTTGTCCTTCTTGAACTAGGGAGCCCAGAACTGGACACAATAATTCAGATGTGGTCTCACCAGGGCAGAATAGAGTGGGAGAAGAACCTCCCTTGACCTGATGGCCACAGTCATCTTGGTGTTCCCCAGCATACTGTTGGCTTTCTTGGCCACAGGAACAGGTTGTTGTCCCTAATACCACTTTTTTCAACATGTTATGTAAAGTCTCTATGGGTTATCATTCAAACCCTATCAGCTGCCACACAACCAGCAGTTGCTCCTTGGTAAAAACTAAACAGAAACATTTGAGAAACACTGCTAGTGCCTATTGACTTTTCAAAGGGTGACCTCCTGGTGTCCCACAGTTTAGTGTAACAGAAGGGATTTACTTACACGTTGCTCCCTGCAGAAAGTCACTTTAAATTAGAGGGACTAGTAAAGAAATGCTCTTAAAACCTCCCAAAGCGATTTATTGTTATCTCTTGTGCTCAGTAATGAGAGCTAAAGCAGGGGAGAAGATTTATGAAGATATTAGGCAGAACAGCTGAGGATGAATTTTTCTTATCATAACACTTCACGCTTTTTAGCTTTTTTGGTTTAACCAATAGGAAAAGAAAATGAGCCTTTGCTCACTAGGGAGAGAGAACAAAGTACTCCATACATACCTATGAAGTGCTACAGATGCTGAATGCAACCTGAGAACTGAGTAGGTACAAGGCAGAAAAATCATCATGGCACAATATTTAGCTATTTTCCTTTATTTATGAGGGAGTCTTTATTTATGCCCCCTCCTGAGTGAGGATAAAAAAAAGTATGATAGAAGAACTTAAGAGCTGGGCAATGCAGTTACTATTCCAATTAATTTTTAAGCAATTTATACTAATATGATCAGGATCTGTTACCCAACTTTGCATGTATAATCCCAGTGAATATTTTAGAGATGATGTTACAAGTAGTGGCCTCTTGCAGCACAGAGCCCAACCATGCCCTCAGCTGACACCAGAGGGGCTTGGGAAGAAGGTAAAGGGAGGGGATTCTGCCCCTCTGCTCTGCTGAGACCTCACCTGCAGTCCCGTGTCCAGCTCTGAAGCCCCCAACACAAAAAGGACATACAACTGTTACAGCAGGTCCAGAAAAGGGCAGAAGATGATCAGAGGACTGGAGCACCTCTGCTACAGACACATCCTGAGAAAGTTTGGCTTATTCAGCCTCGAGAATAGAATCCTCCCGGAAGACCTTCAGGCAACCTTCCAGTATTTGAAGCGGACTACAGGAGAGCTGTAGAGGGACTTCAAAAAAGGTACAGAGTGACAGGATGAGGGTCAATGGCATTAAACTGGATGAAGCTGGATTGAGATGAGATATAATGAAGAAATCGTTCCCTATGAGGGTGGTGAGGCATAGGAACAGGTTGCCCAAAGAAGTTGTGGAGGCTTCAAGGCTGGCAGTATTGAAAGGAAGGCTGGATGGGGCCTTGAACAATCTGGTCTAGTAGGAGGTGTCCCTGCCCACGGCAGGGGCTTGGAACTAAATGATCTTGAAGGTCTCTTTCCACCCAAACCATTCTTGTTTTGTCAAATTTGACAGACATGATTGATGATGAAGAGTCATTTGTCAGAAAATGGTCTGAGAAATATTGAAATTAATTCATTACTTAGATTTCAAAAGAGTTTTTCACACTTAGAAACTGGCTCATAATTTTTCACTGTAGGTGTTGGTAGGGAGCAGCAATTAGAAATGTATCTAATTAGAGTGGCTCTCAATTATCTCTTCAAAATAGAGTTTGTTTCAATGTCTACAACCTGGTTCTCAGGTTTGTGTTCCAATATTTTGCTGTGTTCCTGTCAAACCCTATTCATAGCTCTAAGCCCATGCAGAACCACTTGAGGTTCTTTAGTTTTAGAGGAAACTGCATAGAGGTTTTTTTTCCCTTTTCCTTCCTTTTTGTAACATTTATTCAGGTCATTAATTAGCTGGTACAGATGTGTAGAACACGAAGGGAAGAAAGAACAAGAACTACTTTGCTGGTTTCTGCTCTGTAGCATTATAACCACCATATGCAACCAGTGGTTCATTTGTAAAATGTCTCTATATGGTTTCTCTGAATCAGGGTTATACATCTCAACGTGGCACAGCAAATTTATCAACAGTTCTGCTTCTCTCATCATTTTCTGAGGGAGCAACATCCAAAGGTGTTTTTTTTTCCCTTTGGTAAGGCTATTCTGGTGTCTGAGAGAAATGCAATACAGACTCCCTATGCAATCCAAAAGCCTGTTAATATGATTTTGGGGAGAAGCATCTTTGGACATTATCAACTGAGAAAAAAGTAGATTACAATAAGATCCTGCATCTTGTTTCAGTGATACACATCTGTGGTGCTTTGGCCCTGGCTGGGGGCCAAATGCCCACCAAAGCTGCTTTATGACTCCCCTTCATAAATGGACAGCGGAGAGGGGAAAATGCAACAAAGGGCTAGTAATAAGGTAGAAGCAATTTAATCATGCTAAGCACAGGCAAAGACCATCCACAGAAACAAAAGCAAAGAGAGGTGTTATTCCCTACTTCCCATCAGCAGATGATCTTTGGTCACTCCCAGGAAGTAGGGCTCTAACATGTGTAATGATTGCTCTGGAAGACAGACACCATGGATGGATATCCCCACATGTCCTTTTTTCACTTAGTTCTTATATCGGAGCTGATGTCATACAGCATGAAATTACCCCCTTGGTCAGTTTGGGTCAGCTTTCTTGGCTGTGTTCCCACCCAAGATCCTGCCCACCCCTCAGTGTACTCTTGGAGCAGGGAAATATTGGAGAAGCCTGGGTGCTCGTTCAGCACTAGCCAAAACACTGCTGCATGATCAACACCCAGCTACAGCACTGCAAAACACTGCACTAGAAAGATGCTCTAGGGAGACACCCCAAGATCTTTCTCTGATGGGCAGTTTCCAGCCACTCTGCCCCAAGCCTGGCACACTCATCAGGTTGTTATGATTCAAGTGCAGAACCTGACACTTGGCCTTGTTAGGCCTTATGCAACTGACCTCAGCCCTTTTATCTAGCCAGATCCCTTTGAAGAGCCTTCCTACCCTCCATCAGATCAACACTCCCACTCAATTTAGTGTCATCTGCAGACTTAGTGAAGGTGCATCAATCCCCCTCATCCAGATCACTGATAAAGATACAAAACAGAAGTCCCCCCAGTACTGAGCCCTGGGGAGCACTGCTTTTAACTAGCCACCAGCTGGATTTAACTCCATTCATATTCAGATCTCTTCAGGGGAAAAAAAAACCCAAACAAACAACAAACCAACAAAAAACAGCACACAAAAACCCCTCAAACCCAACAAAAAAACTCCACACAATAACCCAGACAGTGAAATGATGCTCACAGCATGTGAAGTGATGCTTCTTTCTTATTTTTTAACAGAAATCAATAATCCAGCAGCAGCTTAGAGATCACTGTAAGCATCACACGGAAGCTGATTAGAAGTGAAATTGGTAGAGCTAAAATGAACCCAAATAAGCTACCTCCTTGTACAGTCGTGTTTTAGCAGAGCAGGAAAAGAACTGTTATTTTCCTCCTTGTGGAATAAACAGAATGCATAATAAGCACTTGCAGCACGGCATGGAATCGATTTAACTGGAGAACAAATACATTTATAACTGGCTTGTGGCTGGGGCTTCAGCTGAATTAAGAGGTGTTCTCATTACTTGTGGAATGTGCTTGCTATTCTATAAGTGCTCAAACACCCTAATGAGAGTATGCTAAACTCTGAACTTCACTAAAGGAATTCTACTAATCCTGACCATAGAGGTGGTGGTTAGAAATGGATATATAAAATAAAATCATGAATAATTGTTTGTCACAGACACGTAAAGTAGAATTATCAGCAAATTTTTTGGCACATTTAGAGACAAAACCTTTTGTCAGTGGTAAAAGAACAGTAGGTCATTGGAATCATAGAATAGAATTGTTTCAGCCAGAAAAGACCTCTATGATCATTGAGTCCAACCTTCAGCCCAACACCACCATGGCCATTAAACCACATCCCAAAGTGCCATGTCCACACACTTCTTGAACTCCAATTCATCCATATTAATACAAATCAAAGGAAAAAATGCAATGCTCCTTCCTATTCAAAGTGAGTCCATATTGTGCAGACTCTGGAGAAAAAGTCTTGTGAGGAGCAGATGAAGAACTTGAGACTGTTTAGACTGGAGAAAAGGAGGCTGAGGGGAACCTTCTGATCTCTGCAACTCACAGGAAGGAGGTTAAAGACAGGTGGGTGGTAGGAACAAGTCATAGGAAATGCCTTAAAATGCCTTAAGAGCAGTATAGATTGGATACTAGAAGAAACTTCTTGACTGCAAGGGTTCTCAAACAATGGAACAGGATCCCCAGGGAGGTGGTTGCATCCCCATCCATGAAGGTGTTTGAAAAACATGGAGACATTACACTTTGGGACATGGTTTAATGGGTATGGTGGTGTTGGTTCAGCAGTTGGACACAATGATCTTGGATGTCTTTTCCTACCTTCATGGTTCTGTGATTTCCACAATGATCTTTAATGAAGAACTTTGCAATCTCATTCTATTTAACATTCTTGAAGGCTTCACTATTGAAGCATTTCATAATGTTCATAGAATGGCCTCTTTCATAACCACAGATTTGAGTCTGACTAGTCAATCTTTCACAGATTTCAGAGATTGCATTGTGTTGGAAAAGACCCTCAAAGGTAATTTTGTCCAACCCCCCTGCAGTCCGCAGGGAAACCACCAACTAAATGAGACTGGCCAGGGCCCCATCGAGGCTGATCTTGAATACATCCAGTGACAGGGCCTCAACCACATCCCTGCTCAGCCTGTTCCAGTATTTCACCATTCTCATTGTGAAGAACTTCCTCCTAATGTTCAATCTAAATCTACCCTGTTCCATTTTAAAGCCATTGCACCTCACCCTATCAGTACAATCCCTTCTAAATAGTCCCTCTTCAGTCTTACTGTAGGTCCCCTTCATATAGTGAAATGTTGTTATAAGGCCTCCCTGGAGCCTTTTCTTGTCCAAGCTGAACAGCCCAAATTCTTTCAGTAAGTCTCCACAAGGAAGGTGCTTCATCATTCTGAACATCTTGATGACCCTCCTCTGGACCCTCTCCAGCAGGTCCATGTCTCTCTTGTGCTGGGGGCCCCTGAGCTGGACAGGGGAGGTCTCCTCCAGGTGAGGTCTCCTGACATAGTGGCAAGTTCATTGAAAATTAAATCTTGAATTGTGTTTTATTTAGCTATTTCTTCCTGGGTTCTAGTCACAAGTTCCATCAATGGTAATGTGACATCTAAGAGTCATAAGGAGCTTGCCATTTGTAGTTTGAAGATGATGAAACATTATTCAAGTGAACTTCTATGAAAACACAAGAAGAATGTTCTAAATATAAATTCTGTCTCTCTGGTAAGCAAAGCTACACAGCATTACAAATAAACTTCAAAGGTGAAAATGTGTTCAGATCTTTAGCAAATAAAATGAGGAAAGCTTTAATAGTTTAATATAGTTGAATTCTCATCTAGGTATTTTAGAGATGCTTCCATTAGGAATGTGACATAACCCTTTGGGGATTTTAATTTCTTAAGGTCACACAAAAAAAAAATATCAGCTCAGGAAAACCAAGTTTTCCAAACATTACATATAAGTTTCAAAGGTGAAAATCTCTTCAGAACTTTAACAAATAAAATAAAAGGAGGAAAGCTTTCATAGTTTAATATAATTGAATTGTCATCTAGGTATTTTAGAGATGCTTCCATTAGGAATGTGACATAACCCTTTGGGGATTTTAATTTCTTAAGGTCACACCAAAACAAAATCAGCTCAGGAAAAACAAGTTTTCCAAACTGGAGAAAATCAAACCATCAAACAATAAACCCCTAAAACACCCCACCCCACTGTATGCATTTCTGTTTTGCTTGGCTGAGTCTGAATCAATACAAATCAAAAGAACACAGAATACAAATGGCTTTTCTGTTTTGTTCTTTTCTTTCCTTAAATAAACACGTCTGAACACACACAATATCATCATCTGTAAAGAAAACCTTAAATGCTTGCTTGATTATCTTTAATTGGGGTATATAATTTTCGCTAGCAAATGAGAGATTAACAATTCTCTTTATTTTTACAGTCTTTGTTTCACCAATTCTGAAAATTATACTACTTGTAATACTTTTGATCTAGAAATAAAAAAGGTTTTGAGAAATTCCTTTGGTAAAATTGAAAAACAAAGAGTCTGCAGACTAATCCAAATGACCAAAAGGTTGAAAGTTCAGAATTTTATCCAGTTTCAACAGATACCACTGCATATATGCCCACAGCTCCTGAAAAGGTATATTTACACAGAATTATAGGATGGCTTAGACTGGAAGGAAGCTTAGAGACCATCCACTAAAACCTCCCTGCCTCATCTGCATGAATCTGTGCATGTATCACATAGATCCATACCCACCTGACACTGTATATCTGCAACAGCTTAGAATCATACAATCATAGCATGGCCAGCAAAACAGGGGAGGTGGCTCTCCCTCAGTACTCCACTCTCTGAGACCCTACCTGAAGTCCAGTGTCTAGTTCTGGAGCCTCTAACACAACTGGGACATGAAACGGGACTAGAAGAGGGCCACCAATATGATCAGAGGGCTGGAGTACCTCTGCTATGCATACAGGCAAAGACAGTTGGGCTCATTTAGCCTGGAGAAGAGAAGGTTTCAGGGACATCTTCTAGCAGCCTTCCAGTATTTAAAGGGTGTTACAGGAGAGCTGCAGAGGGACTTTAGACAAAGACATGGAGAGGAAGAGGTCTAATGGCTTCAAACTAGAAGAAACTGGATTTAGATGGGAACATAGTATCATAGTATCATAGTATCAGTCAGGGTTGGAAGGGACCACAAGGATCATCTAGTTCCAACCCCCCTGCCATGGGCAGGGACACCTCACACTAGATCAGGCTGCCCAGAGCCTCATCCAGCCTGGCCTTGATGAGGCACTGAAACATGTTGTCTAGAGAAGTTGTGGAGGTTCCAAGCCTAGAAGTGTTCAAGCCACATTGGATGGGGCCTTGAGCAAGCTGGTCTAGTACGAGGTGTTCATGCTCATGCCAGAGGATTTGTAACTAGATGATCTTGAAGACCCCTTCCAACCCAACAGCATTCTATGTTCTGCTACATTAAACAAACATGACTGATAATGAAGACTCATTTAGCAGAAAGTGGTCTGAGAAATATTGGGACTGACTGATTACTTGGACTTTAAAGTATTTTTGCGCCTTTGGAAACCCCACCCCTCAATACAATTTGAGGCCATTTCCTCCTGTATCTCTCAATTCTAGAGAGAAGAGACCAACATCCATGTGGCCCCAATCTCCTTTCGTGGTGTTGTAGAGAGCAATGAGGTCTCCCCTCAGCCTTCTCTTTTCCAGACTAAACAACCTCCTTCCCTCAGCCACCTCTCATAAGACTTATTCTGAGGGCTTGAAAACTGAAAGCATCACTCTCTCTTTTTCTTTTTTTTTCCCCTTTTTTTAGGCTTTATTCTGAAATACACACTGATAAGGACATGTTTGAAAGGTGTTCTCTGGGGTGAGAAGGTCATTGCTATCCAAAATTGAAAACCTGAGTGTAAAACTGACCCAAGCTTTAAGAAAAGATGATGAATTTTCAGCCCTAGGATAGTCTCGCAAGCCACCAGGATAGATTAGTTTAAAAGAAAAGCCAAAGTAAGAAGTGATCAAGATGTTGCCTGCCAGAAAATCCTGGCCAGTGTCTCAGGGAAAAAAAGGGAGGGGAATAAAATGACCAGTTCAGCAGCCTAATGATGGCAAAAGAAAATGTGCAAAGAAAATGATTGGATGAACATAATGGAAAGAAGCTTTGTCCCAGCTAAGCAGGTGATACAGACTGAGAGAAAAAAGAACAAAAGGAAGGTGTGACAGATGTACAACTGTTTCAGTGCCTTCATCATGAAAAATACACATGCAGAAAAAAAGCAGAAGGAGGAGTCACTTACCTGCACTTGGACTTTTAAATATGAAAATCAGCATTCAGAATCTCATCTCCATGGTGAAAATGCCTTCAAAACCAAGCAAATATTGGAAGGGTGAGAAACCAGATTTCATGAAGAACTCATGCTGCTTGAATTTACTGTTTTCATTTCCAAATGTCTTATTTTGATAAGCAACTCGTCTCTCCCTACTTAAACAATATATTGTTTAGGCTGAAGTTTTCCACCTGCTTAACTCTTTGAATTTCAATGTTGTTGCATTATTCTTTTTTTGGGAAATGAAATTACTTTTTATTGATAGAATAATTCAGCTCACTGTAAAACAGGAAGCTATCCACAGAGCAATGCTTAGGCTGAATATTAGGAAAACAAAAATTCCTGCAAGAGTAGTCAGGCATTGGAACAGGCTGCCAAGGAAGGTGGTGCAGTCACCATCCCTGGAAGTGTTCAAAAAAATGTGAGGACGTGGAACTTTGGGACATGGTTTAATGGCCATGGCAGTACTGGGTTTATGGTTAGACTTGCATCAGCAAGAGTGTGAGAGACTAAATCTTGTCTCTCCTGATGTCACTCAACAAAGATAAAATCACCTTTGCTGCTTTCCCAGACAGTAGCTGATGTGTATTGGGCAGAGCCACTGGAATGACTCTTGGGAAGGTGCAAGGATAAAAGATTGCTCACCAGACTGCAGCTGCCCTGTAAATGGGCAGAGGCCAATTGATACCCTCTTGTGGTAGGGTGAGAAAGTTCCCCCACACACACAAAAGATTCCACAACTAACTCCGCTGGAGAAGCAGATGAAAGCTATATTTACAAGCTGAAATGGAATGCAATGAATATGTACAAAAATATACAATATTCACAATAGATACAGAAATATACAGCAATGTATGTAATACAGGAGATCCACAGCCGGAGGAGGGTGTGCCCCCCCCCCCCCGCCGCTATCCCCCTTCTCCCTCCCTACCTCCCCTTTTTTCCCAAAAGGGTTAGAGAGAGAGAGAAAGGTAATTAAGGAGAAAATAAATTCTGTTAGCTCAAAGAGAATGTAAGAGTTAGTTTTCTTATCTGGTTAGCAAGGTTGTTCCTGCCCAGCAAGCTGTTGCTTCAGAGAGAGAGAAACAGGCCAGCCCACAAGACAGAGAAGAACAGACTGAACAGACTAAGCTAAAACTTACAGTTGCATTCTACCAATGAAATTAGTTTAGCATATCTTTGTTTTTGTTGTTATCCCAAAACATTCAGCCAGTGTTCAGAAAGTGTCCATTTCTTAAAGGCACAGCCTAAACTGGTCACACCTCTGGAATATACATACCTAAAAACTGTATAAAAGATCTGAGCAACTACTGGCTCAGTAGAAGAAAAACACAGGAGAAGGAAAACACAGTGAAGGAAAAGACCAGGGCAATGCTGCAGGAGAGAAAAAATGACAGACATCACCATGGAACCTGGAAGAACCCTCTCTCTGCATCCTAAGTTCCTCCTGCTGCAACTCATGCAAATCATAAGTGCAGAATCCTTTGCTATCTTCCTATCACAGTGACCTGCGCAAGACAGAACCATTTCCCCGCTGTCTGAGTACTTTCAGGAGGCAGTATTTGAGGATTCTGGAGATTGTTAGAGATAGGATTACATGCATAAAATCAGAAAATCATAGGATTTGTAATGCCTCTCAGTCCTAATTACAGCATTAAGTCTCAGTCGCAGGTTTATTAAAAATCCTTCAGCTTCTTTGTGGCAGGTGTTGAGTTTCAAAGCTGTGAGGTAAGTAACATGACCAGTATCAGAGATATAAAATATAAACAAGAAAATAAATAAATCTTTAAGGTCAAGGATTGGACAGCAGAAGAATCATAGGTTAAACTCTAAGTTAATAAAGTGGTATCAGTTGAAAGAATTGCTACTTCATGGCCTCAAAAACATGTTACTTCAAATAGCCTCAAATTGTACTAGGGAAAGATTGGATTGGATATTAGGAAAAATTTATTTACTGCAACACTGTTCAGGCCTTGGAATAGGCTGCCCAGGGAGGTGGTGGAGTTGCCAACCCTAGAGGTGTTCAAGAAACCTGTGGACATGGCACATGGGGACATAGTTTAGTGGGTGTGGTGGTCTTGGGTCAACAGTTGGACACAATGATCTTAGAGGTCTTTTCCAATTGAGACAATTCTATGATTCTATGAGTCAAAGGGAAGTTCCAGGTTGTTTTTTTATTATTATTCTATTTTTCCCTGGGGAATAAAAACCAAACCAAACCAATAAAAAAAAAAAAAAATGCAAACCCAGCACTGCATAGCCAAAGGACTGCAAAGAAATGGAGAAAGTTCTTCACAGAGAGAGTCATTCGCCATTGGAATGTGCTGCCCAGGGAGGTGGTGGAGTCACCATCCCTGGAGGTGTTCAAGAGGGGATTGGACATGGTACTTGGTGTCATGGTTTAGCAGTCATGAGGTGTTAGGTGACAGGTTGGACTTGATGATCTTTGAGGTCTTTTCCAACATTATTGATTCTATGATTCTATGTTTCTTTGATTCTATGTCAAGGACCAGTGCTGGTATGGCTACTAAACTAGTGACAGATGCTCTCTATGAAACCCTCTGACTTCTCAAAGGGAAGAAAAAGTGAAGAAGGCAGAGAGACTGATGAGTTGAAAAAGAAAAGTAACCCAGATGGAGTTGAAATAAGAACAATAAAATTAAAGAGATCCAAAACTATATGGAACTCAAACACTGATAAAATTAATTACTATGACCACTGATGATGTCCCAGAAGTCCCAGACTCATTCAGCAGATGGGAACTTGATTCAGGAGCTGGATTCTGGAACTGGATTCAGGAATTCATGGATCAGGATCAAAGGCAGAATGGACAGAGTCCTTCTCAGACACCAGCCATTGAAGGAAAGGCTTGACCCAGGTAGCCCCTCAGACTTCCACCAAAGATGACATCCATGGGCTGGAATCCCTTGTTGGCTAGTTGAGAGTCACCAAACCATTTGCTCCTGTCTGCAGATGCAGCCTTTCCCTCTGCAGCTCGAGGTGGAGCAGTGCCCTTTGCCTGCAGCCCACCCCTTGGCACTAACTCTCCCCTTCATGTTCTCACTGTTAGCAGCAGCCTGTGTCTGCAAACCCATCCTGAGCTACAGAAAGTGCCTGCCCTGAGCAGAGACTGAGCTGGGAAGGGAAACCACTGAGCAGTGTTAGTTCTGCTCTAGGTCAAGCCAAGACAATTTAGTAAATGAAATCATGAACAATTGTTATGTAGACTGTATTGCTCTTTGATCAATAGTTCATGTGTCGGGTCCATCAGTAACCTTCAATAGGTCTTCAAATAAACTCTTAGTGAACTAAATAAAAGTATAAATAATTGAACAAAATAATAAATAAAAGTAAAAAGTGCCATGCAAGCACCATTAAACCAAGTCTAGAATAGAATAGAATAGAATAGAATAGAATAGAATAGAATAGAATAGAATAGAATAGAATAGAATAGAATAGAATAGAATAGAATAGAATAGAATAGACCAGGTTGGAAAAGACTTTCAAGATCATCGCGTCCAACCCATCAACCAATCCAACCCACCTAAACAACTAAACCATGGCACCAAGCACCCCATCAAGTCTCCTCCTGAACACCTCCAGTGATGGTGACTCCACCACCTCCCTGGGCAGCCCATTCCAATTATGAATCACTCTCTCTGTATAGAACTTCTTCCTAACATCCAGCCTAAACCTCCCCTGGTGCAGCCTGAGACTGTGTCCTCTTGTTCTGGTGCTGGTTGCCCAGGAGAAGAGACCAACCTCCACCTGTCCACAACCTCCCTTCAGGTAGTTGTAGAGAGCAATAAGGTCACCCCTCAGTCTCCTCTTCTCCAGGCTAAGCAACCCCAGCTCCCTCAGCCTCTCCTCATAGGGCTTGTGTTCCAAACCCCTCACCAACTTCGTTGCCCTTCTCTGGACAGGTTCCAGCAAGTCGACATCCTTCCTAAACTGAGGGGCCCAGAAGTGCCACATCCACATGTTTCTTGAGCACCTCCAGGGAGAGTGACTCTACCACCTCCCTGGGCAGCTTGTTCATATTCATATACAGTAGATATTCTAATTGTGTTTAAATTGAAAGCTGAAGAGCACAGAAAATGGCCTCCAGATCTTAGATGAGACAAATAGTAGCACATATAGCTTAATAAATGAGCTTGACGTAATTGGATCTACTTAACTGTAAAGCTACGTAGGACAGGCAATTAATGAAGCACATAATGCAAAGCATTAGTAGTACCAAATGATCTGTTTATCATTGACATCAAATCATTTTTCCCATTAAAATGCTAGCATCCCATAATAAGTTTAAGCCCCTTGTCTCAAAATGAAAATACCAATTTACTGCCTTGCCATTATCATGTTAATGATAGTAATAGCCTGGAAAAGGGGTGGGGGAGGGGAACCCACCAACATTCCAAACATATATCACCCAAAGTACATTTCCCATTCTGACTGCTGTGGTTAGATCATATGGAAATATTAAATGATAAAATAATTTACTTGGGGTTTAGGGGCTTTTTCTTTGGGTGTTGTTTTGTGGGGTTTAAATTCTTCACAATTTCATTTACATGTTGATGATATAGCTGGGGGGAAGAAAAAAAAAGAGCGAAATCTCAATTTGATTAAGTAGAAGCAGAAAGTGCCAAAGAGTAATTTGAGATCTGCAACTGGAGAATGCACTTAATCTAATTGTATTAATAAACTCCACTGATGAGGTTTGTTTAGTAAGAAAAAAACCCTTTTGACCTTTTGATTCTGTGGAGAGTAGAACACATTACAGATTGGGTCTTTTTTTTTCCAATGTTCTCATTATGCTCAGCAAAATCAAACACTTCTATAACACTTGGCCAAAGTTTAAAAAGAAATAATTGAATAATAAAGATTTTTAAATTAGTTAAGTAGGAGTTATCTACAGAGCCCATGAAGCTTTGATTTTAACTCCTGGTTTTGTGGTGTTAGATGTTAGACCACCATCCCTGGCGGTATACAAGAAACCTGTGAATATGGCACTTTGGGACATGGTTTAATGGCCATGGTGGTGCTAGATTGATGGTTGTACTCAGTGTTCTTCCATCCAAACAATTCTGATCGTAGACTCTGTGTAAATTGCAAGAAGAAACAGCTGCAGTTTGACATTTTCGTCAAACCATAGTTCTGAATGTTTTCGACATTAGTATATTTCATGAATTTTGTATGATATGAGTGAGCACGGATCTATTTTTTTCCACTTTCAGTGAAATTAGGAACCTTTTGTTAGGGGATTGCATTATTTTTGTTCACATTCATAAATATTGTATACACTCTGAGTTTGTTCATTTGTTCATCAAATTAATTTGGCTGAAAAAGACCTTTAAGACCATTAAGTCTAACAGTCATCTAACTTTACCAAGGCTGGTGCTAAACTAGTCCGTCAGAACCACATCTCTGCAGCTTCTAAACGCCTTTCTGGGAAGATCCTTCTACTCTTTGAAAACCCTTTCAGTCAAGAATTTTATTCTGATGTCCAACTTAAAGCTTTGCAGGTTACTGGATATGGATACATGGATGCATTGAATGCAGCAAAGAAAGAGCTAAGAAGCTAATTTAAAATCTAGATTTGTTTGTGTGTGTGTGTGTAAATTAGACTACAGCATAACTTTTGCTGAGTTCTGGCACTTTAGAAAGGTGATCCTGGAATGACAGACAAAAGTACATATTAATTCCTGAAAAAAAAAATTCTGTCTAAATTCAGGACTCAGTTAATAAAGTTTTAGACACTAAAAATACCATTAATGTCAATCATTTTGGTTTTAAAGGAGGTATAGCATGTCACAGAAAAATTGTTATCTTCAGGAGCATCAGAAGTAAAGATTCCTTTTTCTACTTGTTAGCTGAACAGGGTTAACTGCTTCTCTGACAGCCTCTGACCTTCCCTGGAGAATGCCCTTAAGTCCTAAGCCTCCAGCCCACATTTTTCTCAGGGCAGTAACTTGAGGGCTGATCTTCAGAGCAGCATTTTAGAGATATAGAGTCATAGAATGTCTTGAGTTGACCTTTGAAGGTCATCTCGTCCAACCTCTCTTCAGTGATCAAGGACATCTTTAACTAGATCAGGTTGCTCAGAGCCCCATACAACCTGGCTTTGATTATTTCCAGGAATGAAGCTTCTCTGAGGCAACCTGGGCCAGTGTCTCACCACCCTCAGTGAAAAAAACAAATTCTTCCATCTATCAGTCTAAATCTGTATGCTTCTAGTTTGAAACCATCATCCTTTGTCCTCTTGCAAGGTGCGCTGATAAAAAGATTGTCCTCACCTTTCTTACAGATCCTCTTTAAGTGCTAGAAGGCCACAATAAGGTTTCCTTGGGGCCTTACCATAGAATCATAGCATCTTAGAATGGTAGGGGTTGGAAGGGACTTCTGGAGATCATTTAGTCCAACCTGCTGCTAAAGCAGGTACCCCTAGGGCAGGTCATACAGGAACACATAAAGATGGGTCTTGAAAGTCTCTACAGAAGGAAACTCCACAGCCCCTCTGGGCATCCTGCTCTAGTGGTCCATCACTCTGACAGTAAAGAAATTTATCCTCGTGTTGAGGTGGAACTTCCTTTTTTCCAGTTTACAACTACTGCCTCTTGTCCTATCACAGGACACCAATGAAAAGAAACATGCTTCTTCTTCATGACACCCACCCTTCAGATACTTATAAACATTAATAAGGTTTCCTCTCAATCTGTGATTTTCCAGGATAAACAGCCCCAAGTCTCTCGGCCTTTCTTCATCAGCCAGGTGTTCCAGACCCTTCATCATTCTCAGAACCTGTGTTGGACTCTCTGATATTTCCTTGTCCCTCTTGAGCTGTGTAGCAGAGAAGTGGACACAATACTCTAGATGTTGCCTCACCAAGGAAGAGTAGAGGGAGTGGAGAACCTTCTATGATCTGCTGACCTCACTCTTGATCGAGATGAATAACTCTCAGCCTTCCTTCACAAGAGAGGTGCTCCATCCCTAAGAACATTTTTATGGGTTTGTATTTTAAAAAAAATTTATTCTTTTTTCTTTATTTTATTTAATTTAATTGTATTTTGTTTCATTTCATTGTATTTATTTATTATCCTCACAATTTCTTGTGATTATTTCAGCTAGTCTGAGTTCAATTTAACACGCGGACTTTCACTTTATCCAGGAAAACTGAAGGAAGTTACCTACTGACAAAACAGCTTTCAGAAATAATAGGACATTTTATTTAAGACAAAACACTTTGCAGAAAAAAAAATCCACTATAAACCAACAAATATATCCCTCTCATCCTATATCTACCTGTTATTAATCTTTGCTCTTACAGGATGTTGATATTTACTGTCCATAAATTTGCCACTTGCTCCAGAGGGAAGCCGATTGCATCCAGCAGGGCAGACCCACAAGGGTATCCAAAACTCAAGAAAATTACCTAAAGTTAATATCCTCTTCATTTTTTCCTGGGTTTCTAAGTTGCTAAGAGAGCTATTCAAAAGTTCAAATGAGACTGGCACCAATCAGTGTAACAAAGGAACTTTTTATTATATGGCCAATTCCATTCTGTTCTTCTGATTGTATTTAATGACACCCAGTTACAGAAGAGTCAAGGGTGTGCACTCAGATAAGGAAAATTCAATCCTACTTCACAGAATCATAGAATTGTTTGGCTTGGAATGGACTTTAGAGATCATTCAGTTTCAACCCCACTGTAACGCGCAGGGACACCTTCCTCTGGACCAGGTTGTTCGAGGCCTCATCATCTAGCCATGAACACTTCCAGGGAGGGGGCAGCCATGACTTCCTGGATAACCTGTTTCAGCATCTCACCACCAACACTGTAAAGAATTTATTCCTAATCTCCAGTTTAAATCTTTCCTTTTCCAGCTCAAAGCCATTGCCCTTCATCCTACCACTACAAGCCCGTATCTAATGTCCTTCCCTGGTGTTCTTGTAGGCCCGTTTGGGCACTGGAAGACTGCTACATTTATAAATGCTCACGGGTTCTTTAGGCTGACAAAAGTAAAATTTCTTCTGCCTTACCTCCAAACCCCTCCTCTGAACTTCAGTGAGAACAAGGTGACAAAAACCCTGCAGGTAAAGATTCTTCCATTTCATAACCAGCAGCAGAAAGGTTGAAGTTTCTTCAGCTCGTTGCTTTGCCTTGTTCATGTTCCTGAAAAAGACAGCTCTACACACATTGAGTTTCACACTTCACTTCAGGACAAATCTGCAAGTGTGGTTGTTGCATTCTCTCCTCTCTTCATACATGCCTTGAAAATAAGTGGAGTTCCATCAAGAGTCAGGAGTAGGGGTTGGGAGAGTGACAGCATGTTTGACACACACACACCAACGTGACAACAAAGTCCATTTTTAGAAAGCTGCAGAGAAACCTCCTTGCATCAGTGTCAAATTAGAGACACTGCTCTGAAATTCTGATTACTGCTGCATATTTAGCCCGTGTCAGCTGAAGGAATCTGACTTATCTACCCATCTACCATTCCCTGCTGCTCAAACGAATGTCATCCTGTCAATGGGCTTGTCATTAGTTTCAGCTGGAAGGTTTGCAGGCTCTTTCAGCTGGGAGAAAGAGCTATTATGTTGTTTATGGGTGAATTCAGTACTAACGCATCCCTTTCTTTTCAGGAGTGTCAAACTTTTTGGAAATCTATTTTGTTGAGAAAAATTGAACCTGAGCTGAGTCCAGTTCATGAGCTGTATTTTCAAGGAATGAGTCCTTAATGATCCTGCGAAGACAGGCTGACTTGGGATTGTTCAGCCTGGAGAAGGCTCCAGGGAGACCTTCTAGGAGCCTTCCAGTACCTGAAGGGGGCCTACAAGAAATGTGAAGAGGGACGTGGGGCAGGTCCTTCCATGCCCCCTCTACACGGGCATGTGGCAATAGGACAAGGGGCACCGGTATAAAACTAGAGAAGGGTAGATCTAGACTGGACATTAGGAAGATTTTCTTTGCTATGAGGGTGATGAGACACTGGAACAGGTTGCTCAGGCAGTTGGAGCAGGCCCCAGCCCTGAAAACATTGTCCCCCTCTACCAGGGTGACAATCACTTCCCTGGTCCTTCTGGCCACACTGTTGCTGATTCAGGCCAGGATGCTGTTGGCCTTCTTGGCCACCTAGGCACATGCTGGCCGTGTTCAGTCTGTTGTCCACCAGCACCTCATTGAAGGATATTCTTGAAACACTGGATGTCAAAGAGGTGGTAGGATTGTGCAGAAAAATGCTTATTATAGGATTTGATTATATTGCACTGTCGGAAATCTGGCAGGGCAAAAGAGAGCCAGGAGAGAAAATGTTTTTCCTTCTGGCTGCCTTCCACCACTGAAAATAATTGGGTTAATAAATGTGATGCAAGCAGATATGGACTTCTCTGTGAACCAGTGTTTTAGGCTTCTATGAAGCATATTTATTAAACACTCTTCTTACTAAAATTAGAAAAATAATAGTTATGCTAAAATAAATTCCCACATTATTGAACAATGATGAATTCAAATACAATAAACTGGCCTTGAATTTGCTTTCTGTTTTGGGAATATCTTTTTAATTCATTGCCTTGGATTGTGCTAATTAATCAAGGCTGAGGATTAAGTGGACGTGAAATAGTCTGCAAGATCTGAGAACAGCTCTGCAGCCCCATTCTGGAATGAAATACAGCTCAATACCATATTTGAAATAGCAGATCTCTATGACTGGAAGCATTTTAGAAGTTTTTTCTGATTCTCATTTATTATGTCGTGTGCTGCTTTATAAGCAAATCAAATTGTGATTTATTATTTTCCTGGTACAAAACATAACTTTCATTTGGGCTAGTAGTGACACCAAATTAGTGCTCTCATACAGAAGTGTAAAAGATGATTATCACCAGATCATAGACTGGTTTGGGTTGGAGGGACTTTAAAGACCATCTAGTTTCAACTTCCCTGCCGTAGGGAGGGACACCTCCTACTAGACCAGCTTGCACAAGGCTCCATCCAACCTGGTTTTTAAGACTTCCATGTTATTTTACAGATGAAACCCTTGCCTTACTTTGTCCACATTGGTTCAGAAACAGAAAGAAAAAGTTGTTGTGTGCTCAAACAGCACAAAAATGCTGCTATAATCCTGAAGACAGTATTTCTGTGTTGTGGAAGTGATTGCTTCTGATCATATTAAATGTTTTGATCATTTAGTCATCCTGGCACTTCATAAAATGAATAAGAGCCCTTGCATACTTTTCCCTAGATGACACTCTACAAGAAGGAGTGGTTTGAGAGCTACACTTAAACCCACAACCTATTGCAGTAATGGATAATCTTGAGGATTTCTTTTTTTTTAATTATTTTAGCATGTTTAAAGACAGAATCTCCCTCCCAGTTCTAAAAGCCAATTTATTTGTTGACTGGAATTACAGCATGTACCCAAAATTTAGCTTTGTGTCCAGTGTCACTGAATATTTGTAGCTTTCTTTTCTGTGATGAGAAACAGGAGCAAGTAATTTAGGAGGTATAGTTTAGATTATTATTAAAGCCATATTATATTTTATTATTAAAGTTTATATTACTAGTAATGTCATTATACTATAAACTCCAACAAGATCAGGTTGCTCAGGACCCCATCAAGCTCAACCTTGAATGTCTTCAGGGACTGGGCCTCAACCACATCTCTGTGCAACCTGTTCCCATATTTCACCACTCTCATTGTGAAGAACATCCTCCTAATGTACAATCTAAATCTACCCTGTTCCAATTTCAAGCCATTGCCCCTCATCCTATCACTACAAGGCCTCTTAACAGTCCCTCCTCAGCCTTCCTATAGCTTTATTTCAGATATTGAAATGCACCTATAAGGTCTCCCAGGAGCCTTCTCTTTTTTGAGGCTGAAAAGCCCCAACTCCCCCAGCCTGTCCTCCTAGGAGGCGTGCTCCAGCCCTCTGATTATCTTTGTGGCCCTCCTTCAGACCCACTCCAATAGGTTTGCGTCTCTCTTGTATTGAGGGCTTCAAAGCTAGACACACCACTCCAGGTGAGCTCTCACAAGAGCAGAGCAGAGTGGTGGAATCCACCTCTCTCAACCTGCTGGCTACACTTCTTTGGATATAGCCCAGGATGCCGTTTGCCTTCTGGGCTGCAAGTGCCCATTGCTGGTTCATGTCCAGCTTTGTGTCCATCAGCACCCCAAGTTCTTTTCTGAAGGGCTGCTCTCAATCTTATCATCCCCTATCACGGCTTGATTGGTGCCATGGTTTAGTTGTTTAGGTGGGTTGGATTGGTTGATGGGTTGGATGTGATGATCTTGAAGGTCTCTTTCAACCTGGTATATTGTATTGTATTGTATTGTATTGTATTGTATTGTATTGTATTGTATTGATATAGAGGACCGCCCAAACCTTGGTGCAGGGCCTTGCACTTTGCATTATTGAACCTTATGAGGTCAACGTGGGACGATTTCTCCAGCCTGTCCAGGTTTCTCTGGGTGGCATTCCATCCTTCAGACTTGCCAGCCACACCACTCAGTTTTGTACCATCTGCAAACTTACTTAGAGTGCCCTCAATCCCACTCTATATCAGTAATGAAGATAGCGAACAGCCCTGGTCCCAGTGCAGACCCCTGAGGGACATCACTGGTCAGCCATCTCCTTCTGGACAATATGTTCAGCAGAAACAATGTTAAGCCTATTTTCAAATTAATTTGGGTTTGATTATTTTGCAGTGTACCGACAGGAGGGTGCTGTAAGAACCTCAAATCCATTACAGCCTGAGTCTTACTTTAAAAAAAATAAATTAAAAAATCCCTGCTGCAAAATATTTTTATTTGGGGGGATATATTTTCAAATATACTTAAAAAAATATCTTTAAGATCCCTCAATGAGTATGCAAATTTGTGTGTGTGAAATGACACCAGCTGTATAGTCTATATGCAAATGTTCTCTTATATAGCTTTAATTCCCTAGTTAAGCATAAAAAAAGGAGGGACAATCCCAAATTTAAGGATTTGATTCCTCAAGGAATGCAATGACATTCACATTAAACTCAAATTAGCATTTGGAAATGCATCGTGAAATGATCTGAAAACGTAAATGTAGTTTTTAAGTGGTTGGATTAAAACAAAGTTGAACTCCAATCCCATTTGGAAAACTTTCTCTGTGCTTTCCCATCTCTGCATTGCAGGTCTGAGACTGAAGAAAGGGTAAAGGGAGGTGATTCTTCCCCTCTACTCAGCTCTGGTGAGACCCCACCTGGAGTACCACACCCAGTTCTGGAACTCCTATTACAAGAGGGATATGGAGGTGCTGGAATGTGTCCAGAGAAGGGCCACGAGGATGATCAGAGGGCTGGAGCACCTCTCCTATGAGGACAGACTGAAAGAGTTGGGGCTGTTAGGTCTGGAGAAAAGAAGGCTCCGAGGTGACCTTATTGTGGCCTTCCAGTATCTGAAGGGGGCCTACAGGAAGGCTGGGGAGGGACTTCTCAGGCTATCAGGTAGTCATAGGACTAGGGGGAATGGAATGAAGCTGGAAGTGGGGAGATTCAGGCTGGACATGAGGAGGAAGTTCTTCCCCATGAGAGTGGCGAAGCCCTGGAATGGGTTGTCCTGGGAGGTGGTTGGGGCCCCGTCCCTGGAGGTGTTTAAGACCAGGCTGGATGAGGCTCTGGCCAGCCTGATCTAGTGTGGGGTGTCCCTGCCCATGGCAGGGGTTGGAACTAGATGATCCTTGTGGTCCCTTCCAACCCTGACTGATTCTATGATTCTAAACTCTTTTTTGTTTCTTTGTTATACTAATGCTTCTTTTAGTATCCAAAGGTACAAAGAAAGGCAGGTTGCTTCACAAATAACTCATTTTGCATTCTTCTTCAACAGATTTTAAATACATGTGTGGTTGATTGGGTTTTTTGGGGGTTTTTTTTGTACAATACAAAAGCAGGATGATAACATAATGACAAAAGCATCAATAATTGTAGAGATGACAATAACAAAGAAGAAAATAGCTGACTCAAAATGTATTTAAAAAAAGGCAAAACCACACACACACAAAATATACCCCCCCCCAAAAAAAAACCTTAATGAAATGCAGCCAATTCCTTTGAAAAGATTCCAACAAAACTTGTTTAAAACACAAAGCAGAGATTCAACAATAGTAATGAAAGTTTCTTACTAAATTGAATAAGAGGCAAGAGGTTATCAAGTAAATTGTTGGGGTTTATACAGTTTTATTCATATTCCACATAAATGCTTGGTTTTTTCTTTTGCCTTCCCCCTCCCCCCCCCCCCCAAATTTCTCTGTGTAATTCTGAAGGGAAAAAAAATATATAAAACAAAATAAGGACTATGTCTATTATTTTTGTTGTTATCAAAGCTCTCCTTATCCTGGTAAGAATTAGATTCTTATCCTCTATACTTTCTTTATTTTCACAGACCTGTCATTGAGGCCTTTCATTATAATTCATTAATATGGAACAAAATAACCCCTAATAATAAATAAATCAATACATAAGAATGTACAAGGAAAATGTAAACTGACCCCAATCCTCAATAGTCCAAACCATCCCAATACTCTGTTAGAGTCACTGACCAAAGAATTGTTTAGAATATGCTGAATGGGTCTGTGAATCTTTGTGTAGTTGCTACCTATAGTGCTGCACATCAGCTCTAAGGTGCATGTATAGGCAATCACAGAGCAGTGGAGGCTGGTAGGGACCTCCTGAGATCATTTAGTCCAACACCCCTGCTAAATCAGGGTCACCTAGATCAGGTTGCACAGGCTTGCATAAGGGTGGGTTTTGAAAGACTCCAGAAAGGTGGCTCCGCAGCCTCTCTGGGCAGCATAATCCAGTGTTCCTGCACCCTCAAAGTCAAGAAGTTCCTTATTAGCTTCAAGTGAAACTCTCTGTGTTCTAGTTTGTACCCATAAGCCTTTGTCCTATCGCTGGGCACCACTGAAGAGTCCTTCCTCATGACCTCCACCCTTCAGCTATTTACCATCGTTGATCAGATCCCCTCTCATGCTGATCTTCTCAAGGCTAAACATTCCCAGGTCTCTCAGCCTTAACTTCTAATGGAGGTTCCAGTCCCCTCAGCATCTTCATAGTATCCACTGGATACTCTCCAGCTTTGTTGCTCTTCTCTGGACCTCTTCCAGCACCTCAGTGTCCTTCCTGGAGCCGACAGCCCCAAAAGTGAACCCAGTACTCAAAGTGCGGCCTCAACAGTGCTGTGTCCAGTGGGGCAATCACTTCCCTGGTCCAGATGGCCACAATATTCTGGTCCTGCTTTTGACCTTCTTGGCCAACTGGGCACACAGTGGCTCATCTTCAGAGAGCTGTCAACCAGCACCCTAGGTCTTTCTCTGCTGAGCAGCTTCCAGCCACTCTGCCTAAAGCCTGGCTCATTCATGGGATTGTTGTGACCCAAATACCTGGCACTTGGCTTTGTTGAGTCTCATAAAGTTGGTCCTGGGCTATCATCTATCCTTTCCACGTCTCTCCCTATTTTATTTTGGATCTGAAGTATTCTTTGTGTCAGTTTTACATTTTCCTAGAAATAATAACATTTTAAATCATTTCAATATTCTCGAAGACAGAAATGCCAAACATTTATTGTCCTCTCTGTCCAAAAGTGGCTGCAGAAACAAATCAATGCAAAATCCTGTTCCAAAAAGCACTTGATAAGAATTTTCCTCACTTAAAAAATGAACATGAGAGATTTGTAGTACACCAGGATAGACTCTAATGCACCACAAAAGTGTGGGACTTCAAAAATCAGAAGTTAAGCTCTTAATTCAGTTAAGTGCTGTTGTAAACCCAGTGCCTGTATTCACCACTGGCTTCAAAAGGTTGTTAGAAAACAAAGAAAAAAGCCCAACATTTTTATATCCTGCTATTTAGCTGACACAAAAATGGGTTGCAAATGTTATTTAAAAGAACAACATTTGGGGTTTTGCATAATAAATAAGGACACGTTTACCAATAGATCTCTAATACAGAGCACACAAACTTTATTGTCCTTAAACTTATGAAGATGGCAGTGTGTGTATACAACCCTCAGAGTTCCCTTGCTATGAACTAAAATCTACTTTAAAAGGTGCCATGTAGGTCAAAAAGTTTTCTTTTGCAAGGAAAAGAAAGGAGGTTATAGTGTCTGCACCTGAAACTAGATCTGTTTAAATATAGCTTTATTGTTGGAATGCTTTTGCCAGGTTGCTTGTCTAGTTCCAGAGGGTAACATCCATCTTTGTGAAGGGCAAAAAAAGAAAAAAAAACCCACTCAAATCCCCTAAGACCCTTTTGCTTTCTTCTTTTGGAAAACAGAAAGAAAGAAGGAAAATATAAGGTCTTCATTTCACAATTCCATGCACATTTACTTTGACAGATGTTAAATGTCTTCATAATGATGTTTTAAGTGAGGTTTGCTTTTGCTTGCTGTGTTCTCTTTTATGCTTCATTTTAGTTTGGAGGATGTTAGAATTTTTAAGGATTAAAGTAGCCTGATTGCTGCTGCAACAGAGGAATCCATGACCTCATTTCAACAGTTTGCCCAGAAGGCTCATGGATGCCCCCTCCCTGGAGTGTTCAAGGCCAGTTTGGATAAGGTCTTGAACAACCTGGTCTAGTGAAAGGTGTCCCTGTGAATGGCAGAGGGGCTGGAACTAGGTGATCTTGAAGGTCCCTTCTGACCCAAACTATTCTGTGAATCTATGAACAGGAGACAGAGTTGTGTGGTCAGAAATAGAAACAAGAACATCTACACAGGAGAATCCCTTCAGATAGTTTTAGGACTTTATAAAGTGTACAGTAATTGAATGAGGAATTGGTTAATCTTTTTACCATTGACCTTCCCTCTAGCTGTTCTTTATGAAGAGTTTGCATCTGAAAGTAAACTAAAGTGTATGATCACCTATAGTGAAAGGTTGAGGTTTCCATGTTTTTGATTTAGTGCAGCAAAGTAAGGATAAATCACATGCAAGTTCCACCTTCTTTCAATGAACCTTCAGACTGGTCTGCAGAGCTGAAGCTGTCACACACTGAGTCCCTCCTGGATCATGCTAAAGCATATGAATGGCTGGGTGACAGAGGCAGATAGTCACACAGAGAATAAGACAGGGACCATTCATTCATATGTGAATTT
The DNA here is from genome assembly GCA_033816785.1 of Picus viridis. NCBI lineage: Eukaryota > Metazoa > Chordata > Aves > Piciformes > Picidae > Picus > Picus viridis. The sequence goes on along the minus strand of CM066582.1, from coordinate 31,667,485 downwards.
AACAGGGTTTGAATAAAAGCCTCTAGCCTGAAAGACCAGTTCAATAATCTGGTAGTTTCTTCCAACTCTATTTTAAGAAGATACTTTTGTCAGCTGAAAATCTCTGCCCCATACTATCACTTCCAACAAACAGCAGCAAGCACCCTTAGCCCCATTCCAGCTTTCAAAGTCTTCAAACTCCACAATTTTATGTAAATTTAGAAAGCAGCCTTTCATCTTCAGGCACTGGGACAGGTTGCCCAGGGAAGTTGTGGAGTCACCATCCCTGGAGGTGTTCAAGAAATGTGTGGACATGGCGCTTTGGGACATGGTTTAATGCCCATGGTGATGTTGGGCAGATGGTTGGACTTGGGATCTTGAAGGTCTTTTCCAACTGAAAAAAAAACCACCAAAACTATGGTACTGTGATACAAAGCACTGAAACATTTCTGAAAATATCTTTCAGTGGGAGAGAAACATGACACTGAGGTTTAAATAGAGCAGTTTTAACAGGGAGACAAAGTCTAGGAAAGAAAGTAGGTTGGACTCTCATAGAATTATAGAATGGCTTGAATTACAAGTGACCTACAAGATCATTTAGTTCCAATCCCCCCACCATGGGCAGGGAGAACTTCCACTAGATCAGTTTGCTAAAAACCTCATCCAGCCTGGTCTTAAACACTTCCAAAGATGAGGCATGCACAAATGCTTATGTCAAGGTGGTTGAAATGACATCTTTAAGGTCCTTTCCAACACAAACCAATCTATGTATCTATGAATACATAATCACTGTACTTCTGAAAATAATTTTTAGTGAAACCTATTTCTCTTTCATGTCATAACACAGTCTCAAGCTGTGCCAGGGGTGGTGTAGGCTGGATGTTAGGAAGAAGTTCTTCACAGAAAGAGTGACTGGCCATTGGAATGGGCTGCCCAGGGAGGTGGTGGAGTCACCATCACTGGAGGTGTTTAAGAGGGGACTGGATGGGGCACTTGGTGTCATGGTTTAGTTGATTAGATGGTGTTGGATGATAGGTTTGACTTGATTATCTCAAAGGTCTTTTCCAACCTGGTTAATTCTATTCTATTCTATTCTATTCTATTCTATTCTATTCTATTCTATTCTATTCTATTCTATTCTATTCTAATCTCATGGGGAATAATTTTCTTCTGGAGTCCTATGGAAATCTCCCCAGCAGTCACTTGTACCAATCACCCTTTGTCTTTTCCATGGGACTTCTTGTAGAAAGGGAATAAACTTCTTGGTTTTGAAGTCAAGATCACTTTCAGAACTGAACTGTTTTTTCCCCAAAAGCTGACCCAACTCCCCTTATTAAGCTTTCTTTTTATTGTTTTGTGAGGTTGTCTTTAATACATACTGCAGATTTTAGTTTTTCCATAGAGTCTGTGTGTGTGTGTGTTAGTAATTATTTTGCAGAGCAAATAACCTACATGTTCTTTTTTGTTGAGTTAAAGCTGAGGCAAAAATAAGAAGAAAATAATTCCAGCAATGGTGTACACTATCTAGTTTCCAAAGAAGTATAAACATAATCTTGGAGCTAGACTAAATCTTCCAGGATGATTTTATCTTCCAGAAATTTGCTTCTTATCTCTTGTATACTCATGCACAACAGTAAAACTTTGTGCAGGCTTCTACCTGTGGCTGGACTTCCTTTGCTCTGTAAGGAAAATGTTGCTATTTCTCAGAGGGCTAGAAGAATCCATAGGTTTAAATTATCTCTCTATATATGGAAAGTTAAGCACATAGAAATGAGATTTAAAAATAATAATAATAAAAAAAAAGATTGAGTATTCATCAGGGAGCTACCTTAATTAGTGAGTACAAACCAAGAAGGAATATATCCTACATCATTTTCCACCACAGGATTTTACTTCCACCCGCAATAACGATTCATACGGCTGAGTGTTTTATTCGAACCATCTTGCAGTTTCAAAGGAGGTTATTAAGTAATTCAGTAATCACAATATTAACCTCTATTTTAAAAAGCAAAGAAAAAATTAAGAAATTTGGGTAGGCAGTATTTGAGCACAGAATCATAAAATTGTTTCAGTCAGAATAGACCTCTGAATTGAGACCTTGAGCAGTCTGGTCTAGCGGAGGGTGTCCCCGACAATGTCAGGAGTGTTGGAATTAGGTGATCTTCAATATCCCTTCCAACCCAAACCATTCTATGAAGCTATGAATCTCCTGACTCTCACCACAGGCTTGCAGCCAACAGCAGAGAACAATTGTTCTGTCACACTGGACTCTTGTATTTTGAATAAAATGTCCAATAAAGTGGAGAGGGACTTTGTGATACAGTTGTCATGTTATTTCCTCAAAGACATGGACTCCAAACCCTTCTTCAATAGTCCTTTGACATTTTTATTAGGTGCAGATATTTGCTGTAGCTAATGGCTGGAAAGTTGCCCAGCCAAAAAGAGCCTTGGGATGCTGGTTGACATCTGGCTGAAAGTGAGCCAGCAGCATGCCCAGTTGGCCAAGAAGGCCAACAGCATACTGGCCTGTATCAGCAATAGTGTGGCCAGTACGATGAAAGAACTGATCATGCCCCTGTACTCAGTATTGGTGAGGCAGCACCTCAAATACTGGATTCAGTTTTGGGGCCCTCACAGCAAGAAAGACATTGAGAGACTATAAAGTGTCCAGAGAAGAGCAGTGAAGTTGGTGAGAGGTCTGGAGAACAGGTCTTGTGAGGAGGAGCTGAGGGAACTGGAGTTGCTTAGTCTGGAGAAAGAGGCTCAGGGGATACCTCATTGCTCTCTATGACCCCATGAAAGGAGGTTGTATTGTGGTGGAGGTCAGTCTCTTCTCCCTAGTGTCAGGTGATAGAACAAAGAGAAGTTGCCTGAAATTGTGCCTGGGAAGGTTTAGGTTTGATAGTAGGAAAAAATTCTTCCCTGCAGGAGTAGTCAGGGCTTGCAACAGCCTACCCAGGGAGGTGGTGAAGTCACCATCCCTGGAGGCATTCAAAAATATGTGGACATGACTCTTTGTGACATGGTTTAGTGGGAATGGTGCTGTTGGGCTGATGGTTGGACTTGATGACCTCAAAGGTCTTTTCCAACTGAAACAACGCTATCCTTCTCTGGTTGCCTTCGCATTTGAAGTTAAAAGTAAATTTGAAGTAAGTAATATTGGAAATTAAATTTCAGATTCAGTTTGGTTGGGGGATTTGGTTTTTTTTTGGGGGGGGGATATTTTTTTCCCCAACAAAAAACTTAGTTTTTCTTCTCTTTTCGTGTCACTAAAGAAATCTCTTAGGATTGCAAAGCTGTTTCGTGCTCATTTCTAGTTAGAAAATATATTCTTCAATGTTAATCCTCCACATGTTCACTCAAGAAACACTTATTTCTTCTATAAGGAGTCAGTCCCCTAGAACACAGTGTCAGTGTTAGCTACAGACAGAGGGAAGGCAACACTTTATTTTCAGGCACAAATGAAAGAATTTTTGAAAGCAAAAGAGCTATATAATGTATTTGGCAGTCGTGCATTTGCATACTTCTATTTCTAGAAGGGGCTTCTTGCTTTGAAATGGAAACAGTCTTCTAACTTAAAGTAGGTAATTACACACCCCATTAAACAAGTAATTAACAGATTACAATTAAAAAAAAAAAAAAAAAAAAAAAGAGGCAAACAACAACAAAAAAATCCCCACACCACAAAACCTTGAAAATGAGCAATTCAGATGCTAAATCTGAAGCACACTGTTACAATTAGCATGAGACTTCTGGAAAAGGGTTTAAAAATACACAACAAAAATAATAATATTTTTATTATTATTATTATTATTATATATATAATAATTATATTATTATATTTTCTCCGTGCACATTTTATTCAAGAAATAGCATCTTATGAGACAAACTATACCACAGGAAAAGAAGGACCTAATGCAAATACCTTGTTTTAAATTACTTTAAAAAAAAACCAATGACCCAAAAAACCAACCAACCAACCAACCAAAAAAAACAAAAACACACAAAAAACCACCAAAAAAGCCCACAAATAAACCAACCAACCAACCAAACAAACAAAAACCACAAAAAAGCCAAACAACCCACCCAGAAAGACAGAAACCACCTCTCAAATCCCTGAAGAAGCAGGTAAAAGTTGTGGAAGATGATTCTGTGATTCTGTGACTATTTCATATGCAGCACCTTGGGAGCATTGGTTAAGTAAAGACAACAAGAGGTCAGATGCTGTTTTTTACAAGTAAATAAGTTTCTTTTGTTAACTTGATGATGATGATGATTGTTGTTATCATTATTCTTTCTTTCCTCTTTCCCCATTCCAATGGCAGAGGAGGAGAAAGGAAGGAGTGGGTGTGTGGTACTGCCCACCAGGGTTAATCCACAGCAGAAGGATGAAAAATAGAATAAACCAGGTTGGAAGAGACCTTTGAGATCATTGAGTCCAACCTATCATCCAACACCATCTGATCAATTAAACCATGGCACCCAGCACCCCATCCAGTCTCTTCCTAAACACCTCCAGTGATGGTGACTCCACCACCTCCCTGGGCAGCACATTCCAATGGCCTATCTGTCTTTCTGTGAAGAACTTTCTCCTCACCTCTAGCCTAAACCTCTCCTGGTGCAGCTTGAGACTGTGTCCTCGTGTTCTGGTGCTGGCTGCCTGGGAGAAGAGACCAATGTCCTCCTGGCTACAACCTCCTTTCAGGAAGCTGTAGAGAGCAATAAGATATCCCCTGAACCTCCTTTTCTCCAGGCTAAGGAGCACCAGCCCTCTCAGCCTCTCCTCACAGGGCTTGTGCTGCAGACCCCTCACCAGCTTTCCAACAAGCAAGGTAAGAGCAAAGAGCAAGAATGGCTGCCACCTCCCAGCTCCCCTTCACCCCCACCCCGCCCCCATATAGTTTTGCTGGATGGGAAGGGAATGCAGAACAGACCAACTTGGATTCAGGGGTCCTCTCCTCCCAGGAGGGAGAAACCACATCTACCTGCATCAGGTTTCTTTTGTTCCCTGGTGGAAGCAGGGCTCTTGCAACCCTGCCCCACCCCCCTCCCTCCCCCTCCCACTCCCTCCTGGGTGGTGTTACCCAGCATATGCTCAAACAGTTCCATGTCCTTGTTTTGGGGGCTCCAGAGATGAACACAGTGCCCCAGGTAGGGTCTCACAAAGTGGAGTACAGGGGAAGAATCCCCTCCTCTGATCTGCTGGCCATGCTATGGTTTTATGACTTCCCTTCTGGTCACACATTTGATACATTTGAATTCATTTTCTTAAGCTATATTTGAAAATTTCCCTTCTACAGTTCCAAATATCAGGAAAAACCCCAATAATACAGAAGCCCCATATGATACTTTTCCCTTCTGTGTCTTGCATTTATTTTGTACTTTTGAAGTTTCTCAAAATACAAGGCAATATGCCCAGATAGGATAGTGAAAAGTACAAATGGATTTATGAACTAATTTATTCACCTTCTTCACTCCAGCTAGCACAGAGTGGCCACCTCTCTATTCCACCAGTAAAAGATCTTTCCTTTTCAGAAGCTGTCCTGTATCAGTGTTAACTCTTCTTCAACACTGAGGAAATGGACTTGAGCAGGAGCCACATCCAATCATCTTATTTCATCCGCCTTCTAGTCATAGCCAGCCTGATCTAGTGTAGGGTGTCAGGTGGGGGTTGGTCTCTTCTCCTGGGTGGCCAGCACCAGAACAAGACAGCACAGTCTCAAGCTGTGCCAGGGGAAGTTTAGGCCGGCCTGATCTAGTGTTAGGTGTCCCTGCCCATGGCAGGGGGTTGGAACTAGATGATCCTTGTGGTCCCTTCCAACCCTGACTGATACTATGATACTATGATATCTGGTTTTATTTGTTGAAATGGTGATAAATACCAGCTGTTGACAAAAAAATATCCAGACAGAATCCAGTTTAACCTCTTTCTAAAGCTGTTTAATTCAGCTGATCTCCTGGATTCTCCTTTAAAACAGCTTTTAAACTACCTTTTAAAACACCTGTTAAACCACATTTTACACCACCACTTAAAACAGCTTTTAGACCACCATGTAAACCACCATTTAATCCACCATCTGATGTTTAAATGAGACCTAGATGTGGTGCTGAGGGATGTGGTTTAGCACCAGGCTTGATAGGAACAAGAGGCTGAGGGAGCTGGGGTTGCTTAGCCTGGAGAAGAGGAGACTGAGGGGTGACCTTATTGCTCTCTACAGCTACCTGAAGGGAGGTTGTAGCCAGGCAGAGGTTGGCCTCTTCTCCCAGGCAGCCAGCACCAGAACAAGAGGACACAGTCTCAGGCTGCGCCAGGGCAGGTTTAGGCTGGATGTTAGGAAGAAGTTCTACACGGAGAGAGTGATTTGCCATTGGAATGGTCTACCCGTGGAGGTGGTGGAGTCACCTTCACTGGAGGTGTTCAGGAGGAGACTTGATGGGGTGCTTGGCTGTATGGTCTAGTTGTTGGGTGGGTTGGATTGGTTGATGGGTTGGACGCGATGATCTTGGAGGTCTCTTCCAACCTGGTGTATTGTATTATTGTATTATTGTATTATTGTCTCAAGCTGCACCAGGGGAGATTTAGACAGGTGGTTGGGAAGAAATTCTTCATAGAGAGAATGATTGGCCATTGGAATGGGCTGCCCAGGGAGGTGGTGGAGTCACCATCACTGGAGGTGTTTAGGATGAGACTGGATGGGGTGCTTGGTGCCATGGTTTAGTTGATTAGATGGTGCTGGATGATGGGTTGGACACGATGATCTCGAAGGTCTCTTCCAACCTGGTCTGGTCTATTCTATTCTATTCTATTCTATTCTATTCTATTCTATTCTATTCTATTCTATTCTATTCTAAATCAGATAATGGTTGGTGCTGGATGATGGGTTGGACTCAACCATCTTAAAGGTCTTTTTGAACCAAAATGATTCTCAGTTTATATTATTTCACTTCAGGAATCGTTACAGTTCCTCTACCTTAGCAATTCTCCTAACCTGTAGGAAGATTCTAATTACTCAAACATTATTTCAGATCTTCTTTCTTCCACTTGTGAAATTACTATTGTGAAATTATTTTTTTTTTCATGACAAATTAAAATAGGAGTTCTCATCAGAAAGACAGTAGGATGAAATAGAGTGTAAAGAAGAGGCTTCAAACCCCCAAACTTCAGTAATATATTTTGAAACATAAAACAAAAAATGAAATCATGTTCTGTCACTTCCTTTTTCTTCATTTTCTTTTCTATGAATTCTTGAAATCCAGCTGCTGGCAACCCAGTCTCACTTGGTTTATAGGACCTGACAATCAGAGCCCATGGCAATATGGCTGCACAGGAGCAATGTTTTCTTGAATGCATTAATGTCATGGTAAACTGAATTACTCCCTTGCTAATGAAGTTGACCTCTTCTGGTCTTCTTGCTAGCCAGGGCAGTGGAGAAGCTACAGAGTCCTGGAATAACTCAAGGCTTCATCTACACTGAAACCAAGCACCTACAAAAAAATCCAAACAATGAAGTATCAAAGGAATCACAGTACATTGAGTACTGTGTACTTTCAGTACTGTGTACCTTCAGTACGGTATCCAGTTCTGGGCCCCTCAGTTTAAGAAGAACATTGAGACTCTTGAATGTGTCCAGAGAAGGGCAACAAGGCTGGTGAGAGGCCTTGAGCAAAAGCCCTTTGGGGAGAGGCTGAGGGAGCTGGGATTGTTTAGCCTGGAGAGGAGGAGGCTCAGGGGAGATCTTATTGCTGTCTACAACTACCTGAAGGGAGGTTGTAGCCAGGTGAGGGTTGGTCTCTTCTCCCAGGTAACCAGCACCAGAACAAGAGGACACAGTCTCAAGCTGTGCCAGGGGTGGTTTAGGCTGGAGGTTAGGAAGAAGTTCTTCATAGAAAGAGTGATTGGCCATTGGAATGGGCTGCCCAGGGAGGTGGTGGAGTCACCATCACTGGAGGTGTTTAGGAAGAGACTGGATAGGGTGCTGGGTGCCATGGTTTAATTGATTAGATGGTGTTGGATGATAGGTTGGACTCAATGATCTCTGAGGTCTTTTCCAACCTGGTCTATTCCATTCCATTCCATTCCATTCCATTCCATTCCATTCCATTCCATTCCATTCCATTCCATTCCATTCCATTCCATTCCATTCCATTCCATTCAAATGATCCATTTGGTGTCATGTGCAAACTTATCGAGGGTGCATTCAATTTCTTCATCCAGATCTTTGATAAATAAATTAAATATCATGTAAAGATATTTGTCTGTACATAAATGACTTTGTGGGACACTTGACTCAGTAGACTGATTTTTGCCTTGTAAAATGCCCAAAAAAGGCAAATTCTTGTTCATGTTTTATTGGTGGTGTTGCTTTAAATCTGTAGGTATAATTCTGTACTTTGTTACTTATGTAGTTTTCTTGTTTACTGCAGCTCCTTTTCTCAGCGAGAGTAGAAAACTATTATGGAATATTGTAAAATTGAGTATGCTTATTAAATTCATATCAAAATAATTATTTTTATAGAGTTGTCTAATTTCAGAAACATTTGGAGAATGATTCATTCAGACACATTCAAGAATGATTTCTTTGCAAACACTCCTTTTAATGACATAGTAGAGGCCATATTTTTCCTGGCTATTTCAGTAATAGCTTTATTGGACCTGGAAAGAGAGATATTTGGTCATTAATTATAAATCTCCTTTAAAAATGTGACCCATATATCATCAACAGCAAATAAAGTTCTACAGTTCCCAGAGTTTGTGTAGAAAATCCAGGAAATAATTTTTATTATTTAGTTATTAATTTTGATTTCCATCATAGTATATATATATTTAAAATAATAATAATTTTTTTTTATGCCAGAAAAATCTTGATAACAGAACCATTAGATAATTAATTAATTAAATAGTGACAAAAGTGACTGTCATGGTCAGTCTTAGATGTCATAAAAGCTATTGCAGGAAAACTCTAATCTAGGAAATTGCTGCACATGGTCAGCAGTTCTGATCCTCTTTCTGCACCTGTCAAAGGCAAAAATCCCTCTCACTTTCTATCTGGGGATTATTTCTATTAGTCCTCTTTTCAATGTCATGTTTTGCAGTAGAATAATCAAGATGTGGGTGCAAAAGCACATTGGGAAACACTAGCTCTAGTAAATCGTGCTAATGAATAATTTTAGAAGGGAAAGCAATGTGAATCCACATGGCACTGAATCTGGGTATCTTCCAATTTTCATTTCCTCTGTGAAAACAAGGTAGCATTAACAACAGAGACTTGATACAGACTTCAGTGTAAGTCATGGGCTTGGTTCTGTGCCTGAAGTAGTTTTGGAAGCTCAGTAAATCTTACAGAGAAATCATTTTGTGTGCGTGTTCAAACCAAAGCAATTTGTTTCTAATAAAGACAGGTGAGGGAAATAATCTTCTCTTTCACTAAATTTAGAAGAAATAGATGATAAAGGACAAAATTTCTAGTTTAGATGTCATTGTGAAAGGTTAGGGTTGGGTTGGCCTCTAAATGAGTCACAGAGGTTCTCAATGAATCTCTCTGCCTTCCCAGAGGGAAAAAAAAAAAGCAATAAGGGAGAGAGAGATTGATAGACTAGAATGAAAACTAACACTACTTTACCTGAAATAATACTAATAAAATGAAATAGAGCCAAATAGATGCAAATCAAAATGGACCGCAACCCCTGACGGCAATTAGTCGCTACTGATGCTGCAGCAGAAGTCCCAGACTGGACTCAGCAGTAGAAGGGAAACAGATTCAGAAGCTGAATTCAGGAAGTGGATTCCAGAACTCATGGGTAAGGATCAAAGGCAGAATGGACAGAGTCTTTAAATATGAGAGCTTGCCCCTGCTGACCTCTTAGCTTTACACTGAAGATGCTCTCCATGGGATGGAATTCCTCCTTGGACAGTTGAGTGTCACCTGAACTGTCCACTCCTCCCTGAAGGTGCAACCCTTTCCTCTGCAGTCCAAAGTGGCATCCAAGATGGAGCAGTGTCCTTGGTCTGCAGTCCAGCCCTTGGCTAGCAGCAGCCCCTGTCTGTGCAAACCTGCCCTGAGCTGCAGAATGTGCTGGCTCTGAGCAGAGGCCGAGCTGCGAAGGGAAACCACTGAGCAGAATTAGTGCTTCTCTAGTTCAAATCAGGACAACCATCCAGACAGCCCTCCAGATCATAGAAACATAGAATCATAGAATCAATAAGGTTGGAAAAGACCTCAAAGATCATCAAGTCCAACCTGTCACCCAAGACCTCATGATGACTAAACCATGGCACTAAGTGCCACATCCAATCCTCTCTTGAGCACCTCCAGGGACAGTGACTCCACCACCTCCCTGGGCAGCCCATTCCAATGGCTAACAACTCTCTCTGTGAATAACTTTCTCCTCACCTCAAGGCTAAACTTCCCCTGGCACTGCTTGAGACTGTGTCCTCTTGTTCTGGTGCTGGTTACCTGGGAGAAAAGACCAACCCCCACCTGGCTACAGCCTCCCTTCAGGTAGTTGTAGAGAACAATAAGGTCTCCCCTGAGCCTCCTTTTCTCCAGGCTAAACAATCCCAGCTCCCTCAGCCTCTCCTCGTAGGGCTTGTGCTCAAGGCCTCTCCCCAGCCTCATTGCCCTTCTCTGGACACGTTCAAGAGTCTCAATGTCCTTCTTAAACTGAGGGGCCCAGAACTGGACACAGATCTCAAATTGTTTTTGAATGAAATATCTTATGAAGACAAGAGAGCTTCGTTGAACTCTGCAGACCATGTGCAATGCAGTCCTAAAGACCAAAAGGGCATAGTTTGTGACTTACTCTAAGTCTTTTCATTGAATATAATTTAGATTGGATAGTAGAAATACCTTTAATGAAAGAGTGGTCAGGCATTGGAGCAGGCTGCCCAGGGAGTTGGTGGAGTGACCATCCCTGGAGGTGCTCAAAAGCACGTAGGCATGGCATGCTGGAACATTGTTTAATGGTCATGGCGGTGTTATGCCAATGGTTGAACACAAGCCTTACAGAGGCCTTTTCCAGATGAAACAAGTCTATCATTGTATAAAAATATAGAAAAGATTTGAGTGAATCTGATTAGAATTTTGGAAGAAGTTCTGAATCACTTCTAGAATGTTTTCTTGACTTTCAAGAAAGATGGCAGAAATATTTGTTGCAATGTTGGTGGTGGTGGCTTTGTGATTTCTTGGTGAGTTTTTTAATTTTATTCCCAGTCTGAGACAAAGTCTAAATATTTAATCAGGCATGGAAATACAAATTAAAGTACATTAATAAAAATTATGCATACCTCACTAAAGTTGCCTGTAATAATAATTAGAGAGACAAAGTGACTGCCAGACTGCCACGGGGGACTTTCGATTTAATGTGCTTGAAGCTGTAGGCAAATCTCTTGTTTATGAGAGCTGGATGGGAGTTATTTTGTATTTCATAAAGCACTGTGTCTATTTATCTGTGATAGATTCAGTGAAGAGGAGATCCTTCTTAATCTGGCACTCAATCAGCATGTAGTAAAAATCATTCCTGGTCATACTTAGATATGATGTATGTTTCCTCATTTTTTCAGTGTTTCAGCAAAAGTGTCACACAGGACACTGCAAAAATATCCGAGGTTGCAAGGATGTTCATTAGTGCTACTAGAATCTAATTGCTTTGCACGCACCTCATCCATACAGCTGCTCATAGATCAGTGTAGGAATAGATCTCAAAAGCCAGTGTCAGCATCTTTATACAGAGGGCTGAAACAAACACATTGAGGATGATTCTCGGTGATACTTAAAGAGATTTGAGTGTTCAGTTCCCGGTAATTAACATCCAAGTCTCCTACATTGTTCTCTACAATACTTGAAAGGAAGTTCTAGTGAGGTGAGGGTTGGTCTCTTCTCTCTAGTATCAAGTAATAGAATGAGAGGAAATGGTCTCAGATTGCACCAGGGGTGGTTTAAGTTGGACATTAGGAAAAATTTATTCAAGGCTCATGCCTTGGGCACGTTCCCATCTAGAAGAGCAGATGAGAGGGACTGAGAGGGACTTCTCAGGATATCAGGTAGCGATAGGACTAGGGGGAATGGAATGAAGCTGGAGGTGGAAAGATTCAGGCTGGATGTGAGGAGGAAGTTCTTCACCATGAGAGTGGTGAAGCCCTGGAATGGGTTGTCCAGGGAGGTGGTTGAGGCCCCATCCCTGGAGGTGTTTAAGACCAGGCTGGATGAGGCTCTGGCCAGCCTGATATAGTGTGGGGTGTCCCTGCCCATGGCAGGGGCTTGAAACTAGATGATCCTTGTGGTCCCTTCCAACCCTGACTGATACTATGATACTATGATATTCAACAAGCAACACATGTCCATCCTGCATTTTAAAAAACAAGTTTTCTCCAATCACAAAGCAGTTCTTTAGTAAGGAGCTCTGACTTCCTCCATTGCTGGAGCAGGTCCAGAGAAGAGCAATGAAGCTGGTGAAGAGTCCAGAAAACAGGTCTGGTGAGGAGCAGCTGAGGGAACTGGGTTGTTTAGTCTTGAGAAGCAGCAGCTGTGTGCAGACCACCTGTCTCTCTACAGCTCCCTGAAAGGAGGTTGGAGCCATCTGGGTGTCAGTCTCTTCTGCCAGTATGAAATGATAGAACAGCTCCCTGAAAGGAGGTTGGAGCCATCTGGGTGTCAGTCTCTTCTGCCAGTATGAAATGATAGAACATGAGCAAATGGCTTCAAGTTGCACAAGGGAGAGGTTTAGGTTGGATATTAGGGAAAATTTCTTTCTTGCAAGAGTGGTCAGGCATTGGAACTGGGTGCCCAGAGAGGTGTTGGTGTCACCATCCCTGGAGGCTGTCAAAGAACTTTTTGCATAGAGATGGCACTTTGGGACATGTTTATGTGGGCATGGTGGTGGTGTGTTGACAGCTGGACAGTTCTGTCATTACCCTTCTAATCTTTATTTGAATTTAAAAGTAAGTTTGAAACCATTGAATACTACTTCAGAAATTAAATTTCAGATTCAGTTTGAGGTTTTTTTCCTCTTTTTTATGCAACAAAAATTAAAGGCACAAAAGATGGAGAACTGGCCTATCCAACCTTAATGATGCTATGAGTTGAAAAAAATCTTATGTAATCTGGGAGAACAAAGTGTTTCTATGGGTTAGTATCATAGTATCAGTCAGGGTTGGAAGGGACCACAAGAATCATCTAGTTCCAACCCCCCTGCCATGGGCAGGGACACCCCACACTAGATCAGGCTGCCCAGAGCCTCATCCAGCCTGGCCCCTGAGGGACGGGGCCTCAACCACCTCCCTGGACAAACCATTCCAGGGCTTCACCACTCTCATGGGGAAGAACTTCTTCCTCACATCTAGCCTGAATCTCCCCACTTCCAGCTTCATTCCATTCCCCTTAGTCCTATCACTGCCTGATAGCCTGAGAAGTCCCTCCCCAGCCTTCTTGTCGGCCCCCTTCAGATACTGGAAGGCCACAATTAGGTCACCTCAGAGCCTTCTCTTCTCCAGACCTAACAGCCCCAACTCTTTCAGTCTGTCCTCATAGGAGAGGTGCTCCAGCCCTCTGATCATCCTCATGGCCCTTCTCTGGACACGTTCCAGCACCTCCATATCCCTCTTGTAATAGGGGTTCCAGAACTGGGTGCGGTACTCCAGGTGGGGTCTCATGAGAGCTGAGTAGAGGGGGAGAATCACCTCCTTTGACCTGCTGGCCACACTTCTCCTGATGCAGCCCACGATCTGATTGGCTTTCCGGGCTGCAAGTGCACACTGAAAGCTCATGTTGAGCTTCTCGTCCACCAGCACCCCCAAGTCTCTCTCCTCCGGGCTGCTCTCCAGCCAGTCACTGCCCAGCCTGGATTTGTGCCTGGGATTGCCTCAACCCAGATGCAGGACCCTGCACTTGGTCTTGTTGAAGCTCATGAGGTTGACTTGTGCCCACCTCTCCAGCCTGTCAAGGTCCCTCTGGATGGCATCCCTTCCCTCCAGGGTGTCTGCTGCACCACACAGCTTGGTGTCATCCGTTGCAAAATGATCCTTTGGGTTGCAAAATTCCTATGTAATCGGGGAAAAAATTGTCTGAAATCCATCTCAACATAACAAAAAGAAAGTCAGCAGACTTCAGAGATATTGGGTCTGCTTGTTAGAAATATTTAGAATTACTCTGACAGCTTTCATTACAGTTCCTCTCCCATTAATTTCTTTAAATATTTCCCCTCCAAAGAAATGCATTCAGCTATGTTATAATTAACTTGGCTGCCAAAAGATATTATATATCATCAGATGCTCACCGGCCTAAGGTAGTCGGAGTGGCAGTCGTATTGTTCAGTGTTTAATCAGGTCAAAGCAGTGGCAACTTTAATTATAGTTATTGTCAAGACGCTGCCTAATGCTTTCAACAAACCTTGTCAATATGTCAGCTCTTGAATCTTGTTTCTTAGCCATGTCTAAGTGAAAAGACTGTCCCCGTTATGTTTGGCAAGCACGGTTCTGTAAGAAATATTGGTGCGTTGCTGCTTAAATGTGGGGTGGTTTGGATGTGTAGTATCAGGATAGGAAGTGGGCAAATATATTAAGGGTCAGATGGTTCTTGGGCTCCCTTGCCACATGGTATTCTGTGTTCTGTGCACTTGGGTTGTTTAGTCTGGAGAAAAGGAGGCTGAGAGGAGACCTCATTGCAATCTACAAGTCCCTGAAAGAAGATTTGGGTGAGGTGGGGGTTCATCTCTCCTTCCTAGTATGAGGCAATAGAAGGAGAAGAAATGATCTGAAATAATGCCAGGAGAGGTTTAGGTTGGATATTAAGAAAAAATTCTTTCCTGCAAGAGTGGTCAGGCATTGGAACAGGCTGCCCAGGGAGGTGGTGAAGTCACCATCCCTGGAGATCTTCAAGAGATGTGTGGACATGGCATTTTTTGGACATGTTTTAATGGCCATGGTATTGTTAGGTCAATGGTTGCACTCCATGATCTTAGAGGTCTTTTCTAACTGAAACAAGTCTATGATTCTATGATTAAAATGGAAAAGAAAATCCTTACTTTTGCAGTTCATAAGGGAGGATGAACAACAAATGCAAAGAATCTAAGGCCACTAAACTACAAAACCCTTTTCCTATCTACCCTATCCTATTCTACCCCTGTATATATAAATCAAGATTTAAAAAGTGAAGTGTTCTCATGTATCATTATAATTGCCCCCTTTCTGGAGGTGTTCAAGGCCAGGTTGGAGGAAGATGGTCCAGCGTAAACTATCCCTTCCTATGGCAGGTGTTTGAAACTAGATCCCTTCCAAACCAAACCGTTCTATGATTCTGTAATTTATGTGATTCATCACACTACACAAGAGGTGTAGACAAGCATTCATACAGAGAATCATAACATGGGTCAGGTTGGAAGAGACCTTCATGATCTTCTGCTTCCAAGCCCCCTGCCATGGACAGGGATACCTCCTACTAGACCAGCTTCCTTAAGGCTCCATCCAACCTGGGTTTCAGCACTTTCAGGCTTGAAGCATCCACAAATTCTCTGAGTATTCAAGCACTTCATTAAAAAGTCTATTTGTTTTCTACTTGGTCATTATTTCTTTGGTGAGCTAAATTGTTGTAACATGAACAGTGCCTTTGACTGGAGCTATTTATTAGTTTCCAGTTGATAAGCATTCACTTGTTATACACAGCTTGTGGCAGGTTATGTTAAACAGTCCCTTACTTCTGTGAGTGTAGCTCATTCTGTAAGTGTGGGGCCATACTGAGCAATTAATTTCTGTTGTCATTAACAACTAACAGTTGCATTATTATTCATTCAGGTGCTACAACCTCATAGTCCCTCTACTCACATGAGCATTATTCAGGCACTGTGAGATTAGGAATTCTCAGAGGGTGTGCAAGTTTCACATGCCATATATGCACAACATTCCATTTACATTTCATCCTGAAAGGGTTTGGTTTTGCAAACATTTTTTTTAGTGTTATTATTTTTTAATTCCCAATATCAATCCCAGAAAGGACCATTATGATCATAATGATAGGTGTAAAACTTGCAACAATTAGTAAAACTGGCAAATGCAAGAAGAACTTTTTATCCTAGAATTTTTTATATATATTGAACAGTTCATATAATCATAGAATGGTCTATGTGGGTAATGACCTTCAAGATCATCCAGTTCCAACCCTCCTGCCATGAGCAGAGACACTTTCCACTTTCCACTGGACCAGCTTGCTCCAGACCCCATTCAACCTGGCTTTGAAGTCCTCCTGGGAGAGGGCATCTGCAATCTCTAAATAGAACAAAATAGAATTAACCAGGCTGGAAAAGACCTTTGAGCTCATTGAGTCCAACCTATCATCCAACACCATCTAATCAACTAAACCATGGCACCAAGCACCCCATCCAGTCTCTTCCTAAACACCTCCAGTGATGGTGACTCCACCACCTCCCTGGGCAGCCCATTCCAATGGGCAATCACTCTTTTTGTGAAGAATTTCTTCCTAAAATCCAGCTTAAACCACCCCTGGCACAGCTTGAGACTGTGCCCTCTTGTTCTGGTGCTGGTTGCCTGGGAGAAGAGACCAACCCCCACCTGGCTACAACCTCCCTTAAGGTAGTTGTAGAGAGCAATAAGGTCTCCTCTGAGCCTCCTCTTCTCCAGGCTAAGCAACCCCATCTCCCTCAGCCTCTCGTCATAGGGCTTGTGCTCCAACCCCCTCACCAGCTTTGTTGCCCTTCTCTGGATATGTTCAAGTGTCTCAATATCCATCTTAAACTAAGGGGCCTAGAACTGGACACAGTATTCAAGGTGTGGCCTAACCAGTGCTGAGTACAGGGGCAATCTGTTCCAGGGTGTAACCATCCTCATTGTAAGCAATTTCATTCTAATATTTAGTTTAAATCTGTCCTCCTGAAATTTAAATCCATTCCCTCTCATTCCATCACAACAAGCCCTTGCCAAAAATCCCTCCCTCCCCTTTCTTCTATCCCCCTTTAGGAATGGTTCATGGTGTGGTGGCCATGGTGATGTTGGGCTGATGGCTGGACTTGATGATCTTAGAATTCTTTTTCAACTGAAAAAAATTGATTATTCTTTGAAAATACTTGAATTAGTGAGTAGCCAAAAGAGGTTCTAACTGAGGTGGGTTTTTTGGAGGCTGTGGTTTTTTGCTTGAAAGAGAGTTGCCAGCCTATTTTCTAGTATATTACTTTGTCCTCTTAGTCTGGACAACACTGTAAACCTGAGCTGACAATGATCTAGAACTAATAAATAAATATCCCAGAAAGAAATGAGGTACCAGTCTGCACTCATCTTCCTAGCTCATTTAAATTTTCATTCTGTTTCTGATATCCTCCCTAGCCACATTAAAATTTTACCATTAGAATACTATTTAGCCGTTAAAGCAGTTTAGTCACAGTCCCTACTCCTTCAGACAACTGGCGTGAGTCATTCTCATTCCTTCCCTCACACAGAGTCACTACGCCTGCTGCTGCTGCTGAGCAATCAGGTTGTTCTCTCTGATCCATTCTCACTCCCAACAAAGGGATCCCAGTAGAATTCAGTGAACATACCCATTAAGCAGAAGGCCTCCGGTGTCAGCTGCTGAGCTGTTATCACATTAATGAGTTAAAACTCAGCTACATTCTCAGTAATAGCCAAAGGGCAGGCAGTGCCAGCTGAAAGGTGGAGAAGTAAGTGATTGCACACAAGAGACATAAAGCTCAACTTTGTCATTGCCTAATTCTAGGACACTGGGATGTCTTCCAAGGGCTAAAATGGCTTTTTGAATTAATCCACATAATGGCCTCTCAGTTGTCTTTGCCTCTCCTTTGGCTGTGCCTGCTAAGCTGTGCATTTCATGAAAATGTCTGAGGAGTCTTTAACCTGTTCTTGTGTCCCAGGAAAACTTCCATATGCCAGGAAAAAAACATTCCAGTGGAAACAGATGCAATTACATGTTGTCCTGCAAAAAGCAGGACTGATATTTTTTTCCTCCTGGATCTTTCATTTGAATAAACCACCCAATTCTGAAAATATTGCAGGTTTCAGGTTTTGGCCACTGCCGCTATTCTTTATATTAAACCACAAACTTCATCAGAATTCACTCAGGGATATATGCCTTACATTGAAGTGACAGATTTATACACAATCCCACATATTAGAAACTCACTCAAAAAAAAAAAAGCATTTTTTCTCTGAGGTGTCTAAAAGAGCAATTTTATTTTCCACAGGAGAAAAAAAAAAAAAGACTCAGAAATTCTGCCTCCTTTTAAAAACTCAGGAAGGGAAGGGAAGGAACTCAAGACATCCTCATATGCAAGAAATGCAGTGTACCTTGAAATTAAGGTACACAGAGCTGACATTTCAAGTAAAATACAAATCCTGCATACAAACTTCAGGAGTGTACTCCTTCTCAGAAATGTTTAGGGGTGGGAACGCTGTTTTCATTAAGATTTGTGATGTGAAAATGAAGTACTTCATGTTACAGTGTGGTGCAATGAAAACATCAAATATAAATTAAATATAAATGGAAATATATGACAAAAAAAATATCTGGCTTTGATAATTAGATAAAAGAAAATGAATCACAGAATCATGGAATTGTTTTGATTGGAAAAGCCTAATTGTTGACCTAACATAGGTTCATAGATTGCATTGGGTTGGAGGGGACCATCAAAGGTCATATTGTGCAATCCCTCGGCAGTGAGCAGGGACATCTCTGACTAGATCAGGCTGCCTAGGGCCACATCAAGTCTGATCTTCAATGTCCCCAGGGATGGGACCTCAACCACATTCCTGGGTAATCTGTTTGAGTGTTTCATCACCCTCATTGTACAGAAATTTCTCCTAATGTCGAGCCTAAATCTACCCTGCTCCATTTTAAAACCATTGCCCCTAATCCTATCACTATAAGCCCTTCTAAACAGTCCTTCCCCAGCCTTCTTGTAGATTCCTTCACATATTGGCCACCACCATGGCCACTAAACCATGTCCTGAAGTACCATGCCTGTTTTCCTGTGTCTGACTATTCTTTCAGGAAAGAAATTTTTCCTCATATCCAACACAAACCTCCCTTGGTGCAACTTTAGGCTATTTCCTCTTGATCTATCACTTCTTGCTAAGGAAATAAGACCAATCCCCACCTCACTCTGACTTCCTTTCAAATAGTTGTAGAGAGCTATAAGGTCTAACTTCAGCCTCCTCTAAAACATTTTCTCTTTTATGGTACTATTTTATGTCTCCACTTACTCATCATAGTATACTCTATGTCATTTTCTCTATTTATTCTCACCAGTTACACATTGGAGTATGCTATTTGCTATTATTAAAGAGATTTGAACTAAGCCTCCTCTGTAACAAGACACTTCTGTACAGAGAGGTGGCAGTTCCTTGACAAAAGGAAGTTCTTTTGTTACGCTGCACTACAGAGAGGAGTGTTTTATGTATTTGACCCTATAGCCAGGTTTCTCTAGAGCTCTTTGGTGGTTTAATGAACTACCTCCTACACAGGAACAAAAAAGTAAGTTTCCAAAGGAGTACAGAGAATGAGTTTAGTGTGTGTATCTCAGCTGCAGCAGGACTACAGCACTGGAGTGGAAGACAATAATGCTAAGTAGTCAGGAACTTAGCCTATGTGGTCCTTTTAGGTCCCTTCCAGCTGAAACATTCTATTCTATTCTATTCTATTCTATTCTATTCTATTCTATTCTATTCTATTCTATTCTATTCTATTCTATTCTATTCTATTCTATTCTATTCTATTCCATTCCATTCCATTCCATTCCATTCCATTCCATTCCATTCCATTCCATTCCATTCCATTCCATTGTACTTTTCTCTACGCTACTCTGCTCTACTTTGTCCTACTCCACTCTACTTTAATCTACTCTACCCTACTTCCCTCTGTCAGCTCTGCTCTACCCTACCCTACTCTATTTTGCTCTGCTTTCATCTTTTCTACTAAATTCTGCTCTGCTCTACTCCGCCCTACTTTATGCCTCTCTTCCCTGCTCCTCTCTGCTCTACTCTGCTCCACTCTATTCTTGTCTACTCCACTCTAGTGTGCTCTGCTCTACTCTACTTCACTCTGCCCTACTGCACTCTAATCTATTCTTCACTGCTCTGCATTGCTCCACTCTACTTCAGTCTGTCCTACTCCACTCTCATCTACTCAAAGTCATTATAAGAATAAACCAAGGAGGGAATCCACAGTGTCCACGTCAAACACAGACATCTGTAAGCAACTAGGGACAGGACTCTCGCCACAACCCAGAAGTTTTGGAGCAGATGGCTTCTCACAGCTTGACATTTTGAGCAAGAGTGGCTTTTTGAATTTCCCCAAAGCTTCAATAGAAAGTGACCTGAAATGTCACAATCTAGCATCCATTTAGGAAAGACAGAACAGTTTGGGAATATTTTGCAAACGACTTTATTGGTTTTGCCTAATTCTGCTTACATGGGAGCAGAAAGAGTGACAAGACTAACATAATAAAATAAAATTTGGGTCTTTTAATGTGCACTTTAACATTCAAAATGGCTTCTGCTAGTGAGAGTGTTCCCAAGTGGCATAAAGAAATGAATTGCAGCACAACTGAGCATGTGGTAAAGTGTCAACACCAATACTATTCTTAATCAACTGAAGTAACAACTTCCATCCTTACTGCCAAAGTAGTTCTCACCTCTTAAAGCATTCTCTGGTGAGCTTAAATACCTCAGAAGTCTGGGCTTTTCCACAGAAACTATTTTCCATACTTCGGCACCTGGTTTAGGTAATTTTTGCCACCAGCTATCAATATGAATATCAAGCTCCATATAGTTGTGCTTCAGAGAAATGGTGACATACATCATTCAGTTACTCAGGTGTGGAATAACCATATGATCTAATAACAATCAATACCAGATCAAATTCTAAAAGTTTAACTCAGAAAATTATCCTAGTTTTAATTATTTTCTTAGGTGTTGTGGTGGGTTGAAATTCCACCAGCATCCCCCAGCATTAAGTTTGCCAGATGAGCTCAGTTGGAAGCAAATGAAAGCTGTATTTACAAGCAAACTGACACTCTACAATGGAATGCAATAAATATGTACAAAGTATACACAAGCATTTACAATATTTACAGAGATTTACAATTAACAAACAACACGAAACCCCCTGGTCGAGAAGACCAAGGAAGCTGTCCCTCTGTCCCCCCATCCCCTAATGCCACCATTTAAGCCACGTCCATTTAAATCATGTCCCAAAGTGCCATGTCCACACCTTTCATGAACATCGGTAGGGATGGTGACTTCACCAGTTCCCTGGGTAGCCTGTTCCAATGTTTGACCACTATTTCAAGCCATCTAGCTTCTTCTAGATTGACAATATACGCATAAAAAGAAAACAACTCTATGATCCTAAGTTTTCTGTTGAGCTCTTTTATGGGATGGGATGGGATGGGATGGGATGGGATGGGATGGGATGGGATGGGATGGGATATGAATAGGAATAGAATAGAATAGAATAGAATAGAATAGAATAGAATAGAATAGAATAGACCAGACCAGGTTGGAAGAGACCTTCAAGATCATCGCGTCCAAACTATCAGCCAATCCAACCCACCTAAACAACTAAACCATGGCACCAAGCACCCCATCAAGTCTCCTCCTGAACACCTCCAATGATGGTGACCCCACCACCTCCACAGGCAGCCCATTCCAATGGGCAATCACTCTCTCTGTGTAGAACTTCTTCTTAACATCCAGCCTAAACCTCCCTTAGTGCAGCCTGAGACTGTGTCCTCTTGTTCTGGTACTGGCTGCCTGGGAGAAGAGACCAACATCTGCCTGTCTACAACCTCCCTTCAGGTAATTGTAGAGAGCAATAAGGTCATCCCTGAGTCTCCTCTTCTCCAGGCTAAACAACCCCAGCTCCCTTAGCCTCTCTTCATAAGGCTTGTGTTCCAAACTTCTCACCAAATTTGTTGCCCTTCTCTGGACACGCTCCAGCAAGTCGACATCCATCCTAAACTGAGGAGCCCAGAACTGGACACAGGACTCAAGGTGTGGCATAACCAGAGCACCGTACAGGGGGAGAATCACCTCAGAGACTTTCCACAGACACACCATAGCTTTACTTTTATGTCTTCAAAACCAGTCTTTCCAGATTAGCATGAACATTGTCTTGTTCTTATGAAATAAATATATTTCTCCACTTTGTTTACAGATGGTTTTGGTCAATATTTGCTACTAGTTTGCATCTTTGTTTGCACAAGTGCGTTCTAATAATATTATTGAGAGTCTCAGGGGGTCTAGGCATTTAACATTTTATTTATTGAAATTCAGTAATGCTTTTTTATTTTTAAAATGTATCTGTAGTTAAAGTAATAAAATTAAAGTAATAAAATTATGGTAGCACCTTATTTTGAGAGCTGTCACCCAGCTAGTGTTTTCATAGACATTTTATTAAATTTACTGTCACTAAGGGGTTGGGTTTTTGGCAGCAGTTATACAATAGTCTCCTACTGAGATATTCTTCCTGCACTTGTTCCTTGCTGGATTTAGAGGTTTCAGTAGCCAGAGCTGTATATTAAAGGTCATTTTTGTTCAATGCTGGGAACCAGTACATGTGTACACATCTAGCTGCAAAGAAAATGCCACTTAAAAATAAAGATGCTTTTATCTTGGACAGTGTGATACGTCAGGGAATTCATTTTAAACCCCAGGATATTTCTATTCTCTACACCAGGTGGACATTTCTTGCATTTTACTAGTCTTTTACTACCTTTGTTACTTGTGTTTTACAACAAGGTTGGCAGGAGATTTTTCACATTGTCATTGCAATACTGCTTCTGTGTGTCTGCATGCTCATGCTTGATGGAAGGACCAGATTATAGCTATGGAAGGACCAGATTTTAGCCTAGGGTCATGAAGACGATCAGGGATCTGGAGCACCTCCCCTATGGGGACAGGCTGAGAGAGTCAGGACTGTTCGGCCTGGAGAAGAGAAGGCTCCATCGAGACCTTATAGCAACCTTCCATTAATGAAAGGGGGCCTACGAGAAAGTTGGGGGGACTTTTAACAAGGGCAAGCAGCAATGGCTTTCAGCTGGAAGAGAGGAGATTTAGTCTGGGCATTAGGAAGAAATCCTTCTAAATCCTCCATGCCACTTGAGTGCATGTTTACAAACATGATGGTTAAATAATTGGTATAAGGAGTCAACCTGATTGGTTTATGTTTTTCATCTTGCTTCCTTTCAGGAAGGGATGTATTTCCTCCTGATATTTAGTAAACACCTCTTTGGCTGGCCATTGTACACTCCATTGTATCATGTATTCTCCAGCATCTCCTTGTTGCTTGCAGCCCTTTCTTCTTGTTTCTCCTCACAGCTTGTCAGTTGGACTCCTTGTAAATGCAACTAAGCCAATTTTGGTCCCTTTGAAGGTCACACCAGCAAGGTATAGAAGCAAAATCCTTATACACTGTGTTTTAGCAATGACATCAGTGTTGGAAAAATACTTAAGCTTTCTTGTTGGTTATACTGTCTTTGTTAATGTGTATTTGAGTTCAAGGTACATCAAAATTATGTCCTTGTCCAGGTTGTGCTGGGCCAGACCCCCATGCCAGCCATGGACTGCAGACAGTATCACAGTATCACAGTATCACAGTATAACCAAGGTTGGAAGAGACCCCAAGGATCATCAAGTCCAACCCGTCCCAACAGACCTCACAACTAGACCATGGCACCAAGTGCCATGTCCAGTCTCCTCTTGAACACCTCCAGGGACGGCGACTCCACCACCTCCCCGGGCAGCCCATTCCAATGACGAATGACTCGCTCAGTGAAGAACTTCCTCCTCACCTCGAGTCTAAACCTCCCCTGGCACAGCTTGAGACTGTGTCCCCTTGTTCTGGTGCTGGTTGCCTGGGAGAAGAGACCAACCCCTCCTGTCCACAACCACCCTTCAGGTAGTTGTAGAGGGCAATGAGGTCACCCCTGGTCCTTCTCTTCTCCAGGCTAAACAACCCCAGCTCCCTCAGCCTCTCCTCATAGGGCTTGTGCTCAAGGCCTCTCACCAGCCTTGTTGCCCTCCTCTGGACAGACCAGCAGCAGATTTGAGTCACTCAGCACAGCTGACTCCAATTGGATCCAGCTGTGTCCCAACAGCATCACACTCAGTATTAAAAGTCGAAGGAGAGAGGTATTTCCTGCTAGAGCCTCTTGCTTGGGCTCCTCCTCACCCCTCTCCCTGTCCTCCCCTGCCCTCCCCTGCCCTCCCCTGCCCTCCCCTGCCCTCCCCTGCCCTCCCTCCCCCCTGCCCTTGAGGCCTGCCCCTGGATGCTGTGGCTACTGCACCTTTGTTGGGCTGAGCAGAACTTTATCTCTGTGGGCTAGACATGGGTGGGAACGTGGCTGCTTCATTCACTCTATTTCATTCCAACCTGGGGGTTTGCTTGCTCTCCTTCTCCTGACCCCCTTCTTTGTTGGGGAAGGACCATCAGTTGGTAGACCAACTGCTGTGATTTAGACCAAGATAGGGCCTAAATGGATGAGGGTAAATGGCTTTAAGCTGGAAGAGGACACATTTAGACTAAGATACTAGGATGAAATTCTTTAGAGTGAGGTTGATGAGATACTGGATCACTCTGCCCTGGGAGGCTGGGGATGATCCCTCCCTGGAAGTGTTTAACACCAAGTTGGATGAGGCCCTGAGAAACATGGTCTAATAGAAGATGTCCCTGCCTAGGGCAGAGGGGTTGGGACTAGAAGATCTTGAAGATCCCTTCCAACCCAAACCATTTTATGATTCTATGATTAAATTGATTTGAATTTCAACTTATAGGTCTTCTCTCCTTGTTCCATTGTTTGCTGAATATGGACATCAGGTGATAGAGTGACTGCTATAATTTGGCCCCAAATATAGACTAAATGTAGAGAATCCTGAATATATATTTCTGTTCCAGGTTTTTGCTTTGGCTGCAGAATTAACAAGTCATGGTCATCAGAGGTCATTTAAACTTAAATTTTGGTGGAAAGCTAATTTGGCATAGGAAACTCATTTTCCACTGTGTTGATCAACTACATCTGCACACAGATCATACAATCAACATTAGAACTGCAAGAGGAGAGGGGAATGGTGTGAGGGGCAAAAGCAAGACAAGAACAGGAGAAAGAAGTAAACAGAACTACCTTCTTTCAGTGCAGATGAGCTGTAGATCACCTCACCTGACCTGGAGAAGAGTATTTCTGTATTTCTGAGAGACACATGCTGAAAGTTTCTAATGCTTCTGTTGACATCTCTGCTGAGCTCACTGAAGCTAGTGAGTAGTGCTAAGTGGGTGGCAGTCTGGCTCCTCAAATTGAGAGTTTGGTCCTTGTGGGTAGTAGAACAGCTGTAGTGCAACCATCCAGAAGGTATCCACATTCCATGTAGATATCTAGTTTTTGTGGATCTACTTTGGAGTGAAGGAAGAGAAACTGTTTCATTTTATTGTAAAACATATAAAATAAATTTAGAATAATTGCAACCTGGAAGTTTATATTTCTCTTTGATTGTAAAGAAATCCAGCTCAGATTTAGGGTATCACTGTTGGGTGAAGTAATTCCCATCTAGAGATTCTCCAGTGTGAAAATCATTGTAGTTGTAAATTTCTAGGCAAAGAAATTTCACTGCTCTACTTCCACTATGTGGAAGAAAAGATCATTTTGGGGGGGATGGGGAGGAAGTGTCAAAAGAGTCTTGGCTTAAAAGCATTCTTAAGGATCTCCCAGCTCTATTCTGTCCCTTTGTCCCTGAGGACCATTTTCCTGAGGGTCCTATTGACTAACTCTATGTGGAGGTGGAAGTTTGGATTCCTGAAATTTTAACTTCACTCTTTGCCTGACCCATATCCTTCAGGACTGAACTCCAGCACTCTGTGATCATTGCAGCCCAGAATGCCTCTAAACTTGATGTCACTGATGAGGTCACAAACACTCTGAGAAAACATCATACACAGGAAACCATAAATTTATTCATTTACAGTAAGAGCAGGTCATCATGGACACCAGAAATTCTGCTCTTTTGTGCATTACTTCTAGACATAGTAAGTGAATTATGGTTTCCTCAGTAGCTTAACACAGAATGAACTGAAAAAGGAAACAAACCTTCATTTTTAGAGCCATTAGTTCAATTCAGCAGACAATTCTTTCCCCCTCTGTTTTTTTTGTTTTGTTTTGTGGGGTTTTTTTTCTCCACTGCTCATGAATAAAAGCAGAAAGCATTTTATATGTCAAAAATAATGGAAACCTTCCCTAAGGATATTTTCCATTTTTGGCCTTTGCCATGGTGCATTCTCGGGCTTCTGTTATTATTTTGTGTGTGTGTGTTGTAGATTGTGTAGAAGGTGGAAAGATAAGTAATTTAACAAAGAATAACATCCACACCATTTCCTTGGAGGCCATTAGTGTTTCCTCACTATCATGTTTTGAGGTTTTTCGTTTTACACTAATGAAGCTAATTTTCTTTTCCATTTCATTGTAAAGTGCCTAATGTTAATGGATCAGACTGGTTCCTTCCCATGTTAAGTCTCATACTATGCAATAGTTTGTTTACACAGTGCCTTAAAATATAAAAAGCAAGGGTGGGGGGAAAGGGAATGAGAAAAGACCAACCTTATCACTTGTAGAATTGATAGGTGAATTTGTTGAATAGAATCAAATCAAATCAAATTGAATCAAATAGAATAAAATAGAATTAACCAGGGTGGAAGAGACCTTCAAGATCATTGCATCCAACCCACCATCCAACACCACCCACTCAACTAAACCATGCAACCAAGCACCCCATCAAGTCTCCTCCTAAACACCTGCAATAGTGGTGACTCCACCACCTTCCCGGGCAGCACATTCCAATGGCCAATCACTCTCTCTGTGAAGAATTTCCTCCTAACACCCAGTGTAAACCTCCCCTGGTTCAGCTTGAGACTGTGTCCTCTTGTTCTGGTGCTGGTTGCCAGGGAGAAGAGACCAGCCCCCACCTGGCTACAACCTCCCTTCAGGTAGTTGTAGAGAGCAATAACATCTCCCCTGAGCCTCCTCTTCTCCAGGAGGTACAGATGACAGTGGTACAGAAGACAATGGTACAGAAGGCAATGCTGCTGACAATGATTTTGACAAAGCCAGGTCTTTTTAGTGTTTGAGAAGATTTAATAGAATCATAGAACATTTTTTGTTGGAAAAGACCTCTAAGATCATCAAGTCCAACCACCAATGCCACACCACCATGGCCATGTCCCAGAGTGCCATGTCTGCATGTTTCCTGAATACCTATAGTGGTGCTGACTCCAACTCCCTGGGCAGCTTATCTCAGCTCCTGACTAGTCTTGAAAGAATTCCCCCCTTCACCACCTCACTAATGTCTAACCTAAACCTCCCCTGGCGCAATTTCAGGCCATTTCTTCTCATTCTATCACTTGTTACTAGGGAGGACAGACCAAACCTCACCTCACTACAACCTCCTTTTCAAGGAGTTGTAAAGCGCACTGATGTCCCCCCTCAGCATCTGTGCAGCTATGGGTTAGAGGACAACGAAAGGGCACAGAAAAATAGGAGGAATCACTACCATGGATCAGCAGCTGGAAGAGAAAAGGCACAAGAAAATGTATAAGCTTTTGAAAAAATAAAAGTATACCTTCCTTTTTCTTTTTTTTTTTTTTTAATATATTTTTTATTTAACTAATTTATTATGTGCTGCACTTTGGCCACAGCAACCCCATGCAGAGCTACAGGCTGGGCTCAGAGTGGCTGGAGAGCTGCCAAACGGAGAGGGACCTGGGGGTGCTGATTGACAGCTGCCTAAACATGAGACAGCAGTGTGCCCAGGTGGCCAAGAAGGCCAATGACATCCTGGTCTGCATTAGGAATAGTGTGGCCAGCAGGAGCAGGGAGGTCATTGTGCCCCTGTACTCTGCATTGGTTAGGCTGCACCTTGAGTCCTGTGTCCAGTTCTGGGCCCCTCAGTTTAAGAAGGACATCGAGACACTTGAACATGTCCAGAGAAGGGCAACAAGGCTGGGGAGAGGCCTTGAGCACAAGCCCTAGGAGGAGAGGCTGAGGGAGCTGGGATTGTTTAGCCTGGAGAAGAGGAGGCTCAGGGGAGACCTCATTGCTCTCTACAACTACCTGAAGGGTGGTTTTAGCCAGAAGAGGGTTGGTCTCTTCTCCCAGGCACCCAGCACCACAACAACAGCACACAGTCTCAAGCTGCACCAGGGGAAGTTTAGGCTGAAGGTGAGGAGAAAGTTCTTCACAGAGACAGTTGTTATCCATTGGAATGGGCTGCCCAGGGAGGTGGTTGAGTCACCATCCCTGAAGGTGTTCAAGGGGGGATTGGCTGTGGCACTTGCTGCCATGGTTCAGTCATGAGGTCTGTGATGACAGGTTGGACTTGATGATCTTTGAGGTCTCTTCCAACCTTGGCGATACTGTGATACTGTGATATTAATTAAATGTGGGTTTTTTTTCCTGAAACTAATTGCTTTAAATTACTTTCAAAGATCAGTTTCTCTATCTCTGTTATAGCTAAGCATAAGGTTTTGTGTTTCTTTTTTTTTTTTTTTTTATTTTTTCATGGTAAAATAGAAAACAGGATTACAGTGTTCACTGCTCTCTAGATTTAGCCTTGCTACAAGCTACTGCACCACTTTTAGAAACAGAGGCAAACAGTGGATTTCTCAGTATTATTGTGCAAAGGATTCTTCTATCTTTTTTTTTTTTTTTTTAAAGAAATGATTCCTTTTCTTATATACAGGAGATGTTAAAAACCATACTCCCCAAGCCTCAGTGCAGAGATTAGCAGATCTGATGAGTCATCTGAAAATGTAACTGAACAAGAATTGCATTACTGGCTCTGTTCCAACAATTCAATATCTTAAACAGCATTTATTCCCTCCCTCTAGGGATATTTTATATATCACAAGGCTTCCTTTGAATGTTCACTGACTAGTTTTGACCAGCCTAGCTGAAAGAACAAAGCTATATATAAATTGTGCATGCACAAAGAGATTCTGTCCCTCTTCATAAATGTACGCTTTACGGAATATAGAATACAAATGCATATGAAGATGCTGCCTTGGCAGCTGAAGCTCTGAAACACAAGTTTGATTCACATTTGTACATACACAGCCTTCCCTGAAATTATTTTGGCTGTGGTAGCTGAGAAAAATTTAGGTCATTGACATGAGGGTTCACGAAGAAATGTAGAACAGTTGTGGTCTGAGGATTTGTGGCAATCACATCATCTCTGCTACACAGCAGATCTCAGCTGTTCTTTCTCTTGCTAGCTGTAGTGGAAATAGGACTTCCTTTGATGAGAAAACTTCAGCTGTGTTGCTCATCTCAACCACTTTAGTAGGCTTTGTTAATTTTCTAACCTCAGGAACATGAAGAAAAATCAAGTTGCAGATACGTTCTCATTTTAAGTGAGAGCTGAATAACAGATTTCAGTAGCTTAATTGCCAATTGTATTAATTGAATAGCTCAATTAATAAACACCATTTTTCTTTAAAGACAGGAATCTAACCTCTTCAAATGAGCACAATGCAAGCTGAAATTATTCAAGTACATAAATTAAGAGGATATTGAAAGAAAAGCAGTGTGAAGCATAAAAGATTAATAATATAAAAAAGTAGAGTTAAAAATTATTTCAATTATCTGTATAAAAAAATGGTCAGGTATACTAATAACATATAAAATTTATTGCCTATAAATTATTTTGTTTTTCTTTTTTTTTCCTAATTAATCTTATTCCAGTATTCACAAAGGTAGAAGCAATCTGTAAGCAGCCCAGACTTTTAGAGAAGCTTTACTGAAGGCACAGGCTGGTAAGAGGTAAGCTACAGAATCCCAAAGGTCTGTGAAGAAAATGACCTCTAAACATAAAAAGAGGCTGAAAACTAAACCCAAGCAAACAGCAAAAAAATCCCAAACCCACCAAAAACCCAAACCCAACCAAACAACCCCCTTCCCCCCCCCCCCAAAAAAAAAAAAAAAAAAAACCACCCCAAAAACCTCCCAGCCTTACACAAAGACTGAAAGAAACACAAAAGCAAATCAGTGTTAAGGTAGATATTGATCAAATGGGGAGGGGGTGAAATAAAATATATGTAAATACAGTTAGTGTGGAACAGGATTTAGTAGCTCAGGAGAATCTAAGGTTGCAGCCAGTCTGGATGATGCTTTGAGCAATCTGTCTTACTGGGAGCTGTCCCTGCCCATGGTCATCAGCTTTGTCTCAACAACCACCTCTTTAAAGACGTTGATGAGATCCTCTCTCAGCCTTCTCTTCTCAAGACTGAACAGCCCATATTCTCTCACTCTTTCTTCACAGGAGAGATATTCAAGTTCTCCAATCATCCTCATAGCCTCCACTGGACTCTCTTCAGTAGATCCCTGTCTCTTTTGAATTCAGGAGCCCAGAACTGGATACAGTATCTCAGATGTGGTCTCAACAGGGCTGAGTAGAGGGGGAGGAGAACCTCCTTAGACCTGCTAGACACACTTTTCTTAATGCACCCCAGAATCCCATTGGCTGTCTTGGCCACAAAGGCACATCACTTTCCCATGGATAACTTGCTGTCCTCTGGGACTCCAAGGTCTTTCTCCATGGAACTGCTTTTTATCAGGACAACCCCTGGTCTGTACTGGTGCCTGGTGCTCTTCCTCCCCAGATGCAGAACTCTGCACTTATTGAACTTCATGAGGTTTGCATTTGGCCAGCTCTTTTTGGATGACATCACAGCCTTCCAGTGTGTCACCCACTCCTCCCATCATCAACAAACTTGCTGAGCATTCTCTCTATGCTCTCATCCAGGTCCTTTATAAAGATATTGAAGAAAACTTGAGCTAGTACTAGTCCCTGGGGAACATCACAGGCCTCTGTGCCACCAATCACAACTCTCTGAAGTCTGAGTAAGGTGATGGAAAAGCATGGAGTGAGGATTTGTGTTGGGTGACCAAAATGGACTAACAGGGACATCATAAATGGATGATGTTGAGGAGCTGAGGATGATGCAGCTTCACGTAGTGGGAGACACTATATGGCCAAAGGGGTTTTTGTCCAGCAAGAGTAGGCTCAGATAGGTCCTGTTCACATCTGGCATTGCTGGGTTGGTGCTGATCAAGCTGCAGGAGTGGATATGATGAAACCCAGTATTCGGGGTCAAGCAGGGAGGAGAGCCACTGGCACAAATTTGAACACAGGAAGCTTCATCTAAACATGAGGAAGAACTTCTTTACTTTGAGGGTGGTAGAGCACTGGAACAGGCTGCCCAGAGAATTGGTGGAGTATCCATTCCTGGAGCCATTCAAACCCTGCTTGAATGCTATCCTGGGCAACCTATTCTGGGTGATGCTGCTTTATCGGGGGATTGGACTAGAGATTATCCATCCAGAGGTCCCTTCTAACCCCTATCAATCTGTGATTCTGTGCTTATGAATGCTGAAAATTCATTTTCAGCTAATGTGATGCAAAGTGGTCTCACTAGGAAGTGTAGTTTTCACTCACATGGGTTTGCAATCTCATTTACTTGCGTAGAGTCACTAATCTGATTGTAATCATGTTACTTATCATTTAATTTGGTGTGTGGCAGATGTACATCAGAAATGACACACAGGTGGGACTATCCTATATTAAATCACTTTAATCACATTTAAAAATTTCAAGGTTTGGTCTTTGGGACAAAATTGATCCTTGAACAGCCAAGCTAAAAAAAACAACCCAATAATAAATATCGAAGTCATAGCTGCATAGCTATCTCTAAGAAACGTTAAAGTGTTTTATCATTATAATTGACCTTCAATTAGTACAATTATTGCCCATAATTAAGAAGCCTCAGCCAGCTGTTTCATTATTTTGAGGATTTTGATTATATTGAGGATTTGTTGAAGAGTGCCTGGTTTTAGGGCAGCATGTCCCTGCCTCAGCTGCAGGGAGGGAGACAGGAAGGATGGTTTTAGAGCAGGTAGATAACAGAATGCCACATTGGAAGGAACCCCAGGGATCATCTGGTGCAACGTTCCTTGGTGAAAGTAGGGTTGAGATAGATCTGCCAGAGATTTTGGCAGGTTATTTGTGGAGCGCTGGAGAGGGATCTCCTGGTGACAAGAGAGATTGGGAGGATGCCTCTGTGAAGTGTTGAGTGTTTGGAGGCTCAGCTCTGATTAGTAGAGCCTTGATCTTTCACTTTGGCCTGGAGCAAGTGTTGGTGAAGAGTTTTGTGAGGTTGCCATTTGGTGGCTTCCATTCCCCATGTGTCATCTAACCACATCCTCTTCTGCATACAGCCATTGGAACAAGGTCAAGTATTGGAACAAGCTGCCCAGGCCAGCAATGGAGTTACCATCCCTGGAGGGGTTCAAAACACATATAGACACAGCACCTGGGGACGTAGTTTAGTAGGTGTGGTAGTGTTGGGTTAATGGTTGGATTTTATGATCTTGGAGACCTTTCTCAACCTGAAGGATTCTGTTTTAAGAGTGACAGGAAAACTGTGACACTTGGAGAAACAAATATATATTTTCCTCCTTTCAAGGGGAAATTATAGTCTTTAATGCTTTTAGAGTTATTGTCTTTCATCTGGATAGAGATATTCCTGAGTTTTCTCAGGCACATATACAGAATGCCTAATTAGATTTCAGCTGTTCCTTCAAGTCCCTCATCATCCTCTTTGCCTCTTCCTTATCTTAATGCTATTGGTAAGCAGTGGAGAAAAATCAAGCTTCCTTATCTTATTGTAAGCAATGGAGAAATATCAAACTTCTTTATCTTATTGTAAACAGTGGAGAAGCATCAAGCCTGGTAGAACACCCACAGTGCTACCTAAACATTTCCTGCTGCAATAAGAGCAATCATAGGATATTATTGATTAATAATCTAAACTAATATAAAGGAACATCCACCCAGAAAATTAAGGTAAATAAAAATGCAGTTTCCATCCCAGAAATTTAAGGATTTACGTTCAGAGCAATTTAGAAAGCAACTTTAATTAACCTAGGTCTAGATTACAAGCTAAAACTAGCAGAGCTATGTCAGTAAAACAGATTGCTGAGCGACATTGTGCCACAACTGACATGCAGGTGGAAGACCCTTGTTACAGCTAACTCCTCCAGCTGCTCATTACCACCTTTTTTGCCAGCAAAACTGGGAGGGCAATAACCTCCAGCAGAGTGGTTCCTGTGATTAATCCCTCAATCTCTTCAGGCAAAGTCACCCAGGTAAGCACAAGAAATTTAAATGATTGGCTTGAGACCGAGGATAGAAATCCTCTTGTCATGTCTAGCTGTACCGCTGACAGTTATTGTACACAGTCCTCTCTGTACTGGAGTCTATGCCACACAGAACCTCCCACCAAGCTGTAGATGTCTCAAGGGTACTTCTCAGACAAGCTAGCTGAGACCTACTTACTGTTTAAGTTTAATTGTTAACCTGTTGGTAGCAGATTCTCAGGTCATCACTGAGCAGCCTTGTGTATTTTTTTCTGTATCATCTGAAAATGTGGTTGGCCTTCACAGAATCATAGAATGGTAGGGGTTAGAAGGGACCTCTAGAGATCAATGAGTCCAACACACCAGCCAAAGTTGGATCACCAAGGGGAGGCCACACAGGAATGTATCCAGATGGATCTTTAAAGTCTCCAGAGAATGAGACTCCACAACTTCTCTGGGCAGTGTTTTCCAGGGTTCCAGTACCCTCACAGCAAAGAAGTTTCTCCTCATGTTGAGGTGGAACTTCCTGGTTTCCAGTTTTTATCCATTGCCCCTTGTCCTACCACAGGATACCACTGAAAAGAGACTGATCTCTACTTCTAGACACCCTTCAGAAATTTATAAACATTACAATATCTCCTCTCAGTTTGCTCTTCTCCAGACTAATCATCCAAAGGTCTCTCAGCCTTTCCTCATCAGGCAGATGTTCCAGTCCCTTCATCATCCTTGTAGATTCTGTTTGACACTCTCTAGTATATCCGTATCCCTCTTGAACTGGGGACCCCAGAACACAATAATCCAGATGTGGTCTCACCAGGGCAGAGTAGATGGGGAGCAGAACCTCCCTCATGCTCCCTTTAGAATATAAAGTAATTAATTTTGTGTTAATTAGCATTAATGCCTTTCTCCAATGGCCCCAAGACTCCTAAGTGAAGTAATGGCAGTGAATAAATATCCTTAAAGATGAAATCATAAATTTCATAAACCATTGCTGCTCACAGGAGTGTCGCATGAACTTTTGCACCTTGATTACTGCAACTTCTCCTTTAGTTTCTCTGATGCTAATCTTAGCTCCTTAATCTACTGAAATCACAGCTACTAAAATTATCTTCCTCACCTCTCATTTCTTCTGTTCCATGTCAATGAAGAGTCCAGGTAGTGATGCCCTCTCCCACAATGCATTGGATATAAGATCTTCATCTTTTTCAAGTCCTTATACAATTTAGACCTATTTTTTTTTTATGATACCTCTTAATCTCTTCTCTGCACTGCCACAGATGAAGGTCTTAATGTTCTGTTCTCTCTCCAAACTGTGCTTCACATTTCACTGCTGACTCATTTGCATGCAGTACACTTTCTGTTCCAAAATATTCTTATTCAAGACTTAAAAATGAAAAAAAAAGTTCTTCTCCAAAGTTATTAAGAAATATAACAATTAGAGAATAAGTAAGACCAGCTTGTATCAGCAATAGTGTGGCCAGCAGGGCCAGGGAAGTGATTGTCCCCTGTACTCAGCACTGGTGAGTCTTGGGTTCAGTTTTGGGGCCTTCAGTGTCTCAAGGGCATTGAGTTGATGGAGCATTTCCAAAGAAGGGCAATGAAGCTAGTGAAGGGTCTGGAGAACAGGTCTGGTGAGTGAGGAATGGCTCAGGGAAGAAGGGTTGTGTAGTCAGGAGAAGAGGCTGAGGAGAGAACTAATTTCTCTGCAACTCTCTGAAAGGAGGTTGGATCAAGGCGGGCATTGGTTTCCTCCCTAGTAACAAGTGAGGGAACAAGAAGAAATGGCCTCAAGTTGCACAAGAGGAGGTTGGAGTTGTATATTAGGGAAAAATGTCTTTAGTGAAGAAGTGGTCAAGCATTGGAAGAGGCTGGCCAGGGAAGTGGTCAAGTCATCATCGCTGGTGTACAAAAAATGCGTAGACATGGCACTTTGAGACATGGCTTAGAGGCCAAAGTGGTGTTTTGTCTACACTTGGACTTGGTGATCTCAGAGGTCTTTTCTGACTAAAAAATTCTGTGATTCTATAATAAAAAGTGGCATGTTAAAGGTTCAAGTTACTAATTTCCTAAGTTCCTCCCACTCCTACTGACAACATAGGATGGCAATTTTTCATACAGTAAAAACTTTCACTTAGAATTAAATTGTGATAGTTAATAGTAATGGGTAACACTGCACCTACTGCTAGTTGTCTTACTCATGGAATACTCTCAAGAAAGCCTTCATCTAGTGCAATGCTTTTCTGACAATATGAAAGAGAAACCTGTCTACCCAGAGTAGGTACTCTAGGCTGCCCAGGGAGGTGGTAGAGTCACCATCTGTGGAAGTGTCCAAAAAACATGTAGACATTGCACTTGGGGACATGGTTTAGAGAGCATGGTGGTGTTGGGTTGGCAGTTGGACTTGATCATCTTAGAGCTCTTTTCCAACCAAAACAATTCTATGATTCAGGTTGCATTTTTAAAACCTTATTTGTCTACTTTAACTAATGACCTGCTTTCCATACCAACTGGGTGTTCAGAGTCTTTCACTGGAGCTGCTAAATGCTGCAAGTTGAGGTTTCCAGCTGGAAAAGCCCCACACACTCCATTTCCTTGCTGAAACCATGCTTTGTGTATTGTATACCTGCGGTAGCATTAATTGGCTGACTTATCCTTTAACCCTCATGGCAGCCCTCAGTAGAAAATGTCTCTTGGAAGCTATTTCAACATTCATTAATCCTGACACTTTATCATCACTCCCTCATAGTTAGTGTGTTGGTGACAACAAGTCTCACCCTGAACTTCTAAATGGTGTCCCCTGGGATGACATTTGGTGGCATATTCAACTCTACTGGTAAGGTCAGTGACACAGATTTGCTTTCAACAATGTTCTCCAGGCCAAGAGTGACAGCCAGACAATTCAGCATGACAGAGGAGAGGAAGGTTTGAACAGAATTTTCATTTGTATATGACAGAAACAAACCTTACTGGAAACTGCAAAGTTTGCCCAGCTAGGAGAATCTTTGAGCAGAATGGATCACTGCTTGTGCAACTGGTTTAATGTGTAGAGAAGGTGAGATGTTAGTGCTTTAGTTCCAACATTCCCAGTATAACTAGAACACAGAACGTGTTAGTTCAACTGAAGGAAAATCTTCTTTACCTTGAGGGTGCTGAAGTACTGGACTGGGCTGCCCAAAGATGTTGTGGAGGCTCCAAGCCTAGAAAGGTTGAAAGCCAAGTTGGATGAGGCCTTGGGGAACCTAGTCAGGTAGGAGGTGTCCCTGCATTTGTGTGCGTATGTGTGTGGAACTAGATGGTTTTGAAGGTCCCTTCCAACCCAAACCATTCAATGAATATTGACCAAACAGCTGAAAGTTTGACTTTAAACTCCTGTAGATATTTATATACATTATTTATAAAGAGTCTCCAGCTTTCAGGAAAATTTTAAAAAGGGAAAAAAAAAGACAAACAAACCCAGCTCTCAATATCATCAACATCATATATTGAGAAGGTTATTTAAATAAATGTATATTTTTTAATATTATAAACTAAATAATTAAAGAAATAATTTAATTTGAAAAGGAAGAAACTACATGGACTTGTGTGTGTGAGTTGTATAAAAGAAAAAACAGATAACATATCCCCTGATCATAGAATCATAGAACTGTTTTGGTTGGAAATGTCAAGTCCCACCATTGACCTAACACCACCATGGCCATTAAACCACATCCCAACATGCCATGGCCACACATTTCTTGAACACCTCCAGGGATGGTGACTCCACTAGCTCCCTGGGCAACCTGTTCCTAATACCCAACCTAAACCTGCCATTGTGCAACTTGAGGCCGTTTTCTCTCCTATTACTTGTTACTAGGGAGAACAGACCCACACCCACATGAGCTCTCTTCAAATAGTCACTGAGTAAGAAGTCTTACTAATAATGTGTTCTTTTTCACCGTAATAATCTCAGTTATGAAAGCTTTTAAGCAAAACAGTAATGACTACTGTGTAATTAAAAAGAATGCAAGGAAATTGTTCTTTAAGCACTGAAGAAAATCAACTTCCTTGCCATCCTGTATTTAGCTAGGAATATTTGGCCACTGGAAAAGGAAAAGAAACAATAAAGGACTTGCTCAAATAATGGCCTCAAGTTACACCAGGAGAGGTTTGGACTGGATTGCTTTTCTTGTTAAGATCATCAGAAGTGTCATGTTCATGTGAGGTCATGGTGAGGAAACTGAGTCATAATTGGAGATCAATACAATACAATACAATACACAGGTTGAAAGAGACCTTCAAGATCATTGCATCCAACCCATGAACCAATCCAACCCACCTAAACAACTAAACCATGCAACCAAGCACCCCATCAAGCCTCTTCCTGAACACCTCCAATGAAGGTGACTCCACCACCTCCACGGGCAGCCCATTCCAATGGGCAATCACTCTCTCTGTATAGAACTTCTTCCTAACATCCAGCCTAAACCTGCCCTGGTGCAGCCTGAGTCTGTGTCCTCTTGTTCTGGTACTGGCTGCCTGGGAGAAGAGACCAACCTCTCAATACATCATTATATACTTTTAATGTTTTCAACAATCAAGGCTATTTCATGGTTTCAATAAAATTAATAGAAACTACTGGAATTAGCAGAGTATATACTGACTGATAGAGCTGGGGCTGTTCAGCCTGGGGAAGAGCAGACTGAGAAGAGATTTCATAGAATCATAGAATGGCCTGGGTTGGACAGGACCTCTAAAGGTCTTCTATTCCAACCCCCTCTGTAGTAATCAGGGGCATCCTCAGCTAGATCAGGTTTCCTAGAGCCCTGGCCAGCCTCACCTTGAATATTCCCAGGGACAGGTCCTCAACCTGGGCAACCTGTTCCAGTGTTCCACCACCCTCATGATAAAGAACTTGTTCCTAATTTCATCAATGCTGATCAGTACCTAAAGGGCAAGTGTCAGGAAGATGGAGACAGACTCTTCTTAGTGGTGTCCAATGATAGGACAAAGGGGTAATGAACACAAAGGAGAATACAGGAGGTTTCATGTAAACGTAAGGACCCACGGAGAGAACTCCATGCTGGAGCAGGTTTGCCCCATGGGACGCCCCACACTGGGGCAGTCTGTTCCTGAAGTGCTGAACCCTGTGGAGGAAACCCACGTGACAACATTTCATGAAGTGCAGCCTGTGTCAGGGACAATACGCTGGAACAGAGGAGGAGTGTGAAGAGTTCTTCATCTGAGAAGGAGCAACAGACACAACATGTGATGAACTGACTACAACCCCTGCTCACTATCCATGTGAGCTGATGTGCAGGGGTAGGAGGTGGGGAACTTGGAGTTAAGCCCAGGAAGACGGAAGGGGTGAGGGAAAGGTATTTTAAGATTTAGTTTTTATTTCTCATTATCCTACTCTGATTTGATTGGTAATAAATTAAGCTAATTTCCCTAAATCAAATCTGTTTTGCTCTTGATGGTAATTGCTGAGTGATGTCCCTGTCTTTATCCTATCCCAGGACCATCTTGTTCTATTTTCTCTCCGCTGTCCAGCTGAGGAGAAGAGTAATAGAGTAGCTTTGGTGGGCATAGAATCATAGAATCATAGAATCAGTCAGGGTTGGAAGGGACCACAAGGATCATCCAGTTCCAACCCCTGCCATGGGCAGGGACACCCTACACTAGATCACGCTGGCCAAAGCCTCATCCAGCCTGGTCTTAAACACCTCCAGGGACTGGGCCTCAACCACCTCCCTGGACAACCCATTCCAGAGCCATCTGTCATCCAACCACACCTTCAAAATTATAACTACCCAAATAATAATTATTTACTTGCTTAGAAGTTTACTTAGGAGTGGATTACTATAAAATACTCTGAAATCACAGAATCACAGAATGCAGTGGGTAAGGAGGGACATTTAAAGGTCATTTTATCTAACCCCTGGAGTGAGCAGGGACATCTCCAAATAAATCAGGTTGCTCAGGGCCCCATCAAGTTTGATCTTGAATGTCTCCAAGGATGGGGTCTCAACTATATGTCTGGACAACCTGTTCCAGTGTTCCGCTATCTTCATTGTGAAGAACATGCTTCTAATGTCTGACCTACCCTGCTCTAGTTTAAAATCAGACCTCTCCTCAGGTCTGGGGATATGTCCCAGTCTTTTAGTGCAGCAATGTATAGACAAGCTGACACCATAAATGTCATTTTCCTCATCCAGGTCAGGATGTTGGTGGCCTGTTTGGCTACCTGAGCACATTGCTGGTTCATCTTTAGCCAGTTGTTGATTAACATTCCCAAGTCTTTCTCTGCTGGGCAGTTTCCAGCCACTCTGCCCCAAGCCTGGAGGTTGTTGTGACCCAAGCACAGGATTTAGCACTTGGCCTTATTGAACCTTGTACAATTGGCTTCAGCCTCCCCTGCCAGGGGAAGTTTGGAATCGAGGTGAGGAGAGACTTCTTCACAGAGAGAGTTGTTAGGCATTGGAATGGGCTGCCCAGGGAGGTGGTGGAGTCACTGTCCCTGGAGGTGTTCAAGACAGGATTGGATATGGCACTTGCTGCCATGGTCTAGTAGTCATGAGGCCTTGGGTGACAGGTTGGACTTGATGATCTTTGAGGTCTTTTCCAACCTTATTGAATCTATGGTTCTATGATTCTATTGATCCAGCCTGTCCAGGTCCCTCTGGAGAGCCTTGCCCTTGTTGAGTTGATGGTCTGGTGCCCATTGATACAGCCTCTGTACAGCCTTTCAAACCTCAAGGAGGTTCACCCTCCCAACCTAGTGCCATCTGCATTTGTAGGAGGCAAAGATGAGATAGGTTGTACATGATGCAAAATCCGTCTGGTAATGAAACAGTGAGTTCAATTGTTGCTATTATGTAGCTGCAGAGGATTCCTTCTCTATTATTATGGTGGCTGCACTGACATAACTCAAAACCCAGCTATATGCTTTTGAGAGCCTATTATCTTTGCTTTCATTATCAAATAATTTTTTTTTCTTTTTCCCAAAGCAAGGTGAAAGCTGGCATCTAGCTGCTCAAATCTGGTATTTCTTCTCCTCTCCCAAACAAATTTGTCCAATTTTCTGGGTTAACTTGAAAGCTCTTAAGTAATTTTCTGTTTTCATCTTATATTCTCTGATTTGGGTAAATTGGTTCTGTTCCACTCCATTTCAGGATCCTGGACAGGCTTCAGCAAAAAGTCATGCCTAATATAAATTAGTGAAGTATTTCAGCTTACTGTGTGCTGCTGGCTTCTGGTTTGTGGTGTGTCTGCTTGGCTTTTATCTAGTGACCTACTACTTTGAACATGCGCTGAGGAAACTAGGAACACTTTTCATGCTATCACCTGAAGAAGAGTGTCAAAACCCATTTCACATCTTGCTTAGGACAGAAGCCAAACAATGGGATTTTCTGGTCCTCTTTTGAAGTCATTATGTTTGGGGACATAGCGTAGTGGTCATAGAGCTGCTGGGTAGAAGGCTGAACTTGGTCTAGAGGTCTTTTTTGATCATAATGATCCTATATGTTGTAGGGGAAAAAATAGTTCTGCTAGGGCCAGGAGGCTGAG
Source organism: Picus viridis (assembly GCA_033816785.1). Lineage (NCBI taxonomy): Eukaryota > Metazoa > Chordata > Aves > Piciformes > Picidae > Picus > Picus viridis. Next base: position 31,626,772 of record CM066582.1, on the reverse strand, counting down.
TGGGAATTCTGCAGTGCAGGGGTTAAATCCCAAAAGCAAAACCACATGCAAAGTGCAAGGGAAATTTGTTTTACTGGTTAATAATGGTTACAGCTGTTGAATCTGCTTATGCATGCTCCATGGTCCTTAATTCCAGAGGAAAAAAATGTGCCTATTAATTGAGTGACTGATTTAGTTATTTGTAGTAACAAACAGAATACATCTGGATTAACACTGTAGTTGCCAATGTTAAGTCCTAAGACTATGTATGGAGAGGTGTGGATGTGTGAAATAGGAACTAGGACTAGGAAAGGGCTTTTCTTCTGACTGTATTTTGCCACCCAGTCAAGCTGGTCCTGGCAGCTGTTTTCTGTCAGAGAATCAGAAGGAAATATTTAAGGAATCACTCATCTGAAAGCTTCCACAGGACCTAGTAACTGTAATTCTATTTGATCCTTAGTGGCAGTATTTTAATAGACATCTGTTAGTTTGCAAAAGAGCTATCAGACTCATCAAGCTGTAAGAGACTTCAGGAAAGATTCTCCTGTGCTTTTTCTTTTTTTTTTTGTTTCCCAAAGGAAATTATTATTTCCCCCCCCCTCTCTTTTATGTAAAAGCAGACAGGGGTTAATATATTCTAGTGGGTAGGACAGTGCGGTGGCTTGGCCCTGGCTGGGGGCCAAATGCCCACCAACGCTGCTCTGTCTCTTTCCTTAGTTTGACAGGGGTGAGGGGAAAATATAACAAAAGGTTGGTGATAAGGTGGAAACAATTTAATAAAGCTAACCACAGGTAAAGACCATGCATGGAAGCAAAAGCAAAGAGAGATGTTATTCTCTGCTTCCCATCAGCAGGCAGTGGTTGGTCACTCCTGGGAGACAGGGCTCTATGAAGAACGATTGCTCTGGAGGACAGACACCATGGACACTTCCAGCTTTCACTTAGTTTTTATACCTGAGCTGACATCACATGGCATGGAATACCCCTTTGGCCAGTTTTGGTCAGCTTTCCCATCTGTGTCCCTTCCCAAGATCTTGCCCACCCCTCAGTGTACTCTTGGGGCAGGTAAATGTTGGAAAAGCACAGCCTGGGTGCTCATTCAGCAGTAGCCAAACCACTGCTGTGTTAGCAACACTCAGCTGCAGCCCTGCAAAACACAGCACTAGAAAGATGCTCTGAGGAGAATTAACTCCAGCTCAGCCAAACCCAATACAGACAGCTAAATAATGATTGTTATCATTCCTGATGAATATTTAGTTCTGCAGGTTTATAGAATCATAGAGTCATTAAGGTTGGAAAGACCTCTAGGATCAACTCCAACCGTCAGTCCAACACCACTGTGTCCACTAAACCATGTCCCAGAGTGCCATGTCTACATGGTTCTTGAACACCTCTAGGGATGGTGGCTCTACCACTTTCCTGGGTGGCCTGTTCCAATGCCTGACCACTCTTGCAGGAAATAAGCTTTTCCTACTGTCCAACCTAAACCTCCCCTGGTGCAACTTGAGGCCATTTCTTCTTTTTCTATCCCTAGTTACTGGGGAGAGGAGACCAACCTCCACTTCACTCCAACCTCCTTTCTGGGAGCTGTAGAGAGCAATTAGGATTTTCCTCAGCCGCCTTTTTCTTCAGACTAAACAACCCCAGTTCCCTCAGACCTGTTCTCCAGATCCTTCACCATGTTTGTTGCCCTTCTTCGGACCCTCTCCAACAATGTGAGAGCATCTCACTGCTGAACTGCTTTGGAAAGGTGTGGATAGAAATGGTGTTTAAAATGCAGGATGGACAACTGCTGCTTGTTGGATGTGTTCTGTGACAGAATGTGTTCAAAGCCTTTGCCTTGAAGAGAATGAGAGTTACTGTAATGATCCTTCTTGATGTACGGAAAGTCTATTCCCAAGAATTTCTATTCCACTATTAAAATCCAACTTGTTGTATCTGGTGGGCTAAATGCTTCTATTGACTCAGCCTGTCATATTTAAACTGCATAAATGAACATTGATTTTTCACTCTAACCATTTTGTTTTATTTTTTCAGCTGGGTCAGCATTCTCCTTAAACATTTTACATATATTTGCTGGGAGCCTGTTCCTCAGAGTGGCTCAGAAAGCTGGAAGTTGTCGAACAAAGCCTCCCATAGTTGTTGAAGAAGCTTCTTTCACTTGAGGGTTTGGTGTTTTTTTTGGTTGGTTGGGTTTTTTGTTTGTTTGTTTTGTTTTGGTGTTCTTTGTTGGGTTTGGGTTTTTTAATGAATGATTTTTGTTTTGTTTTTTTTTTTCCTTCAGGATAGAAAAATAGAGTTCTAACTCTCTACCACTACCTGAAGGGAGGTTGTAGCCAGGTGGGGGTTGGTTTCTTCTCCCAGGCAACCAGCAGCAGAACAAGAGGACACAGTCTCAAGCTGCACCAGGAGAGGTATAGGCTGGATGTTAGGAAGAAGTTCTTCACAGAACAAGAGATTGGCCATTGGAATGTGCTGCCCAGGGAGGTGGTGGAGTCACCATCCCTGGAGGTGTTCAAGAGGGGATTGGACATGGCACTTGGTGCTATGGTTTAGTAGTCATGAGGTCTTGGGTGACAGGTTGACCTTGGTGATCTTCAAGGTCTCTTCCAACATTATTGATTCTATGATTCTATGATTTAACCAGAATAATTTCTCTGACTAATGGAGGTACTTAACCTTTCAACACATAACCAAGAAGTCCTCTCTTAATTCTAGAACCACAGAATTGGTTTCGTTGGAAAAGACCTCTAAGATCCAACCACCAACTCAACACCACCCTGGCCATTAAACCATATCCCAAAGTGCCATGTCCACACATTTCTTGAATACATCTAGAAGATGGTGACTGTACCACCTCCCTGCTCCAATGCCTGACCACTCTTGCAGGAATGAAATTTGGTAGGTTTGGGAAGGGAAGGTTTGGGAAGAGAAGAGAAGAGAAGAGAAGAGAAGAGAAGAGAAGAGAAGAGAAGAGAAGAGAAGAGAAGAGAAGAGAAGAGAAGAGAAGAGAAGAGAAGAGAAGAGAAGAGAAGAGAAGAGAAGAGAAGAGAAGAGAAGAGAAGAGAAGAGAAGAGAAGAGAAGAGAAGAGAAGAGAAGAGAAGAGAAGAGAAGAGAAGAGAAGAGAAGAGAAGAGAAGAGAAGAGAAGAGAAGAGAAGAGAAGAGAAGAAAGAGAAGAAAGAGAAGAGAAGAGAAGAGAAGAGAAGAGAAGAGAGAAGAGAAGAGAAGAGAAGAGAAGAGAAGAAGAGAAGAAAGAGAAGAGAAAGAGAAGAGAAAGAGAAGAGAAGAGAAGAGAAGAGAAGAGAAGAGAAGAGAAGAGAAGAGAAGAGAAGAGAAGAGAAGAGAAGAGAAGAGAAGAGAAGAGAAGAGAAGAGAAGAGAAGAGAAGAGAATTCAATTTAATTGAACTGACCAGGCTGGAGGAGACCTTCGAGATCATCGAGTCCAACCTATCATCCAACACCATCTGATCAACTAAACCATGGCACCAAGCACCCCATCAAGTCTCCTCCTAAACACCTCCAGTGATGGTGACTCCACCACATCCCTGGGCAGCCCATTCCAATGGCAAATCACTCTTTCTGTGAAGAACTTCTTCCTAACATCCAGCCTAAACCTCTCCTGGTGCAGCTTGAGACTGCGTCCTCTTGTTCTGGTGGTGGTTACCTAGGAGAAGAGACCAACCCCCACCTGGCTACAACCTCCCTTCAGGTAGTTGTAGAGAGCAATAAGGTCTCCCCTGAGCCTCTTCTTCTCCTGGCTCCGGGATCTGGAGAACAGGTCTGATGAGGAGTGGGCATTTGGGTTGCTCAGTCTGAAAAAGAAGCAAAGGGGAGATGTCAGTATTCTCTACAATTCCCTGAAAGAATGTTGGAGCCAGGCAGGGGTCGATCTCTTCTCCCTAGTATCAAGTAATAAAGCAAGAGGAAATGGCCTCAAGTTCCACCAGGGTTAGGTTGGACATTGGAAGCCCTGAAAATATTCTCAAACATTGAAACAATCTGCCCAGGGACATGGTTGAATCCCCATTCCTGGAGGTGTTTCCAAGCTCCAGATATGTGTTGCTGAGGAACATGGTTTAGCATCAGAATTAGTAGAGTTAGAGAATGGTTGGACTCCATGATCTTAAGTCTTTTCCAGTTGAAGCTATTCTATGATTCAATGATTCTATGAAATTCTATGAAATGTCATGAGTAAACTGCACAGTTTTGCAAGACAGAGTTGTTAAAAGTGTGAGTGACAACAGCACAACTCTCTCTGTTTTACAGCAGTAGTTATAGGAAAAGAAACATAACTGAGAGTTACTCAGCTAATAAATGGAGATTAATCTCCTCATCATAACTCAGTACAATGCTGTTCGAGTGTAGGCTCTTAGGTACCTCCAGGGATGACTTAGCAATGGTGTCTTACAGCTTTACACAGATGTCTCAATTCACTGGAGTCTAGATTAGCCAATTGCTCCTTATTCTCTGTAATTAATAGTTTAGATGTATTCATGTTGAGAGCACTGCAGGAATTGCTAGCTGGCTGTTAGTAAGGATACTCTCAGCTTTGAACTTAAGGTGGCTTTTGTTTCTCATCCATACAAATTCCTTTAAATCTGTTGCTGAAATGCAAGGGTTGGGTTGGTTTTATGTTGGGGCTTCTTTGGGGGGAAAGGGAGGTTGGTGTTTTGGTTGGTTTGGGGTTTTGTTTGTTTATTTTTGTTGGGTTTTTTGGTGGTGGTTATTTGTTGAGGTTGTTTTTTTTTTTGATTGTTTGATTTGTTTTGTTTTCTTGGCTTACCCTCTGAAACCTTACTGATATCAGTTGAAATGCAAAGATGTAAGCAAGCGTAACACTCATTTATCAGCATCTTAATTTAATGGCAAGGTCATACCCCTAGGATCTTTGCAAAACCTAAATTAAACTGTGGTGAAATGTGCATATATATATCAGATAGTCACAAAATTATTTTGGTTGAAAAGACCTCTAAAATCACATCTATATATTTCTTGCACACCTCTGGGGGTGGTGACTCCAACACATCCCTGGGCAGCCTAGTCCAATGCTGACCTCTTTTGAAGGGAAGAAGTTTTTCCTACTATCCAACCTAGACCTCCCCTGGTGTAATTTGAGGCCATCTCCTCTCCTTCTACCACTTGTGCAAGGGAGAAGAGACCAACAGCCACCTAGCTCTAACCTCCTTTCAGGAAGTTGTAGAGTGCCAGAAGGTCTTCCCTCAGCCTCCTTTTCTCCAGACTAAACAAGTCCAGCTCTCTCAGCTGCTCCTCACCACACCTGTTCTCCAGACCCTTCAACAGCTTTGTTGCCCTTCTCTGGACATGCTCCATACCTCAGGGTTCTTCTTGAAGTGAGGGGTCCAAAACTCACCCAGGACTCAAAATGTGGCCTCACCAGTGGTGAGTACAGGGGGATAACCACTGCCCTCATCCTGCTGGCCACACTATTGCTGAACCAGGATGCTGATGGCCTTCTTGGCCACCTGGGCACACACTTGCTCATGTTCTGATGGCAATTGATAAACACCCCCAGGGTCTTTCTGTGCTGGGCAGTTTCTAAGCACTCTGCCCCATATCTGTAGTGTTCATGGAGTGTTCATACTGTGCCCCAAGTGCAAGATCCATCATTTGACCTTGTTGAATCTCTTCCCACTGGACTTGGCCCTTCTATCCTGCTTGTCCAGGTCTTTCTGTAGAGAGTTTCTACCCTCCAGCAGATAAATACATCAGAATAAGAAAGGATAAGGTTTAATAATCACCAAGCTGATATTCATCTTACTGTTTTATGACTTCCACTCCTATTAGAGAAATCTAAGGTGGCATATACCAAGGTCTACAAAAGAAACTTGGCTAAAAAACCACTCCAATGCAAGATAGAACTGTATTTCTAATTATTCACTCTTGCCTAGTGGTCTATAAAAGATCATCTCCAGTCACAGGTTTCATGACAAGTGGGAAAATAATTTGTTCAAGATAGGATGCAAATTAGGGACAAAGTTCAGCCAACTGCCAGAATATCTAATTATATTTTGGTATGTCACAGAGTGAGACAGTCTTACTTGATTTCAGTTTTGTAAACATAAAACCTTTGGCTGTTAAAGAAGTAGGAGAGAGTTGTATAAAAACCTTTTCATTCCTGATGAAATGCAAATGTAAAATTAAATGTAAATCTGACCCTGCAAAATCCAGAGCCAGTCCAGACAAGGACAAGGAAGCTGGTGAAGAGTCTGGAGAACAGCTCTGGCGAGTAGTGGCTGAGGGAACTGGCGTTATTTTGTTGGAATGTTTAGATAGCACGTAGTACTGTGGTTTTCTGCTAGGCTTGATGTTTCTCCATTGCACTAAGGAAGAGGCAAAGAGAATGAAGAGGAATTTGTAAGAGTAGCTGAGGAAGCTGAAGTTGTTCAGCCTGGAGAAAAGGAGGTTGAGGGGAGACCTTCTGGCTCTCTACAGCTCCCTGAAAGGAGGTTGGGGTCAGGTGGGGATTGGTCTCTTCTCCCTAGTGACAAGTGTCAGAAGGAGAAGAAATAGCCTCAAGTTGCACTAGGGGAGGTTCAGGTTAGATATTAGAAGAAACTTCTTGACTGAAAGTGTTCTCAAACACTGGAACAAACTCCCAAGGGAGGTGGTTGAATTCCCATCCCTGGAGGTATTTCAGAGATGCAGAGATGCAGTACCAAGTGACATGGTTTAGCCCCAGACTTGATAGAGTTAGGTGATGGTTGGACTTGATGATCTCAAAGTTCTTTTCCAACCAAAAAATCCAAAAGCCAGGGATGTTACTGTCCAAGCATTAGTTCTGCAGATAGAGGGCAGTTATACTTGTTGTTTATTTTTTTTCTTATTCCAACTAAAGCTAAGCTTGCCCTTCAGCACTTGAGTGTCTCTTTAATTTAAGGCTTGGTTGTGTTTTGCTTTCCTGCTCCCTGGCACATCGTTTGATGGCAAAGCAGTGTTTTTATCTCAAACAATGCAGACACCCGAGAGCTGGCCCTGAGCAAGCTGGATTGCTTACACAAAGCAGTGTGCTGATGCACAGAGGTGCTCATGAGGGTCTTGACAGCTTTGTAGTTCTTCCATCAGTCACAGCATTGCCTTTAGTCCTCTCCTGCACAGCAGCACTCCTTTACTTGTTTGTATCTCAGCTCAGAGCAGCACTGTACAGTTTGGATGGAAATCATAGAATCACAGACTGCTTTGGGTGGGAAGAAACATTTAAAGCTCATCTAGTCCAGCCTCCTGCAGTGCACAGGGACAGCTTCAACTGGATCAAGTTGCTTAGAGCCCTGAGCAACCTGATCTTGAATGTTGCCAGGGATGGGACATCTACCACTGCTTTGGACAACATGGGCCAATGTCTCATCACCCTCCTTGTAAAAAATATCTTCCTTCTATCTAGTCTAAATCTCCTCTTTTTTAGTATAAAACCATCAGCAGATCATGCTAAAATTTCTGCCCCCATCTTTCTTACAGGCCCCTTCATTTCATAGAATCATAGAAATATTTCAGTTGGAAAAGACTTCTAAGATCATCAGGTCCAACCATCAAACCAATCCCACCATGCCCACTAAACCATATTCCCAGGTGCCATGTCTATACATTTTTTGAAAGCTCCAGGGATGGTGATTCCACAACATCCCTGGGCAGCCTGTTCCAATTCTTGACCACTCTTTGAATGAAGAATTTTGTTCTAATATTCAACTTAAACCTCCCTTGGTGTGACTTGAGGCCATTTCCTTTCATCCTATCACTTGATACTAGGGAGAACCGAGAAGAGAAGTACTGTTTAAATAGTGAAAAGCCAAAATAAGGTAGGGAAAGAGCCATTAATCACCTCCTTCTGGGTTCTATCAGATTTAGGGGGTGGGGGTGGGTGTTAATCCAATTAGATTTTTAACTTTCATTCATTCACCCAGACTCTAATGATCTAACTGAGATGTAAGAATAAGGCAGTTTTTAAAGCCTTGATTAAAATCAATGTAAATGACCTCCACTGGTGTAACCTCATACATAAATCTCTTTGTTCTATCACAGGAGGCAAACAGGTTTCAGAGGAGTGGTTTATACTTGGTTGGTACTGACTCTTCATGAGCGTTTTGTCCTTTATGTGCCCAGAATTGCATTTCAGGAGAACTTACTCGTCATTTGTCTAGATACCAAAGTGAAGCTGGTTGGCCTGTAGCTCTCCAAAGTTGGCATATTGGCCTTTTTGAAGATGACAACAATGTTTGCCTTTCTCCAGATCTCAGATTTCCATTGCCTTGTCAAATATGACAGACAACAGCCTTCCAAAGACATCTCTCTTGGCACCCTTGGGTGCAGCCCAACTGATCACATGAATTTGGATAGGTTGAGATGACTGAAGTGAACCCTGACTTCACCCTCGCCCAGTGCTGGTCCTTCTCTATGAATCCTCTGCCCCCCTCACAGCAGAAAAGTTTTTCCTTAAATTCAAGTGATAACTCCTGGGTTGCAGTTTGTGGCTGTTGCTCCTTGTCCTGGCCACCATTGAAAATTTCCCTGCCACATGCTCTTGCTGTCCAGTCTCTTGCTATCGATTATCATGGAGAAGATCCCCTCTCAAGCTGCCGTTCTCCAGCCTAAACATCCCCAGGTCTCTCCACCTTTTCTCTTCACAGAGATGCTCCAGTCCTCTCACTATCTTCACAGCCTCCACCACACTCTCTCCAGTAGGTTCTTGTGTCTCTTGAGCTGCAGAAACCAGAACTGGACCCAGTACACCAGATGTGACCTTACCAGGGAGAAGTAGAGGAGGAGAAAAGCCTGCCTCAACCTTCTGGCCACAATTTTCTTGATGCACCCCAGGATTCCATCAGCCTTCTTGGCCACATGAGAACATTTCTGGCTTGTGGTGAACTTCTTGTCCTCTAGCACTCCCAGGTCTTTCTGTGCAGTGGTGCTTTCCAGCAGGTCAGCCCCCAACCTGTACTGGTCCATAGGGTTGTTCCTCACCAGGTGCAGGCTCCTACACTTGCCCATGTTGAACTTCATTCAGGTTTATTATTCAGGATATTTCTCTGTTCTTGCCATCTTTCACCTTTTATTGCCTGCCCTTCCCACCACTTCTTCACTTGACTGTGGGTTATAATTTTGCTTCATAGCCATTCTCAGATTAGAGCTGTTCTCATCAGGTTGGCCAGCGTACTGGCAAAACTTGTCTGGCCTTCAGCCGTCAAGAAGAGGGCCCCATGGCCTACAAGACAAATGGCTACTGAACACATCAGCTACTAAAGTCCTAAAATAACTGAGACTACATGCTATAGTTTACAAATTTTCCTGATGAGCCAGCTATTGAATGAAATATGTGGTGATGCCATCATCCAAACGAGAAAGAAGACTTGGGATACTGGACTTCTCACCTCTAGGTTATGTGCTGATTTATTGTAGCTCAGGATCTGACCAACAAATCTCCCAAAATATAAAAATAGCTGCTTTAAAACTCTCCCAGCAGCATATCTAGATGCATTTTTGCATGCGTTAGGTGCTGGAAGGGATTATAATTTCTCAGGACAGGTTTTAAATCTCACTGCACTCTCTCTCTGAAATCAATTGCTGCTGGAGGTGGGTCACTATATTTCCTTTGTGTTGTTGGGGGAGGTGGAGAAAAGGGAGAGCTGAGTTACTGCTGTCATCTATATCCAACCCTTGCTGTGTTAATCCAACAATGACTGCTGCCTTTTCTTCCCAGGAAGCACTTTTAAAACTCTTTAAGTGCTCTTGAGAGCAAGAGGGTAAATGTTCTGTAATGGCTTTTAGGTCAGCAAGCAAAAGCAGAACTTTTGGGAAAAGTTTGAGGGGGAAAACCACCAAAAAAAAAAAAAAAAACTGTTGAAGGAAGATTGGTTAACTTTGTTTGTTAGACAAAGGTGTCATTTGCCAACGGGATCACAGAATAATGTAATTGTTTTGGTTGGAAAAGACTTGTGGAGTGGATCCAGAGAAGAGCAATAAAGCTCATGAAGGAATGGAGTAGAGTAGAGTAGAGTAGAGTAGAGTAGAGTAGAGTAGAGTAGAGCAGAGCAGAGCAGAGCAGAGCAGAGCAGAGTAGAGGGGAATGGAATGGAATGGAATGGAATGGAATGGAATGGAATGGAATGGAATAGAATAGAATAGAATAGAATAGAATAGAATAGAATAGAATAGAATAGAATAGAATAGAATAGAATAGAATAGAATTAACCAGGTTGGAAAAGACCTTTAAAATAATTGAGTCCAACTATCACCCTAAAACCACTGTGACCGTTCAAGCATGTCCCAAAGTGCAATGTCCAGACATTTCTTGAACACCTCCAGGAATGGTGACTCTACCACCACTCTGGGCAGCATGTTCCAATGCCTGACCACTTGTACAGGAAAGAACTTTTTTCATAATCTCCAGACTAAACCTCCCCTGGCACCATTTCAGATATTTTCCTTGATATTAGGGAAGAGAGACCAATCCCCACCTCTCCCCAACCTTCTTTCAGGCAGTTGCAGAAAGCAATGCAGTGTCCCCTCAGCCTCCTCTGTTCCAGACTAGAAATTGTGAAAAACATTCATGATGCACCTACATCTTCATTTTAAGTTCCCCAATCTAGTCTGCTCGATAATTCTTCCTTAATGCTAAGCCTTCATCCTGGTTGTTGCTTTTTGTTTGTTCATTCATTTGTTTGTCTGGGTTGTTGGGGTTTTTTTGTGGTTTGTTTTATTTTGTTTTGTTTTGCTTTGCTTTGCTTTGCTTTGCTTTGCTTTGCTTTGCTTTGCTTTGCTTTGCTTTGCTTTGCTTTGGGTTGGGTTGATTTGGCTTTGGTTTTGGTTTAATTTTAGTTTTGTTGGTTGGTTTTGGTTTTATTTTTGCTTGTTCTGAGTGACACTAATCAGTACACTCCTGGAGGCTTCAATCTCATCAGTGTGTAAAGAAAGACAAGAAGTATTATTTCTGAGTGTTGCTAAATTTGTTTCCTTTGCAGTCACTCAGTACAGAAATTTTATTCTGTAACTCTGAGAGTGACCTTCTCTGTCCATGTCTAGCCAAAGTCTTTATTTCTTTTACTTGTGTTTATTTCTTTAATTTCTCTCTTTCCCCCCCCCCCTTTTCCCCTTTTTTCCCCCTTCTTTATTATTTTTTCTGAATGCTTATTTTGTTTGCCAGAGTTTTCTTTGGAACTGAAAAGTGGTATTTAACTTTTATATGGGTCCAACCAATATGTTATGGCATCTCACAGGAGTTAGAGCTTGAATGTCCTGTTTTCCAGGTAGCATTTTAATATTATTTCCCTCCACCAAGTCCATGCTCTCCTAAATAATGATAATTAGCCATTGTCATTGTACTGATGACACACAAACGCCGTTGGAATATTAAACAGAGGCCTCCAAGCTGATTGGAAACAAGTTTAACGTCCTAGGGCTTGGCAAAAGATCCTCTTTGTATAAATGAGACTCTGTTAACTCTACTTCAGAGGGACCTGGGGCATTTGTACCTTTTCTTTTCATCTCTCTCAGAGGGCACAGATTAGAGGAAGAAGAAATGCACTGCTTGGCTTCACAGGGTTGCACCCAGCAGGTGCTTTGTTCTTTATCACAGACAGCAGCTTTCCAATCTTGGAACATCTGTCCGATGAGAAAAGGCTGAGGGACCTGAGGCTGTTCAAGTCTGGAGAAGAGCAAACTGAGAGAAAATCTTATTAATGTTTATAAATATCTGAAGAGTGTGTGTCAAGAAGAAGGGGCCAGGCTCTTGCTGGTGATGTCTTGTGATAGGACAAGGGGCAACAGACAAGCTGGAACACTGGAAGTTCCACCTCAACATGAGGAAACACTTTTCTGTGAGGGTTCTGGAGCTCTGGAGCAGGCTGCCCAGAGAGGTTGTGGAGGCTCCTTCTGTGGAGACTTTCAAAACCTGTCTGGATGTGCTCCTGCGCGACCTGCCCTAGGTGATCCTGCTTTGGCAGTGGGATTGGACTAAATGATCTGTAGAGGTCCCTTCTAACCCCTAACATTCTGTGATTTAATGATGCTGTGAATGTGATACCCTGCGAGATGCTCAGAGGTCAGGCTGAAAAAGAATATGCAGTCACCTGGCTGCTCTTCTAGTTCAGAACAAGGTGGACAAAAAGTAAGTAGGTGACAAGATGATTCCAGGAACTACCAGCAAAAGAAGATGAATTAAGATTAAAATAAATAAATAAACAGAGAAATAAAATATCCTGACTCTTGTACTAGCAACTTACAAGAGAGAAGAGACTAGAAACTGAAACAAGTTTGACTTAATTCATGGTAGGTAATAAAGGAAGCAGCTTTTTTATTTTTTTCTTATTGCTGTGATCTTTCTTTCCTTCTCTGATTCTCCACAGGGTTGGGAAAAGCTTAGGAGTTTCTATTTAAGTTCCTTTCTCCATGACACTGAGTTTACAGAGTGTAAAATTTACCAAAGGAGGAGTAAACACAGTATACTAAAACTGGGTTTATGCTGATTTGTTCCCTCTTTTCTTTTATTCTTTTTTCTTTCCTTTGATTTCTCCCTCTCCCTCTCCCTCTCCTTCTCCCTCTCCCTCCCCCCCCCCCTCCCCCTCCCCCTCCTCTCCTCCTCTCCTCTCCTCTCCTCTCCTCTCCTCTCCTCTCCTCTCCTCCTCTCCTCTCCTCTCCTCTCCTCTCCTCTCCTCTCTCTCTCTCTCTCTCCTCTCCTCTCCTCTCCTCTCCTCTCCTCTCCTCTCCTCTCCTCTCCCTCTCCTCTCCTCTCCTCTCCTCTCCTCTCCTCTCCTCTCCTCTCCTCCCTCTCCTCTCCCTCTCCTCTCTCTCTCCTCTCCTCCTCTCCTCTCCCTCTCCTCTCCTCTCCTCTCCTCTCCTCTCCTCTCCTCTCCTCTCCCTCTCCTCTCCCTCTCCTCTCCTCTCCTCTCCTCTCCTCTCCTCTCCTCTCCTCTCCTCTCCTCTCCTCTCCTCTCTCCTCTCCTCTCCCTCTCCTCTCCTCTCCTCTCCTCTCCTCTCCTCTCCTCTCCTCCTCTCCTCTCCTCTCCTCACCTCTCCTCCAGTCTCCTCTTCTTGCTTTCCCTCTCCTCTTCCCTTCTCCTTTATCATCATGTTGGAAACGTGAAGAAGTTGCTTACATTTTTGAGAAGAGAATTATATCTTACCTATCTTCATCTTTCCAAAACTCCCTTCTCTAAAGAGTGAATACTGTACGAGCCTGCTGAATTTTCCTTTAGTAAGCTTGCAAGGAAGGAAGACTAAGACCGAAATATTTTTAACCATTAATTAGATGTGTAAAAACACCACCTTAAATAGAATCACATGCCTTATATTTAGTGAGAGCCCTTGCTTAAAAATTACAGTCGATAGCTACAAATTATGCATTAATATCCCCCTATTTTAGGCCCCTTAAATCAGTTGGAAAGTCCTAAAGGGATTTATTTCTAACACTTCTGTGCCAATTACATTACACTTATTTGCTGTTCTTTGTTCCTTCTTCTCCCAGAGGCTATTCCATACCACTACAGAATAGGTATTTTGCATTTTATTTATTATTTTGCCCCCTCTTCTGGTTTCTTGGTGAGCATATCCAAGATTTTAAATCAGCCATACTTTAGAAGAAATAACTGTAGGAGCTGACTGGAACCCTATCATTTCACTAAGCAATATACTAAATATTCTTGCCTAACCCTGGTGTCACTTTCTTCTGTTGCATAGGCTGGATGATTTGCACATTTATGAACTATTAAGCATCTTCTCTACACTCCCCTCAGGAAGCTCAATAAAGACATGAAATTATTTCTGCCTAGGTCACATTTATTAATTTCAGTCTCTGCATAAGATTACATTTTGCTGCAGCATGGGAGGGAGGAATGAAGGCAGGGTTAAAGGGGAGCATAAATTGTTAGCTTTCCCCAGTTTGCATTATTCTCTCTCTCCATTCTCTGTGGTTCAGAAAATGTATTTTATCTTCCTGTAATCACCTTCCTGGATGCAGTTGGTAAACAAGAAGAATGCAGATAAAAGACAAAAATAAACAAACATAAGGTCATGTCTTGCTTACTGCAGCTACTATAAAATAAAATAAAGATGAAAGCTTGATTGAAGTTACTCATTAAAATACTGCTAGTACTGGAAGAGATTGAGGGGCTACTCATTCCAGTGTGATGTGGGAGGGCTGGGGTCAGTCTGTGGGTTGAGTTCTCTCCCTAGGCATGTAGATTCAGACCTCTGCTTCGGGAAGGAAGGCTCTTCCTTGATGCACTCATTAGAGAAGAGCAGGCAATGTCAATCCAAAGCACAGGCAGAGAAAGTAATTTGCAATAGAAAGTTTATTAGAAAAAAATAACCCAACCCCCCCCCCCAAAAACACCAACAAACACACCAAACACACACCAACACCACCACCCCGACAAACAAAACCCTTGTAACAACCAACAAACTTTAAAAAAGCAAAAGCAAGCAACCAACAAAAAAAAAAATCCCCAAACTACCCAAACCAATCAAACAAAAGAAACCCAGAAGAAAGAAACCAAACCAATAAAAAGGCAACAAAATAAACAAACAAAAAAAGACCCCACAAACACACAGAAACTCCCCAAAACCCCAAATCAACCAACCAACAGCTGTTTTGGAACCTGCTCTCTCAAAATAACCGACCTGGCCAAATCAATATATACCCAGTGCATGATTCTGACAGAATCATAGAATGATTTGGGTTGGAAGGGACCTTCAATATCATCTAGTTCAACACCTCCTGGCATTGGCAGGGACACCTTCCAGTAGAACGGGTTTGTCAAGCCTCATCCAACCTGGCTTTGAACACTTTCAGGGAGGTCACAAGGAATATATTTTTCTTGCTTCTTTGATGTTCCTTCTTGAGGAGGTTTTGCTCTTGATCTGTAGTTATACTGAGATGGATAATTTGATTCACAACTGGAAAGAATGGGAGGATTTTATTTCACACTTTGGGCTGGAATTCTGTATTTATGGTGCTCTCTTCAGCATAGATGGCTCACTGAGGTTTTAGAATTTGTGAATGCTTGGAATCATAGAATTGGTTTAGTTGCAAAAGACCTCTAAGATCATCAAGCCCAACCATCGACCCAACACCACCATGGCCACTAAACTTCTTGGATGAAAAAATAACAACCTTGCTGATAATTGGAAAATTGCCATTTCATGGCAATATCTGAAATACTTAAACAACCAACCAAACCACAGCAAAAAAAAAAAAAAAAAATTCCCTTAATATAAATGTTTAAAACACACCTTAATAAGCATGGAATCATGGAATCAAAGAATGGCTTAGGTTGGAAGGGACCTTCAAGGTCATCTACTCCTACCTGCCTGCCATAATCATGGATGTCTCTCCACTAGAACTCAAGGCCTCATCCAACCTGGCCTTGAACACCTCTGGGGAAGGGACACCCACAACCCTACTCTGGGCAAACTATTCCAGAGTTTCACCCACCTCGTACTGAAGAACTTCCTCCTGAGATCCAGTCTAAACCTACTCTCCTTCATCTTGAAACCATTCTCCTTCACCCTGTCTGTAGACACCTTTATGAAAAGTCCCTCTCCATCTTTCCTGCAGGTTCCCTTCAGGTGCTGGAAGAGAGCCATAAGGTTCCCCTTTTGAAGAGTAACCAGAAACAACTGCTACCATTGCAAGTCTTTTATTTCTACCACAAAAAGTAGCTCTGTGCTGTCCTGAGTGACACCAGCCTCTATTGAATTCCACTCTGGAGACAGATGAAAACCTCAGCTACGTGGGCTAAAGATGTGGCCAGCTACAAATTTCAACTTTACCATGCAAAATGGAGGTTAAATATGCAAATGCAGCATGTGATCTGATCCAGCCTGTCAGAGAAAGTACACTGGCAAATGAGCAACCAGTTGAACATGTTATATTTTAATTTGAGGAGACAAAACAAAAGGGGGGGGAAAGGAAAAGAAAGGGAAAAATAAAAAGGGAAAAGAAGAAGAAGAAAATGACAAGCAATTTATTTACATAAAACTGTACAAAAAGCAAATTAAATTATGTAAATAGTTCATAAATAGAGGTGGACTAGCGTTGAATACATTTTTGCCATGTTTAGCATAGTTGCGTGCATAGTGACTCATAATAAACAATGATAAATTGTTCTCTGCTTCACTATCAACATCCAAGTTGCAGAACAATAGTCAATGATTAATATTACAAACAGATTGTACCACACTGAATGCAAGTGCTTGAAAATTTAGGAAAAAGTTGTCTGAAAGCATACCCCAGGTAGCTGGTTAGTGTTGTCTTCTTCCTTGTGTTTATGCTCTTGTGTCAACTGAACTGATGGGCTTCCGTTTCTGCTGCTGGCTCGGCTCCTCCGTTCCTACTTAATAATGTTCACTAACAATGCACCAAAAGGAAAGCTGTTGTGTTGCTCAAGTTCCTTACAAGAGTTTGGCGACAGCTGGATTTATGGCAAAACCTTTCTTTCATTGAATCCCAGAGTTATTTGGGTTGGAAAAAGACCTCTGAGGTCATTGAGTCCAACCATCAACCTAAGACCACCGAGGCCATTAAACCATCTCCATGTATTTTTTGGACCACCTCCAGGGATGGTGACTCCACTACTGTCCTTTACCTTTATCCACATCCATAGTGTTTGGTGTTTTCCAGCTTGACAACTTCCTAGGGTAGCCTTTCAGCCAATCATTTCAATCCCATTGAAGTTCTTCCCCCACATAAAAAATAATGTTTAACATTTTTTTTTAAAGTTTTTTTTTCCTTTATTTTTTTTCCTTTTTTTTTTTTTTTTGTTTTCCTGAAACTCAGGCAGCAGGCCAGTCAGAAACCATTTGGACTAAACATAGTGGATCTGAGATCCAGAATCAGCATTAGATATTTTTTTTTGTTGTGTTTTATTTATTTTTTTTGTAATAGACCAAAGCTATTGAATGATTTTTGTTTCTTCTCTCTAATACATATAAAGTTCTATATTAATGCATCAATCTCTAAAGGTGCCCTAATGTAAAATACATGCAAAGCTCATCTGAGTTTCCCACGGAAGGAAAGAAAAGGATGACCTCTCTACTGTACCACCAAAATGTGATGAAGGCTAAAAGCAATGAAAAAGAAAACCCCCAAAATAATAATAATTAATAATAATAATAAAAAAATAACAATTCCATTTTCCTGGCAACATGAACTGGTGACACCTTGGCTAAGTAACTTGAGTACAGACGGGTTGTCGTTTTCCAGGCAGCAGAATTAAACCCAAATGATGATAATAATAATAATAATACTAATAACAAAAAAAAGTAAGCAAACCCCAAGCCCCCCTGTGATGGGTTAACGCCCATCCTGAAAACAGGGGGTGGTGGGCTTGCGAGTGCTTTGCCCTCACTGCAGGGCGTTTTACCCTTGGGAAACTGAGTCTGTTCCACTCCCCTCTCCCTGCCCAGCTAGGGTATAAAAGGGAGGACACTGCTGCCCACTACAGGCTTGAACCCACAACCTTGCCATTAAGCGTCTCATGCTCTACCAACTGAACCTTGTGGTCCCCCCTTTTATACCCTAGCACTCGCAAGCCCTCCACCCCTGTTTCCAAGATGGGTGTTAACCCATCACACCCCCACACAAAGAGTAGTTAAAAAAAACCCCAACAATCAAACAAGAAAACAATAATCCTCAAGACCTACTTAAACCACAGCCTTGTGTTGATAATGCTTAAGACTGGTCCATTAACTGAGTTTGGCAAAAAAAGGCTCGTGTTTGGGTTTGTTTTTTTTATATATTATTTATAGTTTCTCAGAAAATAAACACAGGTTAAATACACAGGTCCAAAAAGGTTGGGAGTTAGCCCCTTTATCCCTCAGTGTCCAAACCCAGCTACCACATAACCATAATAATAGGTATAAAAAGGCACAGTTGCATATTTCGCATTCACTCTAATTATTATATTTATTATTATTATTATTTTTATATATAGTTTTATTTGTTTCTGTTTTTTTTTTTATTGACTTTTTTTTTTTTTTTTTGTTTTTTTACAAAAGCACTCTATCCATGGAGTGGCACCAGACTGAACCTATTTTGAAATAAAGAGAAGAGAAAAAAATTTTAAAAAGAGAGAAAAAAAAAGCAACGACAACAACAACAACAAAAAAAAAGAGATAAACCACAAAGGATATTTGTGTGTGTCATGCCAGGTCAGAAGAGTAATCAGCATATTAATAGTGGCTAGCTCCACCAGAATGACTGTGAATACTTACAGTAGAACGAATTGTTATAGATTAAAATAAAGAAAGCCCAAACAAATGATTCTTTCACACCCATTTTAATCTATAGGAGATGCACAGGAGCAAAGGATTTAATGGCTGGATTGGCGTGGTGCAAAACTGGGTGAGTGACTGCTGATCCATTTAATAGGAAGGTCACCTACGACTTGCATTTATTAGCCTGGTAAAACAAATAATAAATAAACAAAAGGTCTAAGAATATATGGGACCACACTACTTTATTTAATTTTGTGTGTGTGTGTAATATTAAATCAAACCTTTGTAAAGGAAATTCTGTTGACCGTTTGGTGTATCCTGTTGACACGTGCAAGGAAACGGTGTATACATTAGGTAAGCATTTCTTTAGAAGCGTTATTTTTTTTACTTACAGATTATACAACACAGTAACTGCTGTGTGCAGCCTTGGAACAAAGTACTAGGTTGCATCTCTCTCAAATAATTAACCATGAAGATATTCGGTTGTTTATTAATCGTTGAGTTTTAATGCTTTTCCTTCTCAAATGTGCCCATTTCAGCCCAACTGCTGTACACAGACGTGGAGAAAAATAAGAGGAGAAAAAACTGGCCAAGAGTGGTACACAGATTCATAGAATTGTTTCGGTTGGAAAAAGACCTCTGAGATCACTGAGTCCAACCATCAAACCTCATCCTGCTGTATGGAGAAGTGACGTCAAAAGATAAAGGTGACAGGTTGTATGACTGACCAACTGCTACTTGAGGTTGTTGAAGGTTGTTTCTATGCAGTTCTTCAAAGCAAAATGTTACCCAAAGCTACGTTTTGACTATGCTGTCCTAGAGAGCCATCTAGCCATGCCTTAACACCAGGTTACGCAACCAGGGATCTGAATGTTCCTCAAGCTGTCCTTGCTTGTGTGGTTCCATCAGGGCTTGCATCTGAATGCCTGAACTCAGTCTGTCATTATGACTACATCAGCTACAAACCATATGTTTGAAGTTCTGCACTTTTTTTTTGCTTTTATTGCACAAAAACCTGTTAGTTTTCCTTTCAAGGAGCACTCAGCGTGCGAACCTTCACAGCCCAGAGCTCACATCACAGCAGCTTGGACTCCTTTTAACTCTTCCTGACATCCTAGGTGAGCATCACACCACTATTTATCAGATTGTTTTCTACCTAGCCTAAATGTTCTGAGTCTTGACATCATTTTGTATTGCACTTCTCTTGGTTTTAGTGACTTGTGCTTCAAAAAAAGCCTTCAATATCACTTTGACATAACTGAAGCAACTGGTAATGTGCAACACTCCTGAAAAAAGGCTTAGCAATCATTCCTTGCACTCTGAAAATAAGGTTTTCTACTTAGAAACATAGAATTACCAAATGGTGGGGTTGGAAAGCACCTGCGGAGATCATCTAGTCCAACCTCTGTGCTAATGCAGGTTATGCCTATTTGACATGTAATATTCTCTTGCCGCTGCATCATCCCCATGCCCACTTCTTTCCATCCCTCCAAGCATTCTTGTTGACACAGCCTTCTATTACTACTCTTGGATATTCATTTTGATCTTAAAAAGTCCCTGGAACTGTTTTATGCAGCATCATCATGTGCAGCAGCTGCTGGGACCTCAGGTCACTACCAAAAAAAACCCCACCTTACAACCCACATAAGTTCCTTTGGGCATTCAGGTGAACTGCATAGGAGAAATATAAACAAATCATGGAATAATTTGGGTTGAAAGAGACCTTTAAGATCATCAAGTCCAACCATCAACCCAACACCAGCACGGTCATTAAACCATGTTGTGAAGTGAAATCATCTGGGTTTGTGAACTGTGATGATGTGCAAAATGTAACAACAGAAGGTGTGTTAGGAGGCTATGTATGGATTTGTGGATAAATTCATTTTCTAAGCCAAGCCCCAATGCTTAGCAGTTCCCCTGATTCATTGGGTGATCTTTGGCCTTTTTGTTGTCAAGATCTCTCCCAGCCGGGTGTTAGCCTTGCCCCAAAAGAAATTATTTCAACAGTTTGATTGTTATTACTACCCTATGGTGTATGTGTTGCCAATTGTGTTTACCCTGAAGCCATCACTACAGAGAATGAGTAAGAGAGAGATACAGAGCAAGAACATGTTCGGTTTATGAGTAAAACTGAACCAGAGTTCATGAGCCAGAGAAAGGTGGTGCCACAGGTTTGGCTGCAGTCCCAGGCTGAAGGGATGTCCATTGCTGCCATCCTCAGACGAGAGGTGAGAATATTAAAGCTGTGGTCTTCACAAAGTGCCTATTCGCCATGAATCCCTTGATATTTACCTCTATATCTGTATGGTTCCTGAAGGATTGTCCCTGGTGGGGATCAGCAAAATTATGATGATGTGAGTTGGGTTGTTGGTCGTGGGGGTTTGTTTTAAATACATTTTCCCAGACTTGTTATCCTCAGCAAGCCAGATGACAACCAAACAAAATGAGTTGGCTTAACTCATGCTTCTGTAGAGTGGTGTGGGGGAAACAACAGTGTGTCGTGGTTTTGTCGTGGTTGGTTTGTTTGTTGCTTTGTTTTTTCACTCAAGCTCCTTACTTATGGGAGGAATTTGCAACCATAGATTTAGGAAAAATAAAAACCAGTTGAAAGGGGAGGGGAGGGGGGATACTAGACATGCAAGTAACAACATTTTCTACATTGTACAGGATAGTCAGGCAGAGAGTAGAATTAAACACCTGCTGCGGAGGCAGAAATGGCAGGCAGATCTTTTGTCTCTTTGGTGGCCCCCTTGGTTTGTTTGTTTCTTGTTTTACTCTGTGGTTTGTTTGTTTGTTTGTGTTTTTGTGTTTGTGATTTTTTTTTTTGTTAAAATTGTTTTGATTTTTAATACTTTTGCATCTTTTCTCACAATAGGAAAGAACTTCCTTGTTTCTTTTTTTTTTTTTTTTTTTTTTTTTTTTTTTTTTTTTTGTAACCTACAGGTAAACTTCTCTTCTAGTTAGAGTATTGACAGGAGATGGCTTGTATTCCCCTGTCTGTGTGAGGGGGATATCCTCTGGGTTGCCTTCTTCGTTTTTGCTGAAGCTAGCTGCGCTGAAGGTCTCATAGGATGAGGTCAGCTTTTTGTTAAGGAGGTTTCTGTTGCGGTCACCCATGAGGGAAGCTTCTCCATTGGCCAGCTTTTCCTGACTGCCCCGTTCATCAACAGGCATGAAAGTGGAGAGTTTTGGCTGGCTCTTCTGCTTTCTTTCAGGAGAAGTGCGAACTGGCATCCAGCAGGAGTCCGAGTGGCCATATTCATCACACTCTCGGGTGCACTTCCCTGTCAGGGCTACATCTGGTAGAGGCCTTGAATCTGAAAGGAAAACAAAGTTCTCTTTACAAATGAAGAACATGGCAACAAGTTCCCTTCCAACTGAGAATCCTTACATTCACAAAAGGTATTTTTAAAGGTCTTGGTAATAGTGTCGATGGTGAGACTCAAAGATTTATCAGGCTTTCCCCAACCAAAAGGATTCTATGATTCTATAAGTTTCTGTAAGTTTTTGGGTTTGCAAAGCCTGTGCCCAAAGGTGATAACCCTATCTGCACAGTTACCTTCAGCCTCCAGAAAAATAAAATGATTAAGCCACTTCCTGTACTTGTAAATAAACCTCAAAAGCATTTGCCATTGGATACTGGTCAATTTTTGATCCTCTAAAAGAGTCGGTGAAGCTCTCAGAATCATAGAATCATAGAATGTATTAGGTTGGAAAGGACCTTTAAATGTCCTCTAGTCCAACCCCCTTGCAATAAGCAGGGACATCCCCAGCTAGATCTGGTTGCTCAGCGCCCCATCAAGCCTGACATTGAATGCCTCCAGAGTTGGGGCCTCCACCACCTGCCTCCCTGGGCAACCTGTTCTGGTGTTCCACCACCCTCATGATAATGAACTTCTTTTTAATGTCCAATCTACATGTCCTGTTCTCTAGTTTAGAAATTCCAATTTTCTTAAAATCATTAAAAATACATTTCTTTGTGTCTTTTTTTCCCCTTTCTTTAAGGATTCTTTGCATTTCTGTGGAATGAACCTGAGGTCTTGTACTCTGCAAATATTAACGTGTTTCACACCCCACAAGTGAGCAGCTCAGTTACATTGGGACTTGATTGGCACATGGTGTAAGCCTCTACTTGTGTTTCTGATGACTGGACATTCATGGTTAGTACATGGTATGATGGTATGAATCACACAATCAATGAGTAATAGGAACATACAAAAAACCTGCTACTGGTTAGAAATTTTACCTAGCATGTATGGACAAATCTGTTCTGTGTGTTGTGTGTACATGTGGAAGGAAAGGAAGAACCCGAGTGCCAAAGTTTCATGTGTGGCTTGCTGTGTTAGAAGATTTCCTCTTTGAGATCACTGTGTTTAAAATTTTCTAGCTACTATACTTGGAAGAGCTTGCACTGAAAACTACTGATGTTGAGAAAAAGGTCAAAAGCATCAAAATCAAGTAATCACTGAATTAAGAAGTCAGGCAACCATAAAGAGTCTGTTTTGAAATCAAGACCCCCAACACATGGGGTCCCTGAGAACAGAGAGCTGGAATTAGTCTCTTTATTAACTCCTGTTAACCTCTACTGTGAACGTTGTTCTGATAAGGTTTGAGTAGGAACTGTAAGAGAATGCAAGAGTGACAATGCACGTATTGAGAGATGATTCTATGGTTCTGTAAAGCTAGGACATGGTTGAAGGTCTCAGCTGGTTTAGTGAATGATTTAGTAACTTATTTTAATGAGGAAAACAACACTGATAATGGAGTAATTGTATCTGAGAGGGGTAAGGCTGGGAGGAAGGATCTGAGTGATCCTTATTTATTATTATTTTTCCAATCACAAGAGCATGTGTTTACTGAAAAGAGGTTTTTTTCTTCTAGTTTGGGGTTTTATAGGGGTTTTATTTCCAGACTGAAAAGCTTAATGTCTCATTATATTTGACAGCTCCTTTCTCATGCCATCAAATCACGAGGCAGCATTAAATTAGTTGATAAAATTCCATTCCTTGCTAATGGACCTTGAATCATACACTTGAAAATTTACCATTTTGGGTTTTGGAAAAAACATTGGAATTCCTTACAGTGAAACACAAAGACTTGCTGCTCCTTTCAGCCTCATACTGCTCTTTTATGAAGCAGCAAGCTTTAAGCAGCGTGTGGCTGACTCACTCTGTTGAGCTATGTGATAAACATCATCTCCACACCCACAAAAATGCTCAGAGAGACACTGGCAGTATGATACTAGCTGAAAAACCTAACCCAAGGTTCCTCCCAGGCCCATCAACCCCATCAAAGCTCCATGGGCCTGGGCCCAGGCCCAGAATGCCACAGGAGTGTATAGTTGTAGATAAGAACTCAAATCAAGGACACAGGAATAGCTAGCACCTTGCCTGAAGGCCTCCCATGGCTATCCCACCAGACCCATGAGCCTGCATGTCCAGGCAGGAAACTCATCACCATGAGTCTTTGGCAACTGCTCTCTCAATTACCTTCCTGTCTCATAGAGGGACTGCTGCCTAGGTATGTATTATAGAATCATCAAATGGTTTTGTTTGGAAGGGACCCTTGGAGGTCTTCTAGTTTTACCCCCTGTAGTAAACAGGGACATCCCCAACTAGATCACATTGCTTAGAGTTCCATCATACCTGACCTTGAATGTCCCCAGGAATGGAGACACTGCACCCTCCACCACCTCCCCAGCCAGCCTGTTTCAGTGTTCCACCACTATCATAATAGGACACATTGTGGAATATTAGGGAAAAAAACAGTTTGGGATAACATAGGACTTATTATTCATTGATTAGGGGAGGAATCAAAGGGAGGACAATGGAGGAGTTTAGTTTATTTGGGGAAGAACAAGAGCAGAAAGAGAGATAAAAAGATAAAACAGCCAATATGTTTGTCTGCCTGTGTTCTGTGCATGAACAGCACCCTCTGTTCTGTCTACTTAATAAATTACTTTCGGACTCTTCCCTGGGCATGTGCTGGTTCACATAGACATTTGTGCCTGTCCATCCAGTCCAGCCAGAGAAGGGAGCAGAATCACAGAATGTTAGCAGTTGGAAGGGACCTCCAGTCCAAGCCCCTGCCGAAGCAGGATCACTTAGGGGAGGCCACACAGGAATGCATCCAGGCAGGTTTTGAAATTTTTCAGAGCAAGATCTACAACCTCCCTGGGCAGCTCTTTCTAGTGCTCCATCACCCTCACCATAAAGAAATGTGCCCTTGTGCGGAGATGGAACCCTCTGTGTTCTAGCTTGTACCTCTTGCTCTTTGTCCTATCACTAGGCACCACCAAAAAGAGACTATTACCTTCATCTTGATGCCTACCCTTCAGATATTTATAGACATTGATGAGATCCCATCTCAGCCTTCTCTTCTCAAGACTCAACAGCACCAGATCTCTCAGTCTTTCTCCAGAGGAGAGATGTTCAAGTCCTGCAATCATCCTCATAATTCTCCCTTGGAGTTTTTCCCAGCAAATCTTTGTCTCTCTTGAACTGGGGAGCCCAGAACTGGACACAGTATCCCAGGTGTGGTCTCAGCAGAGCATTGTAGAGGGGGATGAGAGCCTCCGTAGGCCTGCTGGACACACTTTTCTTAATGCACCCCAGGATGCTGTTGGCCCTCTTGGCCACAAGTGCACATTGCTGTCCCCTGGCTAACTTGCTGTCCACTAGGACTCCAAGGATGAGGGCACTGGTGCTGCCCATGTTCATGCTGAGTGCTCTGTTGGTGATCTGTGTGGTCAACTGTGTGGATACACAGTGTATGTGTGTCCTCTCTGTATCTGCCTACTGGGAATACTTCATCTTTGCTGCTGGTTGGAACTGGGAACATGAACTGGCAGCAGCAGCCCCTGTTTCCTCAAGGCTGTTGGATCCAGTGTAATTTATTTTCTTCCAAAATGTCTTTCAATTAAGATTTGTCTTGTAGAGTTAATGTAGCCTTATAGTCCATTGACTCAATTTCTTTCTTGTAGTGAGAGGCCTGAAACTGAACCCAGTATCAAAATGTGGCCTCAGCAGTGCTGCATCCAAGGGGACACCAGTAAGACTATCTAGTTAAACAGGACTCTATTTACACAGCTCTTGTATGAAATGGTTGTTTTCTGAGCTGTGTGGTCAGAGATACAACAGAGCTCTTAAAGTATAACAAACATTGACTACATGGTCAGAAAACAGTGGTGCAGAAAACAGCTGCATATTGTAGAAAACCACTGCTTGAGGGGAGGGAAGAAAAACCTAAGCTATTGGGATGTACAATTACAGCAGCACTGCCTTTGCAAATTCCTGCCTCCTAACCACATTAATACAAGAACTGCACCCCAGTTAGTGCTGTGGCACATTCTAACCTGCCAAGAATCTATGAAAACCCTTAAACATAGAATCACAGAATCAACCAGGTAGAAAAAGACCTCAGAGATCATCAAGTCTAACCTGTTACCTAATACCTAACACCTCATGACAACTAAACCATGGCTTCAAGTGCCACATCCAATCCTTTCCTGAACACCTCCAGGGGTGGTGATTCCATCACTTCCCTGGGCAGCACATTCCAATAGTGAATCACTCTCTTGGTGAAGAACTTTCTCCTCACCTCAAGCCTAAACTTCCCTGGCACTGCTTGAGACTGTGTCCTCTTTTCTGCCACTGGTTGCCTGGAAGAAGAGACCAGCCCCCTCCTGGCTACAACCTCCCTTCAAGTATTTTCAGACAGCAATAAGGTCTCCCCTGAGCCTCCTCGTCTCCAAGGCTAAACAACCCCAGCTCCCTCAGCCTCTCCTCATAGGGCTTGTGCTCTAGGCCTCTCAGCAGCCTCGTTGCCCTTCTCTAGACCTGTTCAAGTGTCTCAGTGTTCTTCTTAAGTTGAGGAGACCAGAACTGGACACAGATCTCAAGGTGTGGCCTAACCAGTGCTGAGTACAGGGGCACAATGACTTCCCTGCTCCGGCTGGCCACGCTATTTCTGATGCAGGCCAGGATGCCACCGGCCTTCTTGGCCACCTGGGCACATTGCTGTCTCATGTTCAGCCGGCTGTCAACCCTTAAACATCTTTGAAGACATCAGCAATTTCTTTCTCTGCACCGCAGGCTGACGACAGTTAAACAGCAATTGAATGTATCTCAAAAACCATTTCATGCCCCAAGGCTTGGTCTGCTGTCATCCTGAATGTGGCATTATCGTGTACCACAGAGACAGTGCATGCCATCCCTGAAGTGGTCCTACTGAATAAAGTCCAACACCAGTTCACTGCTTGAGATATGCCAACCACGCTGAAGTAATCATAGAATTGTTTCAGATGGCAAAGACCACCAAGATCATCGAGTCCAACCATCAAACTAAGACCACCATGGCCATTAGACCACGAAAAAAAAAAAAAATCAACATCTAAATTAATTTTTCCGGTGTATTTGGTATGACTTGCACACACTATGAGTCATTTGAGGAAATTTTAATGTTTCTTGTATATAAAAAACCCAAAGTTCAATTAGCTTTGAAAGGAACCAGGCACTTCAAGCTGGGAACAAAGTCAGGTACTTCATTTGGGTTGAAGCAACTTTCTACTACAGCATAAAAAAAATGATGTGAACAGTAATTTTACCAGTAATAAGCTATGATGTATAAAATATCTTTCAAAGGTCTGTGCAGCCTTCATTTGTTACTTGGATTTTGCTTGGTTTTCCTTAGATTTTGGCTGCCAGATGACCTTCTCTAATGGTGACAATTCCAACTGTGAATTTTTAATCAAGTCATAACCAAAAAAAAACCAAAATAAAAAAGACTACTGCTGAGGTTAAAAAATGCATCAACAACACAAACAACGTAAAATCCTTTTCTTTTTACATAATAAACTGGGGTTTAAAAAAAATACTATAGCAGGTGCTTGCAGAACAAGCATATTTCATTTCAGTCATGGAATAGTTGGAAGGGACCTCCAAGATCATCTGACTCCAACCTCCCTGCCACAGGCAGGGACACCTTTCACTAGACCAGCTTGCTCAAGGCCCCAGCCACCTGGCTTTCAACACTGCCAAGCTTGGAGCCTCCACAACTTCCATGGGCAACATGTTGGAGTACCTGACCACATTCATGAGCAAGAATATCTTCTTCATGTCTCATCCCAATCCAGGTTTTTCCAGTTTGAAGCCATTACCCATCTCACTCCATGCCTGTGTCAAAAGTCCCTCTCCAGCTCTCCTGCATATGAGGATCCAAGATTGATAGAATTGCAAAAGCTCTTGAAAGTAAGATTGGTGTTAAGTCAGTGGATGGACTCAGTGATCATAGAGGTCTTTTTCAACCACAGTGAACCTATGTTTCTAAATTATTAATATGTGCTATTATTATATAATTTTATATAATCTATAAATCTATTCTATCTGTACTATAATCTTAGCTTAGTTTGGAGCACAAGCCCTATGAGGGCAGGCTGAGGGAGCTGGGGTTGTTTAGCCTGGAGAAGAGGAGGCTCAGAGGAGGCCTTGTTGCTGTATACACCTACCTGAAGGAAGAACAAGAGAAGACTGAGAGAGAGGATCTTAATAATGTTTACAAATATCTGAAGGGTGTGTTTCAAGGAGGGGCTAATCTCTGTTCAGTGGTGTCCTGTGATTGGACAAGGGGCAGTGGGCATCAATTGCAACATGGGAAGTTCCACCCCAAGATAAAGAAAAACTTCTTTATTGTGAGGATGATGGAGCCCTGAAGCAGGCTGCCCAAAGAGGTCGTGGAGGCTCCTTGTCTAGAGACTTTCAAGACAGGAGCCCCTATTACAAGAGGGATATGGATGTTCTGGAACGTGTCCAGAGAAGGGCCACGAGGATGAGCAGAGGGCTGGAGCACCTCTCCTATGAGGACAGACTGAAGGAGTTGGGGCTGTTCAGTCTGGAGAAGAGAAGGCTCCCAGGTGACCTCATTGTGGCCTTCCAGTATCTGAAGGGGGCCTACAGGAAGGCTGGGGAGGGACTTCTCAGAATATCAGGTAGTGATAGGACTAGGGGGAATGGAATGAAGCTGGAGGTGGGGAGATTCAGGCTGGACATGAGGAGGAAGTTCTTCACTGTGAGAGTGGTGAAGCCCTGGAACGGGTTGTCCAGGGAGGTGGTTGGGACCCCATCCCTGGGGGTATTTAAGCCCAGGCTGGATGAGGCTCTGGCCATCCTGACCTAGTGTGGCGTGTCCCTGTCCATGGCAGGGGGGTTGGAACTAGGTGATCCTTGTGGTCCCTTCCAACCCTGACTGATACTATGATACCATGATACGATGATACTATGATACAACCCTATGGGACCTGCCTTAGGTGATCCTCCTTCAGCCAGGGGTGGGACTCAATGATCTCTGGAGGTGCTTTACAACCCCTACCAACCTGTGATTCCACGAACTGTCATTTATCCTGTAGCTTTGGTTTTATTATTAATTTTTTTCAGTCACAAGACCTATGGTAAATACATAAAATGAAGACTTAAATGCATCAGCTCGTGTGATAACAGTGGCAAGAAGTGCAATAAATGCACCATACTGCAGTTAAATTCCCTAGATTTTAATTTTCTAGATTTAACTGTAATTGCTACAAGACTCCTTGTAATCCTGTTAAATCCTTTGATAGCCTGATTTACTTCTCTCTCACTGCAATGGAAATGGAATCCTCAGAAAAGCAGGACTCAACACTGGCTTTCTGAAGTAGCAGAGACATTAAGAAGTAGGAAACATTTAGGCTGCCTTAATTGTTCTGCCAATCTGATGCTAAAGCCTTGATCTGTCACTGTGTCAAATTACATACCTTTATTATTTTGTGTTATTTTTTGGCAGTAAAATGTGTCACTGCTTAACAAACTCTGAGCTGAAACAACTCGTGGAGCAATTAGAGTGTCAGCTCTCCTAAAGATGGCTTCAGAAAAGCCTGAATCAGGGCTCAAGGGACAACATCATTTACTTGATGCTAATGCTAGTGTGATGGGACTGTAGGAGCACTGAGGGAACTGAGTAGATAGCAGCTATTGTTATGATAGACTCATATAATTGTTTCAGGTAGAAAAGACCTCTCTAAGATCAGGCAAGGTCCAGCCATTTACCTAAAACCACCATGGCCATTAAAACATGTCCCAAAGTGTCATGTCCACATATATCTTGAACACCTCCAGGGACAGTGATTCTAACACCTCCCTTAGCTTATCTAAGCTTTTTATTGTACCTTCCCTTTATTTTGTCTCTTGGTGATAAGGACTTAATGTTTTCTTCTTCATCAGATAAGGAAACCAGTACTTTTGCCACTGAAAAGAAAAACAAGGTTATGTTATTTTCCCTTCATAGAAACATAGAATGGTTTCTCCTGTAAGGGATGTTGAAGATCATAGTCTGGAGAGGAGGAGGCTCAGAGGAGACCTTATTGCTCTCTACAACTACCTGAAGGGAGCTTGTAGCCAGGTTGAGGTTGGTCTCTTCTCCCAGGCAACCAGAACCAGAACAAGAGGACACAGTCTCAAGCTGTGCCAGGGGAGGTTTAGACTGGATGTTAGGAAGAAGTTCTTCACAGAAAGAGTGATTTGCCGTTGGAATGGGCTGCCCAGGGAGGTGGTGGAGTCACCATCACAGGAGATGTTTAGGAAAAGACTGGATGGGATGCTTGGTGCCATGGTTTAGTTGATTAGGTGGTGTTGGATGATAGGTTGGACTCGATGATCTCAAAGGTCTTTTCCAACCTGGTTAATTCTATTCTATTCTATTCTATTCTATTCTATTCTATTCTATTCTATTCTATTCTATTCTATTCTATTCTATTCTATTCTATTCTATTCTATTCTATTCCATTCCATTCCATTCCATTCCATTCCATTCCATTCCATTCCATTCCATTCCAATCATCTAGTTCCATTGACAGGGACCTTCCACCTTCCATTAGACCAGATAGCTCAAGGCTCCCTGACCACCTCTAGGGAGGGGGCATCTGCAACCTCCATGAGCAACCTCTTCCAGTGTCTCACCACCCTCACTGTAAAGAATGTAATCCTAACACCCAGTCTAAATCTCCCCTCTTCCAATTAAAAGCCACTGGCCCTCATTATATCACTGCAAGCCCTTGTCAAAAGTCCCTCCTCAGCTTTGTTGTAGAGCCCTTTAAGGTACTGAAAGGTCTCTATAAGGTCTTCCCAGGCTGAACAGCCTCAACTCTCAGCCCTCTGATCATCTTCATGGCCTTGTCTCCCTCCAATTTATATTCATCTCAAAAGGCAACTTATTTTTCAAGATAAGCCAGTTAACACTTTCTAGAAGGCATTAATTTCACATAGAAGCTAAAAGATGTTTAATGTCATTAGAGCTCATGGTTATCTCACAGCTATCTTCTGCCATTCTGCTCTGGTAAGATCTCAGTTGGAGAACTCTGTTCAGCTCTGGGCTCCTCAGCACAACAAGGACATGAACCTGTTAGAGAAGGTTCAGAGGAGCACCTCTTCTCTGAAGACAGGATGAAAGGGTTTGGGCTGCTCAGCCTGGAGAAGAAAAGGCTTCAGGGAGACCTTATAGCAGCCTTCCAGTACCTGAAGGGAACATAAGAGAAAGCTGTAGGAGGACTGTTTACAAGGGCTCATAGCACCAGGACATGGGGCAACTAAAGCATGCTAGATTTAGTTTGCACATTAGAAACTATTTCTTTCCTATGACTGCGGTGAGACAATGGAAGAGGTTACCCAGGGAGATGGCAGAGGCCCCATCACTGGAAACACTCCAGATCAGACTTGATGGGGCCCTGAGCAACCTGCTCCAGTAGGGGATGTTCCTACTTACTGTGCAGGGGTTGGACTAGATGATATTTAAATGTCCTTTCCAACTTTAACCATTTAAAGATTCTATGATAAGGAAAGTTGAATATATAGAAAATAACAGTGAGTTGACAGACCTCCAGACTGATTTGTGAGCTTCTTATTTGTTGAAGTGATATAAAAATACACTATGACTAATACTTAGGATCAGACAGTGACTGATTAAAAATGACCCCACCCATGGCTGCTTGATTGATTGTTATAAATAATAGGGAGAACAGCAAAGAAACAGGAGAACTGAACTCCTTGTGACTATGGGCATGAGCTCAGACTGAAATGAAGTTTTGTTTAAATTCTTTTGTATTTCAGATCTGGCTTTAAGGGAGAATATTGGTTGCTCTCTTTCATATCTTTCAGTGAGTTCTTTTCTTTTCTTTTTTTTTTTTTTTTTTTTTTTTTTTTTTTTTCTTATAGAATTCTCCTGCCACACAAGATAGGAACTTGAACTGATTATCTTGATGGAATCACTGCATTCCTGAAAATGAAATGCTCCATGCAGCTCTACTTTGTGCAGCAACCCATTGCTAGATTCTAGATCGTGCTTCGTTCCTGCATATACAGAATACGATATTATATAATAACATATATTAAATAGCAGGACTGCTTTCATAAAAAGGGAATTAATCATGTTCCCACAAGGTTTCCTGGGTGACTCATGGAATGTTTATTTTGTTACAAGTCATAGACCTCAAAGGTTAAACTTGAGCAGTAACTGTACAATCTGTTGAAGCTCCATTAACTGAAATTGCCTTATTTTTAAATGGAGGGGGTGAGGGAGGAGAGAAAGTTCTCCATGCTCTGAGTGCAAATGATCATCTAAATAATGTAGAGTTCAGCATGAATCAGAAAAATGTAACTTGTGACTCCTTGTCTTTTTGGTAGCTGTAGAGAAGTTGTGCTGTAAGAAACACAACAATAAGGGAAAGGATCCATTTTTTGGAGTCACTCAAAGAGAACCTTATGAAGTCAAGAATCATTTTGGTTGGAACATACCTTTAAGATCATCACATCCAACCATTCTCCAACTCTACAAGGTGTGGTGCTAAACACCACATCTCTGCAGCCTTTAAACACTGCCAGAGATAGGGATGGGGAATCAACCACCTCCCTGGGCAGCCTATTCTAGTGTGTGAGAATCCTATCAGTCAAGATATTTCCTCCAATATCCAACCTAAACCTCCCAATGTGCAACTTGAGGATGTTTCCTCTCATCCTATTACTTGTCCCACACAATGTTGGCAACTACTCACTGATCTGTTCATGTCATACGTATTTCTCTCACAAATACACAGAGAAATTTATAATTTCACTTAGTCATACTAGCAAGATCTGGAAAACAGAACCAAATTTGATTAAATCCAGTATAATGAAGAGGATAAAGAATGCTTTTTCAGTCCTTTAGCAGAAGAACTCCATCAAGCAAGATCTAAGTGACAGTTATAAATAGAAATAAAAAGGCATTTTATGGTTATTGTATTACAGAATCACAGAATTAGCCAGGTTGGAAGAGACCTCCAAGATTATCAAGTCCAACCTATCACCCAACCCTAACTAATCAGTTAGACCATGGCACTGAATGCCTCATCCAGACATTTCTTAAACACCTCCAGGGACGCTGATCTCACCAGCTCCCTGGGCATCCCATTCTAATGGGCAGTCACTTGTTCCGTGATGAACTTCTCTCTAAGATCAAGCCTAAACTTCCCCTGGCACTGCTTGCGACTGTGTCCTCTTGTTCTGTTGCTGGTTGCCTGGGAGAAGAGACTGATCCTCACCTGGCTGCAATCATAGAATCATAGAATAAATAAGGTTGGAAAATACCTCAAAGATCATCAAGTCCAACCTGCTACTTAATACCTAACACCTCATGATAACTAAACCATGGCTTCAAGTACCACGCCAAATCCTGTTTTGAACACCTCCAGTGATGGTGACTCCACCACCTCCCTGGGCAGCAATAAGGTCTCCCCTGAGCCTCCTCTTCTCCAGGCTAAGCAACCCCAGCTCCCTCAGCCTCTCCTCATAGGGCTGTGCTCCAGACCTCTCACCAGCCTCGTTGCCCTTCTCTGGACACACTCCAGCAACTCAACATCTTTCTTGAATTGAGGGGCCCAGAACTGGACACAGTACTGAAGGTGTGGCCTTACCAGTGCTGAGTACAGGGGCAGAATACACACTTTTCCTGTTTGTAGAAGCATAGTCCAGAAGAAACTAGTTGCTTTTTATAAAACACAATGCTCACCTTCATTAATTATGAGCATAAGAGAAGAATGAAATCATATGACACAGAAGTACCTGGTTGTGTTTTCACCTGTCACAGGGATAAGAAGTCATAGAAATATTAAGGTTGAAAAGGCCTCTAAGATTATCGAGTCCAACCATCAACCCAGCACCACCATAGCCATCCAGCACCCACAAACTTATGATTTAGTGATTAATGAGTCACAGACTCTTGCCTTTAATTCGGTATGAGTGGCATGAGCCATAGCTTCACTTAAGCAGAAAGAGGGGAGATTTAGACTGAGTAAGTGAGAACAGCGTCAATTTAGACTGGATATTAGGAAGAAACTCTTTACAATGAGGGTGGTGAGACACTGGTACAGGTTGCTCAGGGAGGTTGTGGATGTCCCTTCCATGGAGGTGTTCAAGACCAGGTTGGGTGAGGCCTTCAGCAAGCTGTTCTAATGGAAGGTGTTCCTGTCCATGGCAGGGATGCTGGAGCTATATGATCTTCAAGGCCCCTTCCAACCAAACCATTCTTTGATTCTGTGCCCAATCTTGGCTTTAGATCAATAACTATCTCAGAGCCCTCATCTCTTCCAAAAAAAAAAGAGGGACAATATATCCTGGAATCTACCCTAGAGATGCTTTCTCATTAAGATGATTCAATGTAGGGGGAGTATTGGAGGGTTTTGCTGCTATTGTTGTTGTTGTTGCTGGTTTTATAATAAGTATGTGGAAAAACCTTCACACCTCAGAAAAAAATGGAGAGACAAATGAAGAAAGATAATGAATCTCTCTGTGATTTATGTCCTGCTCAAAGGGTTTTTTTTTTCCCCATTATTTTTTTATTGATTTTCCAGCTGTGTGTGCAGATTCCAGCTAGTGAATTAATTACAAACAGCAGCTCAGGATGGCTACGTCCTTATGACAGATTCATCTGGGTTACAGTCCATTAGTAATTAAGTATTAAGTCCAGCATTAATTCCCCTTGTGCGTGTGCAGTGGATAGACTGGGATCACACACGATTCATAGGGATGTTGTATTAAAAGAGATTACAGCATCACTCTCTATCTCACTGTAGAATGGAAAAAATAGAAAGATTTTTATTTTCCTTTTTTTAATGATAATGGAAAATGCAGGGGGAAAAAAAGTATGAATGAAGCAAAACAGATTAGTAAAAATATATCAAGTTTTACTGGCCAAGTCTGAGCCTGTCAGAAGCAGCAGGCTCAGTTTAATGGAGCCTGTAGTGTGTGCATCATAGCTTTTTCACCCCTGCCTTTGACCCTAAATGTTTCTTTCTCTCAACAGTTAGAGGAGGAAAAGAAGTAGGATACTTATCTTGCAACTAGAACAATATCACACTATCTTGGAAGTTAAGAGTACAACTAGACCTGAATGGGGATGTCTAAGTATATTAGGAAATGTCTCTCCCCTGAGAGGAAGATAATTGGATTTTAGTTGCTTAACCAGCTACTAAGTAATATTAGGTTTTCAAAAACACAAGTAGGTATGGCACTCTGGGACATGGTCTATTGGTCATGGAGGTGTTGGTTAGAATTTGGACTTTGTGATCCTAGAGGTCTTTCACAATTTTAATGGCGCTATGATTTTCTTTAGGTTTCTTAACCACTTACTTGAGTGGAAAGTTGAGCACATCCCTTTACAGGTTTCTTGAGATATTCCTCTAAAACAGATGAAAAAATTCTGGAGCCCTATAGAAAAAGTCAGAAGTGACTCCACAGGAGGCACTCTTCATGAATCTGTTCTCTTGGGTTAGGGATGCTTAATATTGCATTTTGTCTGGATTTGAGTTTGACAGCACAATAGTAAATTGGTCACTGTGCTTTTGCTTAGATTGGTTGTCAGCACGCATACTTAGAACCATGAAATCAGAGAAGGTTTTTGGTTGGAAAAGATCTCTAAGAGTTCAACCACCAACCCAATATCATCATGCCCACTAAACCACGTCCCAGAGTGCCATGTGCCTATGTGTTATTTGAACACATTGTACCTATACAATTTTAAACAATAAAATAGAATACACCAGGTTGAAAGAGACCTTCAAGATCATCACGTCCAACCCACTAACCAATCCAACCCACCGAAACAACTAAACCATGGCACCAAGCACCCCATCAAGTCTCCTCCTGAACACCTCCAATGAAGGTGACTCCACCGCCTCCACAGGCAGCCCATTCCAATGGGCAATCACTCTCTCTGTATAGAACTTTGTCCTAACATCCAGCCTAAACCTGCCCTGGTGCAGCCTGAGGCTATGTCCTCTTGTTCTGGTACTGGCTGCCTGGGAGAAGAGACCAACCTCTGCCTGTCTACAACCTCCCTTCAGGTAGGTGTAGCGAGCAATAAGGTCACCCCTGAGTCTCCTCTTCTCCAGGCTAAGCAAGCCCATCTCCCTCAGCCTCTCCTCATAGGGCTTGTGTTCCAAACCCCTCACCAACTTTGTTGCCCTTCTCTGGACACGTTCCAGCAAGTCAACATCCTTCCTAAACTGAGGGGCCCAGAACTGGACACAGGACTTGAGGTGCGGCCTAACCAGTGCAGTGTACCTCAGTTTCTCTGTGTTTACTCAGTTTGTGCCATTTCCAAATCACATTTTCTAGAATCACAGAAGGTTTGGGTTCGAAGGGACCTTCAAGAACATCTAGTTCCAGCCCCTCTACCATGGGCAGGGACACCTACTTGACCAGCTTGCTCAAGTCCCCAGCAAACCTGACTTTCAACGCTTCCAGGTTTGGAGTGTCTATAACTTCTCTGGGCAACATGTTCCTGTGCCTCACCACCTTCATGGGAAAGAATTTCTTCCTCATGTCTCATCTCAATCCAACTTTTCCCAGTTTGAAGCCATTACCCCTTGTCCTTTCACTCTATGCTTTTGTCAAAAGTCCGTCTCTAGCTGTCCTGGAGCTCCCTTCAACTAATGGAAGGCTGCTGGAAGGTTTCCCTGGAGCCTTCTCTTCTCCAGACTGAAAAACATCTACTCTGTCATCCTATCTTCATAGCAGAGGTTCTCCAGCTCTTTGATCATCATCTTGGATCTATTAAAGCAGGTTCAGCAGGGGTCACCATGTCCTTCTTGCATTGGGGGTTTCAGAGATGGACACAGGACTTCAAGTGAGGCCTCACCAGAATGAAGCTGAGGGGTAGAATCCCTCCCAAGAGCAGCACTTGAAGCAGGTCCAGGGACCTAGGACATATTCTATATGTGGGCTCCAAGCTCACATTGCTTGAATGAATCAGATTATCTCTGGCTTGTTTCACTCCTTTGAATATCAAGAAGCTTCTTACAGTATCAGTTGATGCTTTTACTGAGACTCCAGTAAAACTGACAAAAGATTTGAAACTGGACAATGTTAAGCTTGCTCCACTTGTAGTGCATGACTAAACTCTTGACAATAGGTAGGAAAAAAGCTCCTAATTATGCTTGCTAGGATAGCATGGAACCCAGTCAAGCAAAGCATATTAACAGGGAGGTTAAACACTTTTTTTTAGAGGTATGTATGCAGAAGAAATAAAGGTAAGAGTGTATTAAATGTTTTGACTACAGTATAAGAAAATAATTCTGTTTATTATTGTCACTGTAAATCCACATTTTTTTCCTGCTAATCCACCCAGTGTCAGCTGTATGTTGGACTTGATGATCTTAGAGATCTTTTCCAATCTTAATGATTCCATGAGAAATTCCATCTAAAATCAAATAACTACCATCTAAATATAAGGTAAATTCCATCCTAAATAGATGTGTTCCTTCCTAAATCAGATAATTTCCATATTGATTCAGAGAAATTCCATCTTAAATCTGAGAAATTCCTTCTAAAATCAAATTAATGCCATTTAAAATCAGACAAATTCCATCTAAAATCAGAGACAAGTGGCAGGCTAGATAAAGCTGGAAAGTAGCTGCTTACAGAGTGACACAGAGAGAAAATAAATGGGAGAATTACAGTGTTCTCAAAACCCTTCTGACAAAACCTGCATATCAGCATGAAAACTAACAGTGATTTCCTTCTGCTCTTTGTGCAAAGATATTTTGAGCATCTTAATTTTCATCAGATCCTTTATGGAGAGAGTAAATCTTATTCCCCACCAGGAAAACTCACTAAATATGTGGCAGTGCAATAAACACATAAAGAACCACTCATTGCGTGCTTTACCCTACCATAATCATGAGATGCATACATCTTGAGTGTTATTACACTGATTTTGTGCTGCTTCAGAAGTACTTTAGGTTTTGTCAGTTTTGGTGTGTTGGTATTTTTTTGTCTGTTTCTGTTTACTGTTGCTTTTAGCCACTGCAAGTAGTGGAAACACTGAAAGCAGAGGTCAAAATTGACAGCAAAACTGAATCAGGGCTTCTCATGCCAATGAAATAATGAAAACCAGCACTGTTCTTGCATCCACAATAATGAATATAAATAGACAAAAGGCTCTGAAAAGCTACTGGGAGAAAGAGAATAAGGCATCCATTTCAAGGAGGGAAAAAAAAATAAAAAAGAAATCTTTTCCTGCCATCACAGATAGCTTTGTGAACTGGATAAATGAGGATGCCCTTTAAACAATTTTCATGCTTCAAGAAATGTCTGAGAGAGAGACGGGTCTCCCTTATTTTCCTTTAAGGGCTAAGACATAAGAGGTTGAATTCTACTTCTATTTTCTACATAGCTATTTCTCACATCAATCCTTCCCAGATAAAATCTGTTATCTCATCTTTGACATAGTTCAATACTTCATATGAATGTTCTTTCTCTTCCTCCCTCCTCCTCCTCCCACCAGAATTCATTGTCTCAAGCACACATATCCCTATCGCTCTACAGATAACTATTATCAGTGTTCAAGTACTATCCAAATAACCATCAACAGATAATAGGAGATTTGTGCCACTCTTCTATCTGTTTCAAAACTTCATCTGCAAGGAATCATAGATTTGTTTTGCTTGGAAAAGACCTCTGAAATCACCATCTCCAGCCATCACCACCACACCACCCTGGGCATTAACCATGTCCCAAAGTCCTGTGCCCACAGATTTCTTGAACACCTCCAGAGATGGTGACTTCACCGCCTCCCTGGGCGGCTTGTTCCATCCAGTGTTCCATCACTAAGTGATTCTGTGGACTTAATGTATTTTCCATCACCATCTGTTTGAAACTGAGTCGAGAGGTATCTCGCCTCCAGTTGAAACTATTTGGAAATAATTATATCTCCTTCTAGAATCACAAAATGGCAATCTGTTACAATACTCCTGAATCTCATCATGCTGTCAGAGAACAGTTATTGTTAACTTGCAAGATTCTTATTCCAAGGGAGGTTTGCACCTGAATGAAGATTTATAGATATGCCTTCGATTTCAAGAGGTATATAAGTGATAGGAAAAGAGAAGACAGAGCAGATCAGGAATAAAATGTCCTTGCTAATGCCATAGAAAAGAAAGAATCTTTTAACTCCTCTGTTGTTAGATTCTCTCATTTATTATACTTCAGTCTATGTAAATCTGCCTAGCTGCAGGCATCTCCTATCCTGCAAAACAAAGCTGATGGAGTTTTCTACAATAATCTTTATTTGGAAAACTCCCTCAGGGATTTTAAAATTATTTTTGAAGGCCCCAGCCACCAAACTTGTCCAAGAAGTGAGCAATGGCTCTAATTATAAATGTCTGGGAGAATTTCTCACTGGTTCAGTTGTACCTAATCTGTCTTTCAGGGAAAGGTAATATCCACCTAAGGCGTAGCTTTCACAAGATGCTCTATATCATCAGCATGTAGCATTGAGGACTCTAGTCAGTCCAACTTCAGCTCAGTTTCTAAACACCAATGTTTTGCATATTCACAGACTGACTTCCTGCTGCTCAAAGATAGAGAAGAGGAGGCACCAGGGAGTCCTTAGAGTGGCCTTTCAGTACCTGAAGGGGGCCTACAAGATAGCTGGGGAGGGACTTTTGACAAGGGCTTGTAGTGATAGGACAAGAGGCAATGGCTTTAAGTTAGAAGAAGGGAGATTCAGAGTAGGTATTAGGAAGAAACTCTTTAGAGTGAGAGTGATGAGGCACTGGAACAGATTGCCCAGGGAGGTTGTGGATGCCCCCTCCATGGAGGTGTTCAAGGACAGACTGGACATAGCCTTGAGCAACATCGTCTGTTCGAAGGTGTCCCTGTCCACGGCAGGGGGTTGTAACTAGATGATCTTGAATGTCCCTTCCAACCCAAACCATTCTATGATTCTATGACATTGTTTCAATCTGATGTTTCCAATATCAATGAGAAGTGCTAATTCAACATAATCAGCTAAAGCTTGTGACATGCCACAAATGCGACATCAAGTGTGATCCAGATCTGATCCAAGGATAGCAGCTGACAATTTCAGTGGAACAGAAAAGTCAGATCTCACAGATCTCACAGTGTTTTATGTATCAGCTGTCATAAAGACAAGGAACATTTAGGCAACTTCAAGCGCCAGCAGCACACCCAAATCGTACAATCATAGAATGTCATATTGGTTTGGTTTGGAAAGGGCCTTGAAGATCATCTAGTTCAACCTCCCTGCCATGGGCAGGGACCTCTTCCACTAGTCTTGGTTGATCAAGACCTCATCCAACATGGCCTTGAACATCTCCAGTGAGGGAGCATCCACAGCTTCTCTGGACTACATGTTCCAGTGTCTCACCACCCT
The DNA here is from genome assembly GCA_033816785.1 of Picus viridis. Lineage (NCBI taxonomy): Eukaryota > Metazoa > Chordata > Aves > Piciformes > Picidae > Picus > Picus viridis. The sequence continues at coordinate 31,586,839 of CM066582.1, read as the reverse complement.
CACTGTGAAGAATTTTTTCCTAATACTTACTCTAGATCTACCCTTCTCCATCTTCAATCCATTTCCTTTCATCCTATCACTAAGCGACCTTGTCTAAAGTCCCCCGAGCTTTTCTGCAGTTGCCTTCAGGTAATGGAAAGCATCTAGAAGATCTTCCTGGAGAAAGAAGGTTAAAGAGAACATAAAAGACACATTCAGATTTATAGTTTGTCTACATATGAAAAAGAAGACATAGTTGATTGCAATGAAATTTTTGTACTGTTTTGAATAGCCATCTCAGACACTAAACTTGATTTACTCCAAATAGTATAATTACCTCCTCCATGCTTAATGCTTATCAAATAAAACCTAAAACAAGCCAACATCAGGGTAGTTCTGCAAATCTGGCTTAGGAAAAAAAAAAAAAAAAACAAAAACAAAAAAAACCTATAGGCCATCCTATTTCAAGAAAATTTATCTGGTGTCCAACACATCAAAGCACTTGCACTGCAGATCTGTCCTAAACTTTCTTTTTAATTATGGGATTCTTCTCGGCAGGAAGACATTCTAAGAGAATTTAAACAATTTATTTTAAAGGCTCCAAACATCAGAAGAGTTCTGTTTCATACATTTAGTCTGTAAAAAAGGAGGCTCTCTACAATTCCCTGAAAAGTGGATGAAGACAGGTGAGGATTTGCCTCTTCTCTCTAGGAACAAGTGATAAAAGGAGAAGAGATGGCCTCAAGATGCAAAAGGGAGCTTCAGGTTATAAACATCTTGAGTGGAAGGCCTCTCAAAGACTGGAATAGGCTCCCCAGGGAAGTGGATGAATCACCATCCTTAAAGGTGTTTCAAAGACACAGAAATGAGGTACTGAGGTACATGGTTTAGCCCCAGACTTGCTTGGTCTTTTCCAATCAAAACGATTCTTAAGAGCAGACTGTCTTACAATAAAGGCATACAATACAATACAATACAATACAATACAATACAATACAATACAATACAATACACCAGGTTGAAAGAGACCCTCAAGATCATCGCGTCCAACCCATCGACCAATTCAACCCACCGAAACAACTAAACCATGGCACCAAGCACCCCATCAAGTCTCCTCCTGAACACCTCCAATGAAGGTGACTCCACCACCTCCCTAGGCAGCCCATTCCAATGGGCAATCACTCTCTCTATATAGAACTTTTTCCTAACATCCAGCCTAAACCTCCCCCAGCGCAGCCTGAGACTGTGTCCTCTTGTTCTGGTACTGGCTGCCTGGGAGAAGAGACCAACCTCTGCCTGTCTACAACCTCCCTTCAGGTAGTTGTAGAGAGCAATATGGTCACCCCTGAGTCTCCTCTTTTCCAGGCTAAGCAACTCCAGCTCCTTCTGGCTTGTAGCAAGGACATACACAACCTTTTTTGCCTCAATGATCTTAAAGGTCTCTTCCAATTGAAACAATTCTATGATTCTGTGATTTTTATAGCTGAAGAGATTCACTTGAAAACATGACCTTCCACAATAACTTCCCAAATGAATTACTCACTATTAGCAAATAACTTTTAACTTAAGACAAATAAAAATCATAGAATCATAGGCCTTTTATTTGAGACCTTGAGCACAAGCCCTATGAGGAGAGGCTGAGGGAGCTGGGGTTGTTTAGCCTGGAGAAGAGGAGGCTCAGGGAGACCTTATTCTCTCTACAACTACCTGAAGGGAGGTTGAAGCCAGGAGGGAGTTGGTCTCTTCTCTCAGGCAACCAGCACCAGAACAAGAGGACACAGTATTAAGCTCCACCAGGGGAAGTTTAGGCTCAAGGTGAGGAGAAAATTCTTCCCAGAGAGAGTTGTTAGCCATTGGAATGGACTGCCCAGGGAGGTGGTGGAGTCACCATCCCTGGAGGTGTTCAAGAGAGGATTGGACATGGCACCTGGGGCCATGGTTTAGTAGTCATGAGGTCTTGCGTGACAGGTTGGACTTGGTGATTTTTGAGGTCTTTTCCAACCTTATTGAATCTACGTTTCTATGAACAGAATGTGCCAGGCTGGAAGGGACCTCCAAAGATTATCTAGTCCATCCTCCCCACAGTCAGCATGGACATCCCCAAATAGACCAAAACAACTCAGTTAAAGTGGAAAACAGTCTATTATTGACCAAAGGAAACTTGATTCTGAAATTTTTGACTCCTCACTTAAAAAAAATGTATTTTTTTTTCTATTGGAAATACAGAGAACTAAATAATGTTTCAAGTAGACCCCAAAAGAACTATGCCTTTTAAAATTTTTTTCCTGGCCATAAACAGAAGAGAATTTGTCTGGAAATGCTAAGATATGGAGAAAAGCATTTCAAACAAAAGCAGACATTTTCAGCCTTCCTTGTTTGCCTGTGAAAAGTCAGAGTGGCTCACGGTAGGAAATATTTAACTTGTTCTGAAAGTGCATTTCATCTGAGCTCTGCTACGCACATCAACTTTAAACAGAACCTTTTATTTCCATAAAGCTGTGTCAGCATATTTCAAGGAACAAGAAAGCTGATGACAGTTTGCATTATTGCATTTCTGTATTGGACGATCTGCCATGACCTTCAGCACTGATCCCCTGCAAGATTTTGATTTTACCATCCCAGATTCAAAACAAATTGAGTTGGTGCCATGAAATTGTTGTGGTTTACAATCAGTCAGTGAGAATTTCTCAAAAATGAAAGTTGCACTAACAAAATGAGGAATTGTTGAGTGATTCTGATCAGAAAAGATACTGAAGTCCATAGAATTCAACCACTAACTCTACCAACTCTGCAGCTAAACCATGTCCCTCAACACCATATCTCTGCAGCTTTGAAACACCTCCATGGATGGGGATTCAACCACGTCGCTGGGCAGCCTGTTCCAGTACTTGAGAATCCTTTCAGTCAAGAATTTTTGTCTAACTATCCAACCTGAACCTCCCCTGCTGCAACCTGAGGCCATTTCTTCTTGTCTTATCACTTATTCCTAGGGAGAAGTGACAAGCATCCACCTCACTACAACCTCCTTTCAGGGAGCTGTGGAGAGCCCTCAGACCCCTCTTCTCCAGACTGAAAAACTTCAGTTGCCTCAGCTGCTTCTCACCAGATGTGTTCTCCAGACTGAGCTCTGTGGCCCTTCTCTGGACTTGCTCCAGCTTCATCTCTCCTATTTGCCTGAATGAAGCAGTCAGAAAAGCTTTATGCACCTAAACTGTCAAGACAGTGCTAACATTTTTAGCTTGAAAATGGCAGGATCTAGAGCAGCTCTAAGACAGAAATCATAACGTTGTTAATTAAGCTCTAAAGCAAATACTACATTTTCATCTAAAATAATTAGCAATGTTTTCTCTAGGGCTCCCTAGCAAGTGCTTAATTAATTAACTGCTATGACACCTTCAATAATGTTTCAAAAAAGAGATGGTTAAAATTCAGTTGAGTCTATTAATAAAGTCTTTGCTCCCTCAAAAGACTAGAACTCAGCTTCTTGCCACCTTCTCCTCGACAGATTAATAGCACGAGGTCCATAGCTATCAGTCCTCCTTGCAAAATGCTCACTATCCTGCAATAGAGTCTTTTAAAGCAAATGTAAGATGACAAGTGATTAGAGATCTGTCAGGCTGAGCAGGAGGAGTTGACACTTTGTTTTTAGCTGAATTTCAAGTCTGTTAGCCTCCATAATTGCACAAAATGAAACCCTTGCATATTTTTCTAAGGTGTGATTGCTGTGAGCAAATAAGGGTTGTCATTCATTTATTAACATGATCTAAAAGTAAAACAAGGACCGAAAGTCATTTGATTGGCCAACTTTTTCTTCTCTGAACCAATACCATGCTGCTCAGGAGCCATTTTCAAGGGCTCTGAGGGATCTGTATTGCTCATGCTGGCTCATGCAAAGCAGTTACTCCTCTCTTCCTGTCATATTCTACTTTCTTCAGCTCATCTCTTGTCTCCCAGCACTAATTAAAGTCTCACTAACCAGAACATGCTGGGTCCAGAAAATGGCAGTGAAGCTGGTGAAGAGTCTGGAGAACAGGTCTGGTGGGGAGCAGATGAGGGAAGTGGGGTTGCTTAGTCTGGAGAAGAGGAAGCTGAGGGGAGACCTCATTGCTCTCTACAACTCCATAAAAGGAGTTGGAGTGAAGTGGGATTGGACTCTTCTCCCTATTATCAGGTGATAGAACAAGAGGAAATGGTCTGAAGTTCTGCCAAGGGAGGTTTAGATTGGATATTAGGAAAAATGTCTTTCCTGCAAAAGCGTTCAGGCATGGGAACAGAATGTCCAGAGAGGAGGTGGAGTCACTAACCCCGGAGGTGTTCAAACAACTTTGGGACACAATTTAATGCTATGGTGGTGTTGGGTTGGTATCTGGACTTGATGATCTTAGAGGTCTTTTCCAGCTAAAACAATTCTATGATTCTGTGAGCTGCATGATCATTAGAAGCAGTCTGACCAAGCTGATATTCATTTAATATTTCTCATCAGTTTGTTAGAGAATATGCATTGAGAGTTTCATGACTTTAACCCTTCAAATTTTGTCAGAGACTTAAATGCTATCAGTCAGGACATGCTTTTAAGCCTCCTTAATTTTCACCAATTCAATTACTTGCAAGCTCTCTAATGCCAGTATTTATCTGATATGAAAATAAACATGCTTAGCAAAACTACTCAGAGTTGATTTCTCTGGCCAGAAGGTACCATTATGACTTTCCAGACTTTTCCTTCAATGCATAAATTGAATATTTTCTGCCTTACAGAAGAAAGATTAAAGTACATCTTGTAGAAAACAGTGCATTTTAGACTCCAAGCAACAGTGAGTTTTTTATATCCCCTTAGTAAAATGTTACTTTAATTATTCTTGTTCTCCCTCTTTGGAGGAGCTTTTTCCATCTTTTTCTTTACGTACCAGAATCCTACAAAACAAGACCCAAGCAAACGTTTGTTTCACAACCACAAATCAAATGGCTCCATCTTGCCCCTCCAACCAGTGCATAGCCACACTTCCTGGAGTTCATTTCTGGGTTTGTTTCTAACTTTTCTCTCCCTTGGCATATTTTCCGCTTGAGCTGGCACTGGTGGATCAAGACTTTTCTACTTCAGCTGTTGAAGCAGCAGCTAGCAGGGCAGCCACAACAAACACCAATCCTGGCAGCTCCTAATGTGTGTCCTTGCCTTTTCTGTTCAGATGCTATTTACACAGTGTTTACATGTAGACCACGTAAGCTTTTCCAAAGCTCTGTGCTTGGGTTTGAAATGGAAAAGCTTATTAGGCAGTGAGGCCTTTCAAATTAAATCATAATAAGTAGCTACTTAAAATGCTTTGGGAGACAGAACCCACTGTCATATATTTTTATCTATAGACTGTGTTTGTCTAAAGAGAAAAGAGGAATCAGGGCGATGTTCTGGACATGGAAGTTTTATTGCTCCACCTTTTTCCTACAGCAGAAAAAACCCCAACAAAACCAAGCAAACAAGCAAAAAGAACCCCTTCTCTTAATTTTATCACAGAAAGGAAACTGAGAACACAGAAGAAATATAAACATGAATCTAATTTCCTTCAACAAATTTCCAAAAGCCATGTCTGGTCTAGTGGAATGATTTGAAGTCTGAGGAGAGTAGATTTAGATGGATATTAGGAAGAAGCTCTTTACATTGAGAGTGGTGAGACACCAGAACAGGTTGCTCAGGGACATTATGGATGTGCCCTCTGTGGAGGTGTTCAGGGACATATTGGATGTCGAGAGCAAGATGGACCAGTGGAACTAGATGATCTTGAAGGTCCTTTCCAACACAAACCGTTCTATATAGACAAAGGCTACAGTACACCCCTACTCTAAATTTTTCAGTTGTCTCAAAATCCCAGATAAACCAAATTGAACCATTTAAAAAGCCAGATAGTTTCCTTTGTGCCCCCTCATTTTATTTATTACTTTTAACATGGGATGCCATTACTTTTAACATGGGACCTCAAAGATCATCAGGTCCAACCTGTCACCCAAGACCTCACAACTACTAAATCATGGCACCAATTGCCACGTCCAATCCCCTCTTGAACACCTCCAGGGACAGTGACTCCACCACCTCCCTGGGCAGCTCATTCCAATGGCTAACAACTCTCTCTGTGAAGAACTTTCTCCTCACCTCGAGCCTAAACTTCTCCTGATGCAGCTTGAGACTGTGTCCTCTTGTTCTGGTGCTGATTGCCTGGGAGAAGAGACCAACCCCCACCTGACTACAACCTCCTTTCAGATAGTTGTAGAGAGCAATAAGGTCTCCCTGAGTGTCCTCTTCTCCAGGCTAAACAATCCCAGCTCCCTCAGCCTCTCCTTGTAGGGCTTATGCCTGAGGCCTCATTGGATGAGATGATCTCCAGAAGTCCTTTCCAACCTCTACAGTTCTGCACATCCTAGTAAGTAAGATAACATCAGATACACTGGGGTGTTTATATGCAGCTTAAAAGATTAAAGTTAAAACATTAAATTACTTGAAACACTTGGCTAGTTGAATGTTCAAGGGAATGAGGTGAAGTCTATCTCACCATAATGCATGTTGCCTGGAGAGGAATAAAAGTAAATTAACATTAGATATTGAAGGTGTTTTTTTTTGGCAAGACCTCATCTTCAGAACATTTTTACACATGTAATTCACAGCAAAGCCCATGAAGAGCAGTTTAGGTAAACTCTTTTTACGCTGCTCTGGAGATGGTGGTTCCAAACCCAGTTCATAATTAAATACATGGGATGGCTGTTAGTGAGTGGTTAATGCATGTAAAATCTCCTTTGACGATTCAAATTTAAACTCACTTTAGTTCTTATAAATCTTGCAGGAGTATAATTGACTTAGCGTTTTCTCCAGCACAGCTAATACATTTCTTTCATTTCTAGCTGGATTTTCATACAAATTAGAGTTAGGGCTGCTGAAAGGAATTAGTGATACCTGATAGGCAACACTGAAACATCTGGGGAAGTCTGGGCTTTGGATTGGTTTCAGTTTGTTTGTAGGTTTTTTCCTTGTCTTCCCTCCCCAGTGCCCCCTTAATTTTTTTAGCTGTAACCATATGTGGAAGTAATTACTGACCTAAAAGAATGATCTGTTAATGTCAGGACAATAATTGCTACTATAATTAATCTGATCAATTCTGACACTATCCTACTAGGATCATAAGGAAATAAATTGCTGTGCTATGAACAACATTTTTAGGGCTGTTGTACATTCATTTTCTACGTGTCATTCTGTCGTACATTTGTTTTGTACATGACACAGTCTCAAGCTGCGCCAGGGGAGGTTTAGGCTGGATGTTAGGAAGAAGTTCTTCATAGAAAGAGTGATTGGCCATTGGAATGGGCTGCCCAGGGAGGTGGTGGAGTCACCATCATTGGAGGTGTTTAGGAAGAGACTTGATGGGGTGCTTGGTACCATGGTTTAGTTGATTAGATAGTGTTGGATGATAGGTTGGACTCGATGATATCAAATGTCTTTTCCATCCTGGTTAATTCTATTCTATTCTATTCTATTCTATTCTATTCTATTCTATTCTATTCTATTCTATTCTATTCTATTCTATTCTATAGACAGAAAATGCATCCTTCTCATAGCTAAAGAAGGAAGAAGAAAGGCATTGCCTACCAGTAGAACTTCACATTCTCCATTTCACTCACTTCAATCCATAGTTTCAATTACATGGAAAGTAAGAGTGACTTCAAACCACCATACCTCTTTCTACTGCTCTTCTGACTGGTGGCCAGTGATAGGACAAAAGGCATTGTTCAACTGAGCCTAAGGAGAAACTTCTCTTCTTCAAGGGTGTCAGAGCACTGGGGCAGGATACCTAGAGTCTCCTTTTCTGGAGGCTTTCAAAACCCACTTGCAACTTACAGAATACAGCATAGAGAATTAACCAGGTTGGAAAAGACCTTCCAGATCATTGAGTCTAACCTATCACCCAACACCATCTGATCAACTAAACCATGGCTCCAAGTGCCACCTGAAGTTTATTTCTGACTTTCACTGATTTTTTATTTTTTCCCATCACATAGCAGCCTAAAATAGCAGGAAAATTTTGCAGGGAGTGAAGAAGTAACCACCCTGAAGATGTTTCTTTAGAACACTATCAGCAGAAAGGCAATGGAAATTCAGATGTACTCAGAAAACATGAATATAAATGAACAAGCAGTTGTGAAACTTTAATGGAGCATCTCTAAACAAAAATTTAATTCATGGTTACATGCACTGAGTTTGAATGCTCTGGTGATAAGAGCATATGCACTTTTCAGGAAACCGACAATGGGACCCCACTGGAGATGCCATTCTCACATTGTGGTAGTTGGACAGATCAGACTCATTTGTTACTTCTTAGCACTGGAGAAGAATCAAGGCATGAATTCAAATGGCCTTTATATTTACCATGTGTCCTGAAGGGTCAAACCCCAAACATGCCCTAGCCCAGGCAATAGGCTAAGCACCTGTGAATGTGCTTACCTGGACAGTTCCTGGGGCCCAGATGACCAAGGCACATGTGATTAACCTCGTGAGCACAAGGCACATGTGATTAACCTCGTGAGCACCTGTGAAGGTGCAAACCTGGACACTTCCTGGAGCCCAGATAAATATGTACCACGTGTAATTAACTTTGAGGCACAGCTGTGAACTGTGTGTCCCCCTGGCCAAGTTTGGCTGTGCCCCATCCTATAGGTCTAGGTATCATTTCTGTGTTACCAAAAGGCATTAATTGTCTTGGAACAGTATTTAAACCAGCCAAGTAGCTGAAGAAGTTGTCCTAACAGGCAACAGCTACACCCAGGCCTTGCACCTGGACCTAGGCAGAAAGGGGAAAAGCTCCAAGGGAACTGAATCCCAGAGGAGGCCACAGCCTGGCAAGGGAACACACAAGAGAGAAGTCTCCTAGCCCTCTCTGAGGCAAGGGCAAGTTCCAGACCTTGAACTGGGCATGACAAGAGAGAAGTTTCTATCCCTCTCTGAGCCAAAGGCAAGCTCCAGACCATATACTGAACATGAAAAGAGAGAGGCCTCCTTAGCCCTCCCTGACCCTGCTCAAATTATAGCCACAGCATCTGGGAAGATACTAGACAGAGGAGCAAGTTGTGAGCACCCAGCTAATCTGCCACAGAATCCCATTTGTGGGAAACCCACAGATCACAGCACCTGCATTTCCAATTTGAATTGCTGTACTGGAAATGTTAGATCTATGCTTAAATCATTTAACTGTCTTTATATGTGGAATGTAATACCCACAACTGAATAGCACTGTAAATATACTGTGTAAAGAAGCTACAGTGGTGTTTGAAGATACCACTGCCCAAGATACTAAATTATTAAATATATAAAAATATATATTTTATTACACCATGGGAAAACCTACTTCATAAAATCCCTCCATGGAGATGTTCAAGATGAGGTTGGATGGGACCTTGAGCAACCCGGTCTAGTGGAAGATGTCCCTGCCCATGGCAGAGGAGTTGGAAATACATGATCTTGAATATCAATTCCAACCCAAATCATTCTATGATCTTGGTTGGAAAAAACCTTTATAATCATCTCATCCAATTGCTGACCTAAAGCCACCATGGCCATTAAACCATGTCACTAAGAACCTGCAGGAAGGATGGAGAGGGCATTTTCATAAGGGTCTCTAGTGATAGGGAAAGGGAAATGCTTTTAAGCTGTGGGAGAGTAGGTTTAGGCTGGATCTGATAAAGAAATTCTTTAATGGAGCAACACTGGAATACATTGCCCAGAGAGGTTGTGGATGCCCCCTCCCTGGAGGTGTTCAAGACCAGGTTGGATGAGGCCTTGAGCAACCAAATCTAGTTGAGAAACATCCCTGCCCACGGGGAGGTATTCCAACCACAAGAAGAACCACAAGCGAAAAATCCATCTGCAGCTCTCCTGTAGCCCCCTTCAAAAACTGGAGAATCAACCTTCTCATCTCCAGGATGAGCAAGACCAACTCTCTCTCAGCTTGTCTACATAAGGAAGGTGTTCCAACCCTCTGATCATCTTTGTGGCCTCCTCTGCACCTGTTCTAATGGTTCCATGGCCTTCTTGTGTTGGGCAATACTCAATTATACTACAAGTTCATGATACTAAATAGTATAGAAACTGAACAGGGAGAAATATGTCACCAATCTGAACCCAACTTCTTGCTGTCATAATATTGTAACTTCTGTACACAGACACAGGTCATGACACATTCTACAACACTCTCAGCTGAGTGGTTGATTTGCTAGTAATTCTGGCAGCAAAATTTGTTGGTATTTTTTTGTTGGATTTGTTTTGGTTTGTTGTTTGTTTGTTTTTTTTTTTAAGAGATCTTAGAGTACTAAACTGCCATGAGAGTCTGAAGTGAAACAAACCTTCTGTTTTCCAAATGTCTCTACATTCTGTGTTACAGAAAAAGTTGTCCTCCCTCTGTCAACACTTCTGAACTCCCTGGAAGCCGAGCAGTAGCACTGATATTGCTGAGCCTGGCCTAAGAAGCCATGCTAGAGGAGTGAAGTAGATCAGCCTGGAGTTGGTGCCACACTGATGCGGCTGCTGACAGTCTTTACCAGAGGAGAACCAATACAATACAATACAATACAATACAATACAATACAATACAATACAATACAATACAATACACCAGGTTGGAAGAGACCTTCAAGATCATCACGTCCAACCCACTAACCAATCCAACCCACCTCAACAACTAAACCATGGCACCAAGCACCCCATCAAGTCTCCTCCTGAACACCTCCAATGATGGTGACTCCACCACCCCCAGAGGCAGCCCATTCCAATGGGCAATCACTCTCTCTGTATAGAACTTCTTCCTAACATCCAGCCTAAACCTCCCCTGGCGCAGCCTGAGACTGTGTCCTCTTGTTCTGATATTGGCTGCCTGGGAGAGGAGACCAACCTCTGCCTGGCGACAACCTCCCTTCAGGTAGTTGTAGAGAGCAATATGGTCACCCCTGAGCCTCCTCCTCTCCAGTCTAAGCAATCCCAGCTCCCTCAGCCGCTCCTCATAGGGCTTGTGTTCCAAACCCCTCACCAACTTTGTTGCCCTTCTCTGGACATGTTCCAGCAAGTCAACATCCTTCTGAAACTGAGGGGCTCAGAACTGGACACAGGACTCGAGGTGTGGCCTAACCAGTGCAGTGTACAGGGGGACAATGACCTCCCTCCTCCTCCTGGCCACACTCTTCCTGATGCACCGCTCTGCCCTGTCTGAGCAAGCTCAAGCTTTTCCACTACCTGCCACACAACCAAAATTCTGCCAACTGTACTGAAAGCATCTTCTCAAAATGACATTTATGGACCTTTTTTTTTTCTTATCAGGTAAAAGAATTCTGATAGATCCTGCTGTTAAAGTCTTGCTCTCTGACAGTCCTTGAAATTCTACAGTCCATATCCTTTTATCACCTATTCTAAAAAGAGTAAGAATTATAATTAATACTAGTCTATACTGTCTTCAGTATTATCTTCACTACAAGAAGGACATCAAAGTGCTGGAGCATATATGGTTTAGGAAAAAATAACTACTGGAGGAGTGGTCAGGCATTTGGAAGAGGCTGCCCAGGGAGGTGGTGGGACTGCCATCCCTAGAGATGGTCAAGAGATGTGTAGACATGGCCCTCAAGGACATGGTTTAGTGGGCACAGTGGTTTTAGGCTGAAGGTTGGACTCTGTCTTTGAGGTCTTTTCCAACCAAAACAATTCTATGATTTTGATGTGGTTTTTAGTTAGTCAGTACATATTCTGTAACCTCAAAATTGGACAAAGAACATCTATTCTGTCTCTTGTCCAAACAGAAATTATCTAGCTGGATGCTTATCAGAATGATTTAATTTTTAGAACTTTTGCTGTCGAGCTTCCTTGATTTAAATCAGCTAATTCTAACAACTTTATTGAACATTGGAGTAATTTTCCTAACACAAAAGTAAATGTCTCATGCTTCAGAAGAACTTTCTTCTCTGTCATGTTTTTGCATGGTTGAAGGCTATTATCTTGTCTCAGTGATCTTCTTCTCCAGATTAGAACAAACCCATTTATTTTCACTTTCTGTTCCTTTAGCATATTTATTTGCATTCTGAGCTTGTTCTTGTCCAAATTCTCTTCTCTTGCCTGATACATTCCTTAAAAAAATTATACAAAAAAAAAAAAAAAAAAAAAAAAAAAAAAGGGTGACACAATACTAGAACCTCACTGATAGAAGCAGAGTGGAAAGATGACATCACACATCTTATAGCAAACATTCCTGTGCATACCCTCATGAAATATTTTATCGTTTGGGGGTTTTGTTTGTTTGTGCTTTGTTTGGGATTTGGCTTGGAAATGGAGGTTTGAAAATAGCAAAATCCTTTTCTCAGGGGAGACCTTATTGCTGTCTACAAGTACGTGGAGGGAGGTTGTAGCCAGGTGGGGGTTGGTCTCTTCTCCCAGGCAACTAGCACCAGAACAAGAGGACACAGTCTCAAGCTGCACCAGGGGAGGTTTAGGCTGGATGTTAGGAAGAAGTTCTTCATAGAAAGAGTTATTGGCCATTGGAATGTGCTGCCCAGGGAGGTGGTGGAGCCACTATCACTGGAATTGTTTAGAAAGGGACTGGATGAGGCACTTAGTGCCATGGTTTAGTTGATTCGATGGTGTTGGGTGGTAGGTTGGACTCAATGATCTTGAAGGTCTTTTCCAACCTCGTTAATCCTATTCTATTCTATTCTATTCTATTCTATTCTATTCTATTCTATTCTATTCTATTCTATTCTATTCTATTCTACCCTATTCTATGCTGTGCTGTGCTGTGCTAAAAGATCACCCACTGCATCTCAGAGGACTTTTGGATTGGATCCCTCAAAATAAATTAAAAAAATAATGACAATAGTTAAAAAAAATTACTAATAACAATAATTAATAATGTCAAAACCTCAAGGTGCTAATTCAGAGGCTGGTTTTGAAGTCTTTCACCAATCTATTGCAATTTAACCACTGTTCAACTGCACCAATAAAGTAATTTGGTCTCAAAAATTTAGCGAGCAGCTTTTCACTTCTATCTTAATGCTTCCTGACTCTGTTGTGCTACTGTTTCCAAAAAAGACTGCTGTCCCTGCTGCTTGGGGACATGTATCTATAATGTCTTGATCCAAGCATTTCATATTCAGCAGATGGTAATCTTGGCTGTACATTCCTCCTGGTTTCTCTGAGCCTGAGTACTTAATACCTCCTGCTCTGCCAATCATTTCCTAACAAGCAAATGGATCCTGATCAGACACGTACATGTCCTCACCTTCTCTCTCACCTTTAGTGAACACTGACACCTTCAGATGTTATTCTGAGACATGCACTTTTGATCTGCCAGGTGAAGGAAGAAGTCTGTTACTGTGTTGACAGAATGAGAAAATGGTGGGTGTAGGAAGGGATCTCTGGAGATCATCTAGTCCAACCCCCCTGCTCAAACAGATGCACCTAGAGCAGGTTGCACAGGAATACATCTAGGTGGATTTTGAAAGTCTCCAAAGAAGCATACTCCACATTTTCTCTGTGCAAGGTGCTCCAGTAGTCCATCACCCTCAAAGTAAAGAAGTTTTTCCTTCAGTACAAATGAAACCACCTGTGTCTCACTCCATGTCCATTGTCCAAATGCTAGCCACCAGTCCCACCCTCGTGACCTCCACATTTTAGCTATTGATCAGCATTGAGAAGATCATTCCTGCTGCTTTTCTCCAGACTAAACAGACCCAGGTCTCTCAGTTCCCTGTCTCTCTTGAACTGGGGAACCCAGAACTGGACACAGTGCTCCAGATGTGGCCTCACCAGGGTAGAGTAAAACAGAAGAAACTCCCTCAACCTACTGGACGCAATCTTCTTAATGCATCTGAGCAGACCACTGGCCTTCTTAGCCACCTGAACACATGCTGACTTGTCTTCAGCCAGCTGTTGACCAACATCTCCAGATCCTTTTCTGCTGGGCAACTTTCCAGCCAGTTTGCCCCAACCTTGGAGCATTCATGGGATTGTTGTGACCCAAGGGCAGGACCCAGCACTTGGCCTTGTTAAACCTTTCATGCAATTGACCTCTGCTCACTGATCCAGTGTGTCCAGATGCCTGTGCACATACTTCTGCCCTCCAGCAGGTCAACACTCCCATTCCCCATAGTGTCATCTGCACACTTCCTGAGGGTGCAATCAGTTTCCTTATCCAGAGCATTCTTGACATTTTTGAAGAGTGTATGAAACTGTAATTACTTAATCTGACCTCAGGGCTGACTCTGCTTTTAGTAGAAGGTTGGACTACAAACCTCTGGAGGTTCCTTCCAATCTTAATTATTGGATGATAAATGATGGAGACCACTGATGCAGATGAAGGCTATAGATATACTGATAAGCTTCAGGTGCTGAAGAACCCTCTTACTTGGTCAAGGAGATAGGAATAATTGTCTCAATGCTGATCTTTTATCTTTTCACTGGGTAGTCTGTAGTACCATTTCACTTGGGACTATTAATGTATAGACAAAGAAATGTCGTTAGTGTATAATGAAGAAGGAGCTAATTTCCCATTTCATTACTTTTTGCTCATTTCTCACTCTCCTTAGAATTATTGAAGTAATTTAGGTTGGTTTAACAAAGGGAAGAATAGACTCATTCCAGAAAGAAGTGTCAATAAAACTGGCCACGATAATGCACTGATTTATTACATGGGGTTGCCTAGAAGATATTAACCTATATCACAGAATCATGGAGAGAGCTTTGGTTTGGAAAACCTTCATAGTTCAGTAACTGGATTTCTTATTCTATGAAACAAACCATTGTAATTCAACCTGTAGAGCAGCCATTGAGGTAGGGAATAGTTTGTTGTTTTTTTTTTAAAAAAGGTATTCCACAAATAACTTTTAAAGCTTTAGAATCATAGAATGCCTTGAATTAAAAGGGTCCTTAAAGATTATATAGTCCCAATCCCCCTGTGATGGGCAGGGACACCTCCCACTAGACCAGGTTCCTCAAAGCCTCAACCAGCCTGGTCTTAAACATTTCCAGGAATGAAGTATTCACAACTTCTCAGGAAATCCATTCCAGTGTCCCACCACCCTCATTTCATTCTAACTAAATTGAGATTGTTTAACAGCAAACATATATTCGTACTGCAAAATACTTAGGCTAGTATAAATTACAAATGGATAGTTTCATAGAATCATTAATGTTGGAAGAGACCTCTAAGATCATTGAATTCAACCATCAACCCAACACTACCATGCCCATTAAACCATATCCCAGAGTGCCATTTCTACACATTTTTAACACCTCCAGGGATGGTAATTCTAATACTTCCCTGAGCAACTTTTTCCAACAATAACATCTCTGTTCTTCCTGGTGAAAACCTTATTGGTGATTACATATTTATATTTCCATTTTCTTTTCCTCACAAAAGAGACTAGACTAGACTAGACTAGAATAGGAAAAGACCTTCGAGATCATCATGTCCAACCTATCACCCAACACTATCTAATCAACTAAACCATGGCAACAAGCACCCCATCAAGTCTCTTCCTAAACACCTCCAGTGATGGTGGCTCCACCACCTCCCTGGGCAGCCCATTCCAATGGCCAATCACTCTCTCTATGAAGAACATTTTCCTAACATCCAGCCTAAACCTCCCCTGGTGCAGCTTGAGACTGTGTCCTCTTGTTCTGGTGCTAGTTGCCTGGGAGAAGAGACCAACCCCCACCTGGCTACAACCTCCCTCCACGTACTTGTAGACAGCAATAAGGTCTCCTCTGAGCCTCCTCTTCTCCAGGCTAAGCAACCCCAGCTCCCTCAACCTCTCCTCATAGGGCTTGTGTTCCAAACCCCTCCCTAGCTTTGTTGCCTTTCTCTGGACATGTTCCAGCAAGTGAACATCTTTCCTAAACTGAGGGGCCCAGAACTGGACACAGTATTCAAGGTGTGGCCTGACCAGTGCTGAGTACAGGGACAGAGTGACCTCCCTGAAAGCACAACCTACTCATAGATTCATAGACTGGTTGGGGTTAGAAGGGTGCTTAAAGATCATCTAGTTACAACCCCCACCTCTAATCATCTGTTTCCTTTCCTTACCTGGGCAAGCAAAAAGCTACTTAAACCAAGTATAAAAAAAATCCCTGCAGGGGATCCATTTTCCTATAAGAGGCTGATACCCAGTATTCTGGACACAAGGTTAATTGGGGTAATTTAACACATTGAGATAACTTAGAATAGAGAACCATTTAAAAGATCTCTGAGATGGTCAGAAAACAGGTGTATCTCATGCCTATTTTCCATCTGGGTCTAATTAACAACACAGTAAATATATTAACAGCACAGTAAATCTATTAATTTCTGTTTGCTTTGGTTCTGAAGTTGCTTGACAAGCTAAATTCATCAAACAAATATCACAAGGTTTAAAATGCAGCTAAAACCCGACCAAAACAGGCTCAAAGTTGACTGGTTGAATAACTTAGGTATCAATGCTGAAAATTTAGGTTTTTCACTTTAAATTCTTCCATTTGCTTTACTAACAATTGTACATAGACTAAAGAAACACATAATTACTGGGATGTTGTGTGTCCTTTCTGCTTTAAAAGGTGTTCATGAACAATCTGAAAGCTAAGTGAGGAACCAGAGCAGAAATTCTGTTTGTCTTTCATGTATACTCAGATTTCCTTTTGAAACATAAGCGCCAAAAAAAATCCTCATTTGACTCTTAACTAGCCTAAGAAGTTAGAA
This sequence comes from Picus viridis, assembly GCA_033816785.1. Lineage (NCBI taxonomy): Eukaryota > Metazoa > Chordata > Aves > Piciformes > Picidae > Picus > Picus viridis. The sequence goes on along the minus strand of CM066582.1, from coordinate 31,570,124 downwards.
TCAGAATGGTTGGGGTAGGAAGAGACCTCTAAAAGCCATCTAGTCCAACCCTTTGCAGTCAGCAGGGACATCTTCAAGTAGATAAAGTGTCTCAGAGTCACAACCGACCTGAACTGGAATGTTTCCAAGGACCTCCAATGAGACCGAATTGTGGCCTTCCAGTATCTTAAGGGGGCCTACAAGAAAGCTGGGGAGGGACTTTTTAGGGTGTCAGGTAGTGATAGGACTAGGGGGAATAGAAAGAAAATAGAAATTGATAGATTCAGATTGGATGTTAGGAAGAAATTCTTCCCTGTCAGGCTGCTGAGACACTGGAACAGGTAGCCCAGGGAGGTGGTACAAGCCACATCCCTGGAGGTTTTTAAGGCCAGGCTGGATGTGGCTGTGAGCAACCTGATCTAGTGTGAGATGTCCCTGCCCATGGCAGGGGAATTGGAACTGGATGATCCTTGGGGTCCCCTCCAACCCTAACAATTCTATGATTCTATGGGGATTTACCACCTCCTAGGGTAACATCTTTCAGCTTCTCACCACCCTCACTGTGAAATATTTCTTCCTTCCATCTAGTCTAAATCTCCATCTTTTATTTTAAATGCTTTACTGCTTGTCCAGTCACAACAGGCCCTGCTAAAAAGTCTGTCCCCAGCTTACTCATAAGACAGTAAGTTCTCCTCAAGCTCTTTCAGTAGCTCAGTAGCATTTCCTACTTTTAGTACTACACAAATGCCATATGTTTGTAATTGCTGGGTCACAGATCACAGAATCACCAAGATTGGAAGAGATCTCAAAGATCATCAATTCCAACCTGTCACCACAGACCTAATGACTAAACCATGGCACCAAGTGCCACATCCAAACCCCTCTTGAACACCTCCAGGAACAGTGACTCCACCACCTCCCTGGGCAGCACATTCCAACAGCTAACAACTCTCTCTGTGAAGAACTTTCTCCTCACCTCACCTAAACTTTCCCTGGTGCAGCTTAAGACTCCTTGAGTAGTACTTCATAGAAAATAATAGAATCATAAAGATTGGAAAAGGCCTCTAAGATCTTCAAGTCCAGCCATCAACCCAACACCACCATGCCCAATAAACCATGTGTCCAAGAGCCATGTCTGCATGGTTTTTTGACCATCTCTAAGGATAGCACTTTCATCACCTCCCTGTGCAGCCTTTTCACAGCATCATCAGATAATTTCTTCCATTTGGTCAGCTCAGTGATAGTAGACTTCTACTTAAGCAACCAGTAGGAGAAAAGAGGCTCTCCAAGGCTTACATTGAGATATAGAGATGTGTAAGCCAAAGACCATGCAAAAGAAAATAAGCAGATATTAGTCATTATGTTCAACCTCCAAGGAGGTTTAGAAGGAAGGAAGAATAAAGTGAGGCTTTAGAGTTTATTTGTGCTACTCCAGTTCATACAGTGCCACTATAGTGTCACTGGAGGTCAAGTTAGTATGGAAGGTGATTAATAAAAAAGACAACAGTTAAAAAAATTAAAATCCTAAAGTACAACTAACAGGACAGACAGAGAGAAAAATTGGCTGAATATCAGCATTTAGCTGAATCTGCCTGCAAGCTGCACCTTAGCCAAAAAATATTCACAGGCATCATTCATTCTCATTGAGTGTGGCAGCCAGATGCAGTAGCGGTCATGATGGTCATTGAGCTTGGCAAATTGTTGCATTTCTAAAACAAAAAACTAAAATAAAACCAGTGCTGTGAACTGAAAGCCATGGTTTTCCATCAAACTACCTCACCTTTGGTTTGTGTTTGGGTTTTTTTTTTCCCCCTCAGCTGTCTATAGACAAGTGTAAAACAAAATGACTTGAACCTGAGTTTGGGGTCACACAGCCTGTAGAGGTATTCTGGAGATCTTCTCATTTACCACGACAATGTAGCTACACATTTTTCTGCAGTACAGCTACACAAGCCTAAGGCAAGGAGGTGTAGACACAAGTTTCCTTGACAGGGTCAATTTTGTCAGATACTGCTATCAAAACAAACTTTATCAGCATTTATTAAACTCTGCAACTGGAGTTGCCAGATCCTTCTGCTACGTGCAGTTTACTGATGGAGGTTTTGCCATTAAATGTGGTGTCTGTGCATTCAGACTCAGTGTTTGATCCATCTGCACTTTGCCAAAAGAAAAACAATTCTACAATTCTACATGATACACACAAATTCTGTGGAATAAATATGGGTCCTCTGATCATAATATAGAGTCATAGAATTGTTGAGGTTGGAAAAAGCCCCTAAGATCATCAAGTCCAACCATCAACCCAACACCATCATGGCCAACAAACCATGTCCCCAGGTGGCATGTGCACACATTTGTTTAACTCCTCCAGGGATGACGACTCCACTACATCCCTAGGGCAGTCTGCTCTAATGCCTGACCACCCTTCCTGTAAGGAAATTTTTCCTAGTATGCAATCTAAATCTCTCCTGGCACAATCTAAGAATGTTTCTTCTTATCCCATCACTTGAAAGTGTAGAAAGCAAAGAGTTCTTCTCTCAGCCTCCTAGCCTGGAGAAGAGGAGACTCAGGGGAGACCTTATTGCTCTCTACAACTACCTGAAGGGAGGTTGTAGACGGATGGGGTCTGGTCTCTTCTCCCAGGCAACCAGCACCAGAACAAGAGGACACAGTCTCAAGCTGTGCCAGGGGAGGTTTAGGCTGGATGTTAGGAAAAAATTCTTCATAGAGAGAGTGATTTGCAGTTGGAATGGGCTGCCCAGGGAGGTGGTGGAGTCACCATCACTGGAGGTGTTTAGGAGGAGACTTGATGGGGTGCTTGGTGCCATGGTTTAGTTGATTAGGTGGTGTTGGTTGCTAGGTTGGACGCGATGATCTTGAAGGACTCTTCCAACCTGGTCTATTCTATTCTATTCTATTCTATTCTATTCTATTCTATTCTATTCTATTCTATTCTATTCTATTCTATTCTATTCTATTCTATTCTCCATTCTGAACAACTGTGGGTCCCTCAGTTGCTCCTCACAACTCCTATTTCTCTGGAATGTCAGTGAAATTATTTGCCTAGTTTAACTTGCATGGTACTCTTATTTGGGAAGGTCATCTACTGACTGAATAGCGTACAAACTCCAAAGGTATCACATTAAAATCCATGACAGTTTAGAAAAGCATTTTTATGTTGTCTGGACTGTTGCTCATGAGAACATAAAAAATCCTTTCTTAAACTATCTGTCCAGAGAGGTTGTGGAGTCTCCTTCTCTGGAGATTTTCAAGATCCATCTGGATACATTCCTGTGTGACCTGCCCTAGATGATCCTGTTTTGACAATGAGGTTGGACTCGATGATCTCCAGAGGTCCTTTGTAACCCCAGCATTATACAGTTCTATGATAATTAATGTTTAGACCTATTTTCAGCTGGCACTTATTTATTCAGTTTTATTTAGAGCTTATTTTTACTCAAAAACACAAGAAGAAATGGAAGGTTGCATGATCAGCAAGAAAAAAAAATATAGTAGAAATTATTCTACTACAATAGAAAAGACCAAATTGTTTGTGCTGCTGTTTATAATTACAAGTTAACAAAACTGTGTGCTTTTTCTGAACTATAAGTTATAGAATCATAGAATCATGGAATCATAGAATAAATAAGGTTGGAAAAGACCTCAAAGATCATCAAGTCCAACCTGCCACCCAACACCTCATGACTATTAAACCATGACACCAAGTGCCACATCGAATCCCCTCTTGAACACCTCCAGGGATGGTGACTCCACCACCTCCCTGGGCAGCACATTCCAAGGGCTAACAACTCTCTCTGTGAAGAACTTTTTCCTCACCTCAAGCTTAAACTTCCCCTGGTGCAGCTTGAGACTGTGCTCTCTTATTTACTGCAACATCCCCCAAGATGGGTTTTCCTAACACATTTCCTATTTCTACACCTGTGTATTCTCAGGAAAGAGACTACAGAAATATTTCAGAGTAAAAGAAAATGTATCACCTGTTTAGTAACAAAGGTTTTATTCCTTCAGGTGTTGAGGTACAGAACTCTGACTATAAATTAAAAGAATAAGCATGCTTCTCACCTACTGCTTAAAAGACAGGTATTGTTGTATGCACTCTGAAGAGCAGACTGGGACTGGAATATAGTCCAGATTATCAGGATCATGACCTGCTGGAGCAGGTCCAAAGGAGGGCCGCAGAGATGATCAGAGGAATGAAGCACCTCTCCTATGGGGACAGGCTGAGAGAGTCGGGGCTGTTCAGCTTGGAGAAGAGAAGGCTCCAGGAAGACTCTAGAGCATCCTTTCAGTACCTGCAGGGGACTGCAGGAGAGCTGGGGATAACGGCTTGTTGTAATCGGATGAGGTGCAATGGCTTTGAGCTGGAAGAGGGGAGGCTTAGACTGGACATTAAGAAGAAATTATTTAGAGTAAAGGTGATGAGACACTGGAATAGGTTGCTCAGGGAGGTTGTGGATGCCCACTCCCTAGAGGTGTTCAACACCAGGTTGGATGAGACCTTGAGCAAACTAGTCAAGTGTCCTTGTGGGATGGTTGGAAAGGGAGTAGCCTCCTCTGGACCCGCTCCAGTAGTTTCATTTCCTTCATGTGCTGCGAGCCCCAGAACTGGATGCAGTATACCAGATGGGGTCTCATGGGAGCAGAATTGACAGGTAGAATCACCTCCTTCATCCTGCTGGTCACACTTCTTTTGATGTAGCCCAGGACAGAGTTGCCTTCTGGGCTGCAAGCAAGCATTGGAGGCTCATGTTGAGCTGTTCACCAACTGACACCCACAAATCCTTCTCCTCAAGACTTCTCTCAGGCCACTCCTTGTGCAGCCTGTATTTGTGCAAGTTTGTTTCTCATAGTAATTAATTTTTACAATATTCTGTTATCTGGCAAGCCAAAATGATGATAATCAATGACCTTTTGCAGGCAGGCAACATGAAAATAAAACCTACACCACAGTGTCCTGGGTCCTCTCTGAAATTACTAAATTGCGAACAAATTTTAGGGTAAAATCTTAAGCATAAACCTAACCTATCTGAAACTTCCATCCTTAATATTTTTCTGCCCCCATCAAAGAATCCAAATTCTTTGTAACAGGGTAATTATGCTTAAGAAACTTCCTGGGAAAATATAAATTGGTGCTTCTTGATTTTATTTCAGCAGACAAATTATAAACAAGAGGACAAAACGTGGATGTCAAGGCACAAAGGCCGAACTCCATGAAAAGAAGGAATTTTAAACAGCAAGCAGCTCATTAATGGGCAGAACATCCTCAGCTTTGCATGTCTGTAAACCACTGAGAGCTGCATAAAGCTTCGTTTCTTACCCCCTGCCGTGCCTCTTTTGCCATGTTGCACTAAGATGCAGATCCAGCAGCTCAGAGATTGTCCCGTGGAGGACAAACAATGCTTCATTTACTCCCTATGGCATGACCAGAGTTCTTCTGCCAACTTTGCTTTCTTCCTTTCTCCATAAACAGTGTCTGCATATCTCAAACCTAACACACAACATACAAAAAGATGCCAGCAACTTTCAACATCCAAAATTGTCTTCTTTTTTTCCCATATGCAAAGGCAGGATGTAAGGAAAAAGAAACAAGAGAGATGGGGCTTTTCAATTTTTAAGCAGCCTGTTAAGGATGCCAGTGACACTAGTAGGCATCAAGATAAAGTTGCAAAGAAATAACAAAAAAGACCAAATAGGCATACTGCTGAAAAATAAACATAAAAGTGGAGTAGAGGAATCATAGAATCATGAAATGGTAGGAGTTGGGAGGAACCTCTGGAGATTATCAAGTCCAACCCTACTGCCAAAGCAGGATCACCTAAGTCAGGCCGCACAGGAGCAAGCCCAGGTGGGTTTTGAAAGTCTCCAGAGAAGGAGACTTCTCTGGGCAGCCTGCTCTAGTGCTTTGCAACCCTCACAATAAAGAAGATTTTTCTTATCTTGAGGTGGAACTTTCTGTGTTCTAGTTTGTGTCTGTTGCCTTTCATCCAATCACAGAGCACCACTGAAAAAAGGCTGGCTGCTTCTTCTTGGCACCCACCCTTCATATATTTATAAACATTCTTTACAGTGAGGGTGGTAAGACTGTAGCATGTTGCCTAGGGAGGCTGTTGATATCCCCTTCTTCTAGGTGTTCAAGGCTTTAAGCAATCTGATTTAGTGGAAGATGTCTCTGCCCATAGTGGGGGTGGCTGGAACTAGATGATCTTGAAGGTCCCTTCCAGCCTAAATCCTTCTATAATTTATAAGATTTCCTCTCAGTCTTCTCTTTTCTTGACTAAACAGCCTCAGGTCTCTAGGTTGTCCCTTCTGAGATGCTCCAGTTCCTTAGTCATCCTTGTTGATTATGGGGGTGGGAGGGAGGGAGGGAGGGGGTGGTGGTGTATGGTGCAGATGTTGTCCCTTCACCTTTTCCCTACCTTGTCATTTGTAGCTCCCCACCTACAGATCAAGTCCTCTCTCAAGGCAGTAATAAATTCAGATGTGCAACCATCTGCCTAGCAGATGGGGCAGCTGCTGAGCATCGTCAATCACCAGCTTCCACTTGTGCTTGTCATCGTCAGGAGTTTAATAGACTCCAGGGCGAGAGGGTGAGCCACATACACAGCAGGAACAACGGCATGTTGTGCCATCTTTGTTCACCCAGGGTCTCCAGGGAGAAAGGGGATGGTGGCAAAAGAAGGGAGCAAAGGTAAGAGGAAGTTTTTTAATCTCACATGTCATTCTGTAGCAGAATAGGTGTTACCTCAACTTGCTAACAGATGTTAGCTCTCCTGTGCAGCACAGCCCTTCCATCTGAGGGACATACCCTTGCGCTCTGAACTCAAACAACACTACTCCCAGACTGTTAACACCTGCACTTTGGAGTCAACACATTTTTCTGTCATTTCAGATTGTTAGATTTTTGTGGCTTGGGATATTTATTTTTTCCTTTATTGTGTTTTTCATTTGTTTGTTTGTTTTTCCTTTCTCCAAATGAAACCAGGAATGAATTCCTGAAAACCCATTCTCATTTTTGCTTTGTTACCACATGAATATAGAATCATAGAATTGTCAGGGTTGGAAGGGACCACAAGGATCATCTAGTTCCAACCCCCCTGCCATGGGCAGAGACACCCTGCACTAGATCAGGCTGGCCAAAGCCTCATCCAGCCTGGTCTTAAACACCTCCAGGGGTGGGGTTTCTACCACCTCCCTGGACAACCTGTTCCAGTGTCTCACCACCCTCATGGTGAAGAACTTCTTCCTAGCATCCAATCTGAATCTACCTATTTATATTTTCATTCCATTCCCCCTAGTCCTATCACTACCTCACACCCTAAAAAGTCCCTTCCCAGCTTTCTTGTAGTCACCCTTCAGATACTGGAAGGCCACAATGAGTTTCCTCAGAGCCTTCTCTTTTCCAGACCGAACAGCCTCAACTCCCTCTGTCTGTCCTCATAGGAGAGGAGCTCCAACCTTCTGATCATCTTCATGGCCCTTCTCTGTACATGCTCCAGCACATCCAGATCCTTGCTGTAATAGGGGCACCAGAACTGGACACAGTACTCCAGGTCCAGTCATGACACTGAGTTTATCTTAGTATAATATAATATTTAACATTTATATATATAATATAATATTAGTATAATATAATATTTATATATATAATATAATATTTAACCTGATCAGCTGACAGCTTTTTCTGTTGTTTTAGTTTGTTGGACTTTCCGTTTTGGTTTTTCCTTCTTCAAACACAAAAAGGAAAAAGAAATTAAAGGACTTCCCCAATCAAAATGACTCTATGAAAATTAGGTGAAAACCCCCTACATGTTTGCAAAGGGCAGCAGTAGAAATTACATCATTTTGAGGTAAACATGCAAGAGCCGCCGCATCTACCCACAGTGCAGGGTCTGGAGAACAGCTCTGGTGAGGAGAATGAATGGACTTTCTACTGTAAATGAGGGTTTCTGGCACTTATCCACTAGAGCAAACAAAATGTTAAATATCAAGTGGTAGTAGATCTTGTGAGGAGCAGCTGAGGGAACTGGAGTTGTTCAGCCTGAAGAAAAGGAGGCTGAGGGGAGACCTAGCTCTCTACAATTCCCTGAAAGGAGGTTGGAACCAGGTGTAGGTTGGTCTCTTCTCCCAAGAAACAAGTGACAGGATGAGAGGAAGTGGCCTCAACTTGGCCCAGGAGAGGTTTAGGTGGGATCTTGCTTGAAAGGTTTCTGAAGTAACAGGCTTCCCAGGGAGGTGGTTGAATCCCCATCCCTGGAGGTGTTCCAAAGAAGCAGGGATGTGGTATCGAGAGAGACATGGTTTAGCACCACACTCGATACAGTTAAATTATACCCATTCTATGATTCTAAGCATATTTTCTTTTTCTTTGGAGCTGAATTCCAATATCCATTTCCTTTCCAACCTAGGTAACTAAACTTCAAGAAGAGTTTCATTTTTCCCTCTGTAGGTTTGCACTTCCATTAGATATTTGATGTGACTGTCAATAAAAAGTCAACACTTACGGAAAAGAATCCCCACAGAAATCTAGGAAACTTCATAGCCTGTACAGTGCTTCTCACTGAGGTGTCAAAAAAAGCTGCTTGTGACTTACTGTCCCCACAGGACACTGCCAGAGGATGTGCACTCTTTTATTTAACATTCTTCATAACTAGAAGACGTGGCTTTCCATCTGAGGTTAATTTTTTTTCTCTGTCCATTTAACTGATTGATTATAGAGAGAACTTTTCATTTTGAAAGACACTGAAATAAACACAGAAAATACACCCAAAGCAGAAGTCCTAACAATGAACTGGCTTCTTCTTGATGCTTGTTGGGGTTTTTCCTGCTGCAAAAAAAAAAAACCTGAAAGCAGTTTCAAGGTTTGGTAGGGCTGGGGTCTGGTGGGGTTTTAGTTTTACTTTTATTAGCCTAACTTTAAAATGTTACTTTGTGGTGTTTTGTTTTTTATTTGTTTGTTTTTTTACTAGCATAATTTTCATAGCATTGTTTTAATTGCCAAAGACCGTTAAGATCATCAAGTCCAACCATTCCTTAACCCTCCTGAGGCTGGTGCTAAACTATGTCTCTCAGCACCCCACCTCTGCATCTTTTAATCACCAGATACCAGTTCCATATTTTGATTTCTTTTCCCCTGTTTAGCAATCATCAGCTTTACAGAAAACAGCTCCTTCAACAGAGATAGGGAACTATGTGCTTGGATACAGGGTAGGTACTGTCCCCTTAAAGGCAAAGACTATACACCTAGATTTTCCCCACAGTCACATTACTAGGGTGAATTCTGCTCCAGAGCACATCTTCCCTGTATAGTCTGTGAGACATCAATCCCTTGATGTCTCACAAAAAGTCAGTAGGAGCTTGGATAAATACAAAAATACAGATGAGAAAAGCAGAAGAGAATACAATCATTTAGGATTGGAATACATGATATTTGAAAATTATAAAAACACTAATTCATTTGACCTGGGGAGGAATCATCTCCTGCACCAGTATAGATGAAGGAGCAACCTGCTGGAAAGCAGCTCTGCACAGAAGGACCTGGGAGTGCTGGTGGACAAGGTCACCATAAGCCAATAATGTGCCTTTATGGCCAAGAAGATCAATGGTCTCCTGAGGTGCATTGAGTGGGGCCAGGAGGTGAAGGGAGGTATTCTTTCCTCTCTACTCTGCCATGGTGAGGCT